>JAYJMM010000120.1:2858333-3595000 GCA_037349105.1 Limnomonas spitsbergensis
GCAGCTGCCTCCTCTGCTGCTGCCGCTGCGTCTCGCATGACCGCTGCTGCAGCATCTGCGGCAACATTCTGGATTTCCAGATCCCCCGCAATGATGTCCTGCTCCGTCATGTCCAGTTCACAGTGTGTTTTCGATTGCACATGAATGGAGTATGCAGGGATTCGGGAACGTTCGCGAGTGATACAATTGCACTGATTTACAGTCACACCGTGATTACTTTTGCTACTGCCATGTTCGCACCAGGGTTCGCACAATGTTCACACCCCGCGCATTTACTTTGACCTGGTTTCCATGCAACAGCCATGGTGCGGTCTTGTTCGAGTGCAGAAAGATTTACCGTGTTGCACGCGTTCCTACACTTAGACTTTATGCTGTAAATTCATCTGTATGCGTACGAAGCTAGCTAGGGCAGCTTTTTTTTTTGCTTCACATACGACTTCGCAGCCCGGTCGCTATCCCAATCCATCGGAGTGCCTTTCATAGACTCAAGCGCTAAGAGATGGAGCGCAAGCCATCCTCAGCAGGTCAAACCTTCGGCTTGGGCTCGGAGGAGGTTCCTCCAGGACCAGCCCCTGCTGCAGCAGCAGCTGGTGCATTGCAGCTGCGTGACAACAGCACAACCAACAGCCCCAGTCGACCCCTCAGCCAGGCCGGCTCAGCAGCCCCACCGCTGGTGACCCCAGGTGGAGGCAGCCGGTCTGGGAGTCCTGCAGGAACACCCGCCAGGTGAATCAGGGGGGTCAATGAAACTCCCCGGGCATTGACCATTTGAGCCTTCTGGCTGTAGCGTACCATGCTGAAGATCTGCCAGATCTTGAGATGCTGGATCTGACAAATCTGCCTGATTGGAGAGGAGCAGGGGCTTACGCCCAGACCATCTGCATCCCTACAGATCCTCAGCTGCAGGGCAGGATGCAGGCTTTGGGCTGGCCGGTGAAACCAAGAGCATACCTGACAAGCCTGACAGGTGCAGTCTGTTGTTTATTAGTAGAGCACACCTTGGTAGCACAATCCGGCTAAACCTGTGCTGTATCATGCCATATCATGCCGTATCGTACAACCTTGGTAGCATATACCTGGCTAAACCTGTGCTGTATCATGCCATATCGTGCCATATCGTAAAACCTTGGTAGTAAAATCCGGCTAAGCCTGTGCTGTATCATGCCGGATCATGCTGTATCGTGCTACCATGGGACTGCACACCAGACCACCTCTGGGGAGCTACTGGGCAGCCTCCACTGGGCCCAGCAGCAGCAGCCCCACTCGACCAGCTTTCGGCCAGTGATCCAAGTAGCAGGCACTTGGCTTTGCGGGCAGTGGGCCGATTTGAAGCTGAAGTGTAGCTGAAGCCCATGCTTAACTGGCTGCGTGGCTATCAAGCATTCTTACATGGAAACATTGATGCATGGCTATCAAGCATTCTTACATGGAAACGTTGATGCATGGCTATCAAGCGTGATCAAATAAGTCATGGCTGTATGGCTACAATGCATGCTTACATGGAGGCATGGTCGCATGGAGGCATGGCTATGAAGCATGCTAAAATCAAGTCATGGCCGCATGACTACCAAGCATGCTTGCATGGATGCATCTATGCATGACTATCAGACATGATTAAACAAAGTCATGGCTGCATGACTACCAGGCATGCTGAAATGAAAACGTTGATGCATGGCTATCAAGTATAAGTAAAGCAAGTCATGGCAGCATGGCTATCAAGCATGCTTACATAGAAGCATCGATGCATGGCCATCGAGCATGATCAAAACAAGTCATGGATGCATGGCTACCAAGCATGCTTACATGGAAACACTGGTGCATGGCTATCAAGCATGTTTAAAGCAATTCATGGCAGCATGGCTATCAAGCATGATCAAAATAAGTCATGGGTTCATGGCTACCAAGCATGCTTACATAAAGCACCGATGCATGGCTGTCAAGCATGATTAAATCAGGCCATTGATGCATGGCTATCAAGCATGCTTGCATGGCTGCATCACTGCCACGCATGCATCCATAGTTCTGCTCCAGTGGAGCATCAGGACTCTGAGTGCATTAGGGGCATGGCTTAAGTCCTCGTTTAGTCCTCGCAAACGAATGGCTAGCCCTGAGTGCGCTAGGTGCATGGCTAGCCCTGAGTTCAAAAGGCACTTTAATAATGACGTGAGACGCCCGAATGGCCGCGCATCGTTTGTAGGGTTGAGGTGCTGGGAGCAAACGCCTCGCCCATCGCAAAAGGAGGCCAACCGAGCGTGAGCTTCCAAAGGACGACGGAAATCAGGTGAGACCGCGGCACGCACAGTGCTGATCGGATCCATTGAGGAAGGGAGGGGTGCAAACTTGGAATGCGAAGGTGGTGTTTTTCTTAGAATGCACCAGGGGGAGACGAGGGGCTCTGCTTTTTGACGTCAGAATTCGGAATAAACCACGAGCGGTTTCATTTCGGGATGCAAGGAGGATATGAGGGGCTTTGGTCGGAATCCCCCCCTACCACCCCAGCCACCTGCAGAACCATCCCAATTTCCAACACAGCTTCCCCCCGGTACTCCAGTAGGGCAGGCACTCCACCTCTTCGCTTTCCTGAATAGCAGACACCGCTCACTTCAGATATCAATATATCATACTTGGCTGTCCCCACCCCCTACCCAGCCCCCTCCCCCACCCCACTCACACACACCAGCCACCTGCAGAACCTATTCCAACACGGCTTCCCCAAATTCTCCAGTACGGCAGGCCACTCCACCTCTTCGTTTTCCTGGGAAGCAGACTAGCAGATACCTCTCACTTCAGATATCATACTTGGCTGCCCCCCCTCCCTCTGCCTGCAGAACATATTCCGACGTGGCCTCCCCCAGCAGGGCAGGCCACTCCACCTCTTCGTTCACACGGGTAGCAGACACCTCCCCTGGACGCTCCAGCGCCAGCCCGCGCAAGGAGGACAGGCCTGAAGCCACGCAACACATAGATTACACCGTCACAGACTCGTGAGTGCTGCGTTGTACTGCTCTCACCAGTACTTTGTACAGCAGGGGAGTACCGCTGTGACCAGTACTTAAAAATACAGGGAAGTACCGGTATACGGCTGTTACCGCTGATTGGACAGCATGGGAGTACCGCATGCCATGCGAAGCCCCCCAATGCTGCGGGGACATTTCATTCACTACTATTTACAACTCTGCCCGTCAGAAGTATGTTATGAGAGAGCTGTGCATGCCTCGTCATGTGGCTCTTGGTGTGGGTGGCTGGGCTATTTAAGGAGTGCTGTGCAATTGCGCCGTAATTCAGAAATCGTGTAAGTAGTTACGGTCCTTTACTGGTAAAAGCAGCTGAATTTGCCTTGACAGTACCGTGACTGAAACTCAGCCACGAAATTCAGCCACCGTGAGAACCGCTGATCCGCTGCTTGGTGCCTCAAGGCGCCCGCCTTACTGCTGATCCGCTGCTTGATGCCTCAAGGCTCCTGTCTGACAGCTGATCCGTTGCTTGCTGCAATGCGTAGGCCCGCTCGACGAACTATGTCATCGCCGTCCGCCCTGTAAGTGTCCTCTGTACCTCTCTGGCAGAGGACTTTGCGTTATGAGCTCGTGTAGCATGATCATTCATGTGGCATCGTCCACATTCTGTTAAGTCGATTCATCAGGGGGCATAGGTTTGATCAGGGGGGATAAGCTGTCTGGGGTATAAGCAGTCTCGGGAATAGACCGCCTGGGGTCAAAACGTCTAATGGTGATTGGTATTCGTGACACGCTTGGAGGACGTCATGCTGTCCTGTCTTCACGTGTGGCATGCCCATTTGAGAAAGTGTGAAACCTCGGTATGCCTATGCCGGTACTGTCAGATGCCTGTGATAAAGTGTGCTGACAGACATGCACCTGCACCTGACTTGGCCTGCACCTGCATTGGCCTGCACCTGAATTGGCCTGCACCTGCATTGGCCTGCACCTGCATTGGCCTGCACCTGACTTGGTCTGCACCTGCATTGGCCTGCACCTGAATTGGCCTGCACCTGCATTGGCCTGCACCTGACTTGGTCTGCACCTGCATTGGCCTGCACCTGAATTGGCCTGCACCTGCATTGGCCTGCACCTGCATTGGCCTGCACCTGCATTGGTCTGCACCTGCATTGGCCTGCACCTGAATTGGCCTGCACCTAACTTGGCCTGCACCTAACTCGGCCTGCACCTGAATTGGCCTGCTCCTGCATTGGCCTGCACCTGAATTGGCCTGCAACTGAATTTGCCTGCACCTGAATTGGCCTGCAACTGAATTGGCCTGCACCTGCACCCGGCACCTGCACCAGGCAGTGCACGTACGCTGCACTGATGGAAATATGGCCCATGCAGGACGGGCGGATGCCCCCCCCTCAACTGCTGAATGCCCATGCATCCATGATGCAGCACTCTAATTGGCATGGCCTATGCAGGACGGGCGGGATGCCCCCCCCTCAGCTGCTGAATGCCCATGATGCAGCACTCTAATTGGCATGGCCTGTGCAGGACGGGCCGGACGCCCCCCCCTCAGCTGCTTGGCACCTCTGAGCTGAACCGCACGACAGTCAACACCATGACGTTCACACCGGGGTCGCTGCGGGACAGCATGCTCACCGTGGCCGAGGCGAACACTATGGTCAACAACTTCAAAAATGGGGTGCGCTTTGGCTGGATGGAGTAGGATGTGATGGGAAGCAGGGCAGGGAAATCAGAGACCTGTTTCTTTTGCTTGGCCTTGGCTGGGTTGATCAGTGTGACCTTGCACTTGAAAATGCGTGCCCTCACCCTTGAAGCGCTGCCCTGTCACTCTTGTTGTGCATGGTCACATTTGACGCACTGCCCTGACAGTCTAGTTGTACATGGTCACACTTGAATAACCGACAGGTCGCTCGTGTTGTGCAAAGCTCATAAATACGCCATGCTGGGTGGCTGTACAAACTTGCTGGCAATTGCCACTGCTCTGCTACTCTTGCTGTACATGGGTACACTTAAAGTACTGCCCTTACACGCTTGTTGTACAATGCGCAGATCCGCCACGCTGGGTGGCTGTACAAACTTGTTGGCAAGACCCCTCTGGATGTGAACTGGAAGCGGTACTGGGTGAGAGGTCACAGAGGATGACTGTTTGTGGCTAGAGGTTTGTGTACTTGGCTTGCCTTACGTGGACTTGAGGCAATAGTGGGTGAGTGGTAACAGAGGATGACTGTTTGTGGCTAGAGGTTTGTGTACTTGGCTTGCCTTACGTGGACTTGAGGCAATAGTGGGTGAGTGGTCACAGAGGATGACTGTTTGTGGCTCTCAATGTTTCTCCTTGGCTTCGGTTATGTGGACTGGATGCGCTACAGGGTGAGTGGGTGAGAATCTGAGTAGGGGTCACAGGAGTTGCCTGCCCATCACGGACATGATATGCTCAAATGCAGCATGTATTGAGTTTTCATTAGGGACATCTCCTAGCCTCATGAAACCTCTCCAGGGAGGGCAGCATGTCAGGAGAGGTGTAATGAAGCGGTGTTGTTTCTGTCAAAAACACCGTGCCATATCGTTGGGAGGTGTCCGTTTTCGGGGGCCACCACTGGGGGCAGATTGGGACCCGACCCTGAGTGGCCTGTCGTTTCTGGCCGACCAGCAGGACTTGTTGCACCAGACACACCTGGCTGCATACCAAGATGTGGCTGAAGTGCGCTATAAGTATCACTGATACTTCCGAGAGACGGGTGGGGTGGGGCCAGGGTGCCTTATCAGATGGGCGCACCCCCCCCCCCCGCACCACCCCCTCCGAGGCTTTGCGCCTCGGCTTCATGGTAGAACCGAGCTTTTAGAAAATTCCCGCAATGGAACCTTGGTAGAAAGAAGATTAATTACGACAGTGCAGATCCCCCTCCCTACCCCTGGAGGCCTGGACCCCTCCTGCCGCCTGCCTCATCTGAATCATACTGGTATCTGTTTTCCCATCCTTAAAATTTGAATGCACCGGTATCGACATAGTATCCGGTAGGAGCTCATCCCTTGTCCTTATCACTCGTATCGTCCACAAACCATTTCCTTGCTACTGCCAGTTCTTCATCGCCGAGGACCGCATGTACTACACGGCAGACCCCTCCATGGCGCGCACCACAGGCAAGACGCGGTACATCAGCCTGGACCGCGTGCCAGTGCGGCCGCTTCCTCACCGCCGGCACCACTTTGACCCGTCGACCATGACCACCCCGGACATCGGCATCTCACTTGTCGACACCAGGTGGGAGGATGTGAGGGTTTTGAGTTTGAGTTTTGGATTTGAAGAGGGCCGGCACCCCTTTCATTCATCCACATTGATCGGACGTCAACATGTCTGTGGTTGGCGCTCATTGGGTGATTGTTAGAGATTGGACTTCAAATTCTGGATTTGTTAAGGGCCGGCACCACTTTGACCCGTCCGCCACATCAACCCCGGACACCGGCATACCACTGTATGACATTCATTGGGTGGATGTGAGGGTTAAGATTTTGATACTTTTTGATCTGGAAAGAGCAGGCACCCTGCCACCATATCGACCCGTCTGCCACAACAATCCCGGACACCGGCACGGCGGCATTTCACTGGATGACATTCATTGGGTGGATATGGGGGTTGATCTTTTTGATCTGGAAAGAGTAGGCACCATTTTGACCCGTCTGCCACCACCACCTGTGACACCAGCGTCTCCTCAATGACCACCCTGTCAGGAGATGTCCTCAGGGTATGGATTTTGAATTTTGAATCTGAAAAAGGCAGGCACTTCTGCCACCTGTCCACCGCGATGACATCATGCAGCTTCTCCCCCTGTGACTACCCAGTCAGTATATGTCATCTGGGTTTGGTTTTTATCTCGTAGACTACACAGCACAGGTGTATGTCATCAGGGTTTGGATTTCCCTCCTCCTAGGATGCCAGCCTTTTGCAGGGTATTAAAACCTGTTCTGCAGCCCACGTCCCGACCCTCTCCTGTATTCCATTTCCAGGGTCCTGGCCCATTTGGGCATTCGTCTCAAGGACAACACATGCTTTGGCGTGGTTTCAGGGTCGCACACCTACTTCCTGGCAGCCGACACGCCGGAGGAGGTAGGTGCGGAGGATGCCAGGCCTGCCAACCTTCTTTTTTATGCCTGCAAGGTTGCGTTGAAGGTCAGGGCCAGACATTATCGAAGTAGGGAGGGCCAACAATCCAACATGAATAAGAGGCTGGAAGCTGAGGAATGGGGCATGCCCCCAGGCTGCTACTGTTCCTATCACTGTTGCTTCTGCCACTTTGCGTTCCACCGCCTTTGCACTCTCCGACTGCAGGCGCGGCGGTGGGTGAAGGCCCTCCGCTCCACCTGGTTGCACTGCTACAAGCACACGCTGCGCGGGACCACCACCCTGGACCCGGGGGTGGCCGACACCTCGCGGCTGCTTGCGGAGAACCAGCAGCTGACGTCCAGCCTCCGGGACATGGAGGGCAAGGCGGCCGGAGCCGACAGCGAGTACTGGAGGTCGGGGAGCAGGGCAGGGCAGGAGAGGGGTGGTTGTGGGTCCCATCAAGGGAGGGCTGACTGACGTCCGGCTCTAGAACATAAAGGGCAAAAGGCAGTCCTTCCTGACAGCGAGAGCTAGAGGAGAATATTGTTGATCTGTCAGTCCTTTCACCATCTTTCCTCATATCTGGATTTCTGCTCCTTCTCCATACCTCCTCCTTCACACCTCCTTTTCCACACCTCATCCTCCACACCTTCTTCTCCACACCTCCTCCACACCACCTCCTCCTCCACACCTCCAGGCACTGGCTCGAGGAGAAGTCCCGCAACCGCGAACTAGAGGAGCAGATGGTGGATCTGTCTCTCTACGAGGTGGAGGTCAAGACAGGGAAGATGAAGGTGAGCGATGGGATGACATCCGATATGGGGGTTAGGGCTCAAACATTAACCCTAAAACGTAAGTCCTAGATCCTGCGACTAAACCCTTAGCCCTAGACCCTGCGTAAGGTAGGGTCAAGACAGGGAAGATGAAGGTGAGCGATGGGATGACATCCGATATGGGGGTTAGGGTGAAGACCTTGGCCCTTTAACTGTACTCCTAGATCCTGCGGCTAAACCCTTGGCCCTACACCCTGCGTAAGGTAGGGTCAAGACAGGGAAGATGAAGGTGAGCGATGGGATGACATCCGATATGGGGGATAGGGCGAAGACCTTAGCTCTTCAACTGTAGTCCTAGATCCTGCGGCTAAACCCTTGGCCCTAGACCCTGCATGAGGAGGGTTCAAGACAGGGAAGATGAAGGTGAGCGATGGGATGACATCCGATATGGGGGTTAGGGCGAAGACCTTAGCCCTTCAACTGTAGTCCTAGATCCTGCGGCTAAACCCTTGGCCCTAGACCCTGCATGAGGAGGGTTCAAGACAGGGAAGATGAAGGTAAGCAATGGGTTGACATCCGATGTGGGACACGGAATGTGTGCCACCAACGCCTGCTCTACGGCTTAGAATTTGTGCTCTAAGCTATAGGTTTCAGCCTTTTTATAGGGGTGTGCTGTGTGAGCGGACAAATACTGACCGTCTTTCAGGGTGTGGGCCTGAACAAAGCATGCCAGGGCTGGGTCCACTCACAATTGATTACATCCCTGAACCCTGCCTCGTTCCTGACCCTAAAGCCTTCTTGACCCCCTAAACCCTAAACCCTACATCAACCCTTCCCCGTGATCCTTCCTTTACCCCCCTAAATCCTGTCTCTTCCCTTTCCTTGAACCTCTCTGTACCCCTTAACCCAAACCCTTACCCCCCCCCCCTAAACTTTCTTGCCCCTCCCCCCTCACCCCCTCCAATCAGGGCTCTTATACCGATGCCCGTGTGTACATCGAGATGTTTGGCCCCTATGACAAGGTCACCACCGGGGAGCTGCGCCTGGTCAACGCAGACTCACACCAGCGCTCATTCACGCGGGATGCACTCGACCTCTTTATGGTGTGTGTCTAAAAACTGTCTATGGTAGAGTACTTCATATTTGTATCGTAGTGTACTACATTTGTCGATGGTACTGAACTTCATTTCCCCATGATTTGTACCGGACCTCTTCTACTCGAACGATGCCCAAATGGGCAAAGTTTATGCGTGGGTGCAAGATACTATCCGTCAGCATGGACAAGTATCCCGGTTCCTTACGATTAGTCTGCAGATAGTTATTGTCTCCTGATTATAGGCATCGTGCGGCAGAATTGTCCCCCTCCAAAGTGCACTCGCTTTCATATCCCCTCTATCCTCCCCCGCCCGCCCCGCCCGCCCGCCTCAGCTGACCACAACAGAAGCATCTCCCTCCCAGCTAACCGCTCCATAACTCCCCCTCCCTCCCTCCCTCCCTCCCTCCCTCCCCCCACCTGACCGCCTGACCCCCCGGCCACGCTAGCTTACTGCGAAGAACGTGGGCCTGCCCAACCACATCAAAGTGTGGCATGACAACACCGGCCGCCACCCCGCCTGGTTCCTGGAGTACATCCGCATCCGCAAGCGCGACTCGTTCGACAAGGTGAAGCGAAGTACCGGCAAGCGGGGCGGAGCCACGGTGACGGTGACGGCCACGCCCAAGGTCTCAGGCGCCAATGGCGGCCCCTGGACGGTTTTCCCTTGTGATCGCTGGTTCAGTACCGAGCTGGACGACTGCCGGATCAGCAGGACGCTGTTTGCAGGACACTCCTCGCCTCTGATACAGTACAAGGTGCGGTACATGGGGTTCACACTATTGCCCTTGACAGGTACCTAAGTGTCGGATCAGCAGGACCCTGTTTGCGGGACACTCCTTGCCTCTAATACAGTACAAGGTGCGGTACAGGAGGGGCTCACACTATTACACTTGACAGGTACCTAAGTGCCGGATCAGCAGGACCTTGTTTGCGGGACACTCCTTGCCTCTGATACAGTACACAGTACGGTACTGGTGAGTGTCACACTATTACACTCGCCTAAGGCACTTAGGTACTGGATCAGCAGGATCTTCTTTGTGGGACAGTCCTCTATGATACAGGTAGGATACCCCCCTGCAGCCCCAAGGGCCCCAATACCTTATTATGGGTCACAGATGGTCGCCTGGTAGGGGGTCCCCCCCATGCCCCCTCAACAAGGGGGGACTTCTGGAGCCCATTAAATTGTGCACTGTTTGACCTGCACCTCTTCTGCGCGTAGGTCGAAGTTGTGACGAGCGACCTGCGGGGAGCGGGCACGGAGGCCAATGTACATCTCGTCATGCATGGGACTCTCGGGGACGGGCAGAGGCATCTACTTACCAGTGGCCATGACGATTTCGACAGGTGAAAGAAAGAGGAGGATGGAGAAGTGTTGGAGGGGGGGGGGGGGAATTGGAGGGTTGGGTGGAGTCAGCCCAAGTGTGTGTGTGTGTGTGTGTGTTTGGACCCTGAACCCTAACCTCGGGGGGTGCCCATGAAAGAAAGGCTATGGAGGCCATGTGGGCTGGGATAGGGTTTCAGGTCAGAGCAGTGTGCATGCAGTAGCAGATGGCAGGCGCCAGGCTGTCATCCAGAGAGTGTAGGAGGTTTCCGTGTTCAACGCAGTGCATTGGTTTGGATGTTGGCGCTCGAAATATATATACATCCCGAGTTACCGTACGCGCTTGCAAGAGTCACGTGCAGCGCACTGGCACACCATGGGCACTGCAAGTCAGATTCTGCATGTTCTGGGGCTGCTTTGCAAATGTGTGGGAAAGCTGTACAGATGACCAGATGTGTGAACGGAAGCCACCGTCCTAGCGAGTGTCACCCTAACCGTCCAAGGATGTGGCAATATCGTCCAAAGATGTTGCACTACCATGCAAGGTTCCAAACATGTGGCACTGCCATTCAAACGTGTGGCACTACCATACAAACGTGTGGCACTACCATACAAACGTGTGGCACTACCGTACAAACATGTGGCACTACCATTCAAACGTGTGGCACTACCGTACAAACATGTGGCACTGCATTACTCTTGCAGGGCTTGTGCCAATGTGTTTGTGATTGATGACGAAGAGCTGGGGGAGCTGCTGGAGGTGACCATTGGCCATGACAACACGGGCTACTCGGCAAGCTGGCACATGGACCACATGGCCGTGACCAACACCAAAACAGGGCAACGTTTCCTCTTCCAGTGCAGGTGGGTGCATCCCGCGATCCCGAAAGAAGTTACGATTGTCAGTTTTCTCTGTTTGATTTTTAACATTTTGAAGTCCTTAACCCTGTCCTACACCATGAACCCAAAATCCTAAATGAAACAGTGGGGGTCGGACTAACACGCGAACGCTGCCCATGCCCCGCACGCAGGCAGTGGTTTGACACACGCATTGGCGACGGCCAGATCCAGCGCCGACTGCCTGCCAGCCTGGAGCTCGGCCGCATCGTGTACTACACCTTCCTCATCTCTACCAGCGATGTACGGGGCGCGGGTACGGACGCTGACGTACACGTCGCGCTGCACGGCGACCAAGGAGACACGCCGTCCACGATCCTGCCGTCGCGCCCGGAGCACTTCGAAAGGGGGCTCACTGACACATTCAGGTGAGCTGGAAAGTGGAAACACAATGACATTTTGAAGGGGGGACCAGTTGAGCGCCTTTTGTGTTTGAACTTTCGAAATTAGGTTGGATTTTCGAACGCGGGAAACAAAATCGTGGCGTGTTTGTGTACCGCACGCTGGACGATACTGCCTTGTGTGTAGTGTGTCCCCTTCTGCCCCTGCAGTATATTTTGCCGTGCTTCAGCTGCAAGTCAGCTTCATCAGGGTGACAGGGCCTGTATTTGGCTGAGGAGGCCTGATGCAGCAGGCCCTGTTGCTTGACTCTCATGAGATCCTGATGGCCGGTCAAGGTCATTTTTTTAGTGATACCGGACCACCTTTGATGGGCCATGCTGCGGCCACCCCTGGGCCGATCGACACCAAACCTGGAACGGCCTCCGGCCGGAGGCCCGAGCAGCAGGGCTAGCCGAGCCAGGGGCTGGTGGCCGTAGGCCACGGTGTGGCTGAAATGTAGCTGAAAGTGATGCGGTAACCACTGCCGAAAGCACTGGTGAATGTATGGGCATCAATGCATCATGCCTCCAATGGTGGCTGCCCAGAGGCCCTCTGTTGTAGATCAGGAACAGACATATTGCGCAAGATGTTCGTAGTGCCTGGTGCCTCCTATTTGAACATTCTCTGAAGGTCGTCTAACGTGCACTAATCTGAACACTGCCTGCTATTGTACCCTACTTCAGCACCCTCTGGCGTGCACTTAAGTAAACACGGCCTGCTATTGTACCCTATTTCAACAGCCTTTGACGTGCACTAAGCTCAATACTGCCTGCCGCTGTGCAGGCTGCAGCTGCCGTGTGTGGGGAAGTTGCGCACACTGACCATTGGGCACAACAACATGGGGCCAGGACCCGACTGGCACCTGCAGATGGTAGAGGTGAGGGGTTTAGGTACCGGGTGATGTTTTTTTGTGTGTGAATGTGCCAGTATGAGACATATTGTCTACGATGGTTTATTCATGGTATTGATATAAGTACCTACCTCAAAAAACCCTGAAGTGGAGCAGCAGACCGTGCACTGATCATAATGTTGTCTCTACCCTCTTTACCCAGCCCTCCCATCATCATGGTCTATTAAATAGCCTGTATATGGACTCAGCAGGCGGCACCTAATCTCTGTACAAGAGCATGCATGGGCTCCGAAGTCAGGGCTTTGGTGGATGCATAAAATCTGATTTTATTTTCCGTCAGTCGGGCGGCATATGTGCTATCACATGTGCGCTATTAGGTGGACCTGGATTAGTACTGCTAGTCCTGAAGATGTACTGCTAGTCCTGAAGATGTACTGCTAGTCATGAAGCAGTACTGTTAGTCATGAAGCTGTACTGCTGGACCTGAAACTCTGCGGTAGGACTTAAGGTTGTACTGCTGGACACGAGGTTGCTCTGCTGTACACAAGGTTGTACTGCTGGACTTGAGACTGTACTGCTGGACATGGGTTTGTTCTGCTGGACATGATGATGTACTGCTTGACGATGTCCCTGCAGGTGCTGGACGAAGATTCGAACCAGAAGTACTTCTTCTCCTGTAACAAGTGGATTGGACTGGGCATTGGGGACAATCTGCTGGAGCGCACCTTGATGGCTGTGGAGGAAGATCCACGGGGGAACGCGACAGAATACAGGGTGGGTGCATGCTTCAGCTTTTAGCCTTCACTTTAAAAGCGACATAACTGTTATGCCAGGGTGGGATGGGTGCATCCACAGGATTGAGCGTGAACCCTTCACTTCAAAAGCGACAGATTACAGGGTGGGTTCATACTTCAGCTTAAAGCCTTCAGGTTAAAATCAGCTGAACACAGGGTGGGTGCATCCACAGGATTTAGCGTGAACCCTTCACTTCAAAAGTGACAGAATACACGGTGGGTGCCTGCTTCACTTTAATCCTTTGCTTTAAATGCTGCAAGTCTTTGAAATTCGGAACGGTACCCTTAACTTATGATTTATGTCCATACCCTCCTCAGTTGGACTTCCACACCAGCAGCCTGCGCGGTGCAGGGACCGATGCTACCGTGTACTTCCAGCTGGTGGGGGAGAAGGGCGATGGGGAGGTGACACGCATCGTGGCGCCCAAGGAGGCGTTTGAGCGCGGAACTGTGGATACCTACACTTTCAAGTAAGTCTGCAGGGGGGTGGGAGGGGAAGGTTTGAGGTATGAGGTTTGAGGTTTTGGGTTTGAAGCCTGATCACAGGTGTGGGGGGGGAAGGAGGAGGGTTGAGGTAATGCGGCAGGAGGAAAGGTTAAGGGTTCAAGTAAGACCAAAAGAGGAGGATTTGGTGATAAGGATTCAAGTAAGACCATGTGAAGGAGGTTCAGTAATTTGGGTGCTCGTAAAGACCATCGGGGGGGGAAGAGGGGCCATTGACATGGGGGGAGAATGGGAAGGGTGATTTCGCATTTTTCATTTCGGCAGTCCATGCGGCGCCAAAATGGGGCAGGGGCAGGGGATTGTCCTCAAGGAGAATGTGAATACGCACGCTCACTGGTCCAGTCCTTGCTCGAAGAGGCTTGATTTTGGAATATTGGCCAGTTACACTCTGCCTGTAGTGCCCATCCCCCATCTGCCTTTCCTGCGTGATGCCCTGCCTTAACCACTGATTTCCTTCCTGTACTGCCTGTCCTGTAGGATGCCCTGCCTGTACCACTGACTCCCCTCCTGTACTTCTTGCCATGCAGGATGCCCTGTATGTACTGCTGAATACCCTCCTGTACTGTCTGTCCTGCAGGATCCCCTGTCTGTACCGCTGTTTCCCCTCCTGTACTGCTTATTCTGCTTTATGCCTTGTATGTACCGCATATTCCCTTCATCTACTGCCTGTCCTACAGGATGCCCTGTCTGTACCGCTGATTCCCCTTCTGTACTGCCTGTCCTGCAGGATGCCCTACCTGGGCAAGCTCACCAAGCTGCTGATTCAGCATGACAACTCGGGCGGGAACCCGGCATGGCACCTATTCAAAGTGGACGTCACGTGCACCAAGGACAAGCAGGTGAGGACTGGATAGATAAAGAAATACAATGGGCAGGGGATAACTCAGTTAAGGAGTACGATAAATAAATGAAGGAATACAATCAATGGGGAGGGCGCAACTAAGTGAATAAATACAGCCGACAGCCCGAGGAATGGGAAGATTGAGGAAGCTTCCCATCTTGGCCGCAAAGTGGGATACAGCAGGCAGTGAGCAAGATCATGCAGGTGAGGGCTGGAGAGGTGCAGGAGGGGTAAATAATAGGTACGCCCAATGGAGGAATAAATAAATATGCCCATTTGAGGAAGGTTACCATTTAGCCGCAATCTGGGACCAGGCAGGTAGGCAAGAAAGGACACACAGGTGAGACATAGCAGGGTGTGATGGGGAGGTATGCAGAAAGGGTGTGATGGGAGGTATGCAAAAAGTGTGTGTGCAAAGAGTAAGACATAGCTGGTGGCATCCACTGGAGTTATTAATATATTTGCCTCAGTGACCCATGTGACACGTGAATGACACCTGTGTGTTCGTGGTGCATCCCATTAATTAGTGCCACGTAAGAGGCAGCAAGGCGTGGCAGGGAGGTGAGGGGCTGCCTGTGCTACCTGCCTCACACACATTGCACAGCCTTGAGCGAATCAAACGGCATTGACCGGCTCAAGCAAAAACGCGCAAAGTGCATGTTTCACGCTCCAGTTCATCATGTGAGAGTCACTGCCAATCTCTTGTCGGCCAAAAGGGCAGGAATCTCGTTATAGACGATCAGTCGGAAAGCCATACTGTTATGGAGGTTATCACACAAGTGTGACCATAATGCTGCCCTCAGTGTTACTTTTTTCAGCTACCAGTCCAATTTTCACTGTCCGCCCAGCGGGCCCCAAAGGCCCAATTAAGACCAAACCTGGACCGGCCTTAACCTGATGGCCAAAGCAACACGGCTGGCCACAAACAGGGCCTCCTGCCAGTGGCTGGAGTGTAGCTGCCATGTAGCTGGGCCACGAAAAAATAAACACTGGTTGCCCCCGCCTGCCTGCTCCAGGTCACCGTGTTCGTGCACAACGACTGGATCCGCTCTGACCAGCCCGAGATCTACCCGAGTGTGGAGCTGCTGCCCGGGCGACCTGTACCGCTGCGCCTGACGTACCGCCTGGACCTGCGTACCGCGGACCTCAAGGGCGCTGCCACCACCAGCAATGTGTTTGTGGAGATGTACGGGGAGCACGGCAGGATTGGGCCGGTGCAGCTGGACAACCCCACGGCTTTCCAGAGGGGACAGGTACAGATCACAGCAGTGCTGTGCCATTGCGCCGTAATTCAGAAATCATGTAAGTATTTACGGTCCATTACTGGTAAAAGTAGCCGAGTTTGCCCTGAAATTACAATGATTGAAAGTCAGCTACGTAATTCAGCCACCGTAAGGCATGTAATCAGCACAGCACTGAAGTACAGGTTTGAAATAGCAGATTTTGTTCATGTAGTGTCCGAGTTTCTCCGTCACTGTGTCATGACGAAGATAATTTTCCCGTGGAGTTCTCACAGCAGCTTATTCCTTTCAACCCCTCAGCTAGGGAAGTACCGTATGTAGAAGATCATGAACTGTTTTTCTAGTACCACTCACCTTCATGACAGGCTACGACCGTGGGAGCCGTGTGCTGCTGCAAGCCCTAATGCTTGGCGTGATAACTCTAGGCTGGTCCAACTAATGCCCCCATCAGCCTAATGGTGGCTGTCAGGGGGCCGCCCAATGATGGCCTGATGAGCACTGGGATAAATGCTGTGGTGTGCTGCTAGGGCGAGGTGGACATGATAGGACAATCCGGATAAATGCTGTGGTGTGCTGCTAGGGTCAGGTGGACGTGAGAGCACACCCCCAAGGCCACTGCACGTCCAGTACAACATCCGCCATAAGAGAGCCCCGGCTTTCAGTTGGTCTTGGGGGCGTGACATGATCGGAAAATCCGGATAAACCTGTGCCGTATTTTGCCAACTTGGCAGTACAATACGGATGAACCTGTGCTGTATCTTGCTACCTTGGCAGTACGATCTGGCTAAGCCGGTGCCGCATCAAGCCGTATCATGCTGCCTTGATGGTACAATCCGTCTAAACCTGTGCCGTATTGTCCTGCCATAGGCGATGGTGGTTCAGAGGGGTCCACGATATCTTCTCTGACAGGGGAGGGCCCATGCTGCACTGTTTCCTGAACCCTTATGCCCCTGCATGGCACATTTTTCCATATCTCATCCTCTTATACTTTCCCCTCACCAAATAGTAATATTAATATGACCTACCCCCTTCTCAAATTTTCCCTTTTGCGACCAATCCTAGTTTAAGACTGTGTCTCCTCTGCTCCCTGCTTGCCAGACGGATGTTTTCCTCTCAATTGCCCTTCATGACCAATCCTAGCCCAAGCCTGTGCCTCCCCCTGCTCCCTGCTTGCCAGACGGATATTTTCCTCATCGATGGAACAGACCTTGGTCAGCTGGTGAAGCTCGTTGTGAGCCTAGACGGAGCGGGGAGGACTCCTCTGTGGAACCTGGACCATGCTATGGTGAGGCAGCAGGAGCAGGTCTCTGCTGATTTTGCTGTACCTGATGAACACTTCAGCTACATTCTGGACCATGCTATGGTGAGGCAGCAGGAGTAGATACCTGCCCATTGTATTATGCCCAAGGTACACTTCACCTACAACCTAAATCATACGCTGTGGTGAGGATCATCTGAAGCGGATCATTGTTTTTTGTATAATGCTCAAGGAACACTTCAGCTACATCCCGGTCGAAATGGCTGGGCGGGCTTGGCACAGGCTGGCAATGCAAGGATTTATTGTGTGCCTTTGGTTCGCCGCAGCAGATCCTGCTCAAGTTGTTCCTCCAACTCGCTTCCCCAATCATGTAGTTCCTCTCCCCGTCTCATGCTGTACCTCTCCCCATCTAACCAACGCATGCTTTTCTTCTCCCAATCTATCCAGCTCATGCTACCCCTCTCCCCCACTGCCTTTTGTGTACCTCTTTCTTGCTAATGCAGCCATGCTGTTCCCTTTCCCCCACTCCCTTTTGTGCCTCTTTCTCGCTCATGCTGTGCCTCCCACCTGCTCTCCTTTGTACCTCCGTCCCGCCAGGTTACCGCAATGCGTCCCTAGTGAACAGCCCCAAGACCGCTGTGTGCTTCCACTCCCCTGCTCCCCTCTGTACCTCTGTTCCGCCAGGTGTACCGCCATGCGTCCCTGGCGGACAGCCCCAAGACCGCGGTGTACGTCCTCCAAACTGCTCCCTTTGTACCTCTGTCCCGCCAGGTGTACCGCGATGCGTCCCTAGCAGACCACCCCAAGACCACCGTGTACTTCCTCTCCCCTGCTCCCCTTTGTACCTCCGTCCCGCCAGGTGTACTGCGACACCTCCCTGGTGGACTGCCTGGTGGACCATGGAGTACTTCCTCTCCCTTGCTCCCCTCTGTACCTCCGTCCCGCCAGGTATACTGCGATGGGTCCCTGGCGAACTGCCCTGATACCGCGGTGTTCTTCCTCTCACATTTCCCCTTGTACCTCCATCCCGCCAGGTGTACCGCGATGCGTCCCTAGCAGATAGCCCCGAGACCGCCGTGTACTTCCCATGCCGCCAGTGGTTTGACAAGGATCGAGGGATGAGCAAGGAGCTGTTCCCCAAGAGCAGGGTGGATGAGAAAAGGGTGGAATGCACCGTCAGGGTGAGAGGCTGAGGGGGGCTGGGAAGGAGAGTTGTGGGGGACAGGGGGGTGAGAGGCTGAGGGGTTAATGGCTTGAGGAGGGTGAGAGGCTTGAGAGTGAGAGGCTAAGGGGGGTGAAAGGAAAGTTGAAGAGGAGCAAGGGGGGTGGGATTGAGAGTGGAAGGGAAAGGGGTATGGAAGAAGAGTGAAAGGGGAGGAGGGGGCATGAATTTAGCGGTATTGGGGGTCTCGACTCGGGTCGTATGCCGCTACCGGTCGCTGCCTTGGCCTGTCCGCAAGCCACCTTAGCTTGTATGGCTTTTCTCTTGTTATGATGGTAACGGCGCAGACGCGGCCTAGGCCCATGCTGTACTGTTTTCTTAACCCTCACATCCCTGCGGGGCGTAGTTTTCCTCCTTTCTTTCTTTCTTTCTTTCTGGTCTGTCTTGGTCACTCAGTGGTCATTAAACATTGTTTGGCAGGAGAAGGAAACAGAAGTGACAGATTTTGCCGCTTGGAAATCTCAAGTGGTCTGAAGAAAATATGCTGAATAAGTATGGGGGGGGGCGTGCTATCTATCAATCGATCCTCATTGCTCTGTGTGACCCCTTCAGGTGTTTACGAGCGACTGCAAGGGTGCGGGCACCGACGCCAACGTATCCGTCAGCCTCATCGGGGAGGCGGGCGAGACGGGCGACATGCCGCTGGTCGCCAACTACGACACGTTCGAGCGGGCCCAGGTCGGTACTTTCAGATCCGTCCTCAGCGCTCTTCAGCAGATATTCAGCTACATGACATCCTCCGGCTCTCTTGGGGGGCACCTTTCTTTAAGAAATTTTGTACCGTAGATTAAGTTTGCCTTGGCCTGCACCCCTAGGAAATTACATTTGGGGGGCTCAGATTGGCAATAGTCTCCCAGAAAGAATCAGTTTAGGACTACAGTATCATCACTGCCCGCTTATAAAGAGTTAGGTGAAATCGTCCGTCAGAAAAGTCGGCGCTTTAAACTGCGGTCATCCTACTCCTCAAGCTTGCACAAGCAGTTCACAGTTAGGTAGAGGGTCCTGCCCTCGGAAAGTGTAACCAGTGTCGGGGGGCCGATTTCGGAGCAAAACTAAATCTCCTAGCACTAGATCGGAGACGACTCGCAAGTCTTCAGAGGGGACAAACTGACGGTTTGGAGCGCAGTGAACAGCCCAATAGCCGCTGGCCAAAGGGGTGCTCCAGGGTAATGAGGAGCATCAGAAGCTAAAGCGGAGGTTAGGGTGGGTGGGTTCAAAAGTTAGAGGAACTTAAAGCTCTAAGACGTAAGAGGAAAACTTTTTCGCCTAAAGGTCTTTCATGAGCTTAGGTCCTTTACACCCCATATAGGGGTTAAGGGTTACAATCGAGCATTTCCACTCTTTTAGCCCCCCAAATCCTTCAGGTTTGTGCATTACTATGCTCTAACCTTGCTCATTTTTATATTAAGCCCACACCCCATTTTCCATTGTTTATGAAGTCCCGCAGACTTTATTACCGGTAGTTCACGCACTGCCCAATTCCAACTGATTCCAACCGATTTAACCAAATCCGCCCCTGTTAACTATACTTTTGCAGGAAGCCAAAGCTTAAGGTGCAGTATATCCCCCCCCCCCCCCCCCCCCTCAATTTGTTTTTTAATTAATTAATTTTGGGGGCTGGCACAGCAGGCTACAGCAGACCCTGCTGCTTGGATCGCCACCCTCCCTCTGATATCCCTCCGGTTCTCTCTGCCAGGCCCTTCACAAAAGGCCGTGTGTGGTTGCGTCAAATCTGTAAAAACAACAAACACCCTTTTGCGGCTCAAGATCACGCAGCTTTAAATCGGTCCTCTCCTCCGTCTCCTCCGCCTCCCGCGCTTCATCCCCTCCAATCATGCTCTCCCGCCCACCTCGTCCCCGCCTGCCCGCAGACCGACGTGTTCCTGCTCCAGATGCGCGACGTCGGACGCCCTGCCTTCCTGATCGTCAAGAACGACGGCTCGAGCAAAAAGCCGACCTGGCACATGGATATGATAATTGTGGAGTGCCCACGCTGGCCAACCGCTTACTTCCTGGCACAGGTTAGTGCTAGAGGGCTGCGGTAGGGGATTATGGGACTTGTGGCACGTGGGTGTGAGACTTGTGGCAGGGGATTGTGAGACTTGTAGCAGGTGGGTGCTTAAGGGCTGGGGTAGGAGATTGTGAGACTTTCGGATGAGGTCGGACGAGCAGCTTGATCGCTCCCCCTGGCGGTGCTGCTGCCTGCCCTGCTCGCCAACCGTGCCACTTCCTATTTCAGTGTTCTTCAGCTACAGTCCAGGTACAGTTCAGCTACAGTTCAGCTGCATCACGGCCTGCGTTCGAAATAGGCTGGTGCATCAGGCCCTGCTGCTCAGGCCAATGGCAGCAGACCGGTGACTGTTTGATTCCTGTTCACCCAGTGAATCTTCCCCTCTCTGACGTGGTGGAGTAGTGGCGTAGTGGTGCCCCCCTTCTCTGGCATAGTTGCGTAGTGGTGCCCCCCTTCTCTGGCATAGTGGCGCCCCCCAAGAGGTGGTATGGCGTTCAGTTACACGGGACATCGCTGATTTTTTATTTTTAAATGTCCTCCCTTTTCTGAAGGCTTTGAAGTGTGCGTTTCCCCCCAACCTGGCACTGCTACCGTGCGCCTGGCTGACCAAATTTTTCCCCTTCCCCTCTGCGTTCAGACCTGGCTGGGTGCTACCACCACCCTCCAAGTCAAGCTGCCGGTCCTGTGGGCCAACCCCAAGGACGACCAGTGAGTGCTGGGTTGGGCTTCAGGTTTACCCTGACCCCCAAAGCCTAAACTAACCTTGGAAGAGGACATTCGGTAGAGAGCGACAACATGTTTTGGACAGGGCATGTGGGTAAATTAGTAACTGCGTGACGTTGAGCGTTTGGGAACGATTGCAGCTAAGCAGCAGCTACTCTTCGTTGCTACAAGGCGGCATATGCTGTTGCTCCATGTCCTGCAGCCGGTGGCGCCTGCTGCTCCTCAAACCCTTACGTAACACCAAACCCTCTGACTCCTCTGACAGCTTGTCCTCGACTCCTCGCACGGCTCCTGCTTGACTCCTCTAACTGCTAGTCTAGGGGTAGCCACAATCACCCTGGTGGGCAAAACAAATCTGGTGGGCTTGAACACTAGGTCTTTTAGGTTCAGTCTCCGTCTTTGGCTGTGGCTACCCCTAGTCCTCCGTTCCTCAAGCGACTGCTGCATGGCTCCTCTTCCTGCTGACCACTGCCCCACTCTCTGACGTGTCACCACCTGCCTGGATACCCCGAAGGGCTGTGTATGAGGTGCATGTCTTCACCAGCGATGTCAAGAATTCGGGCACGGACGCCGGCATTGAAATCGAGATCCTGGGGGAGAAGGCCACCAGTGGGACGCACCCCCTGCTGGATATGTAAGTTGTTGTTGCGGCAATTGGTGTTGCAGCTGCGTGTGGATTGTTGTTGCGGTGGTTGGTGTTGCATCCACGTGTGGTTTGTCGTTGCAGCTGTTGTTGCTGCAACTTTTTGTTGCAGCCATGAATGATTCTTTGTTGCAGCGGTCAATCCCCATCCTCAATCTGCAGCAGTCACATATGACCCGAATTCAAAGTGTCCGTTCAGAAGGCAGCAAATCACTCTGTGCTACCCTGCTTGTCTGAGGCCTGACATCATCGGACCCACCCAGGTCGAAGGACACGTTTGAGCGGGGCCAGATGGACGAGTTCCGCGTGCAGTGTCGGAATCTCGGGGAGCTGCGTGCACTGCGGGTCATCAGCGACGGCCGCAGCGCCAAGCCAAGCTGGCACCTGGACCGTGTGGTCATCAAGGCGCCCACTGGGGAGGTGTACTTCTTTGTACTGCAGGACTGGATCTCTCAGCAGGTGTGTGTTGGTGGAGAGGTGTACCTCTTTGTAATGCCGGCCTGGATTTCGCAGTAGGTGCGTGTAGGTGGTGAGGGGGAGGGAGGGATCGCTGGTTATTAAAAGAGCTGAAGGTAAGGTTCAGGTACATCACGGCCTACTGCCTGGGGGGGCCTGGTGAGACAAGTCTGCTGCTGCTCGCGCTTTTGCCGATCGGCTGTTAGCCAGTCGAGCTTTGATCCTAGGGTGCCCGTGGTGACTGCTGACTGACCTCCCTCAGGTGGTCTGGTGCGCACAGAGAAAAATGAGGGAGGCTGAGGGCCACCAGCAGGACACAAGGGTTTAGTGTTTTAAACCCAAAACACTGGGAAGGGCACCAGCACGACACAAGGGTTTATAATTTTAAACCCTGAGCCTACGCCCTATACCCTGGGAGGGCCAGCAGCAGGGCACAAGAGATCGAAAAACGGTGTTCAGAGATCTGGAGTGCTGCAGCTGCTGGGGCATGCATTGAGGCGCTTCGTATATGATTTATTTTCCTGCCTGGGTTGGTTGGTCATTCCGTTGTGCTGACTGAGCAGCCCTTGGCAAATTGGATGTTGCAGTTTTGGCCATCATTATCTCACTTAGCTTGTGCCTTGATGCTTGCTTCGCCTCTGCCATACTTGCTCCGCCTCTGCCTGCCCTTCACTCCGGCAGACCAAGCTCAAGGTCCAGATCTCAGCTTCGCTGCTGGATCCGACATTGTCCCGACGCACTTACAAGGTGGGTAGGTTTGGTTGAGAATAGCAAGGCTGTTTCAAACCCTTGACCCTAAACCCTTCACTCTAAGCTAGACAAGGTTGTTTTCAGCGACTGTGCAGAGGAGCCGCCATTCAATTGCTGTTACGGGCGCTGTCCCGTCGCACTAGCAAGTCGGATAGGGATCCAACATTGGATGGCTATTTCGACATTGGATGGCTATTTTTTTTTATCAAAAGCTGGTTATTTCGACTCTGGATGGCTATTTCCAAGACGGTTCAGCACCTAGTCTTCTTTGGAAAGGTTGAGGGCTGAAGCACACAACCAAGCACAGACAGTCTAAGAACCGATGATCGAGGGATCAGACGAACAAAATGGATGCTGCTTAAGGCTGACCTGTCAGGTACATGCACACCGGGTCTTGTTCCATGCTGGTATATTCAAGAAAAACAAACGCTGTAAGCTTTTGCAGGGATCCTCGCAGCAGGGCTACGACCAGGCGGCACAGCCTCTGCTTGCTTGTTGGCACAAAATTTAACCCTAACCCTAAACCCTACGGTTTTGCAGGGATCCTCGCAGCAGGAATACATCCAGACAGCACAGCCTCTGTTTGCTTCTTGACCCAAAATTCCCAATGGTGGTTGCCATTTAGCTGCTTCCCAAAGTCGGTATAGCTTGCACAACACGTAACGCAGCTCAGGATGTGTTGCCGACCCCTGCATCCTTTCTCCGTGCGCCCGCTCCCGCCTCCCTGGCGCCCAGGTGCTGACCTATACGAGTGACGTGCCCGGAGCAAGCACGGACGCCAACGTCTTCCTCGACATCCGCGGCTCCACAGGCTCCACCGGCCGCCTGGTCATCAAAAACGACAGCAGGAATCCGTTTGAGCGCGGCCAGGTAGGGAAGGGCCTTGATGGAACGATCCCTCATAAGCTGGGACAGGCAGATCACTACATCCGGATCCTTTAGTCTAAGAACCCTAGGCCCCTTAACCTTAAATCCCAGATCCTTTGGTCTAAGAACCCCTAGAACCCTTAACCCTAAACCCCAGATCCTTTGGTTTAAGAAACCCTACACCCCTACACCCTACACCCAACCCTTAACACCGGATCCTTTGGTATAGGAAACCCTGAGGGCGCTACACTTTCGAGGAGGGTCATGTCGAGGGTGTAGAGGACCCCTCTGCCTGTCGAGTGTTGACCTGCTTGGCTCTGCCGGGCATGTGCCTTGTCCCGTTGAGCTTGATCCTCTTCCGGCACTTCTTTGATCTGCCTGCCGTGCAGACGGATGAGTTTGAGGTGCAGTGGAGCAACCTGGGGGACATCCAGGAGATTGTGATCGGCCATGACAACTCGGGCCGATCGGCGCTGTGGCACCTCGAGATGGTGGAGATCACTGATACCAAGACAGGGCAGGTGAGCACAAGTCATGTTTATGAACATTAAATGTGGGATGTGTATGAAGTTATCATAACGATGAGCCGGTTTATTAAAAACAACATTTCGTGCTTTCTGGTAGTTACATTTACTTTCCATATAGATGATTTGTCTTCCCTGGGCATTAACAAATGGATTTTTGAAACGCTACCTGCAGAGCAAACTGTCATAAAATAATCTTAACTTCCGACTGGAAACTGGCGTCTAAAATCGACAATTAGTAATTATATGGATCCCTCAAAAACCCTTATCAACATTAATAATGAAAAAGTTAAAGCACACCTGCAGTATACACCCACCCCCCTTCCTGCAACACCTGTACTGCAACACAGACGTGGTACTTTGACTGTAACAACTGGATCGGCATCATCGAGGGACAGAGCAAGCTGGAGTACCTGCTGCTGGCGCTGCGCAACAACCCTCGCGCCATGCGTACAACGTACATCATCACAGTTGTCACTGCACAGCTGGCGGTGAGTACAGCGTTTTCAAACAGGGCCGCGGAGATTGCCCTACAAGGCGCAGCCCTTGAACCTAGATTCTTAAACCAGCCCAGGATTGAGGTCACAGAGACTTTGATTGATATACAGTGCGGGACCACAACTTTGTTGCATTCGTTGTGTTCTTGTTTTAGAGAATCCTCGGGGTGCAAAGAACATTTGAGATCCATTGCCAGATCAGCCTCGTTCCGGATCTAGCAGGGAGCCCTACGAACGAGGGTCCATTGTTTCCCCTCGGAAAACAAAGGTCTAAAAGTTGCACCCAGGTTGAGAAGTATTTATTTATTTTAGTGCGCGCCAGAGACCCCTCCTGGGGGGACCTCTGGGGGGCATTATTGGGCCTACTGGACCTTGATTGGCCAACAAACGGGGTGCAAGCAACAGGCATTCGGCCGGCAAGGCTTGCTGCACCAAGCCTTGCCGGCGGAAGGCCCCGTGACTTCACTTGAGTGCGACTGAAGACCGTAAAATCAATAACGCACGGCCACTTGGAGCTTCAACAGTACTGGTCTAGTCACAGCGGGAGAACGATATATAGCTCTGGGATCTGCTTTCATAACATTTTGTTTTTGCCTCTAGGGTTTAGGGTTCAGGCTTGCTGATGATCGGGTAGGACTTTGGGGGCCTCTTGCAGAGGTTCCTTATGATCAGGGCCGACCATGCAAAATTGGTCAAAACAGCGTCCGACCATAAACGAAGCTGGAAACAAAATTGTCCGCCCAAAGCATCAAGTAGCTATGAGTACTTCCTCCCCAGAATGAAATGCATCCATTCTGTCCCTTCACCCATTAAGCATTGAAGCTGTCGGGACCAACATCCCGCTGCCCCCTGCTGCTGCTGCTGCCCCCTGTTGCTGCTGCTGCTGCTGCTGCATCTGCTTCACCCCCCTGGCACCATGAACAAACATGCCCAATATATTGAGGGAAATAGCTTGTTTTTTGACGCAGCGCATGTTTTAACCCCCACCCCCCATAAGGCCTACGCCCGCTTCTTTATTCCGCAAAAATGCCTCTACCCGTTCCCCCCCCATAATGCCTCTGCCCGCTCCTTTTCTCCTCAGGGTGCCGGGACCGACTCCCAGGTCTACATAGACATTCAAGGGGACCAGGCCGCGACCGGCAAGACGATGCTCCGCAACGGCAGCCCTCGCAACTTCATGGCCGGCAGCAGCGACGAGTTCACCATCCAGTGCCGCACGCTCGGGAATGTGCGGCTGCTGCTGGTGGGCCACGACAACTCGGGACAGAAGCCGGCTTGGCATCCACAGGTGAGACAGCCCTGAACCCTGAACCCTTAACCCTAAACTCAGGACAGAAGCCGGCTTGGCATCCACAGGTGAGACAGCCCTGAACCCTGAACCCTGAACCCTAAACTCAGGACAGAAGCCAGCTTGGCATCCCCAGGTGATGAGGGCGGACGTGGTGTACGAGCAGGAGATGATCACTTACATTTCTTCATATTTCTAGATGTCAGAGTTTGGCATACTACAAGCAGGCCATGTGTCCTTGAACCAGAAAAGGGCGGGCGGGTTTTCTGCAGTTTAAGATGCATCCTCTTAGCCCTGCTATTTCTGGCTGGACCTTTCACCCCCCTGTTTCCTAAGTGTGTCATAACTCGTAAGGGACTTGGGGAGTGATGCAAGACACACAGGAGCCCAAAGTGCCCCCCTCCCCCTCCCTTGCCAAAGTGCCCCCCACTCCCCCCACCGCCCCCCGCCCTTAGCAGCGGGCCCCACATGGTGCCCCCATCCCCCCCCCCCCGCCCCCCCTCCCTTGCCAAAGTGTCCCACCGGTCTACCGCACGACATATTGGTTCGACCCCTCCCGCATTGAATACTTGAATCATCGCGCCCTACCTGCCCCTCCCGCCCTCCTCATCTCACGCAGGTCATCAGCGTCACTGACACCGCGACGCGCACGACGTACTGGTTTGACGCGTTCGCGTGGTTTGACAGAATGCAGGGGGACTGCTTCATCGAGAGGACGTTCATGCCGCTCAGCGGTCCCCCTCCGCCCCCCAAAAGGATCGTGCCCTATCAGGCAAGATAAGCCAGTGGGAACCTATTGGATATGTTAGGTTAGGGTGGACACAAAAAAGTCCTTGACCCTGAAACTGTAACCTGAACCCTAACGCCGCTGGCAAGGATCTTCCACTACCAGGCGAGGCCTGGCTGACTCGAATTAAGGGCCCATCACGGGGAAACAACCATGGGGTTTCGATGGATATGCTCCTGCTAGACAAGAGGATGCCTTTGGGAGCTTGCTTGAAGTGGGGTAAAACCTTAGCTCCTTTCCCTCTTTTCTTCTTATAATGATTTTGGCATGAGCTCAAGCTCCCTCCGCATGTTCCCTGAACATTCATGCACACCTGTGGGACACAATTCACCTCTTGGTTTGAAAGCCAGTGAAGGGGGAGCAATCAAATGATGGGATACCGCAGAGATGTTTGGTACAACCCAAGCGAGGGTGTTTGTTGTCCCTACTGGTGGGAGCGGGCGGCCAGTACGTTGAGGAGCAACGTGTTGTTGGTCTTTTCCTTTTCTGGTGAACACTGCGGTCAATCCCCATGGATCATGGTCAGATCACGGTCCCTAATTTGATCGGATCTGGATCAGATCATGGTCCGAGATTCAACGGGATCAGATCAGAGTCAGAGATCCGACCGGATCTGGATCGTATCAGAGTCAGAGAATCAACAGGATCAGATCCGTCACGGGTTATAGCCGCCTTGATGCGGTGTGCGAATACACCTTGACAAGTGTCTCATTTGCTGCTGCCCTGCCCCTGCCCTTCGGACTTCCTGACGGTCCTCTGAGCTTCCCCCACCTGCCCCTCCATCCTGCATGCCCCCTGTGCCTCCAGGTGGCAGTCATCCCATAATGTACTGATGCATGATGTACTGATGCATGATCTTTCTCTGAGGGGGGGTCTCACCCCCTCTCCCTGCCCGTCTGGATCCCCTCTGTCTCGCCTCGTGCCTCCAGGTGGTGGTCGTCACGTCAGACATGGCCGGTGCGGGCAACGACGCTCGCGCGTACCTGATCATGTACGGCCCGGACGGCGCCGACAGCGGCCGCCTGTCGCTCGACAAGCCCGGTGTTGACCTGTTTGAGAGGGGGCAGCGGGACGTGTTTGAGGTGTGTGTGGTGGAGATGCACAACATATCCTACTGGCTTACGCCTCCTACTGGAACATGAGTTGTGCTGTCCTTCCTTGCTGCTGCCGACCTTAAGGTGGGGGCTGCTTTCTTTTGACATGATGAGTTGTGCTGTCCTTCCCTTACTGCTGCTGCTTCTGAGTTGGGGGGCTTTTGTTTGACGCGATGAGTTGCGCTGTCATGTCTGTGCCGCTGCTGCTGCTGATGATGATCATGATCCCATGGCGGGGGCTTTATTTGACGCGCAGATCCAGACTGCGGAGCTGGATCCCCTGTTCAAGATCCGGATTGGGCACGACAACAGCGGACATGGAGGCTCGTGGCACCTCAACTATGTGAGACGGGGTAATAAAGCGTGTGTGGGGGGGGGGGAGGGGGCTTGAGGGGGAGGGGGGGCATGAAGGCATGGAGTGGTTCACTGGGCAGGCCTGCGTGGAAGGTAGGAGGGGCACTCGGCCATGGTTAAGATTGAGGTACAGAGGGGGGAAACTGATGGGGGCCTCAGGACCTCTCCTCAAAGGGGGAGGCGTGGGAGGGGCTCGTGGACAAGAATGCACACTCCTTCGGCACCTGAGGGACATCTGGCAACCTGTGGGCAGAGAAAACACAGCTCACAAAATGCACAATCCTTGGGCACTAAAAGACCTGGCTACGTGTGGGAGGAGACGACACAGCTCACTAACTTGCAGGATGCCAGCAGTGGCAGGGGCTGAGTGAAAGGCATTCTCTCGGGACCACGCACGTTCTCAATAAATAAATCAAAAGAAATGAATAAATCAACACACCCTGGGGCGTGGATTATGGAAGCCACGTTTGGCCGTAGCACTGAATGGGCAACCATGGATCGCAGACCGAAGTGGGATGTCCTCAATGTGAACAAGGGGTCATGGGTTGCTTTTCTGCATCAGTCCCTTTGTCATGAACCTATCGGCGCACGCTTCTATTTCCCATCCACCACCGGATGGCTAGCAGGGGATGACCAGGGTCCTGAATTATTTTTTCTGGGATTAAACACAGTGTGAGGCCGGCCGCCCAGCCCTAGAAACCCTGAGACAATACCTGAATACGGTAACCAGAAAGGTATATTGTATTATTGCCTTCGTCCTCCTCCTGGTCTCCCCACCATTGTCCCCACCCCACCATTGTCCGCCCCCCACCATTGTCCCCCTCCAACCTGTGCTGCCCACTTTTCCAGGTTGAGATCACAAACCGCGAATCCGGCGCACGGTACCACTTCCCTTGCAAGCGCTGGTTGAGCACGACGGACGACGACGGGCAGATAGAGCGCGAGCTGTACCCCGGGAACCCAGATCCGCCGGCGCCGCCTAAACCCCCGGCACCGGTAAGCAGGGTCCAGGGTGAAGTGGGGCTCGGAGTGAAACTGGATTCGGGTGAATCAGATCGTGTTCCACAATCTTCATTTTGGTGCGCACGTGACGGCTTGGGCAGCCACCACTGAGCCGTTGGGACAGAGTCCTGGACCTGCCTGCAGCTGGTGGCCCTACCAGCCAGCCCCCTCCCCCTCCTCCCCTTATTAACCCGGAAGCCGTCCACTGCCAATCCAATGCCGCAATGACCGTGCTAACAGCTGCACTATTGTTCTGCAGGCAGCAGGCACCTTGCTGCACCAGGCCTCCATCCCCCAGCCATAGTACGTCATGTCAGCAACTGTAGCTGAGACACACACAAAGATAGAGATGTCCTTCAGGCCTCCATCACTCTCATTCCTTGTGTGTGATGTGTGCAACATTGTGTGATGTGTGAACCCTGTGGTTAACTTGCCAGCTAGGTTACAATATCCCTTCGATCCTCCCGTGCCTTGAACAACTTGCCATTCCCTGGCCTTTCTTGTGCCGCAGCCTAATGAGTACCTCATCGACGTCATCACGTCCGACGTCAGTGGGGCAGGCACCGACGCTAATGTCAAGATCATCCTCATCGGAGACGGAGGTGGGAGTGTTTATTGGAGGGAGAGGGGTGACGAGGAGGAGGTGGGAGTGCTCGCTGGAGGCAGGAGGGTTACCAGGTGGGGGTGGATGTGCTGGTTTGAGGGAGGGGGGTGAAGAAGCTACCAGGGGGAGGTGGGGGTGCTGATTGGAGGCATGGTTGCACAACCCTGACTAAGCCTGTCCCACGCGCCTTGTTGTGTCGAACCGTGCTATCTTGGTAGTACAATCAGACTCAATCAGTACTAAACGCGTAACCCTAAACGCTCAACCTCAAACCAGACTTAATGTTTGAGCCGAAACAGAGGCGACTGCCCACCACTCACAAACTCTTGACCCAGAACGCTGAGACCTGTACCATGGCATATCTGCGCCTGAACGATGGATACTGCCCACCACTCACAAACTCTTAGCCATGAACCCTGAACCATGCGCCTGCGCCTCAGGCGAGACTCCTGCCCTTGAGCTGGATAAGTCCATGCACAATGACTTTGAGCGAGGCAAGACGGACTCGTTTGTCATCCCAACGCCTGACGTGGGCGAGCTGAGATATATCAAGGTGGGTGAGACTGCATGGGAGGAAGAATGGGTGCATGGGAGGATGCATGCGTGAGAGCATGGGAGGATGCATGCATAAGGGGAAGGATGCATGCATGGGAGCATGGGAGGATACATGCATGGTAGGATGCATGCGTGGGTGCATGGGAGGATGAATGGGTGCATGGGAGGATGCATGCGTGGGAGCATGGGAGGATGCGTCCCTGACCATGCGCCATGGTCATGATATGAGGGAGGTTCCCAGGGTTCTCCGTTGGAGATGCAGAAGCTTGATGAGGGTAGGAGGTTCGTGGGGGGGAGGGGGGACTCAATTGATGAAATATCACTGCTTTGTGGTCGGATCTTGAATCTCGCTTTGATCTTCCCAACTGCCTTTGTAAACAGATATGGCATGATGACAAGGGCATCGGATCGGCATGGCATCTCGAGATGGTCGTTGTCTGCACAAAGTGAGGATCCCTCAGCAGCGCGGCTGAGCAGGGCTGCTGCTGAGTGTGCAAATTTCAATGCAGGAAAAATGTTTGGAGACTGGCCATGGAATCCAGGACCTCGAGATGGGGTGAATGAGACATTCAAATTGTGCGCGCGCGTCCTAGATTTCACGCCGCTTTCCTCCATTGAAGATGCAAAACCCGGGATCATCACAAAGCTTCCAGCACCCTTTGTTATTATGTTGATTGCAAACCAGGCCACCTTAGGCAGGCCGCGGGGATGCCTCAACTTTGTGCCAATGGGAACCCAACTTGGACCGGCTAACGGAAAGTGTCCTAGAAAACAAGACATGCTGCACCAGGATGCCCCGGCTGCAGGCCGGGGTGAAGGTGAAGAGTGCTTACAACAAATGCTTGCAAGAACCCTCAACCCTGAACCCTACCTAAACCCGATAACCTACATAAACCCAGGATCACTGTCCTTCCCACCTTTCCTCTTTAAGTTCTGACAATCAACGTATCATCATCCACGCATTTGGTTCCTTCGGTTGTTTGATTTCACCCCGCTGAAGTTGCTGCAGCGGTGGGTTCTTTTAGCTCCTGTTTAGCTGCCAGACATGAAAAGCTGTCCCGGTCTCCTTCCTCACCTTGTCCCTGATCCCGCTGCTCCACTAATTGTGGAAGTGTGCGATACCACCTTCAGGGGGCCGCCGGGTGGCCGATAAGGACCAAACCATGACCGGCCTACGGCCGGTAACCCAGGCAGCGGGCTTTCTACACCATGCCCATAGGCTCAATCTGTGGGTCCCCAGCAGCAGCAGGGCCTTCTACACCATGCCCAGGCCACAGGCTAAATCGCTGAATTGTACCTGCAAAGCACGTCAAACCAAACCCTGAACCTTGAACCCTGAACCAGACTCTGTTCTGCTGCCAGGGCGGACCCCAACACCAAGTATTACTTTTACTGCGGGCAGTGGCTGGACAAGGAACATGGTGTGGAGAAGAAGCTGCACGTGTCCTTCACAGACCCGCGGGCCAACATGCCCGTGTACACGGTCACCACCCACACATCCAACATCAGTGGAGCTGGGACTGATGCCAACGTTTTCATCAACATGGTGGGGGGATAGGGTTTGGGGACTGATGCCAACGTTGTCATCAACATGGTGGGAGGCAGAATTTGGGGACTGATGCCAACGTTGTCATCAACATGGTGGGGGGCAGGGTTTGGGGACTGATGCCAACGTTGTCATCCACATGGTGGGGGGCAGGGTTTGGGGACTGATGCCAACGTTGTCATCCACATGGTGGGGGGCAGGGTTTGGGGACTGATGCCAACGTTGTCATCAACATGGTGGGAGGCAGGGTTTGGGGACTGATGCCAACGTTGTCATCAACATGGTGGGAGGCAGGGTTTGGGGACTGATGCCAACGTTGTCATCAACATGGTGGGGGGCAGGGTTTGGGGACTGATGCCAACGTTGTCATCAACATGGTGGGGGGGCAGGGTTTGGGGACTGATGCCAACGTTGTCATCAACATGGTGGGAGGCAGGGTTTGGGGACTGATGCCAACGTTGTCATCAACATGGTGGGAGGCAGGGTTTGGGGACTGATGCCAACGTTGTCATCCACATGGTGGGGGGCAGGGTTTGGGGACTGATGCCAACGTTGTCATCCACATGGTGGGGGGCAGGGTTTGGGGACTGATGCCAACGTTGTCATCAACATGGTGGGAGGCAGGGTTTGGGGACTGATGCCAACGTTGTCATCCACATGGTGGGGGGCAGGGTTTGGGGACTGATGCCAACGTTGTCATCAACATGGTGGGAGGCAGGGTTTGGGGACTGATGCCAACGTTGTCATCAACATGGTGGGGGGGCAGGGTTTGGGGACTGATGCCAACGTTTTCATCCACATGGTGGGAGGCAGGGTTTGGGGACTGATGCCAACGTTGTCATCAACATGGTGGGGGGCAGGGTTTGGGGACTGATGCCAACGTTGTCATCAACATGGTGGGGGGCAGGGTTTGGGGACTGATGCCAATGTTTTCATCAACATGGTGGGGGGATAGGGTTTCGGAACTGATGCCAGCGTTTCCATTAACAGGATGTGATGATGGGTGGTCACTCATTTGTGGGATATGCTTCTGAGGCCAGTGTGTCATCAACCAGGTCAAGGGTTTGGGGACTGATGCAACCATTTTGTTCCACATGGTAAGGTGATGAGTTCCACTCCACTGCGTTTATTTGTGGGATACGTCTCGAGTGCAGTTCGGCGGTGTCACGGACGGCCAATTGCAAGGAGCACTGCGACATGGCGGGCGATGATTACCACTGTTTATTCTAGTGCAAGAGCTAGCGCACGAGTTACTCTGATGGATGAGTTAGTCTAGCACACGAGTTACTCTGATGGTTCATTAGAGGGTGCTTCAGCGACATTTCTGTTACGTCACGGGGCCTACGTCACGGGGGGGGGGGGGGGGGGGGCAGTAATCCTAGCTCCATCGGCATTCCGCCGTAGGCCGGTCAATGCTTGGTTGGACTAGACACCAACCTGAATTGAGCTAGGGGGGGGGTATGGTATAGGCTGACTGCCCTAATTATAAACCAGGCACTATACCCTGGTCTCCTGGTGTGAGCTGGGGTTAAGGGTTCAGGGTTGTTGCCCCAATTATGAGCTACTTATTACATCCTTGTGTGGAGCCGGGGAGGTGGGGGTGCATTGCCTGGTCTCACAAAGGGCATCAGTTTGACTGAAGAAATAAACGAGGCGGCATATGAGGGTGGTCTTGTACTGGAAAATGCACTTGCCCCCCCCCCCCTCCCCCCCTGCTACCTTTTGCTTGCGCACTTTGAGATGTCATGTGCCTAAAACCGCCGCCAAGTTTTTCTGCGTATGCTGCTTGGGCCGCGAGGGGACAGCGGGGTGCAGGAGCTGAGCGGGCCTCGTTGAGGATCCAGGATTTGTGGGATGCCCTGTAGTACGGTCCAGGGCCTGTTCTGAACCCTGCTTGTTTCTCTTGTGCGTGCAGTTTGGCTCCCTGGGCGAGAGCGGGGCCAGGGAGCTGAGCGGGCCAGGCAACCTTTTTGAGAACAACAAGACGGATTCGTTCAAGTTCAAAATGCCGGATCTAGGTGAGCGAGGCCGTCTAGGCGAGGGGATCTAAAAGAGCGGATGTAAATGGAAGATCCAGGTATAGCGAATCCTCGTGTGCGGATCTAATTTGAAATGGAAATCTTCAGGCGGATGTAGGCAAGCGGATCTATCCGCTGCGCGTTCCCATCTTATGTTGAACGCGCTACGGAAGCTTGATGATAATACTGGTACGTATGCCTCCTCTGCCCCAGGTGACCTGAGCATCCTTGAAGTGTGGCATGACAACAGCGGCCTGGGCCCCGGCTGGCACCTGGACTATGCCGAGGTGCTCTGCAGCAGCACGGGCAAGGTGGTGTACTTCCCCTGCCAGGCCTGGTTTGACAAGAAGGAGGGCGACGGGCTCATCCGGCGCAGGTAAAGGCGGGCAAGGGGGGGGGGGAAGATCTGGGGAATAAAATGCCGGGTCTTTTCCTTTCCAAATTTAGCAGAGCTGTACTCGGTGTTGCAGGGTGCTTGAAGTGTTCCCCCGGACTGACATTAAATCAATTTTTTTTAAGATAGTAATCACACTGTCCCAGGTACTGCACTCCTACCCTCGGCTCCATCACCTGCTCCCTGCTCCTCCGCCTGCTCCCTTCTCCTCAATCTGTACCCCTCTCCTCACCCACCTCCCTGCTTATGAACCTTTCTCCTGCTCCTTACCTCTCTACCTGCTCCCCTCTCTTCCACTCTCTCCCTGGCTCCCTGTGCATGTACCTTCCACTGCTCTCCCCTTCTCAATCTGTACCCCTCTCCTCACCCCCCTCCCTGCTCATAGACCTTTCACCCACTCCCGCAATCCGCAACCCGCAGGCTGCAGGCTACCCTCAAGGACCCGCGCTCCTTCAAGGCGCAGTACCGCGTATCCATCTGGACCTCCGACGTGTTCGGAGCGGGGACGGACGCAAACGTCTTCATCCAGATGTCCGGCGAGGAGGGGGAGACCGCGCGCATCAACCTGGACAATCCCGGGAGGTGCGTAAAGCACCGGTCTTTTCGTTTGTTTGTATCAGACCAACTGGCCTCTCTGTTTGTTTGCATCAGACCGACTTTGGCAGGCCAATGGGCGGCCACCACTTGGCCGGTGGGGATGGATTCTTGACCCACTGGCGGCCGGTGTCCCAGGCAGCAGAGCCTGCGTCAGGTCCCCCTAGCCGTGTGACAGTATGCTACCTGAAATGTAGCTGAAGTGTAGCTGAAGTGCACTAGGGATAAGGCTGGTGTGGATGGGGCTTTTGACAGGGAGAGGGGTGGTTTGAACAGGTGGCAATCAGGAGAGGGTGGGCGGCAGAGAGCCGGCTTCCAGTGGTTTAACCTGGTCTGTGGTCATGGTGTCCAAATAAAACAGATGCATGGTGTTGCGTTCCAGATCTATATCTATATCTCCCACGGTTATGTTCCTACCTATGGCTACCTTATGCTCACATCATGGGCAATGTTTGCACCCAACGTGACTCTTGATGAGTGTCTCTGATTGGAAGCCGCAATTCAGCACGACTCCGAGACAAAACCAGCTTGACTTGTTCTAAACCCTACACCCTCAACCCTCAACTGCAATGCAGGAACGACTTTGAGACCAACCAGCTCGATGTATGCTAAACCCTACACCAGTACACCCTAAACCCTTATCTGCAATGCAGGAACGACTTTGAGACCAACCAGCTCGACGTGTTCGAGTTTGAGGACCGCAACATCGGCAAGCAGGTCAAGATCCGGATCGGCCACGACAACGCGGGTTTCGGAGCCGCCTGGCACCTGGCCAAGGTCATTGTCGAGAACACGGTCACTGGGGAGAGTGCCACCTACATCGCCAACCAGTGAGTTGTTGTTAGAAAAAATCATTGTTAGAAATGAAAGAGGACGCCAATGCGGCGTAGATTTGGAGAAGTTTAGTTACAAAGTGAACAGATGGCAGATGGTTCACAAACGTTTGTCTGTCACTGCATTCTCCCTTCAACCCTGAATCCTGAACCCTAAATCCTGACCACCGAACCCTGCCTCCACCTGCTCAGGTGGTTCTCCAAAGACAAGGAAGACGGCCTCATTGAGCGAGAGTACTTCCCCACGTTCGCCGGAGGCATCAACTGGAAGCTCACCATCGTCACAGGAGAGGAGCGGGGGGCGGGGACAGACGCGGACGTTTCGGTGGAGCTTATTGGTGAGTTAGACCCTAAACCCTAAACAAGCAACCCTTAACCCTAACCACGTTTCGGTGAAGCTGATTTGTGAGTTAGACCCTAAACCCTAAACAAGCAACCCTTAACCCTAACCACGTTTCGGTGGAGCTGATTTGTGAGTTAGACCCTAAACCCTAAACAATCAACCCTAAACCCTTACCACGTTTCGGTGAGCTGATTGGTGAGAAAGCAAGTAGATCTTTTGTGATCGTGCGTAGGGTGTCGTGGTGGAGGCAGCGAGGGCAGGCGCAGACGTTTCAGCGGAGCTGTTTGGTAGCCAGGCAGGCCTGATGGTCAACTCTTGAGTGTGATCAAGCTGCAGAGTCCTCCACGTCAATAGGAGGTCACACCTCTCGGCCCTGCTCAAAAACAGGCTCAGCTGCGTGGGCGCCTAAATAAACGGCCGAGGGGAGGCATTGGGTCAGACAAGGAGAAAAAGGGGAAATAAAGTGAAGGGGCAGAGAAAAGGCTGGACAATAAGGACGGTGTGGGAGATCTCCAGCATCTGCAACATCCACTCTGCCCCATCCATGTGTATGCATGCGCCTCTGCAGTCCCCTGTCCCTACTTGGCTCCCTGGGCCTTATTTTTTCTAACCGTAAACCCTAAACCCTAAACCCCTGTCCCTACTTGACTCCCTGGGCCTTGATTTTCTTGCCACCTTCAACTGCATGTGTTCTTCCGGTTTGCACTGCCTAGTTTTAGGGTTTAGGGTTTAGGGTTAGGGCCCTTGATAAACAGGCTATTGGATGGATGCGTATCCATAGTGCTGTGACAACATGTTAGCTTTGCAGCTGAGCTTCCCAGCTCAGCCATGTTAACAAAATATGCATGTGGCAGTTCGTATGTGAACAGGTAATGACAAAGTTAAAAAAACTGACCAGAGACAAACTGTACAGAACGAGGAACAATCTTGGCAGCGAAGCGCCGGCCAACTCCACGCTTCCATGCCCCCTCCGCCACATCCAGGTGCTGCCGGCTCCTTCGGGCCCTACATGCTTGCCGCCCAAAAGGGAGGCTTCGAGACTGGCATGCACGATGTGTTCAGCGTCAGCACACCGGAGCTCGGCCAGATCGTGGAGATGGCGCTGTCGCATAACGACAAGGGTATCGGAGCGGCGTGGCAGGTCGATCGGGCGGAGCTTGAGAACATGATCACAGGTGGGAGCGGGAAAGGGTTGTGACCCGGTCTATTCTGTTGGTGTATCAGCTACGATTCAGCTACATGAAAGCCTACGATTGGGTTGCATGATAGCCTACAGCAGAGGGGCAGGTCCAGTTGAAGGGCAGGCCCAGTTGAAGGGCAGGTCCAGTTGCAGGGCAGGCCCAGTTGCAGGGCAGGTCCAGTTGCAGGACAAGCCCAGTTGCAGGGTAGGTCCAGTTGCAGGACAAGCCCAGTTGCAGGGCAGGTCCAGTTGCAGGACAAGCCCAGTTGAAGGGCAGGTCCAGTTGCAGGACAGGCCGAGTTGAAGGGCAGGTCCAGATGCAGGACAGGCCCAGTTGAAGGGCAGGGCCAGTTGAAGGGCAGGTCCAGTTGCAGGACAGGCCCAGTTGAAGGGCAGGTCCAGATGCAGGACAGGCCCAGTTGAAGGGCAGGCCCAGTTGCAGGGCAGGTCCAGTTGCAGGGCAGGCCCAGTTGCAGGGCAGGTCCAGTTGCAGGACAAGCCCAGTTGCAGGGTAGGTCCAGTTGCAGGACAAACCCAGTTGCAGGGCAGGTCCAGTTGCAGGACAAGCCCAGTTGAAGGGCAGGTCCAGTTGCAGGATAGGCCGAGTTGAAGGGCAGGTCCAGATGCAGGACAGGCCCAGTTGAAGGGCAGGGCCAGTTGAAGGGCAGGTCCAGTTGCAGGACAGGCCCAGTTGAAGGGCAGGTCCAGATGCAGGACAGGCCCAGTTGAAGGGCAGGCCCAGTTGCAGGGCAGGCCCAGTTGCAGGACAGGCCCAGTTGAAGGGCAGGTCCAGTTGCAGGACAGGCCCAGTTGAAGGGCAGGGCCAGTTGCAGGACAGGCCCAGTTGAAGGGCAGGCCCAGTTGATGGGCAGGGCCGGCCCAGTTGCCACCATCAGCAGGCTGGTAGAGGTCTGCATCCTATTGGCCCAGGGGTGGTCTGGTGCGCAAGCTAAAACTCAAGACACTTCAACTTGCACTGGAAGCCCTCTACTCCCCCTCCCCCTCCCCCAATCAAGCTGATCCCAAGGTCTGATCTTCCTCGCGGCCTCGCAGGCGAGAAGTACTTTTTTGACTTCAAGGTCTGGCTGGACAAGGCCAAAGGGCTGCGGGCGCTGCGGCGTCCGTCCGGCTACCACGGCCCGACCTCCACCATCTCGGACTACCGGGTGGAGATCACGACCGGACCGAACAGCGACAGCAAGTTGGAGTCGGGGCAGGTGTTCATCAACATTATGGGCGACAAAGGGGCCACAGGTGGGAGCGTGTGTGAGTGTGTGGCTGGGAGGATTGGTTTTTTTTACTGTGCCTGGGTTTGTCATGCTGCCTGTTTGAGGGAGGGGGCGCATCCTACCCTATGTCCAGGACCCCACTGTCAACCAACCTCCGCACTTGAACGTGAATTCAAATTCAAAATGCGATCAAAGTGTGGGTGGGTAGGCGTGTGCTGGAGTGCGTCTTCTGGCTTAAAGAGGAAGCATGGTCTGCCTTTGCGATCAAGGTCTTCTGCAACCTCTGTTGTGGCAAGACTTGTCCCTACCCAGGCAGGGTTGCGATGAAACCCTCCAACCCCTCTCTGCAGATCGACAGGACCTGGTTTGACAGGAGACCCTCAAACCTCTTTGCAGATCGACAGGATCTGTCCCTGCCCAAGAGCAGGGTTCAGAATCTGAGACGAAACTCTCAACCTCAACCCTCTTCGCAGATCGGCAAGACCTGTCCCTGCCCCAGCAAGGCTTCCAGCCCCTGCGTGTCGAGGCATACGGCCTGGTGGGTCTCAAGGACACTGGCAGCATCAAGCAGCTGGAGGTGCTGCACACCGCGGCCCAGCCCTGGTTCCTGGCAGAGGTACTGGTCATCAATGAGACGACGGGAGTGCAGGGCCTCTTCCTTGCTAACAGGTGAGCACGAGCAGGGAGCATGCAGTAGCGTACTTACGAGTCAGCAGCCGTCCCGGAAGTTAGCTTACTGGGGGACCGCTGCGTTTCCTTGCAGCATCGTATCCATGCAAGGCCATGACAAGATCAGACATGTCATGATGCAAAATAGAAGGAGGAACAGCCAGAGAAATTATAGGAGCCGGTTTGTATACCCCTGGTAATGATGCAAAAGGATGTGGGAGCATTAGCCCCTCAAGGCACCGGAGCTAAAGGATCTGCTTCCCCAGTGTGTGTCTGCCTTACAAAGTTAGTAAGGACTTTGGTTGATCGGCTACCTTCAGGTGCGGAGGCATCATGTGTGGGGGGGGATTATTTTTACGCTGGCATCATGCAAATTGTACAGCTTTTCAGGCGTATATGATCAATACGGCATGTTCACTGAACGTCAAAGGTCGGGCGAGCGACAAAGGTCGGAGGGACCAAAGGTAGTGAACGCCCGATCCCATCGCTAGCTTACCAAGTATATTTACAATTTCCCTCCAAAAGTTGAAAGGAATCTCAATGGCAGAGTGAAGGAGTCAGGACAGGGTTTGTTAGGATCAAATGCAGTGGTTACGCCCCCCGCATGTCCTGATGACGACCTGGCCTCCGGTTCCTTCGTCTGCTCTGCGCTGATCAGCCAGGTCCGCGTCCTCTCCGCAGGCTCATTATGCCCAACGTGCCGACTGTGCTGGATGCTGCGGCCCTGGCTCCCGTGGACTACCGGGTGGAGGTCAAAACATCCGACAGGTTCCAGGCCGGCACCAGCGCCAAGGTCTTCTGCAACCTCTATGGAGCGCAGGGCAGCACCGGCAGGTGAGATCAGGAGTTAGGGTTAAGGGCAGCACCGGCAGGTGAGATCAGGGGTTAGGGTTCAGGGCAGCACCGGCAGGTGAGATCAGGGGATAGGGTTCAGGGAAGCACCGGCAGGTGAGATGAGGGCTTAGGGTTTAGGGCAGCACTGGCAGGTGAGATCAGGAGTTAGGGTTAAGGGCAGCACCGGCAGGTGAGATCAGGGGTTAGGGTTTAGGGCAGCACTGGCAGGTGAGATCAGGGGTTAGGGTTTAGGGCAGCACTGGCAGGTGAGATCAGGGGTTCGGGTTAAGGGCAGCACCGGCAGGTGAGATCAGGGGTTCGGGTTTAGGGCAGCACCGGCAGTTGAGATCAGGGGTTAGGGTTTAGGGAAGCACCGGCAGGTGAGATCAGGGGTCAGGGTTTAGGGCAGCACCGGCAGGTGAGATCAGGGGTTTGGGTTTAGGGCAGCACCGGCAGGTGAGATCAGGGGTTGGGGTTTAGGGCAGCACCGGCAGGTGAGATCAGGGGTAAGGGCAGAGCAGCACGGGCAGGTAAGATCAGGGCTTAGGGTTAAGGGCAGAGCAGCACGGGCAGGTAAGATCAGGGCTTAGGGTTAAGGGCAGAGCAGCACGGGCAGGTAAGATCAGGGCTTAGGGTTAAGGGCAGAGCAGCACGGGCAGGTAAGATGAGGGCTTAGGGTTAAGGGCAGAGCAGCACTTCCTCATCTTGCATTGGATCCTTCCGTGCTGACGAGTGTCCCTGCTGTACAGTTCCACCATCTTCCATGTCCACCTGCCAACGCATATCGCGCCCCCCCTTTCACTTCATCAGGGCTCCCCTGCAGTATGACGAGGAGGTCGAGTCAAAGGGCTCGCTGCCCAAGGTCTGCGGAGACAAGTGCAGCACTGGCGGCCGCGGCTTTGGCCGCAACGCGAGCGACACGTTTGTGCTCAAGGGGCAGACGGATGTCGGGCGGATGAAGCAGCTGGAGGTTTCGCATGACGACACGGGCATCGGTGCAGGTGGGTGCAGCCTGGTCTGGAGGGTCGGAAGGCCGTCTAGCGTGGGGCTCTGGGCTGGCAAAATTTGACATTTCCAAACCTGTGATTTATTTGATACTGGTCAGATTTCGGATGCTTGATGGAAGCATAGGGGTGACAGGGCGGGGGAGACCTGCCCTGCTGGCTGATTCTTCCTGCTGCTGCTGCTGCCCCCCTGCTGCTTCAAGGCTGGCACCTGTCATGGATTCGCGTGACAAACATGAGCACCGGTGCCATGGCTACATTCGAGTGCAACCAGTGGCTCGCGCGGAACGAGGGCGACAAGAAGATCACGCGGCTGCTCGATGCCACAGACGAATCTGCAGGGGCCGCAGCCGCGCGGCCGGCCGACGGCACCGCCGTGGTCGGGCCCTCGCCCGGAGGCATGATGATGCCGTTCACCTCGACGCTGCTGCGCAAGATGGGCGGGACAGTCGGCGAGCCGGGCTACCGCCTCACTTTCAACACGAGCAACATCGTGATGGGCGGAACCAGCGCGCCCGTGTTCTTCGAGATGATCGGAGAAAACGGCTCGTCAGGTGAGCAGCTAGCCGACTGCAAGATCTGAGTGGGGTGTGATACTGTAATGCCAGTACCTTGGAGGGTCATTCGATTATTTATGAACTGCCACGACGATGAAGGTACATTCGAATATTCATGTATCCATGGCCCTGGAACGCTTTGCCGATACTCCTGCCAACACCGCCCGCACACTGCTTACACCCACCGTCCCTGCCTCTTGCAGGGACCGTGCTGACCAAGCCCGCCCATGGTCAGTTTTCTCGCGGGTCCTCCGACACTTTCGTCTACCCGCGGCTCCCATTCCTCGGCGAGATGATGATGCTGCGCGTCGGAACCACCGGCGAGGGCATGTTTGCCACGTGGCACCTCCGCACCGTGGAGATGCTGCACATCGCGAGCGGCGACCGCTGGGTGTTCAATTGCCACAACTGGGTCGACAAGAAAGTGCAGTGGAACAGAGTGCTGCCAGCGGTTAGACAGTAACCAGTTGCTTCTTAGAAAGAAAACATCACCTTGAGCTCGACGTATTAGCTTATTATTCACTTGACATTTGCATCAGCCAGGGGATCCCCTTCCTTGCGCCAACAGGTAACGGATCCCGTCTGAATCGATATGGTATTCATCACCGGGGGACCATAGGGTGGGGACCATGTCCCATGCATCAAATGTGATGCTCTGTTGGACTGTGAAATTTTTCAAAAAACTTCACATGGCATGATCTGGAACAAGTACCAGTACTTGGGAGTTGTCTGTCGAGCCTTTTTAAGCAGGGCCCAGAGGTGTAATGTTATTGACTTGGGAGTATGCGTGCTAACCGGTGTGCTCTGGATGCAAGCAACATTGCAAAAGCCAAGGCTAGACATGAAAATTCGTAAACCGTTTTGTGTTGCCTGGACTCAACAAAGTGTGAGGATTGCCGTTCCAGCCTAATTTCCTTGGGCACCGCCCTTGGTGCATCAGTCCTTTGCAGCGTAGTAAACCCACCTTTTACAGTAGCAAGAGAGCTAGCTAGTGTTCGGCCTGAGACCCTGAGCATCATGGGGGCTCTGCATCTTCATTCCTGGCCTGTTTCCTTTGTTGATGTAAATGTTTCCAATTTCAGGGGTGGGGGACCCACCTCCTGGACATGTACAAAACATATATATACCCCCTTCCCCCCCAAATAAGACCCTTACAGCATGGCCGCCCACCCGTAAAGACGCAGCTAGCAGCCACGCTGACAGGGCCCTAACTACCCAGACAGAACCTCACATTGCGAGGCAAGAGCGCAAACAGGACTAACTCAGTCTGAAGCAGGGAAGTCAGTCACAAAGGGGGCGAGAGGAAGCACAGTGACCCAAAGTGATCTGGATCTCAACTTCTACGCAGCTGCTTCAAGAAACCTGGTGTCCATACATTTCCACACCATTCATGTGTGCCACGCACTGGCTGGTTCAGAGTAAGCTATTAGATGGACGCCTGGAGATATCGCTTGCATATATTCGCCTTCATACCACCGCAATGCTCAAGTCTTTCAGTCATCCGCGAACAAACCTCTCCCGCACCACTGAGAGACGTCACCTAACGGTCGCGAGGGCGCAAGCCCCTGCCGTCGCATCGAAGGACGCTTTCAACCGCTTGAAGGGCTTGATTGTGCGTGAAACTAAACAACCTCCGGTCCTCCAACGGCCCCAGTGATCACATTTGTCACACACCTGTCCTGCCCATGTCATGAGGTCACCACAGCCACAAACGCTGCCCAAATACTCCCACTGCCATCCAGCCATGCAGCAAGATCCTGAATCGAGAATATCGCTATTATTATTGCCTGACACTAGCCATGTGATGTGACGAGCAGGTATACCGTGCAACCGACGGCACGCCCGTCGAGCTTGTCAAGCAGTGGGGCCCCAACGAGCAGGTCGTCTTAGCATGGACCCGCTCGCTGGGCTGTCCTTTCTGCCAGGAGCTGGCCACGCAGCTGCAGAGGGACGTCAAACCTAAGCTGGATGCGCTGGGTGTCAATTTGCTCATGGTGTCAATAGGTGGGAAAATATCTGGAGAAAATAACTATTTAAAACGTGTAGAGCATCTATGACATATAGAACATCCTAAACATGTAGAACATTTAACTTTCTACGGTCCCTGTCCAGGACAGCTTGTTCAGAATAAAAAGGTAGCACCTCTTCGCCAGTCTTTATTGTACTATTGATTATTATTTATTTTATTGATTATTATGCATGCCAGACCCACCTAGTAGGCCCCCTGCATAGTCACCACTGGGCCGTTGAGGACCAAACCTTGACTGGCCCGCAATTCGTGGTCCAAGCCGCAGGGCTTGCTGCACCCTGCCTCTCCCTGGCCGTACGCCGTGATGCAGCTGACATGTAGCTGACATGTAGCTGAGGCACCCTAAACTTCGCTTTGTATTTAACCTGTTGATATGTGCTGCTGCAGGGTCTGACTGCTTCCGTCCTGCTGTTGGGCTGCAGGGACCCTGGAGCGCAGGGTTGAGGGTAAACCTTAACCCTGAACACTTATCTTAAAACCCTGCAGGGACCCCGGAGCGCAGCAAGGACTTTGTGCATCGAACAGGCTTCCCGGCATCCAACCTGTTTGTGGACCCAGGTGGGAGCCATAGGGAGACGCAGGCGGCCACAGGGAGATGGGGAGGGTCACGCTCAGTTTCTGCTCTGCTGAGGGGGCATGGTGCAGCAGGGGGAATATAAGGGTGGAAGTGTGGATCATCAGTCCTACCTGTCTATAAACCCAGATTGGGGCAAGCGAGTGGGGGCAGCATGGCGGCATGCCACAGTAGGAGGTAAAGTTCACTCTCAGTCCCTGCCCTGCTGAAACGAAGGGTGGAAGTGTGGATCATCAGTCATACCTGCTCATGGACCTAGGTGGGGGCAGGCAGGTGGTGGGGGCATGGCAACATGCCACAGGGATTGGGCAAGGGCCGCTAATAGGTCCTGCCAGGCTCCTTATGATGGGGAGTGGACCATCGGCTGTACCACAGGAGGATGGCAGCCCTATGGGTGAGTGGATCATGGGATGAACCGAAGGAGGTTGGCAGCCCAGGACCCTCCCTGGTGCCAGTGTTGATTTTAGGATGCTTCAGCAACACTTCAGCTAGAACCAGCCGGGTCCTCAGCAGGCAGGGCTGGGTCCAGGGAACCCCACTGCTTGCGCAACGGACCAATGGCCACCTATGGTTTTGGTTTATTGTGTTTCAATTAATCCACCGGTATACTGCTTTTGAGGTGGCTGCCCCACGGCCATGCTTGCATGGTCTGGTGCGCTCTGGAGCAATCGCAGACGGCCAAACCCTGGACACCCCCCTGGCGCGTGCGCAGATAACATCACCTACGATGCCCTAGGTCTCAAGCGCAACGTACAGGTGAGATATCTATCAGTGTCCCCCCTGTCCACACTTGTACCCGTCCTTTCCCTCCCCCTTCCTCCTTACCATAAAACCCTTAAACCCTAGCGCAACGTACAGGTGAGATATTGAGTCCGCTTGACGGCAACAGTGGTTGCAGTACACTGCAGTACAGTGAGTCACATGTTGCAGTACAGTGCAGTACATGTGCAGTACAACGAGTCCCGTCTTGCATTACACTGCAGTACAGTGAGTCACATGTTGCAGTGCAGTGTAGTACAGTGAGCCCCAGGTTGCCATGCAGTGCAGTGCAGTACAGTGAGCCCCAGGTTGCAGTACAGTGCCGTGTGCATTGGCGCCTTACTTCACATAGAGGGTTAGCAAGTGCAGTCCTTTGCTGGTAAAAGTAGCTGAATTTGCCTTGAAATTTTGGTGACTGAAACTCAGCTACGTATTCAGCCATCGTAATAAAGACCATGATTGGCATTGCACTTGCACAGATGCTGCTGACGGTCTTTGAGCATATGATGAAGCTGTGCCACTGGCTCAGCCCCCGTGCGACGTAAACTGTGGCCCAAAAAGAATTTTGAATTGTTTATGCTATTTGTTGAAAGTGTGACAGCCTCGAGAAAGAAAAGGACGCTGAAATAGTTGTGAACCAAAGAGGAATTACGAGCAGGGGGGGCAGGTGTGGGGGCAGGGGCAGGCAGGGGTGTGTGAGGCTTCAGGGTGCAGACGCCGCTGGTGGTCTTTGAGCAGACGCAGCTGGCGGTCTTTTAGCACCTGCCAAAAGACCTTCTTGCATGGCACAATGTTCTGTTTTCGAATATGATGGTTAGTGTTGCTGTATAAGTCAAAGGGAATTTGACTGGTGAGGCGGTGTGGAAGTGTGGAAGTGTGGAATTCAAATGCAGAATCGGTTTGTCAAAAGCCCATGGTGTCCTATTCACCGCATCAGTGCTCCCCACCCACGACACATTCTATATGCTGCCACCACCCACCATCCACCCACCATCCATTCACCATCCGCTCACCATTCAATCCCCATCCACCCACCATCCACTCACCATCCACCCACCATCCACTCACCATCCACCCACCATCCACTCACCATCCACCCACCATCCGCCCATCACCCACTGTTGCGGTGCCCACTCCCTCAGGACACCTTCTTCAATGTCGCCACCCCACTGTCATTGCTCAAGAGGGCCGGCGAGGGCGGCACGGCGGACCTGATGAAAGTGCTGGATGGTTGGGAGCCATGGTAAGGGGAGCGGGGGGTAGGGTGGGTGGGTAGGTTTCACGGTTTAGGGCTTAGGGAGCCTTGGTGAGGGTAAGGGGGGGGGATGAGGCTCATCGCCCACTGCTCCAGCCAGTGGGCCTTGTTTTCTCCCCTGTCTGCTATTGTCTGTCTTACTTGCCCCTCCTCGCCCTGGTCACTTCCCCCCTCCCATGCAGGATGACCCCCAAGGGACCGTACCCGGCCCTGCAGTAGGACGGCATGTTTGTGTTCCAGGGGGACATCATGATGTACTGCCTGTCCTGCAGGATGCCCTGTCTGTACCGCTGATTCCCCTCATGTACTGTCTGTCCTGCAGGATGACCCCTAAGGGTCCGTACCAGGCCCTGCAGCAGGGCGGCATGTTCGTGTTCCAGGGGGACACCATGATGTTCTCACACTACGACCAGGTGGGGCTGGATGATGTTCTCACACTACGACCAGGTGGGGCTGGATGATGTTCTCACACTACGACCAGGTGGGGCTGGATGATGTTCTCACACTACGACCAGGTGGGGCTGGATGATGTTCTCACACTAGGACCAGACGGGGCTAGATGATGTTCTCACACTACGACCAGACGGGGCTGGATTTCTTTGCTTCACCATTTGGCATTTGAGAACCAGCTACGTTGCTGGAAGCACCCTTAGCAGCGCACCAGGTGGGGCAGGAGAGGCACATACAGGTTCATATTTTCGTGTCAGCCCATATTTGAGAACCAGCTATGTTGCTGGAAGCATCCTTTAGCAGCGCACCAGGTGTGGCAGGAGAGGCACACACAGGTTCGTTTTATTTGTTTTAGCTCAATGTCATTGACCCCCCTTGTGCCTGTCTGCCCCTGAGGGTGCTGGCTGGCGAGGATAGCTTGTTGAGTCAAACATGGACACCTCTGCCCCCTGGCTGGCTCAGCCAAGGCCCTGGTGTGAACAGCCGTTGCTGTATCTGTCTTTTCAGCATCCGAGTTAGGAGTGGCCCCGTTCATGCTAATTGCTCCTCTCACCTCCCTGGGCTCGGCTGGATCTCTCGTGCATGTTGGACGAGCAAGGCTCTTGTGCAGGTGTTTACACTTCAGAAGCTTCAGAGGTCACACTAGTCACATCCAGACACCACTGCCCACTGAACACGAATCCCCGACATGGAGCTCTTCATGCCCTGCCGTCCTGTCTGCGCTGATATTCCCTAGGCCTTCCCTGTCGCGCGTATTTGAATATCTTCACATCCTGCCCCGTAGATCTGAGATTCATCACACAACTGTTATCCTGCGTATAGGTATTGTACCGCCTCAATCAGTTCCGGTGACCTGCCCTGCTCTGCCCTGCAGGCCACCGGAGTCCATGCGGAGATCAACAAGGTCTTGGACGTGGCACGGACCCTATCCGCTCAGGCAGTGGACTGCGGCTGTGATACTACAGCGGTGGAGGGCTCAACAGGTTCAAAAACTGATGTAGTGCCTGCACAAGCAGCTGCGGACTCTTGAGGCGACAGGGCCGTGGCGCCTCGTCAGCATGACGTACCTGGGAACATTATTCGAATATACACTACGCCATGTATGAAAGAGCTGGTAGAGTTGGTTGGGGGCCTCAAGAGAGCTGGGAGAGCAAAGGGATCTACCAGCACTCTGGTCGACCTGTCAATGACGTTACACCTCTGGGCCCTGCTCGAATAAGGCTCACCCGTGTGGGTTTCCAACTTAAAAGTTCGGGAGGAAAGACGGAAAGAAACACAGAAGGGGGCAGGACAAAAGAAAGGGCAAAAAAGCAAGGTCAACCTGGTCGACCTGTTTGAAGGGCTTCTAGCACCCAGTCCATTCTTCAGCCTAGGCTGACCCTGGCTTCCAACTTGCTAGGATGACTAGGCTGTGCCTCCATGACCCTCATGCCGTTCTGGTGATGCTGTTGTAACAGCCGCCCCCCCGGGTGATCCCTTGTTGCAGCTGGCCACTTCATCTACCCTTTGTAGTCGTTGAAAGAGAGCGTGGGCACCTGTTGGACACCAACACATGTTGTTGAAAGAGAGCGTGGGCACCTGTTGGACACCAACACATGTTGTTGAAAGAGAGCGTGGGCACCTGTTGGACACCAACACATGTTGTTGAAAGAGAGCGTGGGCACCTGTTGGACACCAACACATGTTGTTGAAAGAGAGCGTGGGCACCTGTTGGACACCAACACATGTTGTTGAAAGAGAGCGTGGGCACCTGTTGGACACCAACACATGTTGTTGAAAGAGAGCGTGGGCACCTGTTGGACACCAACACATGTTGTTGAAAGAGAGCGTGGGCACCTGTTGGACACCAACACATGTTGTTGAAAGAAAGCGTGGGCACCTGTTGGACACCAACACATGTTGTTGAAAGAGAGCGTGGGCACCTGTTGGACACCAACACATGTTGTTTTGAACATGTTTACGAACCCACACTATCTCGCACATGTTGGATGTGGCACAAGGACTTGATGATGGCGTGCCTACTTGTACGTGCTAAGCTATTACAGGGGGCTAGGATAGGGGGCTAGAAGGCCGCAGCATGGGATGCGCTTGCTGTTGTGGATTTCTTTTTTTGAGGCTTTGTTGAGGGCTTATCTCTAGTGGAACTCAGGCGTCGGACATGGTCTTCTTTGCCTTCCCGGCCTCTCCTTTTGTTCCTTTCCCCCCCTCTTCCTTCTAGTTTCTTCTTTCTCCCCTCTGAACACAGTTGGGCGCCCACGCAGCCGAGCTTTGAGCGGGCCCAGAGGTGTAACGTTATTGACTTGTACGCCATGATTATTTTTCATACCAAACCAGTAAATCACTGACTTACACCTTAATGCCTTGTTGTTACAGTACATGCCATGGCAGGTCTATTGGCTCCACATAGCGAACCCGAGGATTTGTAAATATGTTTTATTTTTGACATGCTCATTACCTTCTGCTTTATAACGAGTCACCCACCCATGTATAGTACCTAATAGATTTAGGACATTGATACACGGACCTGGTCATGTGTAACAGCTGTTGTTTTATTCATCTCACCACTCTTCTTCGTACATATCATTCCTTCTCACGCGTTAGTGGCGTTACACCTTACTCATGTTCGGTAGGATTGATAAGAGGAGTGCAAGGGAAGGGACGTAAAACGCTTGGAAGGGGTCGTGTGGTCCACCATCCTCTTCCGGATCTGGCACGGGTTGCAGCAGCCCCAACTTGGGCCCAGTCACTCTACCCCCTAAACTACGGTATAAGATGTTGTCAAGACACATGACTGCGTCGTGCGATTGATTGATCTGTACTATTTTTTGGTTTTGGAGAAGGTTGCTGCCACGAATCCATTTACTGACCGACTAGTGGCTTGCAGCACCTGCAGCAGGGGATAGCTGGAGAAATATATCAGGGACTTGATTTCCTCCACGCCATGAGAAGCGCACTCATGAACTGATTGGAATTCACCCCTGCCCCACCCACCCATAATTATGGGTGGGGTACGCTTGCTTTTCTGGACATCTTTTTTTATAGGCTTTGTTGAGGGTTAGTCTCTAGTGGAACTCAGGTGTTGGACTTGGTCTTCGTTGCCGTCCCGTCCCGGCACCAACTCACCAATGCCCCCGGGGGGTGCTGTGGAGGGGGCTCCCCTTGTAGGAGTCGGGGACCGCCTTACTGGTACCTAGATTCGGAAAGAGGGCAGCCGGGGCAGGTAGGTACCAGAGGCAGCCTTAATTAAATTCTCGCCCCCATCCAGAGAGGTCAGATTGTTAAGAACGGTGCATACGGGCTAGTAGGGGATGAAGACGCTCAATACCATCTACCATGCACTGCTAGGACCAAGGTGCAGGCATGCCACCCTCTTTGCGAGGTGGGCAGGAACAAAGGACCCAGCGATCTAGATATTGAGAGGTAAAGGATCGTTTGGCTGGTTCCATCCCTCAACCTTTGGGTCAATAACATTACACCTCTGGGTCCGCTCAAAGCTCGGCCGCGTGGGCGCCCAACTGTTCAGAAGGGAGTAAAGAAGGAACTAGAAGGAAGAGAGGGGGGAAGGAACTAAAGGAGAGGCCTGGAAGGCAAAGAAGACCAAGTCCAACACCTGAGTTCCAGTAGAGACTAGCCCTCAACAACAGCACACGCTCACGGCTGCTCGTTATCACAGGCGAGAGAGTTGGAGGGGCTCTGACGCAGGTCCTTGCTTTGTTGGCACTGGTGATTAGCAGTTGATCGGTTTGGAAGTGAGCTGAAAAAGCAGGTGTTCTTGTGTCAGTGCTTGTGTCAGTGGGCAAGACTCGACCCCCTGGGGGGCCGCCGGGCCCGGTGGTGGCGGCCCCCCACCTTCGGGCCGATTGGGACAAGACCTTGAACGGCTTGTGGCTGATGGTCTGTTTAGCAGGCACCTCGTTGCACGGGCCCCTGCTGGCCGTGGGCCGGGCTGCAGCTGATGTGCAGATAAAGCACCATTAAATACATTCTTGGAGGACGAGGTCACTGACTAGGGGAGTGTGCAGCTCGGGTGTCTATTCATGCAAAAGATGGTGTGTACCGATTCTACAGGTACACATCATCTTCTGGTGTTCAGGGTTTCGAGTTTAGGGTTCAGAGCTTAGGGTTAAGGGTTTAGGGTTTCGGTACACACCTACAGTACATCTGCGCACCATCTATGGTACATACTTATTTTCAACGCTCCGTCCTCTCTGACTGCGACTTTACCAAGGCATGCGTGAATGATGCGATGGGATATACGGCACATACCTTAAACGGTGTATGGGACATGTACGCTTTACGGGTATACAGTACATGCGCGGCAAATACGGGTACGTCTACCCCTAATCATGCGCTGCATCGTACACTTTTCGCAGGCTTCTCCATGGCGTGATCGGCATCTAGCCCAGCGTAGGGCCGCCCGACATGCCCGTCGCAGTGCACAATAAGCCCAGTGAAACTGCAGGGCATCCAGCGGCTCTGCACTCTATCGACTTCAAAGACCCCGCCAGGCCCGCTTCTCCTGCCGCCACCAAACAGCCCCCTGCTCTGCAGGCCATCGAGATCTCGCCGCTCGTCCCGGATCTCATGCCCGGCGGTGACCCATCAGTTGCAGAGCCGCTGCCGCAGACAGCTGGATGTCAAGCGTCTGCTGATCCCGCCGTGAAGGATCCTGCGTCTACCAAAGCTCAAGACTCACTGTGAGCATTTGCCCCTCCTGGAGGCCCCCTGGCTCCTGTTGGGCAGGCGTCTCAGGCTGACCGTCTGGAGGAGGACGAGTATGACAGGATGTGTGGCGTGTGTCTAGACGAAGGGGATTATCGCCATGCGGCCATGCGACCACAAGATCTGCGGTGAGGTTGCGGATTATCGCCCATCCTTCCATCAATGATTGATAATTGATCGTTTTTCTGCTGCTGCTTAATGGACTGCGCCAGGGAGCTGATCAAGCTGCACCCCTTGGACCCACTGCCCTGCCCGTGAGTGATAGCCATCCTATGCTTGTGTCTAAACCCTAAACCCTACACCCTGACCCTAAACCCTAAACCCTAACCCTCAACCCCCTGTCGGTGGGGATGGTGCCTCAAATTTTTATTTTGTATATGTCCACGCACACTCTCTTGCTTTCGCAACATGCATGCCGGTATGCAGATCATCGCTTGCTCCCCCCCCCTTCTGTTTTGGTCTGGCAAGCACTGAATCATCTTCGGAGGCCCGCCCGATCGGCCCCCACTGGGCCAATTATCTGGGGCCCAGCCATTACCGGTATACTGCGGGTGTCCCAAGTAGCAGCAAGCTTGCTGCACCAGGGCTCATCAGCCGCAGGCCATGATGTAGCTGAAGCATGCGAAGACAACATGGGTTCAGTCCTCTCGCCCATGACGAACATCTGCTCCCAGCATCAACGACATCACCAACGAAATCAATGACGAATCTTAACATCAGCAGTTCTCCCATTCTAAACAGATCTCCAAATAAGGGCTGTCTGAGCCCCTCTGGGTTCATGAATGGATGTGTGAATCAGTTTGGCCCTGACTAATGACTCCTGCTGTTTAGGAGCAGTTTATGCAGTTTTTGAACCCTGTTTTTGCACCCAGTTTTTGCTAGAAATATGCCACTGACGAACTAACTCCTGTCATCACTGCTGGCTTGTGCTCTCTCGCAGGTTCTGCCGCACTCTGCTCAAAGGGTTCGGACACAGAATGTAGATTGTCCCTTTGGGTTACAGCTCCTAGGAAATCATGCTGGGTTATAAAGGGGCTTTCATAGTTGGGGCCTTTGCTCATTCATATTATGAAATCTTAGTTCTTTATGACGTAATGCCTCGGGGCACCCCTAAAAAAGCTCGACCGCGTGGGCGTCCAACTGTCCAGTTGGAAAATGAAGGGAAGCCGATAATTTGTGGAGAGGAGTATGTGGACCCCATTCATGCACCGCGCTGAGCACTGGCTTCGACCTGTTTTTTTAATGCAAACCCTGATTTGAACGCAGGTTGGCTACTACCACTGTCACAGGGAATACAGGGCGGAACATGAGCCATAAGTAAATAAACACATTGAAATGTGTCATTCGACTTGTTTTGCCTCCGCGCTATTGAGGACTGTGACTCCCTTCAAAAAAAAAGTATCATGTCCTAGCCAAACCAGGAAAGCGACAGGATTATAACATCCAGTTACTTCCCTATTTTGTCGGTAGATATCAATATAATTTATTTGTGTCCATGTCCCTGTCCAGTTTTGTGTGTGGGGTTTATGTTGTACAACGGGGTTTGTTTGTATGCCATTGATGAGGTTGTTTCTTGGTTGCTAGCCCTGGGGGCGTCGTTTTTACGCTTGATGTCCCCAGAGTTGATCAGCAACGACGGCTACAGCCTGTCAGGGGTGGGCGTAGCCGGGGGGGGGGCGGAGTTACGTTGAGGGAAGGGTTGCGATTAAGGTAGAGCAATGCCACCGGGAGCAGGGGATTTCGGCATATGAACAACGACATTTATTTTTAAAGTGTCAGAACCGGCACCTATCCAGCACATTTACTTACCGTATGGTGCTCCGCAGGACTGTAAATAAATAATTCAATACCAATGTCACTAATGTCACGCGTCATGGCCACCGATATCTATATGAAGCCATTCAGCGGCAGGCGTTGAGGACTTGCATTGGTGCTCTGCAACCCTTGCCATTAAGTATCATACTTAAAGTACGGTGTGCCATGACATCGTGCAGGCGACACACTTGGCGTGCACATGGGGCGTGAATGCCTGAATAATATTCGTTACCGGTGTTGGTTTGGTAGGGTTTCGGGTTAAGCACCCAAGGCTGTTTTTCCGTGTTTACGTCTCAGGTTTAAAAGGGTTGAGCAGCCAGCCTCACACTTTATAAAGTCCAAGCAAAATAACTGGGTTTCTGCATTCTCCCATGAACAGTGACAACAGAGAGGGTCGTGGCTGGGCTTGGCTGTCGAAGCATGGGCATCTTCTTAAGTTGTGAGCCGCAACTCAGCTCACAACTGGGGCATCTGGCAGTAACGCCTTCACAAGGTGCCTGATCCACATGGCCGAGCAGTCCAGGTAGTTATCGTGCCAGGCCAGAGCACTGAAAGCGCCCTCCTGAACGCGGCCCAGAAGCAGCACTGAGGGGATCCCTGGCCTCGGCCAGCGCTGCTGCCCAGCACGGAGTGCCACCTGGTTTTGCAATTGTCCACAAGGCGGGTTGTGAGGCAGTGCGACTCCTGTTAATGACGTTACACCTCTGGGCCATGCTGAAATGAAGCTCAGCCACGTCGACAAACAAAAAGTCAGCTAGGAAAGTCAAGGGAGAAGGCACAAGAGGAAAGAAAGGATACGTTAGTAAGTTCACAATCCAAACAACAAAAACACAAAGGCACACAGCTGGCGGGAGTGAGGAGCCATGATCTTTTTGTAGGACGTATGTCTATTAATTGTGGGCTGGAGGCTGGGGGGCTTCCTGGAGAGGACTGGTGCGACTCCTGTACATCTTCAGCATCCTGAGGTGCTCCAGATGGTACAAGATGCATCTGGGCTGGCACAGCATGGCTGCACCATGGTCATGGCTGTGCATGGTAGCTGGAATTGAGCTTACCGGTAGGCTTTCCCTACCATCCCAACGCGGCCGAGCGTTCAACAGGGCCCAGCGGGTACGCACCGTTCTAAACAATATGCAGCTGACTACATAGGAAGCTGCCGAATGCGCATGAGCATAGACGGAGTGGCCTCGGCGCGAGCTGCGCTCATTGGAGGCCTTAAGCCGTTTTAGGAGCTGATACCATGTCGCTGGGCCCAGTGAGGCTGAGTCATTGCTGCAGGGAATCCCAGCAGAATGACATGCTGCACTATCTGGATGCCACATGTTCGAGCTGCATGGCTTCACAGCTGGGGCGTGACCAACGACAAAGGGCCGAGTTTTTGCAAGGTTGAGAAGCTGGCTAGGGTTTGCTTGAATATATGCATGTATTCCAAGGAGCCTGGACCACCAGTCGATTGAGAAATTCCAAGAGGGACAGGGTTTCAAATCGAACCAAGGGGCACTCCGGTAGCTAGCTGTCAAGCTGGCTGCTGCTGCGAGGAGGTATGCGACATTGTATATAGTTAGTTGCTCTGTTGAATTGTACATGAATTCCCTTGTAGTCTAGTTGGCCCAGGATACTCGCCTCTCACGTGAGCGACCCGGGTTCGAATCCCGGCGAGGGAAAGTTTTGCCGGGAGGCCCTTGCCTGCCAGCCATGCTGCTTGGGATTAGAAGTACAGTCAAGAAGTTAAATGATGGCGGTGGGTAACGAGAAGGAAGTTTCAGGAAAAGGGGAGGAAAAGCAAACACCGCAAAGAAAATGACAGAACGAAGGGTCCCCAGCCCTAGCACCCTGCACCCTCACTGGTGACCTCCTTGCTTGTCACCCGTTTGAACTCCTCAGCGCTGATGGCATATTTCGCCACCTATGACACTGAGGACTGTGAGGTGCTCTGGGCAATGTGAATGAAAGGGCTGGCCTGAATGAGGTGGGTAGAAGGCCCTACAGCAGCAATAAAAATGCCACAACATCAGCAGTGGTCGCTTGGGTCGCTGTGCATGCACCATCCTAAACTTGGGTCGCTGCGTCCAAGAGTATCACCTCAGCAGGATGACATGAAGACTTGAGAGCGCTATCAGCCTCTGAGGCAACAGCATGTGTGAGAGTCACTGGAATCACCAGATGAATGCGTTCATGCTGGAGTCACCCAATGAATGTGTTCATGCACCCTAGGAAGTTAATGACGTTACCCCCTCTGGACCCTGCTTACAAAGACTTTGGTCGCAAGGAGACCCAACTGTATAGTATCCAGATTTGTTCTATAATAAATGCGGGCACCTGTCCCATCCCCCATCCAGTGATGCTTCGCTGGACTGTTAATCTCACAACCAACTGTAAAATGCCATAAGCAGTCTTGCACATCAACCAATATTGGACCATTACGAAATTACAATTGTGAAGGCCCCCCAGTCCCCGCTCCCCCTCCCACTCAAGACGATCCTCCCGACATGACTGGCGGCTGCAGGATCTTAATCCTCCGCTGCTGCCCCTCCGTCGGGTCGAAATACCCCGCCACCGCCCACACATGCATCGTCCCGCCCGCCGCTGACACCAAGCGCCCCCCATCCGATGTGAACTGCACCGACGTGACCGGCGAGGTATGGCCCGACAGCTCGGTCCAGCGCCCCGACGCGCTATCCACGAGGAACGTCGAGCCGCCCGTCCCGCCAAAGGCCATCATGCCGCCGTCCGGTCCTTGCGCTGCCAGGTGCATGGACCGAACCATCTGCGTGAGCCCGATGGAGCGCACCACGCGCAACAGGCGGTAGTCGAAGATGAGCGTCTGGCCCATCAGCAGCGGGCTGCTGAAGGCGAGCGTGCGAGGGGAGCCGGGCACAAACTGGATGCAAGCGGGGACGTCCTTGGAGAGGGCCCCGGGACTCTGCGTGGAGGCAGGGAGAAGTCAGTGCCTCACCCGATTAACAAAATAATGAATCAGCAATGGACGCGTTTAAGAGGCAGCCTCTGGAACGCAAGTGCTGGGTCCGCAAACATGGGATGTTTCAGCCCATGGTGGCGCGATACGGTGTTTTGGGCCATCATATCATATAATGCGACATGATACCGGTTTGATATCCTATCCTCTGATGCGGTGCTTTGAAAGTACTGAATGCCACAGCACAAGCACGGTCAACGCGGCATCAATACGAATATGATATCGGACTTCCATGTTTCAACCGATACAGCTTTCAGGGTGTTCAAACCAAGGGGCAGAAAAACGACCCCCCGCCAAGGGGCACGTCCCCACGGTTTGTGACATACAACCTCCATACAAGCAAGGGCGATAAGGACTCATCCCCACAAACCACATCCACACAAGTACATGCACCGCAGGCAAAGGCGACAGCAAAACCCTCCATCAAACCCCAAGCCCCTTCAGCAACCCTCCATCAACACCCCCCTCCAGCTTTGAGCGCGCACAGCCCACCTCCTTGCACGTGTACGTGGCCATGACGACAACGGGGATCTCGTCCCACGGCGTCGCAAACACGACAAAGTGCGTGCGCCAGGCCGCGGCCGCCACGGTCCCTGCGCCCGAGGACACCGCCAGCGCATGCAGCTGGCTGCCGTCAGGTGCGGTGGGCGCCCCGGCCGGCCCGGCTGCCGTGCCGCTTACAAACTCCTCGATGTACACCACCAGGCGGGACGTCCTCAGCTCCGAAACCGCCATGTTCCCGTTGCTGCAGGTGGGACAGGGTTTCAGGTTTCAGAGCAGTTTCATGTCACCCTCCAGAAAGTGTGATGCCTGCCATCGCGTGGATCTGGGGAAGGCAGCGTTCAGGGGACAGCAGCAGGCTGACCTGTGTGCACGCCAGCGTGCTGACCTGCACATTGGATCGCCAATCATTTTCACACATGCATTGGAGCTTCATTCATCCAGCACAGTCCCGGGTTAAGGGTTTAGGGTTCAGGCTTTAGAGTCAGTCTCATGCCCCAGGGGCGCGTTCCCTTTGGCTCGAATCAGTCGTTGGGATCATCTGCAGGCCAAGTGTGGAACTAGGTAGGATCATTTTTGCCCACTTTCTCGCCAGTTTCAGCTACTTGCAGGAATCCGTCAGCCACAGACGATTTCACAGTCGACTTCTGTTATCCACCAATCACAATCTTCGTGTCAAACCTATCCCTGCTGCTTTGAACACGAGATACATCATGGTGCGTGTCATTTCCGTCTGGAATCTGATCTCCCTATAGTATACGTACTCATCTTCTAACTCGGGATTTTTGTGGCATCGCAGGTCTCATCGACTTTTTCTATACATTTTCTGTATTCAATCCCGTTTAGATATATAACGCAAATAATGGATAGCGATACAATTGAGCATAATCGCCCCCAAATTGAATGGGAGTAAACCCTGACCTAGCCAGCGTGGCAGGATCATTTGGATCATTCTTGGACACTACCTCGGGAGGTCGTTTCTGAAATGATCCTTGAAGTACACGAAAGTACAACGACTAACTGTCGCCCAACACGCGCCTCTAGTGTGGATGTAGTCAGGATCATCTCAGGATTCTGTACGGCGCCCACTTTGGCTCGGATCACCCCCAAAGGGAACGCGCCCCAGATACAGTCACGCGTGCCGCCTGCTCCTAACAAATCGTGATCCTAACAACCACGCCGTACTTCCCCAACCCGAGTGTTCACACATTTCGACATTTGGCTCTTCTGAACACCCTACCCCCAGCCCTCACCGGCACGCACTGATGGCCAGAGGCCGGTTCGGGTGCATTGCGATCGCCACGACGGGTTCCGAGTGCCGCGCGCAGCTCCACGCCACGGCGGCCTCGTGTGCCCTCATGCTGAACATGCGCATGGAGCCGTCCGCGTATCCCGCCAGCAGCCCCTCCTCGTTCGGGGCGAAGGCGGCAGACGTGCACGCGGAGGGGGACTGGAACTCCACGAGAGGCTCTGCCTGTCACACGCGCACACGTGGACACACTGTAAACTTGCGAGCGCTTCAGCTACACTTCAGCTACGACTTGGCCTACGGCCGGTAGGCTCGGTGCATGAAGTCCTGCTGCTTGGGCTACCGGTTAGAGGTAGGCAATGGTTTGGCCCTCATCGGCACATTTGTGGCCGCCGAAATGCAGTCTGGCGCGCGCCAAAATAAACAACAACACACACATGCAGGCTCAGAAGCGCAAAAGCAGGCTTGAAAGCTCATCGCCCCATTTGTCCCCCCCAGACATCGCATCAGAACCTGCTGTGTTCCTTTTTCCGTGGCTTGTATTTATGTCATGTTTATTTTCGCTAATTTCAGATAATTTCCGATAAATTTCAGATTTATTTCAGCAGTCCCGGCTGGCCTTCAGCTGGAGGCCCCGAGAGCGGCCAGCTGCTCTTTTGCCCCAACAGGGCCTTTCGCGTCGCCCGGAAGGTGGACGCGTAGCCGGAAAAACAAACACTTTCCACGTTACCCTTCCCACTGACACCTCCCCAGCGCCCACCTGGTTCTCCACGTTCCACACGCGAAGCGCCCCGTCGCCCGTGGTGGACGCCACGTGGGGCGCCCGTGGTGGACGCCACGTGGGACGCCCGTGGGGCGCAGCTGCCAGTGCCAGCAGCGGACCGTTGTGCCCGCACACCAGTGGCACCTTGGCCAAGCGGGGCAGGTCCAGGTACCATACCGTGCTGCTGGAGCTGTACAGGGTAAGGGTTCAGGGTTAGGGTTCAGGGTTTAGGTTTAAAGCGGGGCTGGTCCAGGTACCATACCGTGCTGCTGGAGCTGTACAGGGTAAGGGTTCGGGGTTTAGGTTTAAAGCGGGGCAGGTCCAGGTACCACACCCTGCAGCTGGAGCTGTACAGGGTAAGGGTTCAGGGTTAGGGTTCAGGGTTAAGGTTTAAAGCGGGCAGATCCAGGTATCATACCGTGCTGCTGGAGCTGTACAGGGTAATGGTTCAGAATAAGGGTTCAGGGTTTAGGTTTAAAGCGGGGCAGGTCCAGGTACCACACAGTGCTGCTGGAGCTATATAGGGTAAGGGTTCAGGGTTAGGGTTCAGGGTTTAGGTTTAAAGCGGGGCAGGTCCAGGTACCACACAGTGCTGCTGGAGCTGTATAGGGTAAGGGTTCAGGGTTTAGGTTTAAAGCGGGGCAGGTCCAGGTACCACACCGTGCAGCTGGAGCTGTACAGGGTAAATGTTCAGGGTGTATAGTTCTGGGTTCATGGCTAAGGGCCCACCCACCCACCCACCGTACTAAGGGTCCACCCACCCACCCATCCACCCAGGGTTTCCCACCTACCCACCTTGCGAAGGGCCCACCCACCCACCACCCACCCACCCATCCACCCATGGTTTCCCACCTACCCACCTTGCTAAGGGCCCACCCACCCACCACCCACCCACCCATCCACCCAGGGTTTCCCACCTACCCACCTTGCGAAGGGCCCACCCACCCACCACCCACCCACCCATCCACCCAGGGTTTCCCACCTACCCACCTTGCGAAGGGCCCACCCACCCACCACCCACCCACCCAGGGTTTCCCACCTACCCACCTTGCTAAGGGCACACCCACCCACCCACCTTACTAAGGTCCCACCCACCCACCCGCCCACCCAAGGTTGCCCACCCACTAACCTTGCTAAGGGCCCACCCAGCCACCTGCTAACTTAGGCACACTGGTGCAAAGGTTGCACCTACCTCGCGCACACCGCCTCCTGCATGCCAGTCTCAAGGAACAGCGACTCGACGGCCCCGTCCACCGCCATCTCGTGCCGCCGCTGCCACACGCCGTTCGCACCCCGCCTAAAGAACGCCGTGACAACGCCCGCCCGCGTCCCGACCGCTGCCGCCTCGGGCGAGAGGCGCAGCTGCGTGACCCAGCTGCCTCGCATGTCTGCGACCTGCTGGACGTCCTCCGTGGAGCCGTCCGCGCGGAGCCGCAGCTGGTAGACGGCGCCCGAGGCCGCGGCCACGACCACCACGCCGCCCTCCTCGACGACCACTGCCGAGCAGGACGCTGTAGCCAAGCCGTCCTCCGCCGCGCTGTGGGGCAGCTCAACCGCTAGGAGCTCCAAGCAGTCCGCGCGAAGCGTCCACAGCAGCAGCCCGTCGGCGCCGACCGTGACAAACTGCGGCACCGGCCGCAGCGGCAGCCAGGCCACCGCGAGAACCTGTCCCTTAGTCCTCCCGACAGCCACCAGGCGGCCCGCGGTGTCCGCCGCTGCCCTAAGTCCGTGTCCGCCTGCAAGGCTACTGAGGTCCCACACCACCACTGCACGCTCAGGGTCACGGCCGACAGAGGCGAGGAATTGGTCGGTGGTGGAGAAGGCGACAGCCTGAGCGCATGAGCAAGGGGGGAGGGGGGGCAGTGCGCTGGGTGAGCGGGTGGGGGGCCCTTCAAGTCCTCATTATTTTCATTTTTCATTTCCCAATGATAGGTTCACGTAGAACTGCAGGGCAAGGGACAGAGAAATACAAAATGTTGGGGGGCGGCGTTTGGCACGATCTTGCACGAAAGGGAGGGACGTCTTGGCCTGTAACAGGCACACTGCTCATAGGCAGCAATAACCTGACTTCTTGATGTCCCTCCTTAAGTTGACAAGGACGTTAACGATCACACTTGGTTTCCATGTCATGTCAAACATTATAAAGGTCCCCTGTTCGCATCGACCTTCAAATAATTATCATTTCAAAAGATGCTTGTACTGCCCCACCCATTTGGTGGAAGGCTGCTGGGTGGGTGCCCCCAGACCCTGCCACAACAACCCACTTGTACAGCCAAAGGATGGTACTGCAGCAGACAGGCCAGCTTTCCGGTCGCCGCCTCCCACACGCAGATGTCTGCAAGGCCGCTAGCAGGCTCAACCACCCTAGGTGCCGCCGCCAGCCATTCCGCGGTCACTGACGCCGCCAGGCACGAGACGGGCTGCGTGAGGTGGCACAAGTACCTGCGGGCAGACGAGGGCAGACATCTTTGTTAAGACGGCTTTGCCTATAATCCAGCTATGCGTCACGGCGCACGGCCGCGAGGGGCCTGGTGCATCGCGCCTTGCTCCCTGGGCCGACAGCCATACGTTTGGTCCCCGTTGGCCTAGTGGTAGTCAGTCTCAGGGTTTAGAGTTCAGGGTTTAAAGTTTTGGTGAGGTCGCCGGTGGTCTACCGGTAGTGGGAGCCAGCCTTAGGGTTTACGGTTTTGGTTTTGTCCCCGTTGTAAGCCTAGTGGTAGCTGCCCAGTAGCCTGCCAAAGGTGGTCGTCACGCACTGAAACAAACAGTGGACGAGAGCTGCATGCACAATACAGGACATGAACAGGAACATGACAGATGAATCGCATCGCATTACAGCAGCCTGATACTAGCCTGCTGGACACTTGCATGCCAGCTGCTCCCAGCTTCTTCTACCTTCTTCCAACCTCTTTCAGCTCTCCCCCCCCCTCACACACCACCGCCCCTGCTCTCTCATCTCTGCCTTCGGCAACCCAGGCCTACCACCACCACCCTCACCTTAACCCTTAAACACCACCACCACCACCTCCTACGGTTTCGGATTCAGGGTTCAGTGTTCAGGAACTGCGACCCTCCCCCATCGCCGCTGCTGCCCTGTCACCCCTGCAGCAGGTTTCTCAGATCATTGATGAGGAATGCAGGGTTAAAGGCTGCCCCAGGGGCAAACCAGAACTAAATGCCCCCTCACCTCTGCAGCTCTGCTGCCGGGCACCCAGGTCATCGACGACCACAAGTCCAGGGTTCAGGGTTTAAGGTTATGGTTTAAAATCCTCGCCTACCGCCGCCGCTCTCACACCTCTGCTACCCAGGTCCTCGATGATACTATTTAGTTGGTCATGGCTATAGGAGTCAGGCTTCGGGCCTTCATTGTTGGGGCTGCCCTGTCGTCTCTGCCGCTCAGTACCCAGATCCTGGATGATCACTAGCCAAGGGTCCAGGGTTCCGGGTCAAAACCCTCCACCACTGCCACCCTCTCACCTCTGCGGCCTGGTTCCCAGATTCTGGATGATCACCAGCCAAGGGTCCAGGGTTCAGGGTCAAAACCCTCCACCACTGCCACCCTCTCACCTCTGCGGCCTGGTTCCCAGATTCTGGATGATCACCAGCCAAGGGTCCAGGGATCAGGGTCAAAACCCTCCCCCACTGCCACCCTCTCACCTCTGCTGCCTGGTTCCCAGATTCCGGATGATCACCAGCCAAGGGTCCAGGGTTCGGGGTCAAAACCCTCCCCCTCTGCCACCCTCTCACCTCTGCTGCCTGGTTCCCAGATTCCGGATGATCACCAGCCAAGGGTCCAGGGTTCGGGGTCAAAACCCTCCCCCTCTGCCACCCTCTCACCTCTGCTGCCTGGTTCTCAGATTCTGGATGATCACCAGCCAAGGGTCCAGGGTTCGGGGTCAAAACCCTCCCCCACTGCCACCCTCTCAACTCCGCAGCCTGGTTCCCATATTCTGGATGATCACCAGCCAAGGGTCCAGGGTTAGGGGTCACCCCCCCCCCCTCTGCCACCCTCTCACCTCCGCTGCCTGGTTCCCATATTCTGGATGATCACCAGCCAATGGTCCAGGGATCGGGGTCAAAACCCTCCCCCACTGCCACCCCCTCACCTCTGCTGCCTGGTTCCCATATTCTGGATGATCACCAGCCAAGGCTGTTTTTTTAATGCAAACCCTGATTTGAACGCAGGTTGGCTACTACCACTGTCACAGGGAATACAGGGCGGAACATGAGCCATAAGTAAATAAACACATTGAAATGTGTCATTCGACTTGTTTTGCCTCCGCGCTATTGAGGACTGTGACTCCCTTCAAAAAAAAAGTATCATGTCCTAGCCAAACCAGGAAAGCGACAGGATTATAACATCCAGTTACTTCCCTATTTTGTCGGTAGATATCAATATAATTTATTTGTGTCCATGTCCCTGTCCAGTTTTGTGTGTGGGGTTTATGTTGTACAACGGGGTTTGTTTGTATGCCATTGATGAGGTTGTTTCTTGGTTGCTAGCCCTGGGGGCGTCGTTTTTACGCTTGATGTCCCCAGAGTTGATCAGCAACGACGGCTACAGCCTGTCAGGGGTGGGCGTAGCCGGGGGGGGGGCGGAGTTACGTTGAGGGAAGGGTTGCGATTAAGGTAGAGCAATGCCACCGGGAGCAGGGGATTTCGGCATATGAACAACGACATTTATTTTTAAAGTGTCAGAACCGGCACCTATCCAGCACATTTACTTACCGTATGGTGCTCCGCAGGACTGTAAATAAATAATTCAATACCAATGTCACTAATGTCACGCGTCATGGCCACCGATATCTATATGAAGCCATTCAGCGGCAGGCGTTGAGGACTTGCATTGGTGCTCTGCAACCCTTGCCATTAAGTATCATACTTAAAGTACGGTGTGCCATGACATCGTGCAGGCGACACACTTGGCGTGCACATGGGGCGTGAATGCCTGAATAATATTCGTTACCGGTGTTGGTTTGGTAGGGTTTCGGGTTAAGCACCCAAGGCTGTTTTTCCGTGTTTACGTCTCAGGTTTAAAAGGGTTGAGCAGCCAGCCTCACACTTTATAAAGTCCAAGCAAAATAACTGGGTTTCTGCATTCTCCCATGAACAGTGACAACAGAGAGGGTCGTGGCTGGGCTTGGCTGTCGAAGCATGGGCATCTTCTTAAGTTGTGAGCCGCAACTCAGCTCACAACTGGGGCATCTGGCAGTAACGCCTTCACAAGGTGCCTGATCCACATGGCCGAGCAGTCCAGGTAGTTATCGTGCCAGGCCAGAGCACTGACAGCGCCCTCCTGAACGCGGCCCAGAAGCAGCACTGAGGGGATCCCTGGCCTCGGCCAGCGCTGCTGCCCAGCACGGAGTGCCACCTGGTTTTGCAATTGTCCACAAGGCGGGTTGTGAGGCAGTGCGACTCCTGTTAATGACGTTACACCTCTGGGCCATGCTGAAATGAAGCTCAGCCACGTCGACAAACAAAAAGTCAGCTAGGAAAGTCAAGGGAGAAGGCACAAGAGGAAAGAAAGGATACGTTAGTAAGTTCACAATCCAAACAACAAAAACACAAAGGCACACAGCTGGCGGGAGTGAGGAGCCATGATCTTTTTGTAGGACGTATGTCTATTAATTGTGGGCTGGAGGCTGGGGGGCTTCCTGGAGAGGACTGGTGCGACTCCTGTACATCTTCAGCATCCTGAGGTGCTCCAGATGGTACAAGATGCATCTGGGCTGGCACAGCATGGCTGCACCATGGTCATGGCTGTGCATGGTAGCTGGAATTGAGCTTACCGGTAGGCTTTCCCTACCATCCCAACGCGGCCGAGCGTTCAACAGGGCCCAGCGGGTACGCACCGTTCTAAACAATATGCAGCTGACTACATAGGAAGCTGCCGAATGCGCATGAGCATAGACGGAGTGGCCTCGGCGCGAGCTGCGCTCATTGGAGGCCTTAAGCCGTTTTAGGAGCTGATACCATGTCGCTGGGCCCAGTGAGGCTGAGTCATTGCTGCAGGGAATCCCAGCAGAATGACATGCTGCACTATCTGGATGCCACATGTTCGAGCTGCATGGCTTCACAGCTGGGGCGTGACCAACGACAAAGGGCCGAGTTTTTGCAAGGTTGAGAAGCTGGCTAGGGTTTGCTTGAATATATGCATGTATTCCAAGGAGCCTGGACCACCAGTCGATTGAGAAATTCCAAGAGGGACAGGGTTTCAAATCGAACCAAGGGGCACTCCGGTAGCTAGCTGTCAAGCTGGCTGCTGCTGCGAGGAGGTATGCGACATTGTATATAGTTAGTTGCTCTGTTGAATTGTACATGAATTCCCTTGTAGTCTAGTTGGCCCAGGATACTCGCCTCTCACGTGAGCGACCCGGGTTCGAATCCCGGCGAGGGAAAGTTTTGCCGGGAGGCCCTTGCCTGCCAGCCATGCTGCTTGGGATTAGAAGTACAGTCAAGAAGTTAAATGATGGCGGTGGGTAACGAGAAGGAAGTTTCAGGAAAAGGGGAGGAAAAGCAAACACCGCAAAGAAAATGACAGAACGAAGGGTCCCCAGCCCTAGCACCCTGCACCCTCACTGGTGACCTCCTTGCTTGTCACCCGTTTGAACTCCTCAGCGCTGATGGCATATTTCGCCACCTATGACACTGAGGACTGTGAGGTGCTCTGGGCAATGTGAATGAAAGGGCTGGCCTGAATGAGGTGGGTAGAAGGCCCTACAGCAGCAATAAAAATGCCACAACATCAGCAGTGGTCGCTTGGGTCGCTGTGCATGCACCATCCTAAACTTGGGTCGCTGCGTCCAAGAGTATCACCTCAGCAGGATGACATGAAGACTTGAGAGCGCTATCAGCCTCTGAGGCAACAGCATGTGTGAGAGTCACTGGAATCACCAGATGAATGCGTTCATGCTGGAGTCACCCAATGAATGTGTTCATGCACCCTAGGAAGTTAATGACGTTACCCCCTCTGGACCCTGCTTACAAAGACTTTGGTCGCAAGGAGACCCAACTGTATAGTATCCAGATTTGTTCTATAATAAATGCGGGCACCTGTCCCATCCCCCATCCAGTGATGCTTCGCTGGACTGTTAATCTCACAACCAACTGTAAAATGCCATAAGCAGTCTTGCACATCAACCAATATTGGACCATTACGAAATTACAATTGTGAAGGCCCCCCAGTCCCCGCTCCCCCTCCCACTCAAGACGATCCTCCCGACATGACTGGCAGCTGCAGGATCTTAATCCTCCGCTGCTGCCCCTCCGTCGGGTCGAAATACCCCGCCACCGCCCACACATGCATCGTCCCGCCCGCCGCTGACACCAAGCGCCCCCCATCCGATGTGAACTGCACCGACGTGACCGGCGAGGTATGGCCCGACAGCTCGGTCCAGCGCCCCGACGCGCTATCCACGAGGAACGTCGAGCCGCCCGTCCCGCCAAAGGCCATCATGCCGCCGTCCGGTCCTTGCGCTGCCAGGTGCATGGACCGAACCATCTGCGTGAGCCCGATGGAGCGCACCACGCGCGACAGGCGGTAGTCGAAGATGAGCGTCTGGCCCATCAGCAGCGGGCTGCTGAAGGCGAGCGTGCGAGGGGAGCCGGGCACAAACTGGATGCAAGCGGGGACGTCCTTGGAGAGGGCCCCGGGACTCTGTGTGGAGGCAGGGAGAAGTCAGTGCCTCACCCGATTAACAAAATAATGAATCAGCAATGGACGCGTTTAAGAGGCAGCCTCTGGAACGCAAGTGCTGGGTCCGCAAACATGGGATGTTTCAGCCCATGGTGGCGCGATACGGTGTTTTGGGCCATCATATCATATAATACGACATGATACCGGTTTGATATCCTATCCTCTGATGCGGTGCTTTGAAAGTACTGAATGCCACAGCACAAGCACGGTCAACGCGGCATCAATACGAATATGATATCGGACTTCCATGTTTCAACCGATACAGCTTTCAGGGTGTTCAAACCAAGGGGCAGAAAAACGACCCCCCGCCAAGGGGCACGTCCCCACGGTTTGTGACATACAACCTCCATACAAGCAAGGGCGATAAGGACTCATCCCCACAAACCACATCCACACAAGTACATGCACCGCAGGCAAAGGCGACAGCAAAACCCTCCATCAAACCCCAAGCCCCTTCAGCAACCCTCCATCAACACCCCCCTCCAGCTTTGAGCGCGCACAGCCCACCTCCTTGCACGTGTACGTGGCCATGACGACAACGGGGATCTCGTCCCACGGCGTCGCAAACACGACAAAGTGCGTGCGCCAGGCCGCGGCCGCCACGGTCCCTGCGCCCGAGGACACCGCCAGCGCATGCAGCTGGCTGCCGTCAGGTGCGGTGGGCGCCCCGGCCGGCCCGGCTGCCGTGCCGCTTACAAACTCCTCGATGTACACCACCAGGCGGGACGTCCTCAGCTCCGAAACCGCCATGTTCCCGTTGCTGCAGGTGGGACAGGGTTTCAGGTTTCAGAGCAGTTTCATGTCACCCTCCAGAAAGTGTGATGCCTGCCATCGCGTGGATCTGGGGAAGGCAGCGTTCAGGGGACAGCAGCAGGCTGACCTGTGTGCACGCCAGCGTGCTGACCTGCACATTGGATCGCCAATCATTTTCACACATGCATTGGAGCTTCATTCATCCAGCACAGTCCCGGGTTAAGGGTTTAGGGTTCAGGCTTTAGAGTCAGTCTCATGCCCCAGGGGCGCGTTCCCTTTGGCTCGAATCAGTCGTTGGGATCATCTGCAGGCCAAGTGTGGAACTAGGTAGGATCATTTTTGCCCACTTTCTCGCCAGTTTCAGCTACTTGCAGGAATCCGTCAGCCACAGACGATTTCACAGTCGACTTCTGTTTTCCACCAATCACAATCTTCGTGTCAAACCTATCCCTGCTGCTTTGAACACGAGAAACATCATGGTGCGTGTCATTTCCGTCTGGAATCTGATCTCCCTATAGTATACGTACTCATCTTCTAACTCGGGATTTTTGTGGCATCGCAGGTCTCATCGACTTTTTCTATACATTTTCTGTATTCAATCCCGTTTAGATATATAACGCAAATAATGGATAGCGATACAATTGAGCATAATCGCCCCCAAATTGAATGGGAGTAAACCCTGACCTAGCCAGCGTGGCAGGATCATTTGGATCATTCTTGGACACTACCTCGGGAGGTCGTTTCTGAAATGATCCTTGAAGTACACGAAAGTACAACGACTAACTGTCGCCCAACACGCGCCTCTAGTGTGGATGTAGTCAGGATCATCTCAGGATTCTGTACGGCGCCCACTTTGGCTCGGATCACCCCCAAAGGGAACGCGCCCCAGATACAGTCACGCGTGCCGCCTGCTCCTAACAAATCGTGATCCTAACAACCACGCCGTACTTCCCCAACCCGAGTGTTCACACATTTCGACATTTGGCTCTTCTGAACACCCTACCCCCAGCCCTCACCGGCACGCACTGATGGCCAGAGGCCGGTTCGGGTGCATTGCGATCGCCACGACGGGTTCCGAGTGCCGCGCGCAGCTCCACGCCACGGCGGCCTCGTGTGCCCTCATGCTGAACATGCGCATGGAGCCGTCCGCGTATCCCGCCAGCAGCCCCTCCTCGTTCGGGGCGAAGGCGGCAGACGTGCACGCGGAGGGGGACTGGAACTCCACGAGAGGCTCTGCCTGTCACACGCGCACACGTGGACACACTGTAAACTTGCGAGCGCTTCAGCTACACTTCAGCTACGACTTGGCCTACGGCCGGTAGGCTCGGTGCATGAAGTCCTGCTGCTTGGGCTACCGGTTAGAGGTAGGCAATGGTTTGGCCCTCATCGGCACATTTGTGGCCGCCGAAATGCAGTCTGGCGCGCGCCAAAATAAACAACAACACACACATGCAGGCTCAGAAGCGCAAAAGCAGGCTTGAAAGCTCATCGCCCCATTTGTCCCCCCCAGACATCGCATCAGAACCTGCTGTGTTCCTTTTTCCGTGGCTTGTATTTATGTCATGTTTATTTTCGCTAATTTCAGATAATTTCCGATAAATTTCAGATTTATTTCAGCAGTCCCGGCTGGCCTTCAGCTGGAGGCCCCGAGAGCGGCCAGCTGCTCTTTTGCCCCAACAGGGCCTTTCGCGTCGCCCGGAAGGTGGACGCGTAGCCGGAAAAACAAACACTTTCCACGTTACCCTTCCCACTGACACCTCCCCAGCGCCCACCTGGTTCTCCACGTTCCACACGCGAAGCGCCCCGTCGCCCGTGGTGGACGCCACGACGCCAGGCAGGTGGGGCGCAGCTGCCAGTGCCAGCAGCGGACCGTTGTGCCCGCACACCAGTGGCACCTTGGCCAAGCGGGGCAGGTCCAGGTACCATACCGTGCTGCTGGAGCTGTACAGGGTAAGGGTTCAGGGTTAGGGTTCAGGGTTTAGGTTTAAAGCGGGGCTGGTCCAGGTACCATACCGTGCTGCTGGAGCTGTACAGGGTAAGGGTTCGGGGTTTAGGTTTAAAGCGGGGCAGGTCCAGGTACCACACCCTGCAGCTGGAGCTGTACAGGGTAAGGGTTCAGGGTTAGGGTTCAGGGTTAAGGTTTAAAGCGGGCAGATCCAGGTATCATACCGTGCTGCTGGAGCTGTACAGGGTAATGGTTCAGAATAAGGGTTCAGGGTTTAGGTTTAAAGCGGGGCAGGTCCAGGTACCACACAGTGCTGCTGGAGCTATATAGGGTAAGGGTTCAGGGTTAGGGTTCAGGGTTTAGGTTTAAAGCGGGGCAGGTCCAGGTACCACACAGTGCTGCTGGAGCTGTATAGGGTAAGGGTTCAGGGTTTAGGTTTAAAGCGGGGCAGGTCCAGGTACCACACCGTGCAGCTGGAGCTGTACAGGGTAAATGTTCAGGGTGTATAGTTCTGGGTTCATGGCTAAGGGCCCACCCACCCACCCACCGTACTAAGGGTCCACCCACCCACCCATCCACCCAGGGTTTCCCACCTACCCACCTTGCGAAGGGCCCACCCACCCACCACCCACCCACCCATCCACCCATGGTTTCCCACCTACCCACCTTGCTAAGGGCCCACCCACCCACCACCCACCCACCCATCCACCCAGGGTTTCCCACCTACCCACCTTGCGAAGGGCCCACCCACCCACCACCCACCCACCCATCCACCCAGGGTTTCCCACCTACCCACCTTGCGAAGGGCCCACCCACCCACCACCCACCCACCCAGGGTTTCCCACCTACCCACCTTGCTAAGGGCACACCCACCCACCCACCTTACTAAGGTCCCACCCACCCACCCGCCCACCCAAGGTTGCCCACCCACTAACCTTGCTAAGGGCCCACCCAGCCACCTGCTAACTTAGGCACACTGGTGCAAAGGTTGCACCTACCTCGCGCACACCGCCTCCTGCATGCCAGTCTCAAGGAACAGCGACTCGACGGCCCCGTCCACCGCCATCTCGTGCCGCCGCTGCCACACGCCGTTCGCACCCCGCCTAAAGAACGCCGTGACAACGCCCGCCCGCGTCCCGACCGCTGCCGCCTCGGGCGAGAGGCGCAGCTGCGTGACCCAGCTGCCTCGCATGTCTGCGACCTGCTGGACGTCCTCCGTGGAGCCGTCCGCGCGGAGCCGCAGCTGGTAGACGGCGCCCGAGGCCGCGGCCACGACCACCACGCCGCCCTCCTCGACGACCACTGCCGAGCAGGACGCTGTAGCCAAGCCGTCCTCCGCCGCGCTGTGGGGCAGCTCAACCGCTAGGAGCTCCAAGCAGTCCGCGCGAAGCGTCCACAGCAGCAGCCCGTCGGCGCCGACCGTGACAAACTGCGGCACCGGCCGCAGCGGCAGCCAGGCCACCGCGAGAACCTGTCCCTTAGTCCTCCCGACAGCCACCAGGCGGCCCGCGGTGTCCGCCGCTGCCCTAAGTCCGTGTCCGCCTGCAAGGCTACTGAGGTCCCACACCACCACTGCACGCTCAGGGTCACGGCCGACAGAGGCGAGGAATTGGTCGGTGGTGGAGAAGGCGACAGCCTGAGCGCATGAGCAAGGGGGGAGGGGGGGCAGTGCGCTGGGTGAGCGGGTGGGGGGCCCTTCAAGTCCTCATTATTTTCATTTTTCATTTCCCAATGATAGGTTCACGTAGAACTGCAGGGCAAGGGACAGAGAAATACAAAATGTTGGGGGGCGGCGTTTGGCACGATCTTGCACGAAAGGGAGGGACGTCTTGGCCTGTAACAGGCACACTGCTCATAGGCAGCAATAACCTGACTTCTTGATGTCCCTCCTTAAGTTGACAAGGACGTTAACGATCACACTTGGTTTCCATGTCATGTCAAACATTATAAAGGTCCCCTGTTCGCATCGACCTTCAAATAATTATCATTTCAAAAGATGCTTGTACTGCCCCACCCATTTGGTGGAAGGCTGCTGGGTGGGTGCCCCCAGACCCTGCCACAACAACCCACTTGTACAGCCAAAGGATGGTACTGCAGCAGACAGGCCAGCTTTCCGGTCGCCGCCTCCCACACGCAGATGTCTGCAAGGCCGCTAGCAGGCTCAACCACCCTAGGTGCCGCCGCCAGCCATTCCGCGGTCACTGACGCCGCCAGGCACGAGACGGGCTGCGTGAGGTGGCACAAGTACCTGCGGGCAGACGAGGGCAGACATCTTTGTTAAGACGGCTTTGCCTATAATCCAGCTATGCGTCACGGCGCACGGCCGCGAGGGGCCTGGTGCATCGCGCCTTGCTCCCTGGGCCGACAGCCATACGTTTGGTCCCCGTTGGCCTAGTGGTAGTCAGTCTCAGGGTTTAGAGTTCAGGGTTTAAAGTTTTGGTGAGGTCGCCGGTGGTCTACCGGTAGTGGGAGCCAGCCTTAGGGTTTACGGTTTTGGTTTTGTCCCCGTTGTAAGCCTAGTGGTAGCTGCCCAGTAGCCTGCCAAAGGTGGTCGTCACGCACTGAAACAAACAGTGGACGAGAGCTGCATGCACAATACAGGACATGAACAGGAACATGACAGATGAATCGCATCGCATTACAGCAGCCTGATACTAGCCTGCTGGACACTTGCATGCCAGCTGCTCCCAGCTTCTTCTACCTTCTTCCAACCTCTTTCAGCTCTCCCCCCCCTCACACACCACCGCCCCTGCTCTCTCATCTCTGCCTTCGGCAACCCAGGCCTACCACCACCACCCTCACCTTAACCCTTAAACACCACCACCACCACCTCCTACGGTTTCGGATTCAGGGTTCAGTGTTCAGGAACTGCGACCCTCCCCCATCGCCGCTGCTGCCCTGTCACCCCTGCAGCAGGTTTCTCAGATCATTGATGAGGAATGCAGGGTTAAAGGCTGCCCCAGGGGCAAACCAGAACTAAATGCCCCCTCACCTCTGCAGCTCTGCTGCCGGGCACCCAGGTCATCGACGACCACAAGTCCAGGGTTCAGGGTTTAAGGTTATGGTTTAAAATCCTCGCCTACCGCCGCCGCTCTCACACCTCTGCTACCCAGGTCCTCGATGATACTATTTAGTTGGTCATGGCTATAGGAGTCAGGCTTCGGGCCTTCATTGTTGGGGCTGCCCTGTCGTCTCTGCCGCTCAGTACCCAGATCCTGGATGATCACTAGCCAAGGGTCCAGGGTTCCGGGTCAAAACCCTCCACCACTGCCACCCTCTCACCTCTGCGGCCTGGTTCCCAGATTCTGGATGATCACCAGCCAAGGGTCCAGGGTTCAGGGTCAAAACCCTCCACCACTGCCACCCTCTCACCTCTGCGGCCTGGTTCCCAGATTCTGGATGATCACCAGCCAAGGGTCCAGGGATCAGGGTCAAAACCCTCCCCCACTGCCACCCTCTCACCTCTGCTGCCTGGTTCCCAGATTCCGGATGATCACCAGCCAAGGGTCCAGGGTTCGGGGTCAAAACCCTCCCCCTCTGCCACCCTCTCACCTCTGCTGCCTGGTTCTCAGATTCTGGATGATCACCAGCCAAGGGTCCAGGGTTCGGGGTCAAAACCCTCCCCCACTGCCACCCTCTCAACTCCGCAGCCTGGTTCCCATATTCTGGATGATCACCAGCCAAGGGTCCAGGGTTAGGGGTCACCCCCCCCCCCCTCTGCCACCCTCTCACCTCCGCTGCCTGGTTCCCATATTCTGGATGATCACCAGCCAATGGTCCAGGGATCGGGGTCAAAACCCTCCCCCACTGCCACCCCCTCACCTCTGCTGCCTGGTTCCCAGATTCTGGATGATCACCAGCCAAGGGTCCAGGGATCGGGGTCAAAATCCTCCCCCTCTGCCACCCTCTCACCTCTGCTGCCTGGTTCCCAGATTCTGGATGATCACCAGCCAAGGGTTCAGGGATCGGGGTCAAAATCCTCCCTCACTGCCACCCTCTCACCTCTGCTGCCTGGTTCCCAGGTCCTCGATGACCACCAGGTTGTCCACCGCATACGCAAACAGCCCAGCCTCGGGCCGCCACACCACGTTCTGAGCACCGCCCGACGGTGTGAAGCCCACCACCTTCGAGCATGCGGAGGCGGGCTGCGGGCCACCCGCGGGGGACAGAGACATAGCCCTGGACTCGGAGCCAGCCATGCCCGGCGTGCGCCCGTTGCCGAACGCAGGAGAGTGAGGTGCAGCCCCTGTTGCTCCGTGCTGCTGGAGATTGAGCTCAGACTTGTCTCGTTTACTTGGGGAGCTCCGGCCGGTATCCTGGTTCTGCTGAGAGGCCACTCCTGGGCCAGCGAAAGAGAAGAACTGCTCGGGCGCCGAGACCTGCGGCTGCGGCTGCGTTGACGGCTTGCCGGACGCCGGCAGTGCCGGGCTCTGAGGCCGCTGAGTAGCAGCAGCAGCAGGCGCTGGGGCAGACGCAGGCCAAGCGCTGTCTACCTGCCCTGCTCGCCGCGTGGGTCCCGGGGACCCGCTCGCCGTGTCGGGGGACAAAGCCTGCGGTCGCAGCGACTCGGGTCCAGCTGGCAGCCACTGCCTTGACGCACCCACCGTACTTGGGCTGACATCCGCGTACGGAGATCCTACGGCCCCAGCATTCCGCTGCCGGTGAGCCTCATCTGGAGGCTGCTGCGTATCCAGGCTCCAGATGAAAATGGAGCCGGCATCCCCCACGGAGATCAGGTGGTCGCCGTGGAAAGCAACATCTGAGCAAGGTAGAAAGGAGCAGGTAAGCAACGCGAAAAGCGACATCTTGTAATGGTCGTAAGCGACGCCAAATTAATGTGGAAAGCGACGTCTAAGCACGGTGGAAAGGAACATGTCAGCAACGTGGAAAGCGACCCCTTATCATGGACCATCTGCAACCCAACATGCATGGCATGGACCCCACTTGCAACCCACCCTGTACCGCATAGAGTCATGGACTGTCCCTGCACCCACCATGCACCGGCGCCGGGTGCCCGATGAACACTTGGTGGTCGGGGGCTGGCTCCTGCTGCGGCTGCAACATCTGCTGCCCAGGCCGTGGCGCAGCGGCTGAGGGCAGGCCCTCAGCAGCGCTCCACAGCTTGACTTGCTGATCGCTGCCGCCCGAGGCCATGTAGCGGCCGGCTGGGTCTGCTGCGAGGCACAGGGCATCTAGGCGGTGGATCCGCCCCACACTCTGGATCAGCTGACCCTCAGTTAGTTCATACCTGCAGGGATGAAGGGGATGAGGGGGTCGTGGGGGTGGAGTGGAGGTGTGCAACTGTGCAATGAAGGAGGACTGGAGGAGGTTTCAAGGGAGGGAGGGAGGGAGGGGAGGAGTACGGTACAGAAATCAGTTCGAGTTCACAGATCTGCATTAGAGTATCGCTGGAAAGGAAGATCCCACTGACCACCTAATGTCAACGGATGACGAGGATGAAGGGAGACACGGCAAACCACAGCAGTCTTCGCCAGCGAAGGTGTGGGTGGCTCCAATTGTGGGTCAATGACGGTACACCTCACCTCACACAAGGAAAACGGAGGTGTGGGCGCCCAATCGTCGAGTTGGAGAGTGAGGGGAAGAGACGATGCATTGTTCCAACCATGGGTATGCGCTGCCATGATGCAGTGGAAGGAGGACGTGCTCGTGGCAGCACCTGCCATGATTGTTGGCAGCGTGCCCACCTACCACTCATCACGGAAGCATCAACTCAACATGTCGGAACCCCCAGCACCTGCTGTCAGCTTAAACCCTAAACTAGGAACCCCCAGCACCTGTTGTCAGCCTAAACCCCAAACTAGGCATCCCCAGCACCTGCTGTCAGCCAAAACCCTAAACACTAATTTAGGACCCCTCAGCACCTGCTGTCGTTCAGCACGCAGGCATTGCATTCATGTCCCCCACCTGTCCAAGCGGCTGGTGTCTGTCAGTGCCCACAGCTCCTGGCCGCTCTTGCTGAACGCCAGCCTGCAGGGGAGGGCGGTGCACATTTGCACCAGTGGTGAGTAGATGATGATCATGCCACAGCTTGCAGGATGGCGCTTTCGTTAGTTTTATCAATGACCAGTTTTTGTTTTCACCCTGCGAGACGCGCCGAGTCAAGGCCTGTGCTGCTGCTTGTTTTTAGGGTTTAGGTTGCTTTAGCAACAACAGGGCCGAGGCTTGTAGTTTTGTCAGTTTGATAGAGGAACAGCCCGACTTTCACCCTGCGAGACTCACCGAGGTTCAAGACCTGTGGCCTGTGCTGTTGCTTGTTTTGAAGGTGCTCCACCCACAACCCGGCCTAGCCCCGTGGTGTCTAGTGCATCAAGCCCTGTTGCTTGGGCCGAACAAGGTCCAAAGCGGGGCCCAGTGGTGGCCGCCCGGCCGTCCCTCCAGGGAGGTATAGGGTGTGGCGGACCGCTCTCAATCACAATCAATTCTCTATACGCACCTTGTGAATGCCTGTGCCTCCGTTTGCACCCGCATCTGCCCCCACAAGCCACACACCCACCTAGTGAAGGCCTGTGCTTCAGTCCCTATGTCCACACCGACCGTGTACCTGCACATGCTTTTGTCTCTATGCACATGTTCCAGGCCTCACACCCACCTAGTGAAGGCCTGTGCTTCTGTCTCTATGCGCATATAAGGCTCCAGCGTGTCACCGTGAAAGACAAGGAGAGAGGTCACATGGCGGAACTGGTCGCGGGACACCGTCGCGACCAGCCGCCCGTCCAGGCTGACAGCTACGCACATCTACATGCAGATATGGGGGGAGCAGCGGTTTTAGGGTGGAGGATTTGAATCCTTAAACCCTAACCAGCCACCCATCCAGGCTGACAGCCACGCACATCTGCAGGCGGGGGTGGGGGAACTGTCTTTTTGAATTTTGGGTCAATGGTTTATTTGATCCTTGAACCGTAACCAGCCGCCCACACAGGCTGACATCTACGCAAATCTACAAGCAGTGGTTTCGGATTTAAGCGAAGGGTTTTATTCCTCAAACCCTAACTAGCCGCCCATCCAGGCTGACTGTTATGCACACCTTCATGCGGGTGTGTGAAAACCTGTGGTTTGGGTTTTAGGTTCAGGGTTCATACCTCTAGCCAGCCGCCCATCTAGGCTGACGGTTACGCCAAGTCATAGGCTGTGTTGGGGGCAACATGGTTTCGGAGTTACAATTGGGGATTTATATCCCTTAATAACTTTAATAACCAGCCGCCATAAGTTATAGGCTGACTGCCACGCACATCTGCAGGCGGGTGTGGGGGGTCAAAGGGTGTGGGGTCAAAGGGGTGTGGGCAGGTGTGGGGTCCAGGCGGGTGTGGGGTGCAGGCGGGTGTGGGGTCAAAGGGTGTGGGTTGCAGGCGGGTGTGGGGTCAAAGGGTGTGGGGGGTCAAAGGGTTGTGGGTCAGGCTGATGTGGGGGGGGTATAGGGGAGTGCAGGACAGGCCTAAAAGCAGGTGGAAGAGGAGAGTGTGAAGATAAAGCAGGCCTAAGGGGTGAGACAGGGGCACAATGGGAAGTGATGAAGGAAGGAAGAAAGCAGGAAAGGAAGCAAGGAGGCCATATTTAGGTTCTATTGCACCCCCCCCCCACGCTCATGGGTCGGGGGACGCAGCCTGCCTCACACCTTGCACAGTCCAAGCAAAAGAACACACACAACAGGCAGCAGTCGCACCCTGAAGGCCATCCTGAAGCCCAGTCTGAAACATAATTTGCAACTGGGGCCAGTGAATAGTGAGGACGGGGCCAAACTTTCCAAGAAGGCAAGGATTGAGCCGTGAGTCGTTTTTTTGCCGGCCGCACCGATCTCACCTGAATGCCCTTGCCACCTGCCGGAAGAAACTTGACGGGATTGTAGACCTGCACCACGGGATCAACGGCAGCCTGGTCACTCAACGTTCATTTCGCCGTCAAGAGGTGAAGGGCTTAAATTTTAAACCCTCAACTTGACGGGATTTAGACTTGCATCACGGAATCAACGGCAGCCAGTCACTCAACGTTCATTTCACCGTCAAAAGGTTTAGGGTTTAAATTTTAAACCCTCAACTTGACGGGACTGTAGACCTGCACCACGGGATCAACGGCAGCCGGTCACTCGATGCGCACCTCGACATTCAAAATGTTTAGGGTTTAAGGTTGAAACCCTCAACTTGATGGGATTGTAGACCTGCGTCAAGGGATCCACTGCAGCCGGTCACTCAATGTGCACCTTGCCGCCAAAATGTGAAGGATTTCAGGTTTAAACCTAGTTTAGGGTTAAGGGTTTCAAGCCTCAACTTGAAGGGATCGAAGACCTGCACCACAGTATCGACGGCTGTCGGTCACTCAACGCGCACCTCGACATCAAAAGGTTTAGGGTTTCAGGTTTAAACCCATGACTTAAAGGGATCGAAGACCTGCATTACGGGATCCGCTGCAGTCGGTCACTCAACGCGCACCTCAACATCAAAAGGTTTAGGGTTTCAGGTTTAAACCCATGACTTAAAGGGATCGAAGACCTGCATTACGGGATCCACTGCAGCCGGTCACTCAACGCGCACCTCAACATCAAAAGGTTTCGAGCACCAACAGCGGTGCATAACAGTTTTGTTTTAAATGGAATCAACAGGTAAATCAAACTACCTTAAATACCCCTATCCCCTCCCCTCCCTCCTCGCCCTGCCCCCTCCCCTCCCTCCTCGCCCTGCCCCCTCCCCTCCCTCCTCGCCCTGCCCCCTCCCCTCCCTCCTCGCCTTGTCCCCTCCCCCCCCTCCTCGCCCTGCCCCCTCCTCTCCCTCCTCGCCTTGTCCCCTCCCCTCCCTCCTCGCCCTGCCCCCTCCCCTCCCTCCTCGCCTTGTCCCCTCCCCCCCCTCCTCGCCCTGCCCCCTCCTCTCCCTCCTCGCCTTGTCCCCTCCCCCCCCTCCTCGCCCTGCCCCCTCCCCTCCCTTCTCCCCCATCCAAACCTTAACCCTCGCCCTGCCCGCCCACTCCCCCCCCTCCTCGCCCATTCAAACCTGAAACCTTAAACATAAACCCTCGCCCTGCCCCCTCTCCCCCCTCCTTGCCCTGCCCCCTCACCCCCCTCCTCGCCCTGCCCACCTGTACCACATCATAGACGCAGAGGCCCCCATCCGCGCCTGCCGAGTAAAGCCAGCTGCCGTCCGGAGAGAACACCACCTGCGACACTCGTCCACGATGCTGCTTGTGCTCCTGAGGGAGCAGGTACAGGGTGGACGAGCCATCAAACTCAGAACACCCACTGAAGAGGGATGCTGGACTCCATGCTGACTGTGCCCCAAATTTAGCAGGTTCAAGGGGGGGTGCTGCAGGGAAGGCACAGGCCTTGGAAATCTGGTCGGCCCCATAGACCGGCCCCACAAATCTAGCCGGTCCGATCAAAACCTCACAACATGCGCATAGAGAGTGATGGTGGACACCCAGTCGCTTCCCGGGGAGCACATGCAGAGCATGAAGCCGAGATCATGCGCAATGAGTTACGCTTATATACGGCGCGGACAAGGCCTCAGCCCATGCCGCGTTGTTTCCGTAACCCTCAGGGGCGTAGTTTTCCTTCTTACTTTCTATTATATGCATGGAGTGGAGTGGGGAGGTTACGTAGTGACCGGACCTGGCACCCTTGTGGCAAGGGACCTGGCACGTTTGCACATATCTGGCCTTCGTCAGGGGTGATGGACCCTGCTGGTGCTTGAGCCCATGGCAGGCTATGCGCTGGATGACGGTGTTGGAGCAGTGTGCTTTTGTAGTTGGCGAGTGGGAGCCATTAGCGACCAGCAGGGCGAGTCAAAAGTAAGTCGATTTCAGCCTACCGTTAGCCACTCGCCAAAGGAAGCCGGCAACGCGAAAGCGACTGCCCCCACATTCTCACTTTTTCACACCGTTGGCTGCTAGAAAAACAAGTGTAAACTTGAATTATGAAACACATTTCAGGAGAGAATGGGGGGGGGGGGGGGTAGGGTTTAAGGTTTAAACCCTGAACCTTAAACACTGTGAATGAGAGAATGGGTGTGTTTGGGGTGGGGGGGGGCTTGGAGGAGGAGTGCCTTCAATCGTAAAAGGATTCCCAACATACGATGTTTGCACCAGGTAACTTCCTAGGCTTGTGCCGAAGAGCTGGGGCTGCAATCGGCAGTGGCCAGGTACAGGACAGGGCACACTTGGGCCTCTCCTGCAATGCTCTGGATATGAAATTATGTAAAATCGAAACGCTGGGTTCACCCCCAAAAATCATATTGTGCCCCCTCCCCCCCGCACACTCCCCCCCCATCCTCCCCCAAAACCAGGAGCCACGAATTGATAGGATATCTAAATTATTGCAAAGCAGCAGAGGCCAGAGCAGAGGCGGCCGACGAGTGGCGACGCCACGATGCATCATACGCCCCCCACCACCCCTCCTGCGGCCTGCCCCTCCAAGGGCAGTTTGACCCCCCCGAGATCCACACCTGAACAAGCGTTGCCGCGCCCACGTCAAAGATGCGGACGCGACCATTATCGAACCCGACGGCTATCTCGCGATGCCTGGGAGGGGGCACAGAGCAGGTGGGAGAGAAGGTAGGGGTACAGGAAACTCCCCGAAATCTCACCCGACATTCAAAAACCGGGTCAGTGCCTCTGTGTGTTTGTACTGTGTGACCCCTGGCAGGGCGTCCATCGTACTGCCTGGCAGGGTGTCCATCGTACTGCCTGGCAGGGTGTCCATCGTACAAGGGATGGCTCACAATCCTCACAGCATCTCCCTCATTCTGATCAGCTCCTTGTTCTTGTGCCGGCGGGTCCTTTGCGTGACGTGATGGATGGTTCACAATCCTCACAGCATCTCCCTCATTCTGATCAGCTCCTCGTTCTTGTACCAGCCGGCGGGTCCTTTGCGTGACGTGATGGATGGCTCACAGCAGCATCTCCCTCATTCTGATCAGCTCCTCGTTCTTGTACCAGCTGGCGGGTCCTTTGCGTGACGTGATAAATGGCTCGCTAACTAAACCCTAAACCTTTAACCCTAAACTGGCGGGTCCTTTGCATGACGTGATAAATGGCTCGCTAACTAAACCCTAAACCTTTAACCCTAAACTGGCGGGTCCTTTGCATGACGTGATGGATGGGTCACAGCAGCTCTCCCTCGTTTGGATCACAGCTCCTCCACTTTGTCCGACCTGATCCTTCACCGGATGATGCTTTCTTTCACCAATCTACCGGTACTTTTTTGTAAACGATTTGGAAGTCTGTCGGGTGAGACCAACACAACAGCCCCCGAGCAGGAAGCAATACGAGCAACTTGATTATACCAAGTGCGCAGCAAATACCAGGTTTGACTCAACACAGATGTATTCCACTGCATATAGAGCCCTGGAGGGTTAAGGAGGCTGTGTGCCAAGCCTTGCCTGGGGTGGAAGGTGACACATGCTACCGTCTCCCCAGGTGCGATGAACTCCACCAGCTGCTCATGGGTGGTGATGTCCCACACACGGATCGTTGCGTCCGAGGACACGGTCACGTACTGCGGCCTGCAGAGGAAGAAGCAGAGAGCCCAGAGGCTTCAGGGTTGAGGCAGATGGGTGCGGCCTGCAGGGTTTAGGGTTGAGGCCGATGGGTGCGGCCTGCATGGTTCAGGGTTGAGGCAGATGGGTGCGGCCTGCAGGGTTCAGGGTTGAGGCAGATGGGTGCGGCCTGCATGGTTCAGGGTTGAGGCAGATGGGTGCGGCCTGCAGGGTTTAGGGTTGAGGCAGATGGGTGCGGCCTGCAGGGTTTAGAGTTTAGGCAGATGGGTGTGGCCTGCAGGGTTTAGGGTTTAGGCAGATGGGTGTGGCCTGCAGGGTTTAGGGTTTAGGCAGATGGGTGTGGCCTGCAGGGTTTAGGGTTTAGGCAGATGGGTGCGGCCTGCAGGGTTTAGGGTTTAGGCAGATGGGTGCGGCCTGCAGGGTGCGGCTTGCAGAGGAAAAGGCAGAAAGCCCAGAGGGCCAGAGGGGGATAAAGGTTCAGGGTTTAGACATTATGTTCTGAGGGTGTGAGAGGTGGGAGAGAGACGGGGGGCAAGGGCATGGTGTTTGGTGTTCGGCCATGTATTGCAGCTTGGGTGCGGCCAGGAGGGGTAAGAGGTGGGGTGGGGTGTTCTGTTTGTGGCCATGCATTGCAGCTTGGGTGGGATCAGGAGGGGTCACCTGAGGGTATTGGGGGGGGGGAGTCTACAAAGTGTAAACCCCAACTTCGCTCCTCCCCCCCCAGATGTTTTAACGGCCGACACTCCCGCACAGACAGAAGATGAATGGGCAACAGGGCTAGGAGGCAAGAGGTTATGGTGAGGGGGGGGGGCGAAGGGTGGAGCACCCCCCTCCCCCCCCCTGTGTCTCCCTTGACACCTGTTAGGGTCAACCGCTGATCCCGCATAGCCGGGTAACATCAGTAGGGGCATTGTGTGTGACAAAGCAAGGAGGCAAGGGAGGGAGAGAGGTGGAGTGCCCCCCCAACATGTTACTCCCACCTGTTAGGTTCAACCGAAACTGCCGCACAGCAAGTACATCAGTAGTGGCAACGTGTGTGACAAGGCGCGGAGGCAAGGGAAGGAGGGGGGTGGAGTGCCCCGCCCCCCACGGCATCTCCCTTCCCACCTTTTAGGGTCGACCGCTACACCCGCACAGCGGGAACAAGAGCGGGCAACGTGTGTAACAAGGCGAGGACGCAAGGGAAGAGGAGGGATGGAGTGCCCCGACCCCCATGTCGTCTCCCTTTCCATCTGTTAGGCTCAACCGCCACTGCCGCACAGCGAGAACATCAGTAGGGGCATTGTGTGTGACAAGGTGAGGAGGCAAGGAAAGGAGGGGGGTGGAGTGCCCCGCCACCCCCTCGGCGTATCCCTTCCCACCTGTTAGGGTCGGCTGCCACGCCCGTCACCACGCCTGTGTGGCTCCTCAGCAGTGTACGGTACTGCTGAGTGGGGATGTCCAAGACACCTAGCGCGCCGCTCTCGGTGCCAATGCAGACACGCAGGCCGTCCTTAGCCACGCCAACGGAGGTCACCGGGGCTTCGTGTTCCGCCTGCAAAGGATGGACAACGGGTCAGAGCTGGTTCAGAGCTGGTTCAGAGCTGGTTCAGAGCTGATTCAGAGCTGGTTCAGAGCTGGTTCAGAGCTGGTTCAGAGCTGGTTCAGAGCTGGTTCAGAGCTGGTTCAGAGCTGGTTCAGAGCTGGTTCAGAGCTGGTTCAGAGCTGGTACAGAGCTGATTCAGAGCTGGTTCAGAGCTGGTTCAGAGCTGGTTCAGAGCTGATTCAGAGCTGATTCAGAGCTGGTTCAGAGCTGGTTCAGAGCTGGTTCAGAGCTGGTTCATAGCTGGTTCATAGCTGGTTCAGAGCTGGTTCAGAGCTGGTACAGAGCTGGTTCAGAGCTGGTTCAGAGCTGGTTCAGAGCTGGTTCAGAGCTGGTTCAGAGCTGGTTCAGAGCTGGTTCAGAGCTGGTTCAGAGCTGATTCAGAGCTGTTTCAGAGCTGGTTCAGAGCTGATTCAGAGCTGGTTCAGAGCTGGTTCAGAGCTGGTTCAGAGCTGGTTCAGAGCTGGTTCAGAGCTGGTTCAGAGCTGGTTCAGAGCTGGTTCAGAGCTGGTTCAGAGCTGATTCAGAGCTGGTTCAGAGCTGATTCAGAGCTGGTTCAGAGCTGGTTCAGAGCTGGTTCAGAGCTGGTTCAGAGCTGATTCAGAGCTGGTTCAGAGCTGGTTCAGAGCTGGTTCAGAGCTGGTTCAGAGCTGGTTCAGAGCTGGTTCAGAGCTGGTTCAGAGCTGGTTCAGAGCTGGTTCAGAGCTGGTTCAGAGCTGGTTCAGAGCTGGTTCAGAGCTGGTTCAGAGCTGGTTCAGAGCTGGTTCAGAGCTGGTTCAGAGCTGGTTCAGAGCTGGTTCAGAGCTGGTTCAGAGCTGATTCAGAGCTGATTCAGAGCTGATTCAGAGCTGGTTCAGAGCTGGTTCAGAGCTGGTTCAGAGCTGGTTCAGAGCTGATTCAGAGCTGATTCAGAGCTGGTTCAGAGCTGGTTCAGAGCTGGTTCAGAGCTGGTTCAGAGCTGGTTCAGAGCTGGTTCAGAGCTGATTCAGAGCTGATTCAGAGCTGGTTCAGAGCTGGTTCAGAGCTGATTCAGAGCTGATTCAGAGCTGATTCAGAGCTGATTCAGAGCTGGTTCAGAGCTGGTTCAGAGCTGATTCAGAGCTGATTCAGAGCTGGTTCAGAGCTGGTTCAGAGCTGGTTCAGAGCTGGTTCAGAGCTGATTCAGAGCTGATTCAGAGCTGATTCAGAGCTGATTCAGAGCTGATTCAGAGCTGGTTCAGAGCTGGTTCAGAGCTGATTCAGAGCTGATTCAGAGCTGATTCAGAGCTGGTTCAGAGCTGGTTCAGAGCTGGTTCAGAGCTGGTTCAGAGCTGATTCAGAGCTGGTTCAGAGCTGGTTCAGAGCTGGTTCAGAGCTGGTTCAGAGCTGGTTCAGAGCTGGTTCAGAGCTGGTTCAGAGCTGGTTCAGAGCTGGTTCAGAGCTGGTACAGAGCTGATTCAGAGCTGGTTCAGAGCTGGTTCAGAGCTGGTTCAGAGCTGATTCAGAGCTGATTCAGAGCTGGTTCAGAGCTGGTTCAGAGCTGGTTCAGAGCTGGTTCATAGCTGGTTCATAGCTGGTTCAGAGCTGGTTCAGAGCTGGTACAGAGCTGGTTCAGAGCTGGTTCAGAGCTGGTTCAGAGCTGGTTCAGAGCTGGTTCAGAGCTGGTTCAGAGCTGGTTCAGAGCTGGTTCAGAGCTGATTCAGAGCTGGTTCAGAGCTGGTTCAGAGCTGATTCAGAGCTGGTTCAGAGCTGGTTCAGAGCTGGTTCAGAGCTGGTTCAGAGCTGGTTCAGAGCTGGTTCAGAGCTGGTTCAGAGCTGGTTCAGAGCTGGTTCAGAGCTGATTCAGAGCTGGTTCAGAGCTGATTCAGAGCTGGTTCAGAGCTGGTTCAGAGCTGGTTCAGAGCTGGTTCAGAGCTGATTCAGAGCTGGTTCAGAGCTGGTTCAGAGCTGGTTCAGAGCTGGTACAGAGCTGGTTCAGAGCTGGTTCAGAGCTGGTTCAGAGCTGGTACAGAGCTGGTTCAGAGCTGGTTCAGAGCTGGTTCAGAGCTGGTTCAGAGCTGGTTCAGAGCTGGTTCAGAGCTGGTTCAGAGCTGGTTCAGAGCTGATTCAGAGCTGATTCAGAGCTGATTCAGAGCTGGTTCAGAGCTGGTTCAGAGCTGGTTCAGAGCTGGTTCAGAGCTGATTCAGAGCTGATTCAGAGCTGGTTCAGAGCTGGTTCAGAGCTGGTTCAGAGCTGGTTCAGAGCTGGTTCAGAGCTGGTTCAGAGCTGATTCAGAGCTGATTCAGAGCTGGTTCAGAGCTGGTTCAGAGCTGATTCAGAGCTGATTCAGAGCTGATTCAGAGCTGATTCAGAGCTGGTTCAGAGCTGATTCAGAGCTGATTCAGAGCTGATTCAGAGCTGGTTCAGAGCTGGTTCAGAGCTGGTTCAGAGCTGGTTCAGAGCTGATTCAGAGCTGATTCAGAGCTGATTCAGAGCTGATTCAGAGCTGATTCAGAGCTGGTTCAGAGCTGGTTCAGAGCTGATTCAGAGCTGATTCAGAGCTGATTCAGAGCTGGTTCAGAGCTGGTTCAGAGCTGGTTCAGAGCTGGTTCAGAGCTGATTCAGAGCTGGTTCAGAGCTGGTTCAGAGCTGATTCAGAGCTGGTTCAGAGCTGGTTCAGAGCTGGTTCAGAGCTGGTTCAGAGCTGATTCAGAGCTGATTCAGAGCTGGTTCAGAGCTGGTTCAGAGCTGATTCAGAGCTGGTTCAGAGCTGATTCAGAGCTGATTCAGAGCTGGTTCAGAGCTGGTTCAGAGCTGATTCAGAGCTGATTCAGAGCTGATTCAGAGCTGGTTCAGAGCTGGTTCAGAGCTGGTTCAGAGCTGGTTCAGAGCTGGTTCAGAGCTGGTTCAGAGCTGGTTCAGAGCTGATTCAGAGCTGATTCAGAGCTGGTTCAGAGCTGATTCAGAGCTGGTTCAGAGCTGGTTCAGAGCTGATTCAGAGCTGGTTCAGAGCTGGTTCAGAGCTGGTTCAGAGCTGATTCAGAGCTGGTTCAGAGCTGATTCAGAGCTGGTTCAGAGCTGGTTCAGAGCTGATTCAGAGCTGATTCAGAGCTGGTTCAGAGCTGGTTCAGAGCTGGTTCAGAGCTGATTCAGAGCTGGTTCAGAGCTGGTTCAGAGCTGGTTCAGAGCTGGTTCAGAGCTGATTCAGAGCTGGTTCAGAGCTGATTCAGAGCTGGTTCAGAGCTGGTTCAGAGCTGGTTCAGAGCTGATTCAGAGCTGGTTCAGAGCTGGTTCAGAGCTGGTTCAGAGCTGATTCAGAGCTGGGTCAGAGCTGATTCAGAGCTGATTCAGAGCTGGTTCAGAGCTGGTTCAGAGCTGATTCAGAGCTGATTCAGAGCTGATTCAGAGCTGGTTCAGAGCTGATTCAGAGCTGATTCAGAGCTGATTCAGAGCTGGTTCAGAGCTGGTTCAGAGCTGGTTCAGAGCTGGTTCAGAGCTGGGTCAGAGCTGATTCAGAGCTGGTTCAGAGCTGGTTCAGAGCTGATTCAGAGCTGATTCAGAGCTGGTTCAGAGCTGGTTCAGAGCTGGTTCAGAGCTGGTTCAGAGCTGGTTCAGAGCTGGTTCAGAGCTGGTTCAGAGCTGGTTCAGAGCTGGTTCAGAGCTGGTTCAGAGCTGGTTCAGAGCTGGTTCAGAGCTGGTTCAGAGCTGGTTCAGAGCTGGTTCAGAGCTGGTTCAGAGCTGATTCAGAGCTGGTTCAGAGCTGGTTCAGAGCTGGTTCAGAGCTGGTTCAGAGCTGATTCAGAGCTGATTCAGAGCTGGTTCAGAGCTGATTCAGAGCTGGTTCAGAGCTGGTTCAGAGCTGGTTCAGAGCTGGTTCAGAGCTGGTTCAGAGCTGATTCAGAGCTGGGTCAGAGCTGGTTCAGAGCTGGTTCAGAGCTGGTTCAGAGCTGATTCAGAGCTGATTCAGAGCTGGTTCAGAGCTGGTTCAGAGCTGATTCAGAGCTGGTTCAGAGCTGATTCAGAGCTGGTTTAGAGCTGGTTCAGAGCTGGTTCAGAGCTGGTTCAGAGCTGGTTCAGAGCTGATTCAGAGCTGGTTCAGAGCTGATTCAGAGCTGGTTCAGAGCTGGTTCAGAACTGATTCAGAGCTGATTCAGAGCTGGTTCAGAGCTGGTTCAGAGCTGATTCAGAGCTGATTCAGAGCTGATTCAGAGCTGGTTCAGAGCTGGTTCAGAGCTGGTTCAGAGCTGGTTCAGAGCTGATTCAGAGCTGGTTCAGACCTGGTTCAGAGCTGATTCAGAGCTAGTTCAGAGCTGGTTCAGAGCTGGTTCAGAGCTGGTTCAGAGCTGATTCAGAGCTGATTCAGAGCTGGTTCAGAGCTGGTTCAGAGCTGATTCAGAGCTGGTTCAGAGCTGATTCAGAGCTGATTCAGAGCTGGTTCAGAGCTGGTTCAGAGCTGATTCAGAGCTGGTTCAGAGCTGGTTCAGAGCTGGTTCAGAGCTGGTTCAGAGCTGGTTCAGAGCTGGTTCAGAGCTGGTTCAGAGCTGGTTCAGAGCTGGTTCAGAGCTGATTCAGAGCTGGTTCAGAGCTGGTTCAGAGCTGGTTCAGAGCTGGTTCAGAGCTGGTTCAGAGCTGGTTCAGAGCTGATTCAGAGCTGGTTCAGAGCTGGTTCAGAGCTGGTTCAGAGCTGGTTCAGAGCTGGTTCAGAGCTGGTTCAGAGCTGGTTCAGAGCTGGTTCAGAGCTGGTTCAGAGCTGGTTCAGAGCTGGTTCAGAGCTGATTCAGAGCTGATTCAGAGCTGGTTCAGAGCTGGTTCAGAGCTGGTTCAGAGCTGGTTCAGAGCTGGTTCAGAGCTGGTTCAGAGCTGGTTCAGAGCTGGTTCAGAGCTGATTCAGAGCTGGTTCAGAGCTGGTTCAGAGCTGGTTCAGAGCTGGTTCAGAGCTGATTCAGAGCTGATTCAGAGCTGGTTCAGAGCTGGTTCAGAGCTGGTTCAGAGCTGGTTCAGAGCTGGTTCAGAGCTGGTTCAGAGCTGGTTCAGAGCTGGTTCAGAGCTGGTTCAGAGCTGGTTCAGAGCTGGTTCAGAGCTGGTTCAGAGCTGATTCAGAGCTGGTTCAGAGCTGGTTCAGAGCTGATTCAGAGCTGGGTCAGAGCTGATTCAGAGCTGGTTCAGAGCTGGTTCAGAGCTGGTTCAGAGCTGGTACAGAGCTGGTTCAGAGCTGGTTCAGAGCTGGTTCAGAGCTGGTTCAGAGCTGGTTCAGAGCTGGTTCAGAGCTGGTACAGAGCTGGTTCAGAGCTGGTTCAGAGCTGGTTCAGAGCTGGTACAGAGCTGGTTCAGAGCTGGTTCAGAGCTGGTTCAGAGCTGGTTCAGAGCTGGTTCAGAGCTGGTTCAGAGCTGGTTCAGAGCTGGTTCAGAGCTGGTTCAGAGCTGGTTCAGAGCTGGTTCAGAGCTGGTTCAGAGCTGGTTCAGAGCTGGTTCAGAGCTGGTTCAGAGCTGATTCAGAGCTAGGTCAGAGCAGTGTAGCGTTGTTTTTGTTGTGACAGCCAGCGCGCCGCCCTCAGTGCCGATGCAGACACACAGGCCCCGTGTCTAGCCACGCTAACAGAGGTCACCCAGGGCTTTTCTTGTCCCGCCTCCGGCGAGCAGGCTAGAGGTGCTGTTGTTGCTGCAGCCAGGGCGCTGCTCTCACTATGGAGAGAACATGGAAAGCCCTTACGCAGGGTGCCATCGCCTCCACTTTCAGGCACATGCCTACCAGCCAGAAACTGTGCAGACGGAAGCGTGCAACACCACCCTCCCTCCCACCTCTCTGGCCTACGGCCAGCAACGCCCCCCGATCGATGCCCTAACTCCCTCATACAGCATGCATCCCCCTCCCTAACACAAGCTGTCTCCACTCCCCACCCGTGCCTCCTCCCTCACACCTCCCCCACACCTCCTTCACACCTCCCCCACACCTCCCCCACACCTCCCTCACACCTCCCTCACACCTCCCTCTGCCACCACTCGCCTCCATAAGATAGTCGCTGAAGTCCATGGGCCACACCCGCAGCAGCTTGTCGTCGGACCCCGTGACGCAGAAGCTATCGTAAAACACCAGGCTGTTGATGGCGGCAGAATGGAGCTGATACACACACAGCAGCGCGCGTCTGCGGGGAGGGGGGGGTGTAATGATCCTAATGACCTTAGAGGACGTAAACTACCTCTGAATCCTTTGGTCTAAATGGTAAGAAAAAACAAGTTACAGGGGGGCATAGGGGAGCAAGGTGCGGGATCATCTGTGGAAGCCAGAAGGGGGAACAGGAGGATACCTGGAGGATTTAGCAGCGCCCGTTTAGGGGTTTAAAGGGCGAGTGGGTGTGTGTGGGGAGGTCAGGGGCTGTTGCCTAGAGGTGGAGGTGTGGGCGCAGAAGTGTGAACGCTGACTGGACGCTTAGCCCCTGTCTGACCCAGCCTTTGTCTGGCCCTCGCGTCCCCCCACTCCCCCCTCTCCTCCTCGCCGCCCTCGTCCCCCCCCCCCTCTCCCCCCCTCCTCCTCGCCTAAAACATCCTTGCTCATGTCACACCTTTCTTTCAAGCGTGATTCAGCCACAATCCAGAGGGCCGCCGGCCAAGGCTCGGTCCCCATCCGCCCCCAGCAGTGGCTGCCCTAATGCCACTTAAGGGGTCTCATGATCACACCATATAATGATTTACTCATCTCCCTCAGGTGTGGTAGTTGATAGGGTTTTAGACACACCACTTAACCCCAAACCCCACAAATTCAGCACTGGCCGTCTCTCTAGTTTAGGATTAAGGGTTTTAGGGTTTAGGGGTAGTCCTCACGTGTGGTAGTCGACCTCAAAGACCGCTCCGGAGGCCGAGGAGACGTACACCCGGCAAGGGCCCCCACAAAGGACCCCCAGGCCGCTCTCGAACGCAATGTCGGTGAAGATGTTGGGGCCGACGGCGGTCGAGTTGCCGTCAGCGTAGCTAGTCACCTGAACCAGGAGCAGCAGCAGCGGGATGGTGGGTGACGGGGTGGGCCGGGGACGTGGACCTTACGGCGGACGGCGCTCAATTAATGGGAGAGGGGGGGATTGGTAGGGAGGGAGGCCTTGTGTGTCTCTCAGACGCTCAGAGCGCCTGGCCCGCAAGCTGCGGGGGGTCTTGGGGAATGTTTTGAGTACTATTTGAGTCAGATGGTGTCAGTGTATTTGAATGTTTTTGTTCGCAGCATGGGAGGGGACAACTGGCGGACTGTGTGTGTGGGAGCATTGTGATGCAACACGGCCCTCCTCCCGTGGGCGGCCATGCAGGCTAAAGAGGGCAATGGGGGGATGGGACGTCAGGCAAGGATAGTCAAGCTTCTGGAATTTTTTCCCAACTGGGTAGCATCCCGAGGGCCTAGCCCTCTCTTCCTCTCCCTCTCCTACCCCCAGGTGTCTTAGCCCTCCCTCCTTAGCCCTGATCCCTTGCTTCCACCTCGGGATCTGAGCCCTCCCTCCCTAGATCCGATCCCTTGCTTCCACCTTGGGATCTGAGCCCTCCCTCCCTAGATCCGATCCCCTGCTTCCACCTAGTGGTCTGAGCCCTTCCTCCCTGGGCCTGATCCCTCACCTCCATCGTGGGTCCACCCCAGAGCTATTCGAGTGTCAACCTGAGCACCTTAGGTTGGCGGTAGTGGGCGGCTGCTGCTGTGCCTTTTGCGACCAAACCTTGACCGACCTACTGCCAGTAGGCACAGCTGCAGGGCCTGCTTCACAAATAGTACCTGAATTGTAGCTGAATTGCGCCACAATTGCAACCAGGACCTCAGCAGGAGGTTTAGGGTTTAGGGTTTAGAAATACCAGGGACTTCATGGCACACAGTCACACATACATGTCCAGAAACCTCCCGGCAGGCGACTGACGCTGACGCCGCGCAGCTGCCCCGATTTTTCAGCGGTGGGAGCGGACAGGCTTGCAGCCGAGGTGTCGCCAATTTGTGGGGCTGAAACAAACACGGTTAAGAAAAAACGCCCCGGGCCTCACCCTCCTGTCTGGCGCCGTGAGCCGCACGCTGACGCCACGCAGCTGCCCCGCCTTCAGGCGGTAGAAGCGAACCGAGTCGCGCCCGCACGCCACCAGCTGGTCCTCCTCGTACGTCGAGAAGCGGAGGCAGCGGATGTTGTACTCCGTGGAGTGCTTGACCAGGACCTCCGCCTGCAGGGATTTAGGGTGGAGGGTTTAACCAACCTAAAACACCCTCATCCACCGAGGGTTTTGAGGGTGTAGGGTTAAAGACTTAAAGCTGATGTACTCCGTGGAGTGCTTGACCAGGATCTCTACACCTAGAGGACTACGTCAAGGGTTTAACCAACCTCAAACACCCTCAGCCACCGGAGGGTTTTGAGGTTATAGGGCAAAAGCTGGTGTGGTACTCCTTGGTGTGCTTGACCAGGACCTCTACGCCTACAGGGATGCTAAGTCAAGGTTTTAACCAACCTCAACCACCCTAAGACGCCTGAGGGGACGGCCCAGGGTTAAATGAGGTTATACAGGGTCAACAAGGATGCTGTGCGGTGCTCCGTGTCATCTCTGACCGGGACCTCCAACTGCAAGAGACAATGAAGGGTTCAGGATTCAGGGGCCTGCCAAACCTGGTTAAGCACGCACTAACATAAAAGCTGCCTTAAACTCTCACACTGCACCCCCCCCCCTGCCCCACAATACTGGCCAGCCTCACACACACCTCACCCCCTTGCCCAGAGGTGTGAAACTTCACACGCACCTTCCCGCCAGCCCTGAGAGACGAGATGTCCCAGATGACAACCTGCTGCCGGCTCTGGCTGTCCAGCCCCACCGCAGCCAGCGCACGTGCGTCCGGCGAAATGCAAACACACACCAGGCCACTGGCGTGAGCTGCGTTGACAGGGAGCGGGAGGAAAGAGATTTGAAGGGCTTCGAATTTATCGGCATGGCCTAAACATTATCGCTGGCATAGGTTGTGTGAACAGTGTGTGGGAGGGGAGGGGACTCAAGGAGTTTAAAGGCACACAGCCTTAAAGTGGCCTCTGGCATGGGCTGCATGCCTGCATGCAGCATGCGGGAGGAGAAGCAGCAGGGCTGAGGGGATGCTAGGGAGCACTGCATGGCATGGTATGGAGCACTGCCCTGGCTTCGAAATTATGAAACAACTCAGCCACAGCTCACAGGAGGTATCTCTTTCTATGCTGCTTTGTGAAGTGCTTCCACATACTGTAGCTTTGATCTGCCTTCCCTCGGGCATTTTTTTTTAATTCCATGCGGCCCCCATAGGGCAAACTGTCGACAAAACTCTTCATTTCCGATCGAAAATGGTGTTGACCATGGATATTTAGTAAATGCATGGATCCCTTAAAACCTCAAATAACGTTCATTGTGAGGGAAGGCAGAGCAAATCTACAGTATGTTCATGTAATTATGGCCGTATCCAGTATGGTATGGTGTAGCATTCAGCTGCCAATTGACAGCCGTATGGGGAGAAATATTTGTACAAAAGAACGTCAAAAGATAGGACTAGTAGGTACGTCTGAGCTGCGTACACAGGATGACCCAGCCAGTGAGCACGCCTGATGAGCAGTCACCACCCACTCTTTGATGCATTCCTGGACTCCAACCTCCATTCCCTGCTGCCTGCTAGAGCCCGGCTACTGAATGAAAAGCTCATCAGCCCCCTCCTATTCAGCACCACCGCACACATCCTGCTCCGTCAGGGTCTCCTGAAAGCATTACACCCTATACCCTCAACTAAGGGCTAAGGGTTGTTATCTTCCCACCATAAATGATTCACAACTGCTGCTCACGCCTTTATCCCTTAAGGTTCAAAGGTGTACGGTTGTAAGCCCTCCCCTCACCATACAGCACCGCCACACATACCCTGCTCTGTTAGGGTTAAGGGTTCAGAGTCGTCTACCCCCACCCTCACCATTCAGCACCACCACACATACCCTGTTATGTTAGGGTTCAGGGTTCAGAGTCGGCTACCCCCACCCTCACCATACAGCACCGCCACACATACCCTGCTCTGTTAGGGTTGAGGATTCAGAGTCAGCTACCCCCACCCTCACCATTCAGCACCACCACACATACCCTGCTCTGTTAGGGTTAAGGGTTCAGAGTCGTCTGCCCCGACCCTCACCATGCAGCACCGCCACACATACCCTGCTCTGTTAGGGTTAAGGGTTCAGAGTCGTCTACCCCCACCCTCACCATTCAGAACCGCCACGCACGCCCCGCTCCTGTAGTCCCACACCCGCACCACGGCCTGCCTGCCCTCCTGCACGCTCGCCATCACGGCGCCCTCCTGGTCGAAACCAAACGCGCAAACGTGCGCTGTGTGGCCGAAGAAGAAGCGCTGACGTGCGCCGTCGGCGCGCATGGCGGTGATCGTTGAGGCCGCCGCGAAGACGAGCTCGTCAGAGCGGGGTGCCCAGGAGAGTGCCCGCGTGAACTGGCCCGTGAAGGCGTTGATGCGGCTGAGGTGCATGCTCGGGGGGGTGGGGGTCGCCGCGCCTGGCGCCTGCCAGCAGAAAGAAGCAGGCATCAGATGGATCAGGATCTAGGCATCAGATGGATCAGGATCTAGGCATCAGATGGATCAAGATCCAGGCATCGCATGGATCAGGATCCAGGCATCGCATGGATCAGGATGCAGGCATCCCTTGGATCAGGATCTAGGCAACAGATGGATCAGGATCCAGGCATTGCATGGATCAGGATCCAGGCATCGCGAGCATCAGGATCCAGGCATGACATGGATCAAGATCCAGGCATGACACGGATCAGAATCCAGGCATGACATGGATCAGAATCCAGGCATGACATGAATCAGGATCCAGGCATGACACGGATCAGTATCCAGATATGACATGGATCAGGATCCAGGCATCGCAGGGATCAGAATCCAGGCATGACATGGATCAGGATACAGGAATCCGACGGGACCAAGCATCAAACTGAAACCAGCGGTGAAACATCTGCAAGTAAGGCCAATTGGAGCTGTCTTGATCCAGCAATCTTGACTCAGCAACCTTGACCCAGCAATCTTGATCCAGCTGTCTAGATCCAGCTGTCTTGATCCACGTCCTAGGCTATTTTAGTGTGCATTAGAGCACCTTTGCCAGGCTACTGGACGGCCACCGCTCTGCCAGTGGTTCCAAGCCTTGACCGGTCTTTGGCCCAGGGCCCAGCAGAGCTTGCTGCACCAGCCCCTCAAAGCCGTATGCCTTACTGTACCTTATTGACCGCAATCTGTCTGAATTGTAGGCCGTAATGTGTCTGAAGTGCAGCCAAAGCACCGTAAAGTATTCATTGACGAGAAATCTTCAAGTGAAGTGGTTGCATGTGCCTCTATCCATGCCCTGCCCCCCGGGGTCGCGTCAACTTCATAATATTTCGTTTGCATTGGTGAGCTGGAGGAGATCATGTAGGAAATCAAGGATCGCTCAGTGCTACCCTAACCCCACCACTCCAGCCCCTAGCTTGCCGATTCACCTGCAATCCAAGGCAACACGGAACCCCTCCCGCAGGCTGAGTGCCCCCCGTTCCCGCACACACACAACAAGGCTTTAGGTGGTTGCATTTATTCTGCAGTAACAACACAACTCCATCCCGAATCTGAGAGACGACCAAGCCACAAACCCATACCAAAGCTCGCCCATTCACCTGCGGTCCAAGGATGCATTACTAACAAGTTGTAACCCCTTCCCCAGGCGGAGTGCCCCCCGTTCCTGTACACACACAACTCCATCCCAATCGCAGTGACCCTCAGCCACAGACCCCACGTTCCAAATTTGCGTTCAGGGTTTGGACATCCCGTATGTGCAAACCCTAAACACAAACCTAAACCCTGTCACATACGTTTACACTAAAGGGTTTCACTAAACCCAAGTCTGATCCCTCACCTGCGTTCCCAGGCGGGACGGGTGGATGACCTGCTGCTCCACCAGGGTGGGCGAAGACGCAGGCGGGGGCATCCCACCGCCCCATGACGCGCCGCCGCCGCCCCCGCCGGACCGCGGGGTCGGAGGCGACGCCGAGAGCCGTCTGTTCCCCGCAGAGTCTGGGGACGGGACACCAGCGGCGGCGGCAGGCCCACCGGCGCCGCCGGACGACAAGGACGTGCGCTCCATGTTGGTCCGACGAACCGGCCTACACGCGAACATCGTGAAGATCGTGTGGGTAACACACAGTACTACGTGGTTAAGGTCCTTTCAGGCACGATTCAGCGCAGTCATGGCCTTCGGTCGGGGTCACCTGGTGCAGCAAGCCCTGCCGCTTGGGCTAGCGGCCGTAGGCTGGTCTAAGTTTTGTCCCACCGGCCGCAGCTTGGCTCAAGTTTTGTCCCACCGGCCGTAGGTTGGTCTTAGTTGTTCTCCATCAGCCCAGTGGAGGCTGCCCAGCAGCCCCTTAAGGTCGAGCCTGGAGCACACCCACAAAAACACTCCGACGTCCAGCCGATACATCCTGTCGGCCTCGTGGGTTCGGGTTCACCAAGTCCTTTCAACCCCAAGGGGAGCACACCCAAATAAACAATCCGACGCCCAGCCGATACATCCCATTGGCCTCGTGGATGAGGGTTCACCAAGTCATTTCAAACCCTCGGGGAACATCATCCGCATGAAATGGCACACTACATGCATTCCATGCGTATACAGCGTATGCAGAGCACATGGAGCAAACAAGCTCAGGTCATCCCAGCCCAGCATGCACAGGTGGCAGGTCATGCCAGCCCAGCCAGCATGCACACAGGTCATGCCAACCCGACTCGCATGATAATCTCCGTCACATAATGCAGGTGTTTACCCCCCTAGGGGGAATAACCCTGGGGCTCTTGACTGGATGTTCTGCTCCCCAGTTTGACCCATTCCACCCTCTCCCCCTCCTGCTCCCACCCTGGCCTACCCTTTTCTTTTCCACATCCTTCCCTCTCATCCCCGCACGGTGCAGCACCTGCCTCGTGACAAGGCCATGAAGTCATTGCATCACCCCTGGCAGCATCTCCCCGAGCAGCAAATCTCACATGATGTTCTCATTCGGCTCTGGCGGCTCCCGCGGCAGCCACACCATTTCAAACACAGACGAGTCCAGGGCGTGCGACATGGCCATGTCACGAGGCAGGTTCTGCATGGTGCGGAAGAGAGGGGAGGGGGGAGTGACAGGGGAGAAACGGGTTGAGCCAGGGAGGGGAAGACATCAGGGTCGGTAGGGAAAGGGGCTGACTGCTGAGCAAGGGAGAAGAAGGACAGGGGGGGAGGCGGAGGGCGGAGGGTTGAGGGGACGAGCAGACACAGCAGAATTACCACACATAGTTATTGCGGTGCTTAAGCCATACTTATTGCCAGCACCAACAGAGGAGGAAAGAACGCAGCTTGGACTCACTCCTTAGGCACAGGCCTCAGTGAACCTCACACTAGACACGTCGCTGGAAACCTGGACAGTTTTCCCAGCAGCGGCATATGCAGACCCGAGCGCTTACCCTCCCCATGCCCCCCGCCCCCCGACAGGGTCCACAGCACTCTAAACCCTCAAACCCTAAACCCTAACATTAACACAGGTGTGCCGCATTCCTATCATGTACTGCTACGCCCAAGGGGGTATGACTCTACACAGCTTAGCGGCTAACCCTAAACCCTTGGGTGGCTTACTCTAAATCCTCACCCCTCAAGCCCTCATCCCCCCTACAGGGAGGCTTAAGTTGAATGCTCTCAACCCTCATTCCCCCCCTCACCTCCAGGGAGAGCTTGGGTGGCTTACTCTAAACCCTCACCCCACCCCCTCACTTCCAGGGAGAGCTTAGGTGACTTATTCCAAACCCTCACCCCACCCCCTCACCTCCAGGGAGAGCTTGTGTGACTTACTCTAAACCCTCACCCCACCCTCTCACCTCCAGGGAGAGCTTGGGTGACTTACTCTAAACCCTCACCCCACTACCTCACCTCCAGGGAGAGCTTGAGTGACTTACTCTAAACCCTTACCCCCCCCCTCACCTCCAGGGAGAGCTTGGGTGACTAACTCTAAACCCTTACCCCACCCCCCACCCCTCACCTACAGGGAGAGCTTGGGTGACTTACTCTAAACCCTCACCCCACCCCCCACCCCTCACCTCCAGGGAGAGCTTGGGTGACTTACTCTAAACCCTCACCCCACCCTTCACCTCCAGGGAGATCTTGGGTGGCTAACTCTAACCCCCCCCCCTCACCTCCAGGGAGAGCTTGGGTGGCTTACTCTACCCCCCCCCCCTCACCTCACCTCCAGGGAGGGTTTGGGTGACTTACTCTTAACCCTCACACAAACACGTCACCTCCAGGGAGAGCTTGGTGGCTTCCTCCAAACCCTCTCACCCCCCCCCCTCACCTCCAGGGAGACTGTTGGTGGCTAACCTTAAGCCCTCACCCCCTCAAACCCTCACCCCCCCTACAGGAAGGCTGAAGTGGCATGCTCTAAACCCTCCCCCCACCCCTCACCTCCAGGGAAAGCTTTAGGTCCGAAGTGTAAATGCTGCGTGCCGTAAGCCAGGAGCAGAGCTGGAAGGAACGGACACTGAACCAACAGGGGGCACAGGGGCACGCAGGGTGTGAGTGTGAGTCTCCACACAAAGGTTGTGAGTGTGAATCTTCACACAAAGGTTGTGAGCTCGGATATTCACACAAACGCTGTGGGTGTGAACCTGAACATACAGGTGCCCTTATGGCGGTACCCTACACGCAGCACCCTGCCGCCGGTACATTCCCCCTCAGTACCCTGCCAATGGAACATACCCCGCAGTACCTTGGCAATAGTACATGCCCCGTGTTACCCTCCTAGCACTGCCCCCCCTGCATTACCTATGGAAGGGCGACTTGGTGAATGGCCTGAGGACGGAGCGCATGTCCAGCGCGATGACACACCAGCGGTGGCTGGGGTTGGGGAAGGGGATCTGGATGCCTCCAGACTTCCGCTGTGAGGGTCCGGAAACCATTTCAGGATTCAAGACAGGACGAAATCAAATGGGAGATCAAACCAAGAAATCGATCATGGGATCTATGACATGATCAAACCAATACAACCCAAGGCAGCCCAAGCCCCAGCTGTAGGCCATGCAAGGCCTTGCTCTACGCCATGCCTCCTCCTCCGAAACCAGCGCTGCGTTTAGTGCAAAAAAAATCCGCACCTGCACTGCGTCTGGTACTGTGCACTGCACACCTGCACTGCGTTTGGCACTGTGCACATGCACTGTGCCTGGTGTGAATATGCCCCACACCTGCACTCCCTGAGGTGTGAACCTACTCCACACCTGCACTGCGTCCGGTGTGAACATGTTGCTGATGGACACGCGGTGCATGTTGAGGTCTTGTGTCACCACCTCGACATGGATGATGAATACTTTGACGGGGGAGGCCTTGATCTGCACAGGATCACCAACGTTGTTACTCTTATTTCCGGGCCGAAACAGCAGGGCTTTCTGCACCAAGCCATCTGCGGGCTGGAGGAAGGGTTGTAGCTTTATAGCGAGTGGCACAAAAACGGGAAATAGAGGTGTCAACTCTCGATAGCGGAACTTGCCATGTTGCTTTCAGGGCAAGAGGGACACCGAGTCCTATCTGCAAAGGCCCCGGGGATCAGCATGCTTGGGGATTGAGCATGCATGGAAAATGACTACATGAGCATGCATGGGCACATGCATGGGGAATAAGAACGCATGGGGAACAAGCATGCATGGGGAGGGCTCAGCGCAAGCTGCCAAGAAATGAAATGAGAGTCTGCCATGGCGCACACAATTTGAAGCGTCTGCGGGGACAGAGTCACACATGGATATAAATCAAGCAGCAGATGCATAGATTTTTAACATGCCGCGGACAGCGCTACGCACACCACGCACAGGAATCCTGGGCGAGCTCCATGGGTGTGCGGATCTGTCTATATCTTAGTATGCACCGGGCCACCCTGGGAATGCTGCCGGGCGGCCACCACTAGGCCGATCAGGACGAAACCTTGACCAGCCCACAGCCGGTGGGCCAAGTTTCAGGGGATTGCTGCAACCAGCGAGCTCTTTCCAAGCTGCAGGTCGGCATATTGCTGAAGTGTAGCTGAAGCATCGTAAGGTAAACAGCGTTACGCCTGGCACCTGATGCTGCCTCCAGGTTAAGCTCAGTCCTTAAAGTGTGTCCAGGATCTCTCCCCTCTCGTAACCGAGTCGTCACCCCCCCCCCCACCAGGATGTACATGTACTGCCACATCAAAGCTCACCTGGATGTACACGTACCGCCCCGTCAGACCCAGCGTCCTGTTCCTCCTTCTAGGCAGCTGGATGAAGTTCCCGGCGGGTATGGTGCCTCGCACCTTGAACACTTTTTTGCCAATCACTCGATCCTACAAGGGGGCATGGAAGGAAGACAGGAGGGGGGGGCTGTCCATCATCTGCTCGCTGCCTTTGGGCAGTACTTTTTATTTTAGCCAGCCTCAGCTATACTTCTGCAATATCATGGCCCATGGCTGGTGGGGCCTCCTGCAGCCAGCCCCGCTGCTCAGGCTGATCAGGGTTGTCTCCATTATGGACTCACAACGGGCCAAAGGGGGTTTGGTACGCACTTCACTGTTGAGGAGCTGATGCAGTGGAGACTCCGAGCGTGCACTCATGTCTCCATTGCATGGGTGGAGGTAGTGCATGCTACTGCTGTCTTTCTGCCTTTGTCGTCTGCATGACACAATTGAGCCCCATGTGCTCCTTGACAACCCCCTAAGCATGCTCTTGTGCCTCCATGGCAAGATGTGAAGACAATGTCTCCTTATGCTGCCTTGCAGCACCTATTATCCTAACATCCTCCTCCTGCCTCTCTTAAGATCGTACCATATGCTCCTTCACGTCCCCCAGCAGTGCCACATCCTTGAGCGTGTCCACGTCGCACAGTTTAAACACGTTCACATATGGGTGCTGCCATGCTGCGCACGTCATAATTTGTCGTGTTGGTGATATAACATGGCGAAGCGAATGTAAAACTTTCGAAATGAGCTGCTCACCAGGCGCAACCGTGGTATAGTTTTTGTTGGCCATTGTTCAGCTTAGGACAGCCGAACAACAATCGAAACTCCAGAATCAAACATTGACGCACGTAAGTGTTACTATCATTGGTTCAAAAGGAGACTCGCGTCGTTCGATTCTTGGTCGCAGTGATGAAAAATTTTGACTTTTTACTCGGCTCCAAAACTTGTCTGTTGGGTTGTCTGAGCAGTTGGGTGAGGTAAATCCTCTGTTTGTTTAAAAATCCATCAAGCCAGGGTCAGGCGTTTTCATTCTTTAAAATACAGTGGAACATCGTAATTGATGCCAAGTTCTCCCCATTAATTACTGGTTCAGAGAGCACTTAGAAAAGGCAGGTTCAGATACCCCAGAGCTAAGTAGCTTAAGCACTCGGGAGCTGTTAAGCAGATTCATGCTCTACATATTACTTATTTATTTATTACGCGATTGAAAACTGCACTGCAGTAGAGCATGCACAAAGTGCCTCTATTGTCCTGGCTGGAGCAGTTCGTGCCCAGAGGCGGCCGGGCCCAGAGGCAGGCCTTTGGCTTCCAAGCTGCAGTACACGTCCGGCCCAGGCTGCACCTCCTCCACCATCGGGCTGACCCAGCTCCAGAGGCTACGGCGCTGGTGCCCCTCTTTGGCCTGCTCTTTCCCGGCAGGCTTGCAGGAGCCAGCAGCAGAAGCAGAAGCGAGGGGAAGCGCAGCAAGCCCCATTGTACCGCCATTCGCCGGGAAGTACTGCCGAAAGCCCACGAGGATGCCTGCGTGCGAGTGGATAAGAAGTGAATCACAAGTCTTGCATTCAACCCCTCTTAGGTGCATGGGAGTGCATGAGAGAAGCAAGAGGCTCAAACGGCTATTCCAATCTGCTGCGTGCGATCCGACAGCTGTGATTCAGAGCCACGCCAAATCGAGAGCATCATTTCCATAAGGACCATGAGCTAAAACTACGCCCTATTAGGGCGTGGAGGTTAAGGAAACAACACAGCTTGGGGCGGTAGCCACATTCGCGCCGTTACCATCTGAACCGCTCCAACAGAAAGCTGTTGCCAACGCTGAAACTATAACACCTTTCCTCTTGCAGTATAGGGGTCAGGGGTCTGCACCCGGTGCCAGACCAGGCGCCACCAGCCAGCTGGCTCCACCATTGCTAGCATTGAGTTTTGTGTATTTTGCACAGCATTGGCACCGGGATTGTGTATCTTGGGTTCCCTTCCCCTTTGCAAGCCGTACCAGGTGTCAGGCCTGGCGCAACCAGCCAGCGGTGAATCTTCAGTGCCGAGCGCTTCTCATGCCTCATTAGCTGCGCCTGGGACTGGGAGCAGCGCCGGCACTGCGCGTAGTAGGACTGCTTCAGGCTAGTGGAGGGGAAAAGCTGTGGGAGGGGTGAGAGGAGAAAGGGGGGTATGTGTTAGTGCACATACATGTGTGTGTGTATGCATGCACATATCCATGCACATGTGCCCTTGTACATGCACATGTGCCGGTGTACATGCACATGTGCCTGTGCGTGCGGCCTGCGAGCTGACCTGTCCCACGAAATCCCTAAGGTGCTTCATGCTGGCATCCGCGGACTTGGACTTGGCCAGCGCGTCCTTCACCATCTTGGTGGGGGGGATGTGGTCACCTATGACGCCCCCCGCCTTGGAGCCTGCAGGGTTCGGGGGAGGGGGGGGATTTAAGGGTTAGGGTGTAGGAATTCGGGTTTAGGGTAGCGTCCACCAGGGTATGCGTCCCCTGATGCCCTCCCTCCTGAGCCTTGGAGCCTGGAACGGGTTGAAGTTTCAGAGGGGCACTGGGGCATGTGGTCTCCAGTGACGCTCCGGTCCTGGAGCCTTCAGGCAACGAGTGAGGGGCGGTTCAGGGTTCAAGGGTTCGGGGTTACGAAATGGGCGAATCTCACCCTTAATCGCTGTTATGGCACCCATCTTGTTTAAAGAACCTAAACGCTCAGCTAGATAAGCCCTGACCTCCAAGACCCACAGCAGCGACGCACCGCAGTGATGGCACCCGTCGCGCTTGAAAATGGAGATGAGCTGACCCTTCTGCGACTCGCTGGCATGCTGCCCCGCACTGAGCGGGACGGACTGGTAGGCGAAGGCACCGGGCTCCCGCAGGTCGCTGGGAAGGAGACGGCGGAAGCTTCCCCCGTACAACTGCATGAGGCACCATGCAGGGGGTAGGCTCGGACCCTAATTTGCTGCCCCCTCACTCTGCACCCTGCACCAGGCAGGTGGCCAGCTCGGACCCTCATTCACTGCTCCCTCACCCTGCACCAGGCACCAGGCAGGGTGGCCAGCTCGGACCCTCATTCACTGCCCCCTCACCCTGCACCAGGCACCAGGCAGGGTGGCCAGCTCGGACCCTCATTCACTGCCCCCTCACCCTGCACCCTGAGCACACAAGCAAGAGTCTGCAACAATCCCACCCGGCCACAGGCTGTGATGAAGCTGAATTGCAGCTGAAAATGCACCTCTGAAATAACCCTCGTTGCGCACCTTGAAGATCGCCACGCCGGATACAGCGTCCAGCAGGGCCTCCGTCACGTCTATTTCGTCCCAGAACGGCGTGGAGAGGGCTTGCCGCAGGTCCTTGCCGGAGCTGAGCTGTCGCTTGACGTGGCGGGTCATGTGGCCTGACAGCGCGGAGGCGGCTCCGACACCGACAGCGCCCAAGCAGGGACCCAGGACCCGGTTGGCGCAGGAGATCCGGAGCCCGGTGCCCAGCAGCTGTAAAGGAAATCAGGGTGTGGGGGGCACTGATTGGTTTAGGCTGATCCAGCTGCAGTTCAGTTACATTCCGGCCTGGGTTTCTGGTGCAGTAAGCCCTGGAGCCTACGGCCGGTGGCCCAAGCAGCAGGCTTGCTGCACTAAGTCAAGGTTTGGTCCCAATCTGTGATCGTCACTCAGCGACCTGCCGAAGGTGATCTGGTGCGCACACAAATGAAAACTGGTTTGTGGGATGGGGTAGAAGAAGGCACGAGGCGGCAAATGAAGCTGAACGCATGAGCCAGGACGCAAGTGCCAAAATTGGATCCCATGCGTGTATCATCCTGCATGGCTACTGCGGTCAAGGGGTGGCGACTCTGAATGCTACCGAGTTGAATGCAGTACATAAGGATTGGAGTCCCGAGATAAACTAGGGCTTTCGTAGCAGGCAAGGATTGCTGAGGTGCCTGAATAACGCACCTGAATGAAGACAATGCCGGAGCCATACGAGGCGCTCGAAACGACCAGCTGTATCCCGAAAGGAAGCAAGCGACCAAAGAAGCCTTGCGCCTTACAGTACAGGTTTCGAAACGTCTGTTTGAAGTCCCTGGTTGGAAATTACGACGTCAGGTGGGCGAACCAGGAATACTTAGCGCTCTTTATGCTCAGTTTCACCTGCTACCGCTTTGATCATCCATTTTTCGTTGCTCAAGAAATTTCTTAATCAGTGCTTCGTGCTGCAGTGTCATATCCCGCTTCCGTCTTCCATGTTTAGTAGACGCAGCTTGAGATGGCAGGTATTGAAGGCGGTACCAGCGCTGTAACTCGTCGATGTCAAGCTGTGGCTTGGTATCCACCATCACCAGGCAGCATGACAATAAAACAGCAAATCAAGCGAACGTAGCAGTTTCTAACGTCAAGTGTGGAATACGGTAGGTTGGTGTGGTGTTGACTTGTTGCCTAGCCCAAACGGACAAGCTAATCTTGATTCATGTGGGATCCCACATCGAAAAACGGGATCGCACTTGGGTGACTGGCATAAAACATCTCCATGGGTGACTGGCATAAAACATCTATTTACAACCCAACAGGCCCATTCGGGTAAAATCTACAGCCTTTTGCCCCGGGCCACAGCTACGGAGTACCGAGCACCAGGGGAGTACGGAGTTGATATTTACACAACGAGCATGCCCGATGCATTAGCACTCCAGCCAGCATACTACGGTATGCTGCAGATCCAAAAATGCCATGTCAGCCTGGATGAGCCAACATAGGTACAAGCTCCTGCCTGTCCCTTGATCTGTCCATACCCCATTAAACGCCGACGCATGGGCACAGTACTACCCATCATTCCCAGATTTCTGTATCCTAAAACTGTCATTCGGGTTGACAGTGCCGACTTGGCACTGCCTGGCCCTTACGTGGTTGTGCGCCATTCCGGTAGTCTGCCATGTCAGTGTGTGACTACAGCCCTTGCAGCAATCTAACCGGCCATATAACTGTTGTGCGTGTTCCATTGTTCTTTAGGTGTTCAGCCACATTTCAGCTACATCATGGCCAACGGCGGTCAAGGCTTGGTGCAACTAGCTGGGCCACCACCATGCACCAGCATGCCTGTCAAATTGACAAACAATCAACCTCAAAAACTACCGGGAAGGTGATGTGGCACGCACTAAATAAACTCCGGCACGGATGCTTTTGATGAGGGGTTGGAGGTCCTTTTTGTCCGGTTCCTTGATGTTCATTAACGAGCGTTTGAAATCCATGATTGTGCCCAAGGACAAATGTTTATTTTAGTGCGCACCACTAGGTTGATCGGGAGCTAACGTTGACCGGCCTATGGCCAATGACCCAATCAAAAAGGCTTGCTTGCTAGAAAAGGGACTGCTTGCCATAGACCAATTTATAGCTTATATAAAAGCGGCGTGGAATTAATAATGTTGAGTTACATTTTACCTTTGAACGTAGTGACGGAAAAAGTTCCCTCGCCGGGATTCGAACCCGGGTCGCTCACGTGAGAGGCGAGTATCCTGGGCCAACTAGACTACAAGGGAATGAATGAATGAGTCCGAATCATGCCGTACACAACACACATAAAACAGCCTTCACTGATGGACTCGAAATCATCGTCACAGCCTCTCTCAACGAGTTAACGGGGGATCAGCTGGCTGATATTTTGCACCTATAATCAAACCGGGCTGCGCTTTATTTTGGTATTTTGTTGCAAGATTTTGTGTCTCTAGCCTACCGGTACCGTATGTCCCCTCAGCATGGCAGAAGTTGCCCCCATCCCACCCCTTCATTGGTGTCTAGGGAGAGGGTGTGCAGCAGGGTTACTCGGTGCGACCGTTTGGGTCTGAATCCATTACTGTCTGCAATATGGTATCGCACCGTTTAACAATACCACAATTTTCTTACCTGTCTGGCCATTTTGGCAGGACTGCATCCCTTGTCTGAACCGTACTGTTTGACCATACTTCCGTACCAGTCAACCCTGGTGTGCAGGTAGCCTTGCGGCTCAAAATGCCGTCCAGGGTGACCTGGGATGGTGAGTTTGGTGACGGCACTTGTTGTCTTGTCTAGCCAGCTCAAATATTTACCTTAAGGGCAGTTTCCTTTGTTGTTGTAGTAGTCCCAGTTTAGGAGCTATTTTTAATAGGACATTGACGCTGAAGCTCTTGGTAGTTTGTTTGGGCCAGATCTTCAGGGCTTTCTTTCTCTATCTTGTCGCTGCACGTTGGAGTGGCAGACATTTTTCGTTTGTTGGACCTTCCCCGAGTGGGATGGTCTCTATCTTCATGCTTTCAGCATAGCGAGCAGTAGCCATGTCCCACAGTGATGCACATACGCTCACGTATGGACGATTTTCGTGGATACGGTCGCACGTATGGACGAAAGCGTATGGATACGTAGATACGCTTTAGCTAAAAGTGTGGATTTATGTGGGCAGTTATTTCGTATTTCCTCACGAGCCCCCATCGCCAAGTAGAGCGTATGGACAACGGTATGGATATTGAAAGACGTATGCATACGTAAATTATCCATACGTGTATGGACGCGTACGTGCATCACTGATGTCCCATGCTTCGGCCAAAATGGGCGGCTTCCTGAATCCACGCACTTGTTTGCGTATATATTTAATTATTCTTTCAGCATGGAAGGTATTTCCCCTGTTTTCAGCTTTTCTTTGCTCTCTTTTCTGAGATTGACTTGACCTGAGCTGAACCAGTCAACCAGCTCTCCTTTGTCCGGGTTTGTCCATCTGCCTCTGACCCTCCAGCTCTAGCAGTAGGGACCATGGCTGCTCAGCAGTCGGCCTCCTGTTGCAATCAAAATTAAATCGCAGAAAAACAAAAGACAAAAACGCAGAATTTTCCTACGGCCGGCGTCGAGGGGCGGATGGACAGGGAACCTTACAACTCAGCCTACCCCCTAGGTTAAGGTCTTCAGGGCTCTTGGTCTCTATCCGGCCGTAGTTCCATCACCACGGCAAGCCTTATTTTTATAAAATGTATTTGACCGCAGGTCTCGCAGGTGTAGCTCCTTTATGCTCCTTGTCATGACCCCCCTTGTTTGAGTTGGATTATTGACCCTGGCTCTGACCTGACGTTTACTTGACCAGAGCGGATCTCTGTTTTAAGCAGATTCGCAGGTGAGAGCGGTCTGTTTTCATAATTGTCTTGTCGCCATAAGTATCTTCCAGATTTTTAGGAGGAACATTCTGTCTGAGATCAGATTTCCCAGATCTGGCAGTCTTAGGGAGGACAGCTGCCTTGCGGCCGGCGTCTGATGACAAAACCAGCAACGGAAAACTCACGGCCGGCCCCCATGTAACAATAAAGCGCGGCGTTGCTCAGCAGATCAGCAAGTTCCCTTTCAGCTCAACGTCTGGGGTAATGAGGGAGATTGATGGTATGATGGGTGATGACTCCTTGTTTATTGTTTGTGGCTGGCACTTATTTGCAGCCTCTGAGAATGTTTTCTTTCTCACTTTTTATCTGATACCTGTTCAGGAGCCATTTTAGACGTGCTGGGCGCTTAAGATCTTGGTAGCCTCTTATGGCCTGGTCTGCAGGGCTTTCAATCTCTTGTCTTCCTGGAGTCATGTTGCAGTGACAGGCCCTCTTTGAATGGCTGGACTTTTGTAGTGTCTGAGATTATTCGGGTCTCAGCGACTCAGGTGTCCTGGCTCTCCACTGCTCTAAACTAGGCAATGGAGAGCCAGGACAGCTGAGACCCGCCGCAGCTGCGGCGGGTTTCAACTGATGGCGGGCGCCGTGCTGGTGCAAGCAAGGAGTAAAACCAGCAAGAAGGAGGACACCCGTTTGTGCACGGACTGTAGGCTGTGGCTTGGTGTAGTTAGCTAAGCCAACACTGCCGGACGGCGCAGCGGTCAGCAACGTGATGCGTGTTGTTATCCGCTATGCTGGGCTTGGGGAGACGGTGGGCATGTGGTGGAAGCACTTCAAGCTTGCTTCCAATGCCCTAGTGTCCAAGATGAGCGGAAGGAGTGGTGATGGGCGGACGGTGCTACAGACTTCCATGAGTTGTACTGGGGTAGGCATGGACAGGGTTACCCAGTACGGCCGTATTGGCAAAAATCCCGTACCGTATCCCGTACCGTTTGACCGTACCGTACCGTTTGGAACTACTGTATTGTCCATTTTCTTACCAGCCCATCCCATTATGTCCATACCGTACCGCACCCATACCGTACCGTATGCCGCACCGGCTTACTGGAGGCATGGTTGAGATGATCTAGGTTTGTTGGAAGATTCGGTAGATAGTTAGATAATTGAGGCGAAGACGTTTTAGCTTTGTGGGGATATCTTAGGCTATCCTCATTTTCCAGCCTTTTGTAGATGTGTTTCTCCTTTACCTTGTAGCCCCTTTGGTATGTCTTCTTTCCCAACCCACTTCTTTCTCTCCCAACCGAACAGTTGGGCGCCCGCGCGGCTGAGAGCCTGTTTTAGTAGAGGGCCCAGAGGTCATGCCCTGACTTGTAATCTGTTTGGCTGGCTGGCTGGCATCTGGAATTTCAGATCTAGCAACAAGGCTAGCGGCTGTCCTCAATATTTAGTTCAGAATTTCCAAGTCAAATGATGCAATCACATTACGGGTACTTGGGTGACTAAGCTGACTGAGCTTCCTACGCTCTCTTTATTTGCTGCCTTGGGCTGAAATCCAAGTTTGATATTTTATTCATCACCGCATTATTACGGCCAGACATCCCTGATCACGGCTGCTCAATCGTCGGCCTCCTCTATGCCTGGAAATGGAGGATGGCCTCTGTTCTGATCTCTCTGTTTCGTTTCGTTACCTGCTAAAATCCAAGTTTCTAGATTTTCTACCAGGCACAGTTGCTCAGCTCAGGTTCGCCTCCTGAAAGCTGCAAGGGGGGAATGGAGACTGTGTGTGCTGTATGTTCCTTTTTGTTTGCTGCCTGTCGTCTGAAATCCAAGGTTTTAGGTTGGGGGCGCGGCTACTCAGTGCTTCGCCTTTTGAAATCTGCTGGGCAATCGAAATTTGCATGTCTTCTTGCATGTCGGACTTGTTTGCCTTTACTTTTGTTCCTGCCCCCCCACTTTCTTTCAGTTTCTTCTTTTCTCCATTCTGAACAGTTGCAGTTGGGGTCTACGCGGCCGAGCCTTCTTGAGCAGGGCCAAGAGGTGTACCATCATTGATTGGCCAATCCCTATAAAGCAGGAAGTCACATTCTTGATCGCAGGGCATAATATGTGCCCTTGCGGCCAAGCCATTTTTAGCGCACCCCTGAGGTGTCACGTCATCAAACTGAAGTGGTAAGCGGTCTCAAGTCCATGGCGCCTTCTTGGTGCACGAAGCACTGTCCAAGCATGAACAATTGCCGTGAAAATGAAATGCTGGCCTTGCATTGACATATTATCCTTTCTCCCATAAGTCGCGTATGTCCATGCAAGCAGGCAAGGCATGACGATCTATCTGATCACATAAAAAAGACTACCATCCAGTTGTACCCCCATTTATTTATGCAGACACTGCTGATGGAGCAAGCCCGGGTGACGGGAGTGTATCTAGGCGAAGACTTTTACAAGACTCCTCCACACGTAATTCAATTTACTTTTGAAAACCATAATTATCCATTTCAAATTCCGGGATTTCCCCTCCAGCCCCCCCTCCCTCGAATGCGCCTCCCGGCGGGCTCTCCTGATCCAACAGCCCCAGGCATCGCTGCTGGGATTGCACCCCATTGGGGCATGCCCCTCACAGCAGCACCCTCCCCTCCCCGTCAATGTCGTATGAAACGTCCACGTTCTCCAAAACCACGTGGTACAGCCCGACCGGCTGATCCGTCCCCGGGTACAGCTTCACAGGCGCAGCAGGCACGTCAGCCCACATGGCCGACGGAATCTGCCGGTGCACGGGTCGGATTTCTCTGAACAGGACCTGCATTTGTGAAAGCGTGTCAGGGGCGATGGGCAGCATCAGAACAACTTAACACCTCTGGCCCCAGCTCAGAACGCTTGGCCGCATGGGCGGGCGCAGAGGGCACATTCAATAGCAAACACATGGGAGTGCCTGCAAGGGCAGGCTGCAGTGTTACTTAGCCGGAACTGCAGTGAGAGGGTAGGCAGCTCAGCAAGCGGCCGAATGCGAAAACCAGAACCGGTAACACTGAACAGTGAACACCCATGCACAGAGAAACATGATCACGCAAAAACAGTCCCTGTACGTAATGCTGAACAGAGAAATGTGAAAACGCAAAAAAACAAGACGTGACGCTGCACAGAGAACTGTGATAACGGCAAGCATAGACTTTGCCTGCCACGACCCTTCACCCTGCATCCTGTTTCCCTGTGTCCAATGCCCTGCTGGCTGTGAGTTCTGTGAGTCAGGCTTGAGCGGCCACGAGGATGAGCGGCAACATTTGAGTCATCGTGCGCCCAGCGCCCTCTCCAGTCCGCTCCTCATCACCAATGCTGTTGCCATCGCTCTACATCTACAACTCGGCTACAGCATGGCCAACGGCCGCAGGGAATGGATTTCAGCCAGCCCTAGTCCTTTGTAGAGCGGTCAAGGTTAAGTCCCAATCGGCCCTGCGCTGCCCGTCCAATGGCCTGCTTGAGGGGGTCTGCTGCACACAAAATTCAACGCTGACCATGGCTTATTTTACCAGCTACAAGTCCAACTTCGGCAGTCCGCCAAGCGGCCACCAAAGGCCCAATTAAGACCAAACTTGGACCAGCCTATAACTGGTGGCCGAAGCAGCAAGGCTGGCCGTATATGGGGCTTCCAGCCAGCGGCCTGAATGTAGCTGACATGTAACTGAATCGCGAAAAAAGAAACACTGACGCTGAATCTCACCTGCTGGACCAGCTCCAGGAACTGATTCCCGGAGCTGTAAAGGCTTGAGCCTCTTGGGAGACGAGCCCAACAGCTGCGCACCATGTCGGCAACGAGCTCCGGGCAGTCCACGGTCGAGACCTCGAGCGGCTCGTCATCAGCCTCAACCTGACAAAAGAGTGTCCACAAGAGTGTTTACATGCGAATCTTGCAAAATAGTGTCCATGAGAGTGTTGCATGCCCACCTGGGAAAAAGGTGTCCATGACAGCCGTGTTCCAGTGTGAAGGAATGTTTCTTAGCACCCTAACGACGGATCGAATCTGGAGCTTGAAACCTTAGCATGGCTTCTTCAAGGAGCGGGTGAGAGAGGAGAAACGGAACTGGGTGCATGGCTCATGTAGGAGCTGGGAAGTGGTAGGTGAAATCGGCGGCGCAGGAGGTCCCACGGCCGATGGAGAAGCCATAAGGGAATGCCCAACATGAGCCAGAGATGCCGGGTGTTCCTGGAGTGCTCGTGGACCACGCTCGGAGGCGCTTGGCACATTTGACAAGATACGCTAAAACAAACGTGGAAATGATGAGGCCGTGCTCACAGGGGTGACACCTTTCGACACCTTGCCCCGCAAAAGTATGAAAACCATGCGGCAGTTCTCCCCTTGCCGCACTGCCCACATCCTGACACACTGCCCACATCCTGACACACTGCCCACATCCTGACACACTGCCCACACAAACATGACGAATAATGCGACAGGAGTGCTCACCGTGGCCCAAGAGGGTGCTGTGGCGCCGGGCACACCATCACAAAAAGGCAAGTACGGCTTGATGTCTAGGACGGGGGATCCATCCACGATATCTGCGCCGCCGAGGGTGATGCAGTTGCCCTCCACCAGCACCACCTGAGAGCGTGTGTGCATGGTGTGCGCATGGTCTGTTTTAAACATTGTGTGTACATGGTTTGTTTTGTGCACTGTCTGCTTCTGCATAACATAACATACTACATACTTCCATGACAGAGGCTTTATAGAGGAACCTTCTGCCGCAATGAAAAAAACATGTCTGTGGCTAAGGCTTGGAATTCTAGCGGTTGCCAATAACAGAGATCATAACTTACAAGTTTTGTTTCCAATGGGCTCAGCTGCTATGCATTCCTCGAGGCCAATGAGGCATTGAGGTTCTGAGGCACTGAGTCCTATGAGGTGCAGGGGCATCTATTCCGATGAGGCACGGGCATACATTCCGATGGCCACTGATGACATACTCGAGGCCAAGGCACTGGAGCACCGAGTCCGATGGGCACTGCTGCATTACCTGAGCCACACTAAGCCCAATGGGCACTGCTGCATTACCTGAGCCACACTAAGCCCAATGGGCACCGGGCGATGTGGGGATCGGGTGGCCAGCACGCCCATCTCCTCCCCGTTCAAGCAAGGCACATGGACCTTGGCCTTGAGGCCGCTGCGGTCACATTGCCATACTTTGATGAGGTCTAGGGGGAGCATGGCAGCGGGGGGGGGGTGAAGAGGAAGAGTGGGACTTATGCACCTTACAACACTTAGATGTCTAGGAGGAGCGTGGCAGGGGAGGGGGGGTGAAGAGGAAGAGTGGGACATATGCACCTTGCCATACTTTGATGAGGTTTAGGAGGAGCGTGACAGGGGAGGAGGGGGGGTGAAGAGGAAGAGTGGGACATATCTCACATATGCAACTGGACACGACCTTCACGGGAAAGAGCAGAAGGGTCATATACTTCTATGACACTTCTGTTTTTGTCAAATATATATATATATACCGTATATATCTATAAATATATACACCGGTATATATACATATATATATAATATATACACACCGGTGTATATGTACATATAATGCATGTGATGATGCCATGTGCTGGGCCTGGGGAGGCAGCTGTGTATAGGCACACCTTTCCTCATGCTACCAACTTCACCGGCGCATGCGCTCTCCTGAACCTTAAGACACGTTTGATTCCCCTTTCAGCCGGCCTGTTACCTGTGCCCGAACGCTCCGGGACATGGATCGCTAAAAGGTCTATTTAATTGCGCACCAAACCCCCTTCGGCAGGCCGCTGAGCAGCCACCCCTGGGAAAATGGAAACAAGATCTTGACTGGACTTTGGCCGGGGGAGCCAGGTAGCAGGGCTTGCTGCACCAGGCTCCCTCAGCCATGGCCCACGGGCCATTATGTAGCTGAATTGTAGCTTAAGAGCCCTACAGATGAACAGTGTCGTCCAGCACGGGCTCTCCTATAAGCTGAGAGGGCTCATGCTGAGGGCTAGACAGGCCCCTCCCATTTGCGCATACCTGTGTTTTCATGGAAGATGTATATGACCCAGACGTGGCTGTACTGCTGCAGGCCTGTCAATGCGGCTCCGGGGACGTCCGAGACCAATCGGATCTGACACCGCGCCAAGGGGACGAGCAAGGGCTGCCGGGGGATGCCATTCCTGCAACACGAATGGGAGGGCGGCAGTAGTGTGAACGTGAAGGAAAGGGGGTTTTGACTCGGGTGAAGGGGAGCGCCCTGTGGGGTGCATGTGCAATCTTAGGGCCCGAGATGAGAGCAGGGCTGAGAGCCCAGGTACAACTTTGAACGCCTTGACCCTATAGACCTGAATTGTGAGCAGGGCTGTGAATCCAGGGACAACTTGCACGGATGGCTGTGGCGCTGTGCCATTGATTCCTGGCTCTGAATTTGGCTCCTGGTTCTGCTTTGTGGGGTGATTTGGTGACTGTTTTCTCTTCCGTCTTCTTTGTTTGCTCCGTCCCTCTGTTGGTAGCTGCGTGCCTGCTTTGGTTTTGGTTGGCGGTCTCCCCCGGTTTGCTCTGCCTAACCCATTCTAAATAGGCTGTGGGCGGTTGCGCTGCCGTATCTTTGTAACAGTAATTTAAACCCCCTAAACAACTTAACCCTTTGTGAGCAAGGTTGTGAGCAGGGCTCAGAATCCAGAAATGGGCGGGTAAGCAAAAATTAGGCACAACGCACTGCTGCTGTGAGAAAGATGATGAAGTGCCTACCGACACGCCCACTCGTACCCCCGACCCTCTCACTCGTCTTCTCTGTGTTTATGCTGCTTCGAATTGGTTTTTGCCCCCATGCTGCGTGTTTTAGGTTTTCGTTCTTGTGATTATCCCCCCCCGGTTCGCACTGCCTGGCCCTTTTGCAAAAGACTGTGGGTGGTTGCGTCAGCTATGTGACAGCAACTCACCACACACAGATGCACAGACGCATTGACAAGTTTACGCCCACCCACCAACACACATACAACACCTACCACATCTCTAGAGATGGTCAGCTCATGGCCTAGCTCACCTTTGGCTGAAGCAGGACTTGACGGTGCCTATGGGGCGAAACGGGTAGCTCAATCCACCCTCTGGGCGCCCTACTGGGCCGCTACCGCTGCTGCATGCCTCCTGGTGACCTGGCGCAGACGCAGATGCCTCTGCTGCCATCTGGTATTGGACCTTGTGCAGGTCTTGCTCCGCCCTGATGCGTCCCTGGCGCTCTGCCTTGCGTTCCATGCGCTCATGTTCCAGGAGGGCCTGTCACATGCATGCATGCATGCAGCATGGTTGGGGCTGACCACCCAGAAGCATACTCAACTGCACAGACTGATCGTGCATAATTGAATTCAAGATACAGTGCGTAGGCTGTTTCTGACCTGCAGCCTCTCTGTCTCTTTCTCCAGACGGAGCATGTGCCATCGATGGTTCACGAACCGTGCCAGTAGGTAGAACCCCAATGACGTGGCGGCTGACACTACGCACTGCTCCATCACGGTTCGAGTTCTCCCAGAGGTCTCCATGAGACACGAAATCGCAGCGAGAAAATGCACACTGGGGACGGAGCGGTTCGCGCGCACCCCGCGCGCGCGCTGCTCTCCCTTGGTTTCAACCGGATTTAAACCCTGACCATCAGATCTATAGTAGGGATCTAAGACGTCATCTCTTGCAGATGCATCAGATCTTCCATCTGCTTCAGGTATTTTTGCTGTAGCAGAGAGTTTTATAAGGCCCCTGTCTTACTACTCCTAGCCCATTGCGCCTCGATGCTGTCAGCACTGAGGGCCCCAGTGAGCGGCATTCAACGAGCCAACGGCGCTTTTAACCCAGCTCGATTTTCAAACAGTATGGCTTGCAATGCATCTTCAGCTCCAGCCCAGGTGGATGCCAATTTTCTTTGTTCTCGAGGCACGTCGTTCGACCGGTCGGCCAACTTACCCCTCACTGCCTTTCGTCCCATGTATCGTCGTCAGGCTTTCACGATTGTAGGCGGTGGCCGTGTCGGGACGGCTTTTGCGGACATGGCCCCTTCCACTGTAAGGATGGGGGGACGATGGCTGACACAGTGAGACAGTGCAAACAGGGGTGCCATACACAAGTGTGAAAATGTCTGCTGCTATGTGGTGAACCTGGTGGTGACCTGGAACACCTCCTAGGTTGTTAAGGTCAAAACCTCCAAGTGAGACCTGGGAGCTGTTCAAGAGACTCGGAAACAGTGCCGCCAGCGTGACTTGAACAGCCCAACTTCATGGCTTCATGGCATCCTGATGCCATCCTGTCAAGCGCAAAAAATGCCTTCACCATGCATTCCCTGGCCGTGTATTCCGACCAGATCAGTACCTCTTCAATCGCCAAGATTCCTGCCTCCTGGAATTTTGCTTTAACACAAATTGGCATTTGTCAGCCCCCCCCCCCCTGGGTGCACCCATGGTAGCACTATCCGGCTCAACCTGTGCCGTGCCGCGCTGTCTCGTGCCGTCTCCTGCTACTTTGTTAGTACCATCCATATGAACCTGTGCTGCATCCTGTAGTATCGCGCCGTATCATGCAGCCATGGGTGTACCACTATATGCTGCTTGCAAGTCTGCATGCCGTCGGAGGCCCATGGGCTTCTCACACCTTTATTTCTCTCAGAGCACACCAGACCTCGTTTGAGGAGCTGCCGTGCGGCCTCCCCTTTTTTCTTTTGCGAGGACTTTACAAGATGCGAGACCGGCCGCCCAACCCTAAAAAACCTGACCCTGACCCGATAGGACTGATGGGGATCAGGCCTTGACCAGCTGTAGCGTTCTTACCAGTTAGACCAAAGGATCCAGATATAGTAAACATCCTTTTAGGTTATGAGGATCGTTACAGCAGCCTACAACCTGTGGCCTAAACACCAAGGATTGCTGCACGGGCCCCCCTCGACTGCAGGCCATGCTGCACGGGCCCCCCTCGACCGCAGGCCATGCTGCACGGGCCCCCCTGGACCGCAGGCCATGCTGCACGGGCCCCCCTCGACTGCAGGCCATGCTGCACGGGCCCCCCTCGACTGCAGGCCATGCTGCAGCTCAACCGACCTGAAGTGTGGGCAGGCGGAAACCGATGAAAAGTTTGGGCAGGGAGACACTGATGAAAAGTGTACGTGTCCCTCCGCGTAGTGTGGAGACCGCGCCTGCAAGCAGGCGAGGTCCCCTCACCTAGCGGAGGATCACCGAAACCTGCACCCCGTGGGCAGGCCATGATGCAGTTTAATCGACCTGAAGTGTGCTTGAAAATTTGCTATTTAACTGCTTCAGGTGTTAATCAAACGAGGCGGGCCAGTGGAGGGTCCCGGACCCATCATCGTGTGCACAAGGAACGATGACCTGCAGAGTGTTGTGGATGCCACGCCCGCTGAGCGACGGAAAGGTGAGGACTAGTGACGCGTTACAGGTTCAGGGCTCATGTTCAGGGTGTAGGCATGCACCAACGAAGGGATTCAGGGTTGGGCATACAAGTTCACTTCCAGGGGCCAGGTGTGCACCAATGGAGCGACCCAGGGTTAAGGTTAAGAGGTCATGTTCAGGGTTGAGGCATGCACCGATGAAGAGGGGATCCAGGTTAGGGTTTAGAGTTCTTGCTTAGGGCCAAGGTGCAAATATAAACTATCCTGGTGCTTTGGAGCCGGAAGGTGGCCTTTGGATGGACTGACTGGCTCAGGTGTAGTACATGCCGGTTACCCCGATGAGGACAATGCACGGAATCCAGCCCCCAGGCTGCTCCGGTTGTAGGTTTTGCTTTGATCGCTGAATCGCTTGACGAACCTGTGCGTGCGGACCGCAGACCCTTGTGGCTGACAGCCGGCTCATGTGGTGTGAGCCCTGATGTGAACCTTGGCATGCACTGTTTAAATTCACGCAGACCTGGTCTTCATTCAGAATGGCATGCTGCAGCCTTGGTTGGACAGCAAGGGTCTCGGAGCCAACACGCAGGTCCTGGTGTATTTTGCGGTGGCCAAGAAGGGCGAGAAGCCGACAGACGGCAAGACGGATGTCAACCCCGAGGGGCTGACTGCTGGTGCGGCCCATATTCACTTTCTTGTATGGTGCGCAGCAGGCCGCCTTTGGGGGGCTAGTGAATGTGAAAGAAGACAAGGGGTAGAGGCCCTGAGGTGAATCTGTCTCCGTTGAGTCTGCTGCCGTGAAGCTGTCTCCGTTGAGTCTGCCTCCGTCATTGAGTTGGGTGTGCGTGGAATGTGTCTCCCTTGAGTCTGCAGCCGTCATTGAGGTCTTTGGTGCGCGTGGAATGTGCATGCGTTGAACTCCATGGGGGCCCTGGAGCCATGTGCCCATAGGGGCAGCGCCATTAGGCCCGCAAGTCTTTGACCTGTTATGAAATTGAACACGGGGGGTCACGGAGGGGAATTCACGGCCAGCCTGATACGGATGCGGCCATGAATAAGCAGGAATGAGCACCGATTTTGAGCGCTTGGCTTTCATCCAGCCCGCTTGGCTTTTGTTCCTACTCGTTCTCCCTTTGGACCTGACCCCTGCTTGTTGTGTTGCGTCGTTCTCTTCCTGCTCAGCGTTTGGTGAGCATGCCGAAGCTATTGCGGCCCTGCTTCACTCGGGTGGATTGAGCTGCAAGGTGCGCTTCATTCCAGCTCTTGCTTTGATCTCCAATCCTTATCTTGCTGCGTAACCAGGCACATTGCAGGTTGTTGTGAAATCCTATGGAACTTTTGCTCTGGGTGCCACGTCACAAGGCATTGCAGACTGTGTAATGTTATGGAACTTGTTTTGGGTGTATGGGAGCCATCCCGATTAAAGCTTGAGAAAACGTATGTTTTTCTTGTGGTAATGGCCGGGGGAGGGGGGCTTGGTGCATCAAGACTGGCTACGCATTGATCCCCATCGGCCTAGCGGTGGCCGCCTAACGGCCAGACAAGTTGGTCAGGATTTTGTCCCAACTGGTCAAGTGGTGGCCGCCCGGCGGCCGCCTACGGGTGGTCTGGTGCCCACTAAAATAAGCACTGGTGGGCCTCCTGTCGGTGTCTCAGGTCCTGGACAAGGTGTCCTTCACTAAGGCGATGCTGGAGAAGCTGGTCTGGATCAGGTGGGTGACAGCTGGCAGTCTTGGTTCTGGGGCGGGAGGCGTGCGTGGCTTTGGGTCTGCGGACCCCTGATGGGTATAGAAGTACACAAGCACCTGTATGAACACTTCAGGAAATGCGACAAAACGTGGAAAATGCCTCCAGGGGTATGCATGAATGACTCAGGTTAGTAGGGTTGGGCGGCCGGTGTCACACCTTGTAAAGTCATAGCAAAATAAAAAACAAATGTTTAGTCAGTCCCTTAAACATGATTTAATTGTGTGTACTGTTGTTATGATGGTTTCTTTTTATGTCTAGCGCTGTTTTGCGTTTTCATGAAAACCATCTCATCATTCTCACGCGGCCCATGCGTCGCCTGTTGGTTGGAGGCCTCCTCCCTGATGTCTTGACCTCTGCTATGTTCGCATCCTGCGGGCTGCCTGCTGGGTGCGCAGCGCGCTGATGGTCATTGGCGCCAAGCACAAGGCCACCGTGGGAGAAGTGGAGAGGGAACACACAGAGGAGGTGGGATGAGGCAGACAGAGGAGGTGGGATGAGGCAGACGTTAAATATTCATGGAGATTGAGTCCCCAATGTCTCACTATGTGTCCAGCAACTTTGTCAGTCACGAGCCTAGGTTCCTAGAAAGGGTGGGAGGCTGGATAGCTCGAGGGAAGGGGGAAGGGGGGGGAAGGGCTTGATCGGATATGAGGCTGGAGGGCCGGGGGAGGGCTGAATGGCCTTACTGGGTGTGAGTCTGGATAGCTCGAGGGAAGGGGGAAGAGGGGGGGGAGGGCCTTACCGGATATGAAGCTGGAGGGCCGGGGGAGGGCTGAATGGTTTACTGGGTGTGAGGCTGGATAGCTCGAGGGAAGGGGAAGGGGCGGGGGAAGGGCCTTACCGGATATGAGGCTGGAGGGCCAGGGGAGGGCTGAATGGCCTTGCTGGGTGTGAGGCTGGATAGCTCGAGGGAAGGGGGAAGGGGGGGGGGAGGACCCTACCAGATGGGACCCAAAATTGAGCGCTTGAGGAATGTCAGAAGACCATTTACACGATTTGCTTAAATGAAGGCCTGCACTGCTACAGTGATGCACTTTTTACGCACTCCCAGGGTTGAGGGCTGGGATTCGGGCCATGCCAGGCAGCCAGGGATGGTTCATCCCCTATCCGCCTTGCTCTTGCTCAGGTGAGCAAGCTGATCGTGGAGCTTGCCGTGGCTGGGTCAAGCGAGCTGGGCATCAACCTCGACCCGGGCTTCGTGGAGCGGCTGCTGGCATATTCCCGCTCGGTGGCGCACTTCCCTACCGCAGTCAAGGAGGTGCGCGGCATCCATCCATGCCTACACAATCGGATCGTGAAGTTTGTGTGACATTTTTACAGTCCAACGGAGCATCACATTTGAAGCATAGGACATGTGCCTATAAATTGGTACAAGCACTTGATACACTAGGACAGGGCTGGGCCATTTACGGTCGTGATCAGCCTCATTGAAGGGTCTCACAATCATTTAATAACAATGTTCTTCAGTCGGAGTATTCCTGTTTTGCTGCACGACAGACCCTCTTGCGTTACACCCGAGTCCCTTTTGATGTGTCTGAGTCCAACGCTGAATCTGATGCTTCAATGAAATCACTAATGCAAATTTTCCTGTGGTTTCTCAAGCTGCCTGAATGTTGAGTGACCCACGACTGGGTTCCTTTCCCCATGCTATGTCCAATGTCCCGCAACCTGCTGCTGGTTCTCCTATGTTGCCATGCAAGCCTTACTCCAACTCAACAATCTTTCATGCGCAGCTCCCTTCGCGTAACGGCTGGTTTTATGCCATCAGCAAGAGGCACACGTCGGAGGGGAAGTCTGACCCCATGCCCCTCCACACTGGCCTGTTGACTGAGCTTGGCGTGGTCTGATGACGGCAGGGAACTAGACTCAAACCAGCTGGGGGGTACAGGCTGTCATGCGGCGTGATTTCTGTTCAATTTGAGGGTGTTCCTCCTGCACCATTACCGGTACCCGAAATTTTAGCCAGTAGGCCCTACATCTGTGTACTAGTTCTCAGCACTTGTCCCATGCATCAATTGTGATGCCCGTCAGGACTTGACAAAACTTGCATATCCCTGTGACTGACTAGCTGTCTAAGAGCAGCAGTGTGGGAATCATTCCTTGTCTTGGACGGGCAACCGGCCCTGAGGTTAATATAATGTCATGCATTCAACGCCTTCTCCTTTCAGCCCAGTCTCAAGTTCCGAGGGATCGCAGGAGTTACTTGCGCAAATACGCAGTGGAGTCCTACACATACGGCACCTATACTCCTATATGTACGGTATCATCATCGGGCATCGATGGAGTCAATAAAATAGCACCGGGGTGCACTACCTGCTGTATCCATTGAATTACAAGTGTCCCATGGCCCCTGGGGTTTAGGGAAAGTCTGGTATCTACCTGCCATGCAGTAGACATGGAAGTAGGACACGGGTGCAGGCTGCTGGCCTCCTCGGAGAGCTGATGGCCACTGCATCAGACAGCTGTTGCGATGTTGTGGAATGACGACGTTTGTCATACGTGAATTATCGTCTCCGCAGTTGCAAGGCATTTCCTGCTCCGTGGTTCGCTTCGTTTGAGCCTGGACACTGACGACGTCACGGCGATACCTGATTCCGACTCCTCCACGTCGCTGAAGGCAGAGAAAAAGGGAGCCATGGCGCTTCGGTGTTATGGCCAATGGCTAGTATTCTAATATGGTGAGCTGAGATACAGTCAGGTCACCAGTAATTGTCCATCCACACAAGGGGGGATGCCAATGGGGGAAAAGGGGGGGACGACGGATATTCATTAACTCATTTCATTAGACTCCTTGATTCTGCTATTGTAATGACTAGCATTCCCATTATACAATAATCTGGTCACTGTCGGACTGTCATAGCCACTCGCACAAGGCATTGGGTGACCAGTGCTCGCGATATAGAATGTCTGTTAGACCGAAAGGATCTAAACGACCATATTATGTATACATACTGACAAACGCTCTCCAGCACGCCGCACCGAGGATTGGCCGACCTAAGGGAAGCGGCACAGCAGGACCCTCGCGATCGACGCAGCAACAGGGCACAGCAGCTGCAACAACAGGAAGGAAAGCACCAAAAGCAGAGGCAGCAGAAGCAGCTCGCTATGACGAAGCAGAGGATGATGTGGAAGAGCCCTCAACGTGGGGGCAACGGTGTGGGACTCGGAATGAAGCATGGAGGTGTGGCATGTCAGATTTCAGAGGCAAGTACTGTGACAGCCTGCCAGTCAATCTGACCAGGAGTAAGAGGGAAGCAGAAGGCCTGAGGGGGAGACTGCAAGATGAGGAGGACAACTGGCAGCCACATGCATGTAGCAATTGCAAGCTCGACTCGCTGCGGGGCTTCACCCTCTTGCCTGCTGGGGAGGTCACTCACTATGGCCGGACCTGTGTCTTCAAGCTCAATCTCCATGACTGGCAGTGCACATGCTGCAACAAGAAGATCACTCCCTCTCATCTAACCTTTGATTGCTTCCCAAGCACTCCAACGCTGCCTCAAGTCTGGTTTGAGTTGCAGCCCCTCCAGCTGCACAGGAGGCTCAGCCATGAGGGCTTGTCATCCACAGGTGTGAGGAGGTCCCCCCCCTTCATAGACATGCGCAGCGCTCTCAGGTGTGGACAGTATGCCCCCCCCTTCATAGACATACTCAGCGCTATCAGGTGTGGACAGTGTGTCCCCCCCCTTCATAGACATGCGCAGCGCTCTCAGGTGTGGATAGTGTGTCCCCCCTTCATAGACATGCGCAGCGCTCTCAGGTGTGAACAGTGTGTCCCCCCCCTTCATAGATATGCGCAGCGCTCTCAGGTGTGGACAGTGTGTCCCCCCCCTTCACAGGCATGCGCAGCGCTCTCTGGTGTGGATAGTGTGTCCCCCTCCTTCATAGACATGCGCAGCGCTCTCAAGTGTGGACAGTATGTCCCCCCGGTTCATAGTCATGCGCAGCGCTCTCTGGTGTGGACAGTGTGTCCCCCCCTTCATAGACATGCGCAGCGCTCTCAGGTGTGGACAGTATGTCCCCCCCTTCATAGACATACGCAGCGCTCTCAGGTGTGGACAGTGTGTCCCCCCCTTCACAAACATGCGCACCGCTCTCAGGTCGTCAGGTGTGGACAGTATGTCGCCCCTTCACAGACATACGCAGTGCACTCAGGTGTGAACCGTATGCCCCCCCCTTAATAGACATACTCAGCGCTATCAGGTGTGGAAAGTGTGTCCCCCTTCATAGACATGCGCAGCGCTCTCAGGTGTGGACAGTGTGTCCCCCCTTCATAGACATACTCAGCGCTCTCAGGTGCGGACAGTGTGTCCTCCCTTTCATCGACCTCATTCAAGTTCGAGGCCAGCTGTTCTTCGGATTCTGTTTCAGCTTGCCTTCTAGAGACACTCTCATGCAAGTCCTACAGTAAAGGTCCTCGCTGAGACATCTTCAGACTGATACAACCGGAACTTAGTACATGGCTTCGATATCTGTGACTTAATAGAACTGCAGCAGTATGAGACTTCATTTCACGTTTCAGGCTAGCTGCTCTTCGAATTATGTTTCTGGCTACCTTCTAGCGATACTCTCATGCAAGTGCTACCGAAAACATCTTCGGTAAGACTTGTTAAGACTGATCCAACTGAAACCTGTTACATGGCTTCGGGATCTGCCACTTGAGAGAACTGCATCAGTATGCGACTTCATTTTAAGTTCGTGGCCAGCTGTTCTTCGGATTCTGTATCAACTTGCCTTTCAGACATACTCTCTGTAAGTCCTGCCCAGAAGCTCTTCGCTAAGACTTTTACAGACTGATCCAACCGAAACTTGTTACATGGCTTCGAGATCTGCTACTTCCCCTTGAAAGAACTGCATCAGTATGAGACTTCATTTCAAGTTCGAGGCCAACTGTTCTTCACCCCTTCGATTTATTTACATGTTAGGTGGAAACTAGAAACTGCCCCAAAAAAGCTAAATATGGCATGAAACTGCCAGGATGGTCTCAGCCAGCACTAAGCACATCGAATACCGATTTCTCTGTTACAAATCTGAAAATGACAACTCAGCCTTTAGCTTCAAAGGTAGCCAAAACGGCGAGCGCGGAGGGCAAAGTGGTGCTAGCAGGTCACACAAATAAAATGTCCAGAATGGCATGAAACTTCCAGGATGGTCTCATCCAACACTAGGCGCATCAAATACCAATTTCTCTGGTGCAAATCCGAAAATGACAACTTAGCCTTCAGGAGGACTAGCGTCAAAGGTAGCCAAAACGGCGAGCGCGGAGGGCAAAGTGGTGCTAGCAGGTCACACTAATAAAAAGTTTAGAATGGCATGAAACTTCCAGGATGGTCTCAGTTAATACTAAGCACATCTGATATAAATGCATCTGATGTGAATCTGGAAATGACAATTCTACCTCAGTAGGACTGGCTTCAAAGGTAGCCGAAACGGCGAGCGCGGAAGGCAAAGTGGTGCAAAAGGCTACAGAAATTAAATGTTCAGAATGGCATGCCTTTAGTTAGACCCTCTCTACCTCCATGAAGTGCATGCAAAGCCTGTCATAAACCAGCCTGTCAGCAGCTATCCCCATGGCCTCCCCCCCAGCCTGCATTCTTTGCTCCATGATGTGTGGGGGGGGGGCACACACCCTACTTGACTTATGGGACCGAGGGGGTTGGGAGGGGGCATTGTTTTTGATGAAGTGGCATACCAGGGGGCCGGCCACGTGCACGTCTGGCATGTTCCTCCACATAAGAGTTATCAGAGACCTTAAGTACAGCCATATTCACTGCACATGAAGAGCAATGGTGAGTAAAGTGAGAAATGGGATCAGTTAGCAGTGGGGGAAGGAAACATGAGCATGCTCACCACTGGACAATCTTGGAGCACTTTGTGTGAGCTCGGCACCGCCGTCCACGTGCAACTGTCATATGTGTGACACAAGCATTGCAAGGGGGAGGGGGGAGCACATGTCCCCGAGTCCAAACCTTACTCCTCAAGCAAGCATCTGAGCAGTTTTTTGTTAAGTTGCATCATCAAAGGCTGCTGCTCCATCCTGAAGTGCTTTCTCTCCCTCTGCATCATGCCTGGGGGTTGCTGCTGCTGCTGTATCTTGCATATGGGCTGTTGCTGCTGCTACTGTTGCATCCTACATAGGGGCTGCTGCTGCTGCTGTTGCATCTTGCATGGTGCTGTTGCTGTTGCATCCTGCATGGGAGCTGCTGCAGCATCGTGCATGGGAGCTGCTGCTTCATTCTGTTGTTGCATCATGCATGGGAGCTGCTGCTGCTGCTACAGCTACCTACATGGGGGCTGTTGCTGATGTTGCATCCTGAATGGGGGCTGCTGCTGCTGTTGTATCCTGAATGGGGGCTGTTGCTGTTGCATCCTGCATGGGAGCTGTTGCTGCTGCTGCAGCATCCTGCATGGGAGCTGTGGGAGCTTGAGGTTCTATCCCCTGCGTGTGAGTTTCTGCTCCTACTTGCATGGGAGCTGTAACTGGTGCTGCCTTCTTGGTAGCTGCATGGGGAGGGGGAGCGCTTTCCTTGTCAGCTGCCCTCGAGCAAGGCAGAATTCGTCGCTCTTTCGTCCAGGCCATAGGAGGAGCACAGTACAGGAATCGCTATCTTGATTGATATTTTCCTTTAACCTGTTGTCCAGGGTCCTCGATCTGAAACTTTGCCTGTTCGACACGCTACGACTTATAGGAACGGCATTATAGGCCTGGTGTTCAGCTGTAACGACGACAGCGTTTATAATTGAAGGAGTTAATTAACAGTATTTATGATTTACGAATATCCGTCGTCCCCCCCTTTTCCCCCATCGGCATCCCCCCTTGTGTGGATGGACAGTTACTGGTGACCTGACGAGATACATCATGGTTCTGTGGCGGTTGTGGCTCTTGGACCTTGAACCAGCATGTTAGCACGTACGCGTACGGCGGTTGGCCACCCACGTCGCTCGCCGATGCCTGTTAGATTCTATCCATTCACGACATGGCGTCCCAAATGATGAAATGCAACCGCTCCTCTATGTTAGCTCAGGTAGCCGTAGTCGTATCGATAGCTAGACCAGCGCGTTGGTCCCGGAATCCAGACACGATGCCCGTGTGCATGGTTTTGCGCAATGCACCTTCACCATACGGCTACTGAACATGGATATTGCGTCTTGTTCATACAATGCGTAGGGATGCCGGTCGCGACGGACTGCCGTCATCACAAAGTGCGCAGTGGAGCCGAAGAAGGTTTTGTTGATCGGTATGTGCTGACCTGTCGCGGGGAGCGGAAGCCGGCGGCGGCAGGGGTGCTATTTTTTGTCAGTGCGTTTACCAAGCCACCCACAGGCTTCTTTCAAAGGGGACAGACAGAGTGAACGGGAATTGTAGGAATGCGCTGTTGTTCATCATGCCTGCTGTTCAGTGTCTGCCATTCACTCGCCCATGGGCGGGGCACCACTACCGTACACCCCGCTTGCCATGCGAGCTGTTTCCACCACACTGTCGATGCTGCAGCTGCAAGTTGAAACACACACCAATGCCTTCAAGCCAGGAGTTATATAATGGCGCTTGCGTTTCTTGTGTCTGCCATGCGAAAGGTCATGGGCGGTGCAACACTATGCCCCGCTTGCCATGCGAGTTGCTTCCCCCCCGCCGTTGACACTGCAGCTGCAAGTTGCAACCCACACCACTGTCCCCAAGCCACTGCCATATTTAATTTATTTACTAGCCACTGCCATCTTGTATTTATTTATTATTTATCTCCCCTTCTGAACCCCATCGGTGCCTGCCTTGACAGGTGCTCAGGGCAAGCCCTTCGTCGAGCTCTATCTCGCGAGGCAGCTTGTGGAGAAGGGGCATGAGGTGACGCTGTACTCAGGCGACGAGCACATCACATCGATCATACCAGACGAAACGTCCGATTCCTACGCGAACTTCAAGGCCAGCATCAGGCACATCGCCGGGGACCGGGAGGTGCGTGTACACTCTTGGAAGGGAGCCAACATCAGGCCCTTGTCAGGAGGCGGGAGACAGAATGAAGAGCGGGGGGGCACACTTGCTCCCAGCAAAGAGACAAAGATACTTCGGGCTGCCTTTTCCTTTTTGGGGGGGAATTTCTTTCTCTTTTGTGTTCCTCTCCATCTCTCCCTCTTACCTTCAGTTTCTTTTCTTCCAAAGGGACATTTGGGCGCCCACGCGGCTGAGCCTTTTTGAGTAGGGCCCGGAGGTGTTATGTCATTGACTTGCTCCCAGCAAGCAGCTTCAGGACCTGGAATTTGCAGCCTGCATGCACCCTCGAATGCCGACACAGATGGACATGGGACATGTGGGAAACGGGTATCGTGCATGATCGCCTAATGAGATCAAATGTAGTGCTCCATGCCGTGCATGGAAAATGTAAGTCACTTTGTTTTTCATGTTCATTATTTCCCATGCATTCACAGCTACCTGTATGCCGACCTCCCTGTTTCATCCCTCCCTCCCCTACCTGTCCCACAGGAGTTCGAATCTCGAGGCATGAGCCAGGAGAAGTTCCAGGGTGAGCCGCATGGAGTGGAGGTGGGCTGTGAGTTTGTACAGCTTCAGTAGCCGGGCAGGCAAGAGCTGTCTGACTGGCCTTTCGATCTATCTGACAAGCTGGCACAGTTGCAGGGAAACAACGCTGGGACTCACTGACCAAGGGGCCACGCGAGCGACCCTGGCTTCTCAAATCTCTTAATCACACCAATCGAAAAATACCTTGCATTTTAGCCGGGGGGCTGGTCCGAGGTGATAGGCCTCCTCACCGTACCTCCTCACTGCACTTGCGCAGTCGTCTACGACATCAGCGGTATGAGCGCTGACGAGGCGCAACCTGTCCTCGAGGGTTGCCGTGACACGCTTGAGCAGTACATCTTCTGCTCCTCGGGCAACATTTACGACAACACGGACCGCCTGCCCCACCAGCTGCCCCGTCGTGAGGAGGATGCCCTTAATGTCGAGAGCAATGACAAAGTGACACAGGTGCGACCAGATGCGCGATTGAACGTGATTCAGGGAAATGGTTCCTCGGAAGCATGCAGCCCGCCAGGCATGCGAGCGGGGATGCAGAACAGGCTATTCACAAGGCATATTGGAGAAGGGCACAGCATGCAGGCTTCCATGTGTGTTGTGAGGGATGCAGAGTCATACAGAGCATGCAGGCTTCCATGCATGTTGGGAGGGATGCAGAGCCATGCACAGCATGCAGGCCTCCATGTGTGTTGTGAGGGGTGCAGATTCATGCAGAGCATGCATACCTCCATGCACATTGAATCGCCAAAACTGCCCCATTCTCGACAGGGCAAAATATCCGTGGAGTCATACCTGCACGGCGCTAACGTGCCTTACACCACCATCCGGCCACACCACCTGTCCGGCCCGGGGAACCCTAACTCCGCGGAGGACTGGTTCTTTCACCGCATCAAGGCTGGCAGGCGCATCCCCATTCCTGAGTCCGGCATGCAGGTAAGGTTAAACGTTAAGGGTTAAGAGTCAGTCCGAGAACTGGGCATACAGGCTTTGGAGGGCCAGGCAGGCCCAGCGTGTGATTGGTACTGGCATGTTTGGAACCAGTTTGAATTTGACACAAGTGTCACAGGAGGCACAGGTGGGTCATGTGACAGAGACCATGCGGCACCAGGCCCCTTTGGCCATAGGCCGTGACGTAGCTTAAAGACATCTGGAGCTTGACGAAATCAACAATGGTTGCCAGCCCTGCCGAGTAACAAGTGACGCTGGTGGGTCATGTGAAGGACATTGCAGAACCAGGCATCTCAGGCCATAAGCCGTGATGTAGCTCTAGAAAAAGTGTAGCGTGTGAAACGCAGTGCCCGCCAGCCTTGCTCGTGTAGCAGGTGGCGCAGGTGCTTCATGTTAATGACGTTTTACCTCTGGGCCATGCTGAAACAAAGCTCGGCCATGTCGGCAAGGTGCTTCATGTGAAGGACCTTGCGGACCCTTGAGTGGGTCATGGTCCGTGATGAATAAGAATAGCTGGAGCCTGTCGAAATAACCGTGCTTGCCTTCCTTGCGTGTCACAGTTGACGCAGGTGGGTCACGTGAAGGACCTTGCAGCCGCATTGGTCAAGGCCATGGGCAACAAGAAGGCGTACAACCAAATCTACAACGTGTCAGGTCAGTAATCAAGAGGAAGGTCAGTAAGCAACAGGAGTGCATGCTGGAGTGCCTCTTCTGTGGCACCAGACCACCTTTGGGCAGGACGCTGGGCAGCTGGGCTGGGCTGGGTCGTTGGGGAACAAACCTTGACCTGCCCAGCGCAGCAGGGCTTGCTTCACCAGGCCATTGAGGATGAGGGTATGCACCGTCCTAAACACCGGGCTATCCCGGCTCGATGCAGTGATGTACAGCTGAAGTACAGCCGAAGTACAGTTTAAGAACAGCTGAAGTACAGCTGCACCACACTAAAATAGTAAGGGGCAGGTGCTTGGCATGCTATCAGTATGAGCTACACCTCCCCAATTCAAAGCCACTCTCCCCTCTAAACAGAACAGGTGGGTGTCTACGTAGCTGAGTCTTTTGTTGCCCAGGGGTGTAACCAGTGCTGTGCCGAGTACGGTCCTTACGGTGGCTGAATTTCTCAGCTGAATTTCAGACACGGTAATTTCAAGGCAAATTCAGCTACATTTACCAGTAAGGGACCGTAATTACAGACACACTTTCTGACTTACGGCGCAATTGCACAGTATTGGGTGTAACGCTGTTGGAATGCAGCCAATAATACAAGTGTTCATGAACGTCCTCCCCATCTACTGATGGACGTCCTCCCCATCCACTGATGAACGTCCTCCCTATCTACTGATGAACATCCTCCCCATCTACTGATGAACGTCCTCCCCAATCACTAATGAACGTCCTCCCCATCCACTGATGAACGTCCTCCCCATCTACTGATGGACGTCCTCCCCATCTACTGATGAACGTCCTCCCCATCTACTGATGAACGTCCTCCCCATCCACTGATGAACGTCCTCCCCATCCACTGATGGACGTCCTCCCCATCCACTGATGAACGTCCTCCCCATCCACTGATGAACGTCCTCCCCATCCACTGATGGACGTCCTCCCCATCTACTGATGGACGTCCTCCCCATCCACTGATGGACGTCCTCCCCATCCACTGATGGACGTCCTCCCCATCTACTGATGGACGTCCTCCCCATCCACTGATGAACGTCCTCCCCATCTACTGATGGACGTCCTCCCCATCCACTGATGAACGTCCTCCCTATCTACTGATGAACATCCTCCCCATCTACTGATGAACATCCTCCCCAATCACTAATGAACGTCCTCCCCATCCACTGATGAACGTCCTCCCCATCTACTGATGGACGTCCTCCCCATCTACTGATGAACGTCCTCCCCATCTACTGATGAACGTCCTCCCCATCCACTGATGAACGTCCTCCCCATCCACTGATGGACGTCCTCCCCATCCACTGATGAACGTCCTCCCCATCCACTGATGAACGTCCTCCCCATCCACTGATGGACGTCCTCCCCATCCACTGATGGACGTCCTCCCCATCCACTGATGGACGTCCTCCCCATCCACTGATGGACGTCCTCCCCATCCACTGATGGACGTCCTCCCCATCTACTGATGAACGTCCTCCCCATCTACTGATGGACGTCCTCCCCATCCACTGATGGACGTCCTCCCCATCCACTGATGAACGTCCTCCCCATCCACTGATGAACGTCCTCCCCATCCACTGATGAACGTCCTCCCCATCCACTGATGGATGTCCTCCCCATCCACTGATGAACGTCCTCCCCATCTACTGATGGACGTCCTCCCCATCCACTGATGGACGTCCTCCCCATCCACGGATGGACGTCCTCCCCATCCACTGATGGACGTCCTCCCCATCTACTGATGAACGTCCTCCCCATCCACTGATGAACGTCCTCCCCATCTACTGATGAACGTCCTCCCCATCCACGGATGGACTCCTCCCCATCCACTGATGGACGTCCTCCCCATCCACTGATGAACGTCCTCCCCATCCACTGATGAACGTCCTCCCCATCCACTGATGGACGTCCTCCCCATCCACTGATGGACGTCCTCCCCATCCACTGATGGACGTCCTCCCCATCCACTGATGGACGTCCTCCCCATCTACTGATGGACGTCCTCCCCATCCACTGATGAACGTCCTCCCCATCTACTGATGGACGTCCTCCCCATCCACTGATGAACGTCCTCCCTATCTACTGATGAACATCCTCCCCATCTACTGATGAACGTCCTCCCCAATCACTAATGAACGTCCTCCCCATCCACTGATGAACGTCCTCCCCATCTACTGATGGACGTCCTCCCCATCTACTGATGAACGTCCTCCCCATCTACTGATGAACGTCCTCCCCATCCACTGATGAACGTCCTCCCCATCCACTGATGGACGTCCTCCCCATCCACTGATGAACGTCCTCCCCATCCACTGATGAACGTCCTCCCCATCCACTGATGGACGTCCTCCCCATCCACTGATGGACGTCCTCCCCATCCACTGATGGACGTCCTCCCCATCCACTGATGGACGTCCTCCCCATCCACTGATGGACGTCCTCCCCATCTACTGATGAACGTCCTCCCCATCTACTGATGGACGTCCTCCCCATCCACTGATGGACGTCCTCCCCATCCACTGATGAACGTCCTCCCCATCCACTGATGAACGTCCTCCCCATCCACTGATGAACGTCCTCCCCATCCACTGATGGATGTCCTCCCCATCCACTGATGAACGTCCTCCCCATCTACTGATGGACGTCCTCCCCATCCACTGATGGACGTCCTCCCCATCCACGGATGGACGTCCTCCCCATCCACTGATGGACGTCCTCCCCATCTACTGATGAACGTCCTCCCCATCCACTGATGAACGTCCTCCCCATCTACTGATGAACGTCCTCCCCATCCACGGATGGACTCCTCCCCATCCACTGATGGACGTCCTCCCCATCCACTGATGGACGTCCTCCCCATCCACTGATGGACGTCCTCCCCATCCACTGATGAACGTCCTCCCCATCCACTGATGGACGTCCTCCCCATCCACTGATGAACGTCCTCCCCATCCACTGATGAACGTCCTCCCCATCCACTGATGAACGTCCTCCCCATCCACTGATGAACGTCCTCGCCATCCACTGATGAACGTCCTCCCCATCCACTGATGAACGTCCTCCCCATCCACTGATGGACGTCCTCCCTTGGTTGTCCGTGATATCTACACAGGGGAGCGCCCTGTCAGCTTTGACGGCTTGGCCAAGGCCTGCGCCATGGCAGCTGGGGCACCCGAGCCCGAGCTGATTCACTTCACGATGCAGAGCCACCGCTTTAGAGGGCCCAAGCCCTTCCCGATCCGCCACCAACACTGGCTCCTGGCAATTGACAAGGTATGTTCTGGATGGTGCTAACCAGGGGCCTACAATGGGGTCTGGGAACTTACCGGTGTCGCCGGGCACTTTTTCCCCATCTCATTTTTTTTTCCGAGCCGGAGTCATCTTACTTTTTGTCCAGTTATGCTTACCCGCTTACCCGCTGGGTCCTGCTTAGCGTAAGGTGTGTCAATGACGTTGCACCTCTTGGCCTTGCTCGAAAAGGCCCGGCCGTGTGGGCGCCCGACTGCCTGGTTGGGAGGAAAGAAAACGAAAGGCTGGAGGGGAGAACGTAAGGTGTGTAACGCAGGTTGTTGTATTGCGCCACAGCTACAATTCAGCTGCAACCGGCCCGAGTCCAGGAGAGCCTGGTGGGGTAGGTGTTGTTGCTCAGGCCACGGGCCATGTGCCCGTCAAGGTTTGGTGCCCAGTGGCCAAGTGGCGGCCCCCCAAGGTCAGCTGGCGCGCATTGAAATAGACATTGCAGAGGCCCTCGGACCCTTCTTGGGGAATAGGCTTGAGGGGGGCAAAGACACTTCAGGCTGCCTTTTTCTTTGGGGGAGGGGTATTTCTTTCTACTCTGTGCTCTTCTCATTCTTTCCCTCATACCTCAATTTTTTTTCCTTCCAACGGGACGTGGAAGTTACCCACGTGGCCGAGCCTTCTTGAGCAGGGCCCAGGGGTGTTATGTCATTGACCTCTGGGCCCTGTTTAAAAAAGCTCGGCCGCGTGGGCGACTAACTAATGGAGGAAAGATCGATACGAACATCAGGGGTCAGGGAAAAAAAGTATGACAGGATCTGTGTTGGGCCCTCCTTTTCTGTGCAGGCCATGGCGGACTTGGACTGGAAGCCCGAGTTCAGTTTGCTGGAGGGACTGAAGGAATCGTACGATCAGGGTTTTGGCCGTGGCTCGTTCTGTAACAAGGCGGACTTTCGCGCAGATGACCAGATCCTGAGGAAGTTGGACAGGACATAATGGTTATTAACAAATATTCAAGCTGAGAGTCCAGCAGGGAGTTCGATGTACTACATGGGATACGTGATCGTGAACTGGAGGTAGGGCGGTGGACTTGGAGCTGGCTGAGGAGACGAAAAGAAGCCAGGCTGCTTGAGGGCCAAGAGTATGAACCGTTCTTAACATAAGAAGATAAGAAGGGGCGGGATTCCCAGGCTTGATATGCTGTCCAATCTTGTGGCATAAACTGGTCATGAAGAGAACTTGTTTAATATCCCACGCGCTTTTTACTTGTGCTGATAGGTGTTTTCCCCCCTTTCTTTTGTTCTGCCCCTTGCTGTGTTTCTTTCCATCTTTCCTCCCAACTCTTTTGTTAGGCGCCCACGCGGCTGAGCCTTATTTGAGCAGGGCCCAGAGGTTTAACGTCATAGACTTTTGCTGATAGGGCGGGATAGAAGTAGCAGGGCAGCAGAATTACACATTGTCTGTGGGGCAAAGGTGCGAGAACAGTAGAGCACTTTACTCTCAGCTGCTGATTACACAATGGGCAAAGCAGCCGAGTCTTTTCAGCATGGCCCTGACGTCTTTAGCTTCCGGGAGTTGGATTGGGGATTAGGACTTTTTGTTTTGTTTTTGAGGGCGTCTCTTTCATCTCTCTCTTAAGTTTCCAACCTTGCCATTGGACGCCGACGCGGCCGAGCTTTGCAGCATGGCCCAGTGGTGTCACGCCATTGACCATCGGCAAACGTGCATTGACGCAGTACACAGCAGGGTGACAATATGGTGATCGGAATAACTGTTAACAGGATAGTACAGGTGCGCATGTCACCACAAAACCGTAGGGCAGCAACAACAAGATCGGAACAAAGACAGCCAGGCTGAGGGACACATTGGACTATAGTGTGGGTGCAATTCCTGCAATATAGATCAGATCCATGCCCCCAAATGCATTTTTTTAAGAAAGCCCCATGCAACAAGCAGCTTCAGCAATGGTTGCCCTTGACAGAGCATGTCCCTGAGGGTGAAAAACTGCCGTTTTCGACAGCAACTACCAACGATCAACCCTTGATACATTCCTGTCAAGCACACAATTGTTTCGCTCCAACAGACGAACAAGCGTCTCAAGTACTAGCACACAGCTGATGCCCAGCTAAAAAAGAGCGGAAGGCACAAGAGCCAACAGCTGCCACCAAGTAGTTTTGAGTGGCGGCAGGGGGGGGATGCCATGGGGGCCGCATCTGCATAATTTTCCTGCACCCTTTTTGGCCTGGATCAAACCCGCGTGGCTTCTCCCACCTCCTGGTGGCGGTCAACAGTTTTTTCGAGAGTCTCAACTGAATGTTAGCCTCCAAGATCAATTAGTTAGAATCCAACACAGCTCCCTCCTCCCTCTCACGGCCGCTGACAGATTCATCTCCAGACCAGGCCAACAGCACCAGGCCAGGCCATGACCTCTCATGTATGCCACCAAAGCTTTTCCTCCCAACGCTCAGCTGGTGGCTGTAACCACGGGCAATGCATGTGAACCATTCCCAGCGCCCGTTTCCATCCAACTCTCAGCTGTTGGCCGTTACCGCGGGTGATGCGTGTGAACCGTTGCCACGCCCCGCTGCCGCAGCAGCTGTGTCGCCCTTCCTCAGCTCAAGCTCACCCCTCTCCCCAGCATCCACGACAATGATGTCCTCCTCCGCAAAGTCTCCGCGCAGCAGAGCTTTGGCCAACACAGTCTCTAGCTCACGCTGGACAGCACGCTTGACAGGCCTACATAGTGGAGGGTTCAGGGTAAAGGGTTTAGAATTAAGGGTCGAGGGTTTTGGCCAACACAGTCTCCAGCTCTCGCTGGACAGCATGCTTGAAAGGCCTGCATAATAGAGGGCTCAGGGTTAAGACTCGGCCCTAAACTTGGCTGGATGGCGCGCTTGACAGGTATGCAGGGTTCACGTTTAAGGTAGTAGGTACAGGGTCAAGCCTACATGCCTGCTGAACTCACCTTGCTCCATACACAGGATCATACACCTCTTCTCTCGCTCTCTCTCCTCCCCTCTCAGTTCCCTCCAGCCCCTACCCTCCCCTTCCCATCCTTCTCCTCCCTCTCCCCTCTCCCCTCTAGTCTCACCTTGCTCCATACACAGGATCATACCCCTCTTCTCTCGCTCTCTCCCCTCCCCTCTCAGTTCCCTCCAGCCCCTCCTCTCCCCTTCCCATCCTTCTCCTCCCTCTCCCCTCACAGCTCTAGTCTCACCTTGCTCCGTAGATAGGATCGTACCCTGCTTTTGCCAGATGGTCGACAGCGGCTTCACTCAGCACCAGCTTCATCTTCTTGTCAGCCAGCCGGCTGGCCACCCGCTGGACCTGTGGGAGGTGGGGCATGAAATACAGCCCTGAAAAGGACAAATTTGGCATCCTTTTCACCCACTAACCCTTTTACCCCCCCTGAAAACGCGAAGTTGGCCATTCTTCCTACCCACCTATCCTCCTTACACCCTCAGAGATTTATAAGGATGCGACAAATGTGACGTTCAATGAACACCAGTGGATAGGAGTGGAGCATCAGTAGGCAGGAATGGAACATCATGCAGTTTCACATTCAGCCCCTGTGCCCCCCGTTTCCGCGTGTCGTAACTCCACTATCCATAGCATATGCTCGTCAAAACAACATCACACCCCTGCTCCCCCCCGTTCCCCACCTCCTGTGTATCACAACTCTACTTTCATGACAAGAGCTCATCAACACAACACCCCCTCTTGCTCCCCCCGACCCCCCGCCTTCTGCGTGTCGTAACTCGACTTTTCACAAATGAAGCTCGTCAATACAACACACACACCATACTCAATCTCCTGCCCCCCCCCCCTGCCACCCCCCTATGTCCCCCTGCCCCCTATGCTCTCTGTCGCCTCCCACCTGCTCCACCTCCCCTTGCCCCCCCTTGCCCACCCCCTTCTTCTCTCCCCCCCTGCTCCACCCCCCCTTGCCCCCCCCTTGCTTCTCTCCCCCTATGCTCTCTGTTGCCTCCCACCTGCCTTCCTCCCTGCCCTCCACCCCGCTCCACCCCCCTGCCCCCCCTTGCCCCCCCTTTGCTTCCCTGCCCCCTATGCTCTCTGTTGCCTCCCACCTGCTCCCCCCTTCCTTGCCCCCCTTTGCCCGCCACCCCCCCCCCCCTTGCTTCTCTCCCCCCTATGCTCTCTGTTGCCTCCCCCCTGCTCCCCCCCCTGCCCTCCCCCCCGCTCCACCCCCCTTGCCCCCCCTTGCCCCCCCTTGCTTCCCTACCCCCTATGCTCTCTGTTGCCTCCCACCTGCTCCCCCCCCTGACCTCCCCCCCGCTCCCCCCCCCCTTGCCCCCCCCCCTTGCTTCCCTGCCCCCTATGCTCTCTGTCGCCTCCCACCTGCATCATGACAATGCCCTTGATCTGCTGCAGCCGCAGCGGTTCGAAGATGATGAACTCGTCTATGCGGTTCACAAACTCGGGACGGAAGTGACCCCGCACCTAACAGGGAAGGGGTCAGGAGGAGAATTTTGTACACAAAACTTAAAGAGGATCGGTACAAAATCACACTTGAGGGAGCAAGCTGGTTGCATGCAAAATATAAATGGCATGCGTCTACCAGGCGAGAAGGCAGCCATATGGGCAGAGTGTGTAGAAGGGATGGGACTGCAGGGAAAATACAGGTGTAGGGAAAGTCATCCGGGCAGGGCAAGTGCTAATGGACACTCCCTTCAGTCGGGATCTTACTCCAGTTTAAAACGAGCCTTTATCCCTCAACCTAACCCTAGGTCATATACCCTAGCCCCTAACCCCTAGGTCATACGCCCTACATCCTAGAACCAGACCCTAGAGGCTTAGACCCTAGGTCATACACCCGAGACCCGAGACCCTAGGCCATACACCCTAGATCCTTAACCCTAGGTCATACACCCTATATAACCTACACCCTAAGTCATACATCCTAGGTCCTACACCCTTATAACCTACACCCTAGGTCATACAACCTAGACCCTACACCCTAGGTCGTACACCCTAGACCCTCGACCTTAGGTCATACACCCTACCTCCTGGACCCTAACCCCTGTGCCTTAACCCCTCCGCCCTGCCTCTCACATATCCCATGACGATGTCCTTAACACCCTGATGGCCCAAGTCCATGTTCTCCAGAATGGCCAGGCTGCCCAGGTTTGAGGTGAGGATGATGATGGCGTTCTTGAAGCTGACCGTGCGCCCCTGGGAGTCAGTCACGCGGCCATCGTCCAGGATCTGGTGGAGGGGGGGGGGGGGGGATGTAATGGGGTATGGGATGGGGTAGGGGATAGGGTAGGGGATGGGGTAGGGGGTAGGGTAGGGGATGGGGTAGGGGATGGGGCAGGGCATGGGGTAGGGGATGGGAGAGGGGATGGGGTAGGGGATAGGTCAGGGGATGGGGTAGGGGATGGAGTAGGGGATGGGGTAGGGGATGGAGTAGGGGATGGGGTAGGGGATAGGGTAGGGGATTGGGGAGGGGGTGGGACAGGGGATAGGGTAGGGGATGGGGTAGGGGATGGGGTAGGGGATGGGGTAGGGGATGGGGTAAGGGATGGGGTAGGGGATGGGGTAGGGGATGGGGTAGGGTATGGGGTAGGGGATGGGGTAGGGGATGGGGTAGGGGATGGGGTAGGGGATGGGGTAGGGGATGGGGTAGGGGATAGGGTAGGGGATAGGGTAGGGGATGGGGTAGGGGATGGGGTAGGTGAGCTCTTAATTTATGTGGCCATTATCCAAGATCTGAGGGGGGGGGCGGGAAGGAAAGGTGATGGGGCAGGGGAGGTGCTGTTAGGCATCGCCATGGTTCAGGATCTGACGTGAAGGTAATTGAGTAGGGGAGGGGAGGGGAGGAGAGGTGAGGGATTGTACTTCGTCCCTGATTGTACTTAATTACATAAAATTACACTTCGTCTAGCTGGGTTATATTTATTACACTTTGTTACAATTGGTTGTGATGCGCTTCAAGTGGTTTCACCTGAGTGCACCTTACTGTTGACCCTAGTGACTTTTTTCGAAGCGAAGTGCCTGCCGTTTTGCTTGGTTGCACATTTTCTATATGATTTTTTGCAAAACGCATCCCTGATATGTAACAGCATGTCCAACACATCAATAATGATGTAGCTGAATTGTGGCCAAAGTATTCAGCATTACTTTTTTTCTCACCTGCAACAGCACGTTGAAAACGTCTGCGTGCGCCTTCTCCACCTCGTCAAACAGGATCACCGCGTATGGACGCCGTCGCACAGCCTCCGTCAGCTGACCCCCTTCATCATACCCAACGTAGCCTGAAGGACAGAGGAGCAGAGAGCAGAGGGGACCAGAGGGGACATGCTACTTATTCTGGTGGCATGCTTATTCCGAAAGCATGAGATTTCTTCTGGTGGGAACATGCGGTTTAATCTGGTGTAAACATGTCATATATTCTGGTGGAAGCATGAGATTTGTTTACCAGATGCAGCCTCAGGGACAGGGGAGCGGGCAGCAGGTGCTACCACACCTCGATATTTTAATTCAAATAAATCTGATCATTGGGGCCGCACTATATGTGAACATGTGATTTGAAAGCCTTGTGTACTGGTAATTGTATGACACCAATATATTGATGATACAAAAAGATATCCTAGAGCACGCCATGCTGAGCTAGCCGCCGCTGTGTGCTCGGGCAGAGGATCTGTGACTGGATGGACTCCTCTTGAGACGATCCCTGACAATTAAGAAAATAGCGGATCATATGATGTCAGGAGAGACCATATCCCAACATCTGTACCCCATTGGTACAGTCCTCTTACAGGATTCGAGGTCAAAGGAAGTTTGGCTGCAGGTTTAAGTTTACCAGATCAGTAAGAGATTGCGGTTTGGAGGGGAGAAATGCAATTGGAATAGACTAACATAGCCCCTGCTCTCCCCTTCACCTGGCGGAAACCGGATCAGCCACAGCCCCCCCCCAGCAGGGCCAAAATCAGCCTTGACCCCACCTAGAAGCGCCCCCAATCAATTCCTTGGTCCCACCAGGCGGCGCACGGAACAGCTGCGTCGCCCCCCCCCCATGTCCAGCGGCACGACGACCAGCCATCTCTCCACCCCTGCCCAGCCACGCCCTGATCAGCCTTGGCCCCATAACCACCTGGCGGCCCCAGTTGCCCGGATCAGCCGCATCCCCCCCCACCCTGCCCAGTGGCGTTCCGATCAGCCGTCTTTCACCCTTGCCCATCCGTGCCCCGATTAACTTCGGCCCCACCGGAGGCGCCCCGATCAGCCGCCGCCACCCCCCCCATACCCAGCAGCTTCCGACCAGCCGACTTCCCCCCCTGCCAATCCGTGCCCTGATCAGCCTTGGCCCCACCTAGAAGCGCCCCGCTTGACCTTGGTCCACCTGGCTGCGCCCGGATCAGCCACGTCCCCCCCCGTCCCCACGCCCAGCGGCACGACCATCAGCCCTCTCTCCACCCCTGCCCAGCCACACCCTAATCAGCTTGGCCCCTCCTGGCAATCCCAATCTCCCGGATCACCATCATCCCCCCCACACTTGCCTAATGGCATTCCGATCAGCCGTCTTTCACCCCTGCCCAGCTGCGCCCCTATCAACTCCAGTCTGGTCCCCACTGGCGGTGCCCCTTTAAATTTGGTCCCCCCAAGCAGCACCCTAGCAAGCCTTGGTCCCCCCTGGCGGCGCCCCAAACAGCCGCCGCTCCCCCCTCCCTTCCCAGCGGCTTCCGACCAGCCAACTTTCCCCCCTACCCCTGTCAAGCCCTAATCAACCTTGGCCCCACCTGGCAGCGCCCCAATCAACCTTGATCAGCCGCCCGGATCAGCCGCGTTTCCCCTTCCCTTTCCAAGCAGCGCTCCAATCAGCCATCTTTCCTCCCCTGCCCAACCTTGGCCCCCCCTTCCCCAGCCACACCCCAATCAACCGTGTTCACACCTGGCGGCGCCCCGATGAGTCGCGCCACGCTGTGCCTCTCCATGTACTCGCTCATGTCGATCAGCCATCTTTCCTCCCCTGTCCAACCTTGGCCCCCCCTTCCCCAGCCACACCCCAATCAACCGTGTTCACACCTGGCGGCGCCCCAATGAGTCGCGCCACGCTGTGCCTCTCCATGTACACGCTCATGTCGATCAGCCATCTTTCCTCCCCTGTCCAACCTTGGCCCCCCCTTCCCCAGCCACACCCCAATCAACCGTGTTCACACCTGGCGGCGCCCCGATGAGTCGCGCCACGCTGTGCTTCTCCATGTACTCGCTCATGTCGATGCGGACCATGGCCTCCTCGGTGTTGAACAGCAGGGCTGCCAGGGACTTGGCCAGCTCAGTCTTACCCACACCTAGAAAAGGAATACGGGTTTAGGGTTGAGGGTGTAAGGTGTAAGGGTATAATCTTGCCTACCAGGGACTTGGCCAGCTCAGTCTTACCCACACCTAGGTAATAATTAAGGGTTTAGGGCAGAGGGTTAAGGGGGTAAGGGTCTATCTTGGCAACCTCAGTCTTACCCACACCTTTAACCAGGCATTACTGATCTCAGGTCCAAGACAGCTTTTTAGGGTTTAGGGGTAAGGATTTATGGTTTAGGGTCCATATATTGCGAGCATACACTGTGGCGACAGAGCGATTCATTAATCAACGTAGAGGTATTCCGAATACAGCAACACAGCTCATCTCAACCTGCCTCACTGCGAGGGCCTGCCGATCTTTATTCTCCCTCACCGCAAGGCCCTGCCGTCCACAAGTCTGACTGGCAAGCGCCGCCCCCCCCACACCCCTCATCCAGCCAGCCCTCAATGCCCCAGATTCCACATCCCTAGAGGTATAAGCCCCACAGACCACACTGTCACAGCCCCCTACCCGTTGGGTCCAGGAACATAAAGCTCTAATTTCAGCTAATAAACACAAAACCCTCAACCCGGAATCCGCCTTAACCCTGAACCCTAAATCTTCAACTAGCTAGCCCTTACTTCCCTACATCCCACACTGCCCCCCAGGCCACACTGCCCCTCAGCCCACACTGCCCCCCAGACCACACTGCCCCCCAGCCCACACTGCCCCACAGCCCACACTGCCCCACAGCCCACACTGCCCCACAGCCCACACTGCCCCTCAGCCCACACTGCCCCTCAGCCCACACTGCCCCCCAGCCCACACTGCCCCACAGCCCACACTGCCCCACAGCCCACACTGCCCCTCAGCCCACACTGCCCCACAGCCCACACTGCCCCACAGCCCACACTGCCCCTCAGCCCACACTGCCCCACAGCCCACACTGCCCCTCAGCCCACACTGCCCCCCAGCCCACACTGCCCCCCAGCCCACACTGCCCCCCAGACCACACTGCCCCACAGCCCACACTGCCCCACAGCCCACACTGCCCCTCAGCCCACACTGCCCCTCAGCCCACACTGCCCCCCAGCCCACACTGCCCCACAGCCCACACTGCCCCACAGCCCACACTGCCCCTCAGCCCACACTGCCCCACAGCCCACACTGCCCCACAGCCCACACTGCCCCTCAGCCCACACTGCCCCCCAGCCCACACTGCCCCCCAGCCCACACTGCCCCACAGCCCACACTGCCCCACAGCCCACCTGCCCCACAGCCCACACTGCCCCCAGCCCACACTGCCCCACAGCCCACTCTGCCCCCCAGCCCACACTGCCCCCCAGCCCACACTGCCCCACAGCCCACACTGCCCCACAGCCCACACTGCCCCCCAGCCCACACTGCCCCTCAGCCCACGCTGCCCCCCAGCCCACGCTGCCCCCCAGACCACACTGCCCCACAGCCCACACTGCCCCCCAGCCCACGCTGCCCCCCAGCCCACACTGCCCCCCAGCCCACACTGCCCCCAGCCCACACTGCCCCCCAGCCCACGCTGCCCCCCAGAACACACTGCCTCACAGCTCACACTGCCCCACAGCGCACACTGCCCCCCAGACCACACTTCCCCACAGCCCACACTGCCTCATAGCCCACACTGCCCCCCAGACCACACTGCCCCACAGCCCACACTGCAGCATAGCCCACACTGCCCTAGCTGTCCCCACCTGTTGGTCCCTGGAACATGAAGCTGGAGTTTAAGCTGATAAACACGAACCCCCCTCACTCCTAAACCCTAGCCCCTAAACCCTGAGCCCTAAGCTAGCTATCCCTCATCACCCCAGCCCACCCAGCCTCAGCCCAGACTACCCCAGGTATCCCTACCCGTCGGTCCCAGGAACATGAAGCTGGCAATGGGGCGGTTGGGGTCAGCCAGCCCCGCCCTGCTGCGCTGAATCGCATCCGCCACGGCCACCACAGCCTCCTCCTGCCAGGAGTCAAGTGCAACAGGAAGGGATGCAATCTCATTAATATAATGTATGTTGCGCAACAAGGGACACACATGCATGGGTGTTGCGCAACAAGGGACACACGTGCATGGGTGTTGCGCAACAAGGGACACACATGCATGGATGTTGCGCAACAAGGGACACACAGGCATGGGTGTTGCGCTACAAGGGACACACGTGCATGGGTGTTGCGCAACAAGGGACACACGTGCATGGGTGTTGCGCAACAAGGGACACACATGCATGGGTGTTGCGCAACAAGGGACACACGTGCATGGGTGTTGCGCAACAAGGGACACACGTGCATGGATGTTGTGCAACAAAGGACACACATGCATGGGTGTTGCGCAGCAGGATGCACACGGGAAGGGGTCTTGCACAACAACAGGCGTGCAGGATTTATTTTCGTGAGGGCTTGCCCCCTTCTCCATCGTGGGTTGAAAGGTAGCTCCCCCCCCTTCCTCGCACCGGACATGTCTGCCCAAAGCTCTCACTCGCTACTTTCATTCTTTTTGTCTAGCTTGTTGATATCTCCCACCTGGCCGATGACCCTCTTATGAAGCTCGTCTGGCAGGTGCAGCAGCTTCTCACGCTCACTAGCCACGAGCTTGGAGATGGGGATGCCTGCAGGAAGACGCGAAGCAAGACATGACAAAAGAGAGATCAGCAGAAAAAGGCCCGCTGGCGAAAGGGGATCAAAAGGCAAAGAGGAGTCCCTCACGAGCCCTCTACAGAAGAAATGATCAGACTAATGCCCCCAACAATTCACCAGTCTCCGGTTTCTTATAAAGAGCAAAAATCAGCACAGTTTGCATTACCCCCTTTCCCCTCCCCCCCCTTCCCATCTATGCTGCCCGCCCTTCTCCTGGCGCCCCCCTTGCCTCTCCCCCTTCCCCCCCTTCCCACATCCACTTGCTGATGATCTCCAACCTGTCCACTTGCTGATGATCTCGGCAATATCTGCCTCCGTGACCTCCTCCTTCAGCAGCCTGGATCCCGAGCCCATATCAGAGGCTTTGCGTGTCAGCGCCTCCTCAACCTCCTTGAGCTGCTTCTGCAGCGTGATGATGGTGCCGTACTTGAGCTCTGGAGGGTTGAGGGTTGAGGGTTGAGGGTTGAGGGTTGGGGGTTGGGGGTTGGGGGTTGGGGGTTGGGGGTTGGGGGTTGGGGGTTGGGGGTTGGGGGTTGGGGGTTGGGGGTTGGGGGTTGAGGGTTGAGGGTTGAGGGTTGAGGGTTGAGGGTTGAGGGTTGAGGGTTGAGGGTTGAGGGTTGAGGGTTGAGGGTTGAGGGTTGAGGGTTGAGGGTTGAGGGTTGAGGGTTGAGGGTTGAGGGTTGAGGGTTGAGGGTTGAGGGTTGAGGGTTGAGGGTTGAGGGTTGAGGGTTGAGGGTTGAGGGTTGAGGGTTGAGGGTTGAGGGTTGAGGGTTGAGGGTTGAGGGTTGAGGGTTGATGGTTGAGGGTTGAGGGTTGAGGGTTGAGGGTTGAGGGTTGAGGGTTGAGGGTTGAGGGTTGAGGGTTGAGGGTTGAGGGTTGAGGGTTGAGGGTTGAGGGTTGAGGGTTGAGGGTTGAGGGTTGAGGGTTGAGGGTTGAGGGTTGAGGGTTGAGGGTTGAGGGTTGAGGGTTGAGGGTTGAGGGTTGAGGGTTGAGGGTTGAGGGTTGAGGGTTGAGGGTTGAGGGTTGAGGGTTGAGGGTTGAGGGTTGAGGGTTGAGGGTTGAGGGTTGAGGGTTGAGGGTTGAGGGTTGAGGGTTGAGGGTTGAGGGTTGAGGGTTGAGGGTTGAGGGTTGAGGGTTGAGGGTTGAGGGTTGAGGGTTGAGGGTTGAGGGTTGAGGGTTGAGGGTTGAGGGTTGAGGGTTGAGGGTTGAGGGTTGAGGGTTGAGGGTTGAGGGTTGAGGGTTGAGGGTTGAGGGTTGAGGGTTGAGGGTTGAGGGTTGAGGGTTGAGGGCTCAGGGTTGAGGGCTCAGGGTTCAGGGTTCAGCTGCTTCTGAAGCATGATGATGGTGTCATACTTGAACTCTGGAGGGTTCAGGGTATAGGGCAAAGGGAGATAGGTGTAGTGATAAGGGTGAGGGGTCAAGCAGTTTCTGGAGCATGAAGATGTTTACTTGAGCAGCAGTGTTGCACCTCCCTCCACCCCATAACTCACTGAGCTTGCTTACATCCCTCATGGGCATGATGCCCCCACGTCACTGGGCTGCATCTTTCCTCTCACCAGCCTCATCCTCACCTGCTGCTCCTCACTGGGCATGTGCCTCCCTCCACCTCACCTGCTGCTCCTCACTGGGCATGTACCCCTTCCTCCTCACCTGCTGCTGCTTATTAGGCATGCGAACCCCTCCTCTCAACTACTTCTCATCACTAGGCATGTCACCACGTCCACCTCCCACCTGCTGCCCTGTTGAGATCATAGTCGCGCTCTGCCTGCTGCACCTCCAGGTTCACACGCTCAATCTCCTCACGGATGGCCTGCAAGCAAAAACAGAAAAACACCAGAGCGTATGTCGCCTCACAAATGACTGGCACGCACACAAACGTGACATCGGAGCGTGTGTCAGCGTAGCGGAAAAAAAATGCTGCGCCAGAGAGTGTCAAGTGGCCCTCCCTTAAAATTGCCGCCACGCACACACGTGGGTGACATCAAAGTGTGTGTCATATCACCACACCACACCCTAGAACCTACACATACACACCTGCACACCTGCACACCTGCACACCTGCACACCTGCACACCTGCACACCTGCACACACCAAACCCTTAACCCTAAACTAGGCTTCAGCCTCAACCCTGAATAATTTGTCTTGCAGGTCCAGAACACCGCCGGGGTCCAAGCATGCAACCCTTGCCCCCTTGCTTAGTAACAAGGAGCCAAATTTCCAGGCCTTGCGTGAACTATCACCACAGTGCAGTCCACGGGTCACACTGAGGCTAGAGGAGCAAGCGTTCCACCAGTCATCTGAGCAGGACGAAGAGAAGAAGCTGTACACCTAATGAGGGCCTGTCTACCATGCAGCTAGCTAGGCGACCTGAATACAATAAGGAAAGCCAACTCTGAGGGAGGAAAGATAAGATAGGAGGGGGAAATGAACAGGGAATATGTAAATAAATAAGAATAGGGAGATAAGAAGAGGGTCAGACCACAAGCCAGCAGATTATCAATGCTGTCAATACAGCCTCATCGAGGCCCATCCTACTCGTTCTTGGGTCTGCAACCCCACCGGCCGCGCCCCCGCGGAGGTCCCCCAGCCCCGAACAATTCGAATTGTAACGGTCATCCACTCCTTGGAGCATAATCCACCCACGGGCCACTCCTTGAGCGCTACATCTTTTCGCTTCACTGCCCAGCCCCTCTGGGAAAAAACCCCGGGTGGACGTGCTGAAGATGCATTGGAAACGCAGCCCCTCCTCCTTTTCTAACAGTATTTTTGAATGGTACCAACGGAATAAAATCCGCAGGAGATTCCACCGATGCTTGAAAAAAAATCTGCAGCTTTTGCCCACCTTGACCTTCATCATCTCCCGTCGCTCAGTCTCCCACTGCCCGTTGATCTTGAGCTGCTCGGACTTGAGGCGTGTTAGCTCTGAGTCTAGCGTGGCCAGCCGCTGGGCAGCAGTGCGGTCACTCTTGGCGGCCTTCTGGAGGCTGAGGCGCTCCATCTCCATCTGGAGGACCTGGAGGAGCGGCGCAGGGTAGAAGAGAGGGAGGCAGTGTCTATCAATTTTATGACTCAGCTACAATTCATCTAAGCTCTAACCTCTGGCCAGAGAGGCCCCAGTTGTGGCCAGTTCAACAGCCTTAGGCCCCGGTTGTAGGCCGGTCCTGGTTGGGCCTCAATCGGGCCTTTGGCCGCCGCGGGCCGGCCTTCCGAGTGTAGAATTGTAGCCGGGAAAAACGAAACACTGGAGGAGATTGCCTCTTCTCCCCCAGGAAGGAGGGGCAACAACGTATTTCAGTTGTCGGAGAGAGGTAAGATTTAGTAGAGCTTATTGGAACGGCAGGGCGAGAGCAATGGGGAGCGGCGAGAACCAGTATCAGGAGCCAGAAAGAGAGGGCGAGAGATATATCTGCTGCCCCACCTCCCTTGTGCAGACTGAGTCTGGAGGAGAACAGTGTTCCTTTTTTCTGCTTCAAGTCCACCTTTGGCAGCGGGCCTTGCGGCTGCCAAAGGCCCGATCGGGACCAAACCTGGATTGGGCCTCGACGGGTGGCCAAAGCAGCATAGCCACAAATGGGGCCGCTGACCAGAGGCTGGAGTGTAGCTGACATGTAGCTGAGTCATGAAAAAAGAACCACTGAAGAGGCGGCCCAATGAGGAGGCAGTGATTTGTTTCTCTAGAGCATTTGCTACTCATCTGTCGCCCATGATGGTGGCAACATTCTATACGTTTCATAGCACAGGTACTTTTCCTTCTTCCATTCTTTCCCTCTGGAGCGAGCGAGCGAGACAGAGTAAGTTAATTTACCGAGGGTCCGAGGGTCCTGAATTGAATCCAAATTGTGTTTTTTGGAAATGAGGGTCTAAGGTTTTGGGTTGAGGTTTTTGGATTTTGGACATAAGGATGTAACAAGCTGCAGAATTCCTAATGGTGAATTACGGATGCAGAGTGATGAGCCCGCGACCCAATTCGGTTTCACAGGCAACTGCTCACGATTCAGCCACGATTCAGCTACAACTCAGCTAAAAGCCGGCCTAGGGACATGAGCAACCATTGCAGCCAACCCCTGTAACGTGGGCCACCGGCCAAAGGCCGGGCAAGGTTCCTTCCCCATTGGCTCAGTGGAAGCTGCCTGGCAGACCCCAAAGGGGATCTGCTGCGCACTCAATTAAATCTTCCCAACGCACGCCTGGCCTCAACTCGCACACACATGGCGTGAGTCCCCGGGCCTGTGTACCGCCAGGCCCCAACAACCAAAGCACCACACCCTCAACCCTAGGGGTGATGGTGAGGCAACCTACGTCTGCCTGTACCCCATCCAGAAGGTACAGGCCACAATTTTACACCTTGACCCCATCCAGGGAAGGCCCAAACCATAAACCCTTAACCCCATCCAGGGAAGGCCCAAACCATAAACCCTTAACCCCATCCAGGGAAGGCCCAAACCATAAACCCTTAACCCCATCCAGGGAAGGCCCAAACCATAAACCCTTAACCCCATCCAGGGAAGACCCAAACCCCAAACCCTTAACCCCATCCAGGGAAGGCCGAAGCCCTAAACCCTTAACCCCATCCAGGGAAGGCCCAAACCCTAAACCCTTAACCCCATCCAGGGAAGGCCCAAACCCTAAACCCTTAACCCCATCCAGGGAAGACCAAAACCCCAAACCCTTAACCCCATCCAGGGAAGGCCGAAACCCTAAACCCTTAACCCCATCCAGGGAAGGCCAAAACCCTTAACCCTAAACCCCATCCGGGGAAGGCCAAAACCCTAAACCCTTAACCCCATCCTGGAAAAGCCAGAACCCTTTGCCCGCAGCGCTTCAAATCGCCGGCCCATGATCCACCCACGCTTTCAGCCCACAAACGCTTCGACCGGTTTCCTAGTGCAAGCACTTTTCCCCCATGATCCACCCACGCTTACAGCCTAAGAAGTTTCCACTAGTTTCCTCGAACCAGCAGTTTCCCCACATGATCCACAAACACTTACAGCCCAGAAATCTGCTTCGACTTCGCGGGGGTGCGGGTGTCGTCCTTCACATATGCCCTTGGGCTTATCATCAATTTATCCATCACTCTCATGCACCATTCTGTCTGGTCATCACGACCAGGGCCTCAGGCTCGCTGTTCATGGTAAGCTAGCTGTAGCCTGGCTGTAGCCTAGCTGTAGCCTTGCTATCTAATGCAACGGCCGAACGTGTGCATTCTGTTGAGTCAATTCATTGATGTCCTACCTGTCTGTCGATTGCGTCCAGGGCCTCAGGTTTGCTGGTAATCTCCATCTTGAGCTTAGCAGCGGCCTCGTCCACCAGATCGATGGCCTGGCCAGCAAGAGGGGCAGAGCACGCAGGTGGGAAAAAGGGGCGTTTGGACTAATGTTTTACGATATAGATGATCATTCTTGGAAGCATAATTCATTGAGGAAACAGATTCCTTTATATTCTATTCAATCATGGGACAGAGAAAGTAACAGATTTTCAAGCTGGGAAATAACGTGAATGCCACGGACAGTTTTTGAACAGCAGGGACTGTGCCAGGTTCTCATGCCCAGGTCATTCCGTACTATTCCGGTATGTACTTGTACCATGATAAACTGCACTGTACTGCATTGTACTAAACTGTACTACACTACAGTAACTGAGATGCACTACAGACAAGTATTATTCTGTCAGAGAGCAAGGTATAGCGTGATCAGTCATGCCACCGCAACATGCCACATGCCACAGCAACATGACACAGCAACATGACACAGCCACATGCCACAGCAACATTCCACAGCAACATGCCACATGCCACAGCCACATGCCACAGCAACATGCCACATGCCACAGCAACATGCCACATGCCACAGCCACATGCCACATGCCATAGCAACATGCCACAGCAACATGCCACATGCCACAGCAACATGCCACAGCCACATGCCACAGCAACATGCCACATGCCACAGCCACATGCCACAGCAACATGCCACCGCAACATGCCACATGCCACAGCCACATGCCACATGCCACAACCACATGCCACATGTCACATGCCACAGCCACATGCCGCATGCCACATGCCACATGCCACATGCCACATGCCACATGCCACATGCCACATGCCACATGCCACATGCCACATGCCACATGCCACAGCAACATGCCACATGCCACATGCCACAGCCACATGCCACAGCAACATGCCACATGCCACATGACACAGCCACATGCCACAGCCACATGCCACAGCAACATGCCACATGCCACAGCAACATGCCACAACCACATGCCACATGCCACATGCCACAGCCACAAGCCGCAGGCCACATGCCACATGCCACATGCCACATGCCATATGCCACAGCCACATGCCACAGCCACATGCCACATGCCACAGCAACATGCCACATGCCACAGCAACATGCCACATACCACAGCCACATGCCACAGTCAAATGCCACAGCAACATGCCACAGCAACAAGCCACAGCAACATGCCACAGCAACAAGCCACAGCAACATGCCACAGCAACATGCCACATACCACAGCCACATGCCACATACCACAGCCACATGCCACAGTCAAATGCCACAGCAACATGCCACAGCAACAAGCCACAGCAACATGCCACAGTAACATGCCACAGCAACATGCCACAGCAACATGCCACAGCAACATGCCACAGCAATATGCCACAGTAACATGCCACAGCAACATGCCACAGTAACATGCCACAGCAACATGCCACAGCAACATGCCAGAGCAACATGCCATACTTTAGGCAGAAGGGGGCACCGACGACCATATTGTGTGCCAATTTCCACTCAAGTAAGCACCAGGGCCACCTTTTTACGCATCAGTTACTGCGGTCGTGTGAGTGCCTGTTGGTCGTGTGCCCTTCAAGTCCCCGCTAGCCTTTTCTCAGCTGTCCACGAGGGCCACTAGCGCACCCAAAGTGAGAAATAGACCACCTTTTGGAGGGGCCGCCGGGTGGTCACCACTGGGGGGAAGTTAGGACCACACCTTGAACAGCATGCGGCCGGTGGCCTATGCAACATAGCTTGATGCACCAGGCCCTCCCCCAGCTGCAGGCTGTGACATACCTGAATTGTCTCTAGAAGAAAGACAACGCACACTTAGCATCAGGGACCCAAATTGAACTCTTAGGGCGGCTTTTGGGTGTTCCTCATACACAAAAAACGCTCCTCCTGAGGCGCGCTTAAATCAACACTGAATTACAGCAACTGTCAAGGCAGGAATCAAAAAGCAAGCCAGCGATCACTCGTCCCCACCTGCCCCACTCTGCTTGCTGCTTGCTGCTGCCTGCTTAACCCTGATTGCTGCTGCTTGCCGCCTACTACATTCTGCTGCTCACTACGTCCCTGCCCTGCTGCCTGCTGCCTGCTGCCTCATTTCCTCAGCAGGTGGAGGCGCTGTGCTCACCTTACCCGAAAGGAATCTATATAGCTGAGCCACACATCCCTGTTCCGATCCAGGCTGATGCAGCCACTGGCCATCATCGCGAGGGACCTTTGCTCACCTTATCCGGCAAAAACCGATCTGCGATGTAGCGATCGCTCAAAATTGCCGCCTCCACCTGCGGAAGAGACAAGGTAAAGAGGCGGCATCAGCAGGCAGGGTTGGCAGGGAGGGAATAAAGGGAGCGACAGGGGCGGAGAGGGTGGCGGGGCAGAGATGGAGCAGCTGACAGGATCATAGAGGGTCCGGGGTAGAAAGAATCCAAATGAATCCACGAATCATCCTAAACACTTTCAGTCCTGTGCCCCTACCAGCGCGCTGTCGTTGATCCGCACTCCGTGGTGCACTTCGTACCGCTCCCTCAGGCCTCTGAGGATGGAGACAGTCTGCGGCACTGAGGGCTGATCCACGTACACCTGACAGGGGGGGGGTAACAGGGGGAAATAAGACGGGAAAGGTGAGAGTAGTGAGAGAAGAAGTGGGAAAGAGGGGCGCGGACTCCACAGCACTCAAGGCCGCGGACTCCGCGGCCCATGTACCTGGCAAGGGCTTGTAGCAGGTGGGGAAATAAGAGGGTGTGAGGGTGTGAGGTTTGCCCTACAGGTTTTGTTGTGTTGGAAGTTTATTTACAAAGTGAAAGATCTAGAAGTGTATGGGCTTATCATGGAGCCCTGGCACCTGGCAGTGGGACGCAGCAGGTGGGACAGGAAGTGGATAAAGAGAGGGGGAGGGGGAGGGGCACACACCTGGCAGGGGGTGTAGGTGGGAAAGGATAATATGGTGAACTGGGGGGGGAGAGGAGAACATATACCTGGCAAGGGAGGAGAGGGAGGGAGTTGGAGTTGAGGGTGTGGGGTGTGTGGAGTTGAAGTTTGAACCAATCATACCTACTGGAACAATTCCCTCGCCTGTCTAGTCCATTTAAATTGCCCCCCTCCCCCCCCCTCCCTCCCCTCCCATCTCCTCCCCAATACACACCGCCTATCACCTGCTGGAACCTCCTCTCCAGAGCCGGGTCCTTCTCCATGTACTTGCCGTCTCAACAAACACACAACAAAGCGCTTCCTCGAACTTCAACACTCTCTCCCACCTGCTGGAACCTCCTCTCCAGAGCCGGGTCCTTCTCAATGTACTTGCGATATTCATCCAGCGTCGTGGCTCCGATGCACCTGAGCTCGCCTCGTCCCAGCATGGGCTTGAGCAGGTTGCCCGCGTCCATGGCGCCTCCAGTAGCACCAGCACCCACCACGGTGTGGATCTGGGGGGTTGAGGGTTAAGGGTTGAGGGTTGAGGGTTGAGGGTTGAGGGTGGAGGGCACAACCATGATGTGGACCATAAGGTGTCCGATTACGGGTGTGGGGTCCCATCATGATATAGATCTGTGGGTGGCGGGGTTATAGGTCTAGGATCCAGGGCACCCACCATGCTGTGGATCTCGAGAATTGGGGTTGAGGGAGCACCATGCCCATGATAGGGATCTTAAAGTGTCTGGTTGAGGGTGTAGGTCACCCACCATTTTGCCTGGAGGGTTGGGGTGAGGGTACAAGGCACCCACCACAGTGCCTACGAGGGTTTGGGTCTAGGGTGTGGGGCGCCAACCAAGCGTAGATCTGGAGACGGGTCGATCAGCGATGGAGCGGTTGAGGATTCGGGGTTTAAAGTTCATTTGAGGTTTAGGGAGGTGGAGGGGGATAGCTGAAGCGACTGCCAGTCTGGAGGTTGGCAGGAAACTATACATTGGGCTGGTGAGGGAAGAGGGAGAAATGTCTCCGCTCCCCCCTATTTGCCTCCACTCCCCCCTATTTGCCTCCGCTCCCCGCTGTTTTCCAAAACTCCCTCCTACTTTCCTCCACTCCCCCCTCCCCCAGTGGAGTGAGCAGAGGCAAATAGGGGGGAGCGGAGGCAAATAAGGGGGAGTGGAGGCAAATAGGGTAAGAAAAGCGTGCAAAGATGACCATAGATCAAGTTGGTAAGGATGGGGGGAGGAGCGGAGGCAGGGGCATGTACATTGTATAAGGCTATGGAGAGCTACCGCAATAGAGGCAGCTGTACAAAGGGGAGGCAGCTGTACAAAATGGGAGGTAGCTGTACGAAAGGGGAGGCAGCTGTACAAAAGGGGAGGCAGCTGTACAAAGGGGAGGCAGCTGTACAAAGGGGAGAGGCAGCTGTACAAAGGAGAGAGGCAGCTGTACAAAGGGGAGAGGCAGCTGTACAAAAGGGAGGCAGCTGCAGATGAGGCGAGTGCACCAGTCCCCTTTGGGTCTAGACCTCTTTACCTCATCTATGAAAAGGACAATCTTCCCGTTGGAGTCTGTGACGTCCTTGATGACTGCTTTGAGGCGGTCCTCAAATTCACCCCGGTACTTAGCACCTGCAGGTTAGGGGTTTGGGGTGACAGATTTAGGGCAAGGGGCCCAGGATTAGGTTGAGGCGGTCCTAAAACTCACCCCGGTACTTGGCACCTGCAGACTTAGGGGTTTAGGGTGGCAGGATTTAGTGTGCAGGACTTGGTTGAGGTGGTCTTCACCCCAGCGCATGGCACCAGCGCATGGCACCTGCAGGGGGGCGAGCCAAGGGCAAGTCTCCTCACTATGAGGCTCAAGAAGCAGATGGTCCTTTAATCTGACACTTTTTAAGCTCGAGACTTAGCAGGCACCGATGAGCATAAGCATTATACTTGCAGAAGGGACGTGACTAGGCTGAACACAGTCATCCCTTGACACCCACTTGCTCGCCCCATGCTTGCCTTCTTCTCACATAAGGACGGCATGCGCTTCAGAACCCTGAATCACCTTTCCGGCACAGACCACGAGCAAAGAAAGTGCCGCTAAAATCATAAGTCCAATACGTTCATGACAGTTTTCCGGAGCCAAAGGCCGCAGGTGTCACAACATGCCTCCCATCATCTCATCAACGGCAGCAACAAAAATCCCCCATCGGCCAGACCCCCGTACCCAAAATAAGAAAGAAAGAAAGATATGCGCCCTGAGGCGTGGATTAAGGAAGGCACCCGTTTGGCTGTAGCACTGGGTAACCTACCATCTAGCTCACGGCTAGCCGACGCCTGGGAATCCCAGAAGTTTGCCATCCCTTAACGGCATGTGGGCGTCTGGGTGTCTGGGGGGTGAGGGGGGCAGGAGCGGTGTGGGGTACCCCCCACACACCCACACCTGGTGTGTTCTACCCCGGGTAGCTGGGGTGTATTTGAAGCATGTAAAAAAACAAACTGACACACACATGCATACACACACACAGCCACACCTGCAATCAGCGCGCCCATGTCCAGGGCCATGAGGCTGCGTCCAATCAGAGCTTCGGGCACGTCGTTTGATACGATCCGCTGCGCCAGGCCCTCGGCCACCGCAGTCTTCCCCACGCCGGGCTCTCCGATGAGGCAAGGGTTGTTCTTGGTGCGGCGCGACAGGATCTGAATGCACCTGAGGGGGTCAGGGTTCAGAATCAAAGTTTGGGTTTTGACATACTGGTAGCTCCACACCTTTCTCCCGGTTGAGGCTGTTGTTCTTTGGGAGACACGACACGATCTGAATGCATGTGAAGGGTTAAGGGTTAAGGGGTAAGGGGTAAGGGGTAAAGGATGGCTTTTGTGGTAGTCCTATATCAGGGCCCAAGTTGAGTATTTCGATCTTTGCGAGACGCGACAAGATCTGAATGCATGCAAAGGGTTCAGAAACGATGCAGAGTGGGTCCAAACCCTGAACCCTTTACCCTGCTTTTCGAGTTGTGCGCTAACACTGTCTCATATCTGCTGCCCTTCTCCAACGCCCCGCTCCTTACCTCCCCCGCCTGGCCCCGTCACCCTCCAGCCCACATCCTGATTTCTTTGTCCGTTACACCCTCCCCCCCCACCAGCCTTCGGCCTACGTCCTGATGTCTTCAATCCTTCCCCCCCCTGACCCCACCGCCCTCCATCCCACCTCCTGATATTTTAATCCGCCTCCCCACTCCTTTTCAGCCCACTTCCTGATCTCCTAGCCCACCCCCATAGCCCCCACCGCCCTCCAGCCCACCTCCTTATTTCCTAGCCCACCCCCCACTGACCCCACCGCCATCCAGCCCACCTCCTTATTTCCCGGCCCACCCCCCACTGACCCCACCGCCCTCCAGCCCACCTGACTTCCTCGCCTCTCCCCACCACCCTTACCACCCTCCAGCTCTCCAGGCCACCACCTGATCTCCTCGTTTCTCCCCCCAACGCCCTCCAGCCCATCACCTGATCTCCTCGTCCCTCCCCCCAACACCCTCCAGCCCACCACCTGATCTCCTTGCTTCTCCTCCCACCGCCCCCACCACTCTCCAGCAGTCCAGCCCACCAACTGATCTTCTTGCTGCTCCTCCCACCACCCCCACCACCCTCCAGCAGTCCAGCCCACCTCCTGATCTCCTCGTCCCTGCCGATGACTGGGTCCAGCTCGCCCTCCCTGGCAGCCTGGGTCAGGTCCCGAGCGTACTTGGCCAGGGCCTCGTACTTGCCCTCGGGGTCCTGATCAGTCACCTTGTTGGTGCCACGAATGTCGGTCACAGCCTGGGAGGGATTCAGGGTTAAGGGTTTAACATTTTAAGTTTAAAGTTCAGGGTCAGGGTTCAGCCACGGTTTTTGGTCACAACCTGATAGGGATTCAGGGTTCAGGGTCAGGGTTCAGCCCCGGATTTTGGTTACAACCTTAGCGAGATTCAGGATTTAGGGGCAGAGTTCAGCTACGGTTCTCGGTCACAACCTGAGAGGGATTCGAGGTTAATGGTTGAGGGTGGAGGGTGGAGGGTGGAGGGTGGAGGGCAAAGGGTTACGATTGAGGATTTAGCCGCAGATTTGAGCCACATCCTTGGCAGGGCCAGGGATGAGGGTGAAGGTTTAGCCAGGGATGGCGGTCACAACCTTCGCAATGTTCAGGGTTCGGAGTGGGGGCTTGGGGTTAAGCCTGGGATGTCCGTCACAACCTGAGAGAGATTCAGGGATGAGGTTCAGGGTTTAGCCGTGGATGCAAGTCACAGCCTGGGAATGGTTTGGGAGCAGGTCTCAGGGTTAAGTGTGTAGGGTTTGGTGCGTAAGGTTTGGTGCGTAAGGTTTAGTGTGTAGGGTTTTGTGTGTAGCGTTTTGTGCATAGGGTTTAGTGCACAGGGTTCCGTGTTAAGCGTTTAGTGCGTCGGGTTTAGTGCGCAGGGTTTAGGGTTTAGCTGTGTGTATCTCAATCGCAGCCTGGGGAGGCGAGGAGGGCACTTCTGTGGGAAGCAGGAGCAGATGTAGGCTAGACAATTGAACCGCCGCAGACTTAATTATTAGACGCACAACTATCTGGCGGTTGATCTTCGCAAACCCCCTTTAAACCGAAGGCAGGTCGTGATGCCCTCGAGGCATCAAGCGACAGGCCCCAAGCGATTTCAGCCGAGTCAACCCTGCTTTAGCTGGAATCTCTTCATCCAACTTTCAAATCCCTACCTATGCCTTGACCCCCTTGCCCCTCCTCCGGCTAGGCAGCCCTACCCATTTCCCCCTTCAATGGCCAGACAGCCCCTCCCATTTCCTCTCACACCCATTTCCTCCCCTCCCCCAGCTAGGCAGCCCCTCTTATTTTCCCTTCCCTGGCTAGGCAACACCTCCCATTTCCTCCCCTCTCCTGTCTAGACAGCTCCTCCCGGCCCGGCAGGCCCACCCAATTTCCCCCCCTCCCATTTCCCCCTTCACTGGCTAGACCGCCCCTCCCATTGCCCCATCCACTGGCTAAGCAGCCCCTCCCATTGACCCCCCTGCTCACAGTCCCCTCCCCCAGCGCGGTAGCCACCATCCTTTCCCCCTCAACCCTTATTCCTCCCCAAATCTAGGGTAGCCGCACCTGTCGTGTCACGCAACTGCCTCCCCTCCCCTCCTACCTTCTCTATCTCATCTGTGGTCAGCCCATCCCATTTCCCCCTCCTCTGGCTAGGCAGCCCCTCCCATTTCCCCACCCAACATCACCCCTTCGCCTCTCCTCCCTCCCACCTTCTCCATCTTCTCCTTAGTCAGCCCCTCCGCCCTGAACAGCGCGCCTGCAAAGCGCGGCTCTTCGACCATGGCCAGCACCAGGTGCTCCACGCTCACATGGGTGTCGCTCATCTTGGTCTTGAGGTCCGTGGCGCGAGTCATCACAGCCTCCAGGTTACGACCCAGGACCTGCACTCATGAAAAAGAGGGGAGGCTGCCGGGTGTGAATAAATGTGTGGAGATCAAGGAAAGGAGAGAGGGCTTCCAGGTGTGATAAGTGGAGATCATTGAAAGAGGGGGTGCTGCCGGGTGTGAATAGATGTGTGGAGATCAAGGAAGGTCATTACCGGTACCGGCACGGGCATTTACGTACATCTGATAATAAGTACCGTGTACCGGCAATGACAGGTACCTAAACAAATCATCCTGTAGGGCGCGGATGTAGGATGTGCCCAGTGTGCATTGAAGGGTAGGGGGGGAGGAGGCGGACAGAGAAATCGATCTTCATCCAGAGATTACACTACATCCAGATACTATACATCATCCATACATTGTACTTCGTCCAGAAATTGTACTGCATCCAAAAATTATACTTCACCTAGAAATTGTGCTTCATCCAGAAATTGTACTTCATCCAGATGCCCTGCCCCCACCCTCACCCTGAGCAACACTCGGCCTTCTTGTCCCCCTCCTCAAATTGCACCCCCTCAAACTGTCGAAACGTACACAAAATGCTTGTTTTTCTATAACTGACCATTTGTGGGCCTCACTCCCAGCTGCTCCCATTTATGCGCAATCACCCGAAACCTTGGCCTATGTCCTGGCCAGCCCGAGGTTTCATGAAACCTTCAAATAAATCCCTCCCAGATGCCCCCATCTGTACGCCATGTCCAGAAACCTAAACAAAAATCGCACCTCAATGCTCCCACCTGCCCGCTATCTCTGGAATCCTAAAAACAACATCCCACCCCTATGCTCCCACCTGCCCGCTATCTCTGGAATCCTAAAAACAACATCCCACCCCTATGCTCCCACCTGCGCACTATCTCCCGAAACCTTGGGTTGCTTCCTGATGTGCGCATCAACCAGCGCCAGCAGGTGCGAGGGGTCAGAGCCCGCCTTGGACAGGATCCGCCTAGAAGGGATGTGGGGGTCGGGGCGGGGCATGTCAGGCTGGGGCGGTGCGGAAAAGGTCAAGTTACTTCATCAAGAAGGGGGGGCGCAGCAGGTGCGAGGGGTCAGAGCCCGCCTTGCACAGGATCCGCCTAGAAGGGATGTGGGGGTCGGGGCGGGGCATGTCAGGCTGGGGCGGTGCGGAAAAGGTCAAGTTACTTATTAAGGGCCGGTGGCCGGTGGCCGGTGGCCGGGGGCCGGGGGCCGGGGGCCGGGGGCCGGGGGCCGGGGGCGGGGGGCGGGGGCCGGGGGGCGGGGGCCGGGGGCCGCTGGCCGGCGTCCTCATTTGTGGCCAGGCATGCTGCTCTGGCCAGCAGTCGTAGGCTGGTCCAAGGCTGGTCCAAGTTTGGTCCCAATAGGGCCTTCGGCGGCCGCGGGGCGGCGAGCTGTAGGTGGACTTGTCGCCGATGAAAGAAGCACTGTCCAGCAGCCCCCCAAAGGTGGTATGGTGTGCAATTGAGTACAGATAACAAACAATACCCCTGGTCCCCAGCCCTATCGCAAGGCTCCACTCTTGCTGCACAGTGCGCACCCAGTCTTCATTTTTTTGGCTGCGAGGCCACCTTTGCCGGGCCGACTCGCGGCCCCCAGGGCCCGATCGGGAATGAGGCCTGAGCCGGCCGGCGGCCGGCAGCCTTAGCAACATGGCTGGCCACACCTGTGGTGTACGGCGGTCAGCCAGAGTGCAGCTGATATGTCGCCGAGTCACGAAAAAACAAGGCTGTGCGCACCTGGCCAGTCCATTGGGCTGCTCCAGCAGTGCCTTCAGGAGGTGCTCCGTCTCCACTATCTGCTGGCTGTTCTCCTTGGCTACTTCAGGGGCAGCAACAACAGCCTGCGCAGCAAAACGAGTCAGATGGGGGTGTGGGGGGGGCATACACATTACTCCTTGATTAATTCAGGGCCAGCAAAAACAACCTGTGCAGGGTGGACGGAGGCGCGCACATTACTCTTTGGCCACTGCAGGGCCAGCAACAACAGCCTATGCAGCAAGAAGAGTCAGATGGGGGGGGGGGGGCGCACACAAGTGGGAGCTGAAAATGTGGCCTGATGTATAACTCGGTACGGTAACAGCACGGATGTGGCTTCAGCCCAGGCTGCGCTGTTTCCTTGACTCTGACGCCGCCCCACACGGGGCGTAGCTTTCTTTCTTTGTTGGTTCCCTTGCGAAGATATGACCCTGAGGGGGGAGACCTCACAACAGCCAGCCGCAGTGGGGAGGAAAGATATTGAGCTTGTGACACCTTCTGCTACAATCTAGCCACGCACCTGTGATAAATGTAAGACAACCGTCACCTGTGTCGGAGCGGGTGAAGAGTTCCTGCCCCTGGACTTCCCAAACAAAAGTTCAGAGCGCGAGTCCCCAAGGTGGGAGTCGCCTTCAGCCGAGTGGAGGCTACGCACCTGCCACGCCTTGTCCGTGAACTGGCTCTGAGTGATTTTCTTGCCGCTGCTGCCGCTGCCGCCTCCAGTCGGCACCGCCTCGGCCCTAGCGGCAACGCTCCCCCTGGAGGGCCTGCTCAGCAACTGACTCCTGGTCATCAAGGGACCAGAAGCTGGCGGTTTAGGGGGGGAAGCTGAGCAGTGGTTCTTTTTTTGTGACTCAGCTATATGTCAGCTACACTCTGGCCTCTGGCCAGATGCCCTGGTTGTGGCCAGTTAAAGTTGGACTGGTCCTCTGGTAGCCGAAAAAGAAACGCTGGAGTTGTGCAGCCAGCAGTAAATCTGTGAGGCCCACGGCGGCGTTCCTTCTTGTGTGCACGCGGACCTCCTGTGGGGTACGCTGCTGGGCACATGGGCAGTGACCATTTGGCCTACTCGGATCAAACCTTTCTGCACTTGCGAGGTCCGAACGGCTGCATATATGGTTATGTAGCTGAAGCAACCTGAAAGATAGGATGTAAAAGGCTGGGAATGCAGAGGGGTAGGCCCTATCAAGATTGTGAATTGTTGGCCGTAACAGCTGCACAGGGCAACATTGGACAGCCGGAACATTTCTCTGAGTTTGCGTATCAGGTTTTCTATGGTTGGGCGGCCAGCCTCGCAAAGCTCAAGCACAAAAAGGTAAAGGAAACATGAAGGACAGAAAAAATGGAATGCTGTAATGCACTCTGTTTGTTGGGCAGGTAGGCGCGGGCTAGAGGTTTTCAGTCTCATGGGGATGCTTAGGGACGGAGGGGTTTCAGTGGGGTGACAGTCCCCAATCCCCATGAAACCGACATGAGCAATGCTACTAGGACCTTCAAGCATACCTGGGAGCATGAGGAACATTAGTCCTTTATTTACCACTCGGCACATGTTTTAATGAATCAAAGAGTGATATAGAAAGTATAAGGAAAGGAAACGCTGCAGCTTGGCGTCAGTAATACGGCTGTGATACCTCATGACTGCATGGTACTGTGAAAGAGCTTTGTGACCTGCAGTCGAGGACCTGGTCGAGGACAGGGATTCCGAGCTGCTGGCGACCCGCTGTGGACGGCCAGCCATGGGCGGCCTGCACAGCGCAGGGTATCCGCCATGTCGAGGTCGCGTGCGGACGAGCAGGGCACCTGCGCAAGGAGGCCAGGAGGGGGTAACGAAGCGAGGCTCTGGTACTTGGGCTCTGCTATACATTCACAGGTATATTCCCTGGTTATCACGTTTTTATATGTTTCCTGGCGCCCTATTTCCAACCAGGGCCGTGTTCCCCTCACAGCAGCCTGGCTGCACACCCTCGCTCCTGCTGGGGAACAGGCTATCCGGTTATTCCGGATTCACCGATAGATCGATGAGACAAGGTTCCGTAGTCTGACGACTCACCCTTCTTGAATGATAGGTAGTACATCGAATTTTTCGAATGCCGAATCGGCTTCGGCGATGAAAAAATTAGGTGCTGGATGCTTCTGGAGCTTGCTGCTCCCAACAAAAACCCGACAAAAACCTCTTATCACTTGCCACGAAACCAGATGAATACGCAACTTGCTTGTGGTGCGCCACGTGTGCTATCGCGTCGGACCTCAGGCGCGTGCATGGAATTTTGTCCACCTTCGTATTCCACCAGAACCAGGCGTGCAATTGGAGTGCACTGTATACCGGTGTGCCCCTTGGAATGGCTGATGGTCAGCTTATATCTGCCAGGTTATCCGTCACCGGGATTACGCGGTATCCGCTGCCAACTGCTTCCGTCTCTTTGCGGCCCCTTATGCCATTCAACATGAGTGCCGCACGGGAATCAACCAGGGCCGGAATTTTAAGAGATAGGCCGTAGCGGAACTCGGATACGACTGACTCTCCCTCCTTTCCAGTCTTCACATGTCCAGCAACTTACAGTTCCTTTCATTCTTCCAACCGGACAGTACTACGCCACATGTCAATGCCGTTGTACATCTAGGTCCTAATCAAAAGGAGCCCTATTTGGCTAGGCCCTCTTGGCAGGGCCTAAATGTGTTGCGTCATCGGGCCGTCAAAGCCAAAAAACAACTGTGCAATTGAGTTATGAAATGACTATACTACAATGCCTGCTAGGTTTTACTCTCTGCGTTGAAGTCGTTTTCAAGCGTTCAGCCGTAAGGTGTGGCATCGCTGTACCCTCTGGTCCTGTACATGCGTGCTAACATGACGTATCATGCTAGGGTAATAGCCCCATGGTGTAGCTAAGCTCGCCTTTATATGCTGTAGCCAATTGGCCGACTTCGGACTGAACAATTACTTTGTAGTTGGTTTGCTCCTTCACTCTCAAGAGACTTAGGCTTGAAAGGGGCAATGGTACTTCGGGCAGCCTTTTCCTTTGGGGGGGGGGGTATTTCTTTCCTGTGTTCTTCTCCTTCTTTACCTCTTAACAATTTCTTTTCTTCCAACGGGACAGTTGCGCACCCACGCGGCCGAGCCTTTTTGAGCAGGGCCCAGCGGTGTAATGTCATTGACACTCAAGAGACTTAAGACAGCCATGCTGCATCAAGCAAACCCGCGCTCACACTCACTAAACAAATCCAGCTCAAGATAAACGCACAAGAAGTTTTGCGCCACATGAAAACAGAACGAGGCATCTTTCACAGCACAAAAGCGATACAATTAGCCGGTAGAAAGTCAAGAAGGCAAATGCCTGCATTGCACATAAAAACACGGACCTGTGCAAGCACCATACAGCACTCCACTATGCGAACAGCCAGATACGGCCCGCTCATACAAATACAGCACTCATACAAATACACACCGAAACGAATACTGAAAGAGGAAAAGCCGGTACTAAGCATGGCTACAATGCTCAGCCTCCAATAAGGCTGGACAAATGACCCAGGTGCTCTTAGGCAAAGTGTCAGTTGCGCGAGCCGCGCATGCGTGCCGAGCAATTAAGCTTGTGGCATTGCCAGCGCCATCAATTTTCCCTCCTCTGCTTATTTCAACACAAAGGGGACAATGTACAAGTCATCTGGACTCTTTTTCCAGGGCACTTCACAGAGCATCTCTCGAGAGCAAGCTTCCTGCCTCCTGAGCTGTTTCAAGGGCCTCCCTCTAGGGCGTGTCACCAAGCATTTCTTGTCAGCAATTTCCCTTGACAAGCTGCTCTCCAACTCATGGATGACCCCAATGGCGTGTGTTAACACATGGATCTATGGTAGATCTACAGTGGATCACCTCAAGGGCACATACGGATCTACAGTGGGAACTGACAGCAGCTGCTGAGGGTCATAAGGCCGAGGAGAGGACCCCACTCGTCCGCCATGCAGGAAGGAGTCGCCAAACACCTGCACACATGCGTAGACAGTTCAGTGTTCCAGCACCAACGGCTGAACGGTGTCAACATCAGCAGAGTTGTCCTCATGTGTTGAGTGTCCTCCAGAAGAGTTGGGTTGTTTCAATGCCACTTCACACAGTTAATCTCAGGGTGTTTAGCTACAATTCAGCATCAGGACAGCCTACACCCATGAGGCCTACTGCATATGGAGCCCTGCTCCATAATGCACCACCCACAGTCTGATGAAGGTTTTGGCCCCGGCCGGCCCAGGTTTTGGCCCCAGGCGGCCCAGGTAGGGACCTCCTAGTCCCCATCGGACTAGGAGGTCAGGCGCGGACTTAAATAAGACCATCGTGCGCACAGCCCCACTACCCTGCAATACGTATGGCAAACTGACGACGCAGTTCATGCTCACACCTTGCTGCCTTACTCCGACATGGACGGGATGTCTGAATGTCCGGCATACAGCCGGATAAGAAAACAGAGCAAGGCTGCTCATTGTTCAGGCAGCCCAACATGCGGACATACGGCAGAATGTCTTATGTGAGGGGTAACTGACCCCACACTCACATCGGAACTCAAACCATTGAGACAGGGGAAGAGCAAGGAGAAAATCCCACCATCCATGCCAGTAACTCACATCGTGCACGCAGATGACGCGCAGAGAACAAATATGCAATCATTGCGTCATAACTCGGACCCCATTTCAAAGGTCAAGTGGAGAGAGAATTTAACCCATCTTTGCACCTTCACTTGCCTCATGGACACACGTCAGGGGCACAGATCAACCCTCCCCTTTCTTGCATCCCAACTGACCTCTCAAACACGCGTGCTGAGCACAGAAAGTATCATCCTGGCTTCACAACTGGCACTCCACTAGGCAGGCGAAGAGCACACAGAGACATCTTCCCCCATTTTTGCATTGCAACTCACCCCGTACACGCAGGTGAAGAGCACTGAGAATGCGAGCATGAACGGCAGGAAGCCTAGGAAGATTGAGCCACCCAGTTGCAGGAGCTGACTGCCGCGGGGGATGAGACCCTATAATTGGACATAACAAAAATCCCTGTCTCGTCAGGAATGAAAACCAACTGTGCAGGCCTCTACTGTAGATTGGCCTATCTTGGGCTTTCAGGGTGCCATTAATACTCTTATGTTTTCAAAAAGCTCCAGCGCTCGGTCAGCAGGCGCCGGCGGCACTTTTCACACAACAGGGCGAAAACATTTATTAAAGTGCCCGCAGCTTTTCCTTATGAAGATCTGGCATAGCATATTTCTCTTATAAAGGCACTGCATTACATACTGGCATGGACACACAGGCCCAGCTGCTACTGCAGAGGTCCTGCACACCTCAAGCCCCTCGGTCACAAGTGCCATCGAACGCCCTCGTTGTCCATCCAGCTCAGTGGGGGCGGCGGCAGACGAAGGCGGTGGCGCTCGGAACCTGGTCTTGGTGCCTGCTGCTGCGCCTTGGAAAGGGTCTTTCTTCGCGGCAGAGATGGGGGATGGACCTGCAAACAGGGCGAACCTGGCATCATGCTGCGACATAGGGGGTGCCAGGCGTGCACGCGAATTATGGTGGCTGTCAGATCTCGTGTAATATACGGTACCCATGCATGCATGCAGAGGGCAGGATCCGAAGGCCTGAAGTTGGCATGAGTCCATGGAGGTGAGGATGAGGTCATTCTTACCAGAGCTGGAGCTCGTCTCTTTGCTGCTGCTGCTGGGTTCCTCCATGCCACGGCGCTTTAGCTCTTTCGCGAACATAGATTCAAAGTCGGCATCGAAACCTCCCCCTGGCACAACACGGTCACAGTGAATCTCTGTGATGGCCATACTGAGAGCAAACATCTGGTAATCTTGCCGACAAAAACGACGTCGCAGGGTGGCAGATTAACCCTAGTGAAACGCAGGAGTTAGAGCGCACCTGCTTTGTCTCCACCAGATTCGGCCCTGCAGACTAGTCTATACGCAATCTTCTGCGGCGCAATCGCGTTAGATCCTAGGCGATGGGCGGATCGGACATGAACCGTGGCACTGCATGATACACTAAACATCTGGAGCATTCTGGAACAGTTAGATGTTCCTATGGCCGTGGGATGTGACATATTAGACGACTGCAGTGTCTGAAATTGTATGGTTACCAAAAACCCACACCTTCACACCAATGTGCACACTTCACCGTCGAATACCGTTTCCGCACATTTGATCTGTCTCGAGCAGTGGTTTCAGTGGGGTCTCGGCGGGTGGTATCGACCTGTCAACCATGAAACAGGCGGTGACGTAGGGCGTGCCATTGCTGAACTGAACCGTTTGTAATAAGTGTCAAAAGGAACCTCTGTCCATGTTGCAGATTACACCTGCAGCACACGATTTGCTTTTGACTGGGACCTTGACCGACCTGGGACTGGGCAAACATGAGCATGCCCCCGACCACCCCAAGGCAAAAATGTTATGCTGATCAGCCATGGAGGCACCCATCTACACTGTGTCATACCAATGTGGATCATCAACCCCCATGTGAGAGTTTGATCAATTGCGTTTCCATGCAGCAGCTTCATGCACGCCCCGCGATGTGCCTCCCTCCCATGCTCCTTCTCCTATGCTACCGAACCGATGCTCCCTCAACCTGCTGCTACTGATAGGACCAAGGGTGCTATGTTCCTGATGCATGGCGAAGACCATGCGGAAGGACTGGGTGGGAGTGGCGGGCACACTCGTGTGGGGGCAAGCAGAGGTGCTCTTGGGTGAGCCCATGGGTGCTGTCTCAAGGGAGGCGCTGTTTTCCTGGCGCATGGCGCAGATAACGCGGTTGGACTGGAATGAATCATGTAGTGGGATCTACTGGGATGCCTGCATAGATGCCACCTCTAGGATCCCAGGAGGTAAAGGTTCTTGGGGTAGGAGAATCCTTGGGAGGACAGGCAGAGGTGCTGTTGGGGTGGGAAAACCCTTGGGAGGAGGGGCAGAGGTGCTGTTGGGGTTGGCTCAGGAGTGGCGGCTCAAGAGGGTGCTGCGTTTCGGGGAAGGCAAGGACTAAGAGGTGGGACTGGAATGACTAATGTAAAAATACTACCCAGTCCGCTCTCCTCGATAGGACAACAGGGATGCGAAACCCAAAGCCCCAAACTTTTACCCCTTATCGCCACACCCTTGCTACAAGCTACTGTCTCCTGCTTTGGGGGGAGACGGTGCTGAACCATACTCCCCTCTCTCCTGCTCTTTCGGAGACGGTGCTGCCCGTGCATGTCTGGGATTTAGAGCTTGCCACTGCTGAAAAGGCAGAGATACATTCCACGACCAAAGACACATCCACCTCCGCCTGCGGCACTGCTTACACCGCCGTTGGGGCCAAGCCTGCCAGATCAGGCAACGGAGCCAGCAAGCGGTAGATGTTGCGGTAGGTGTTGCGTCACAGAGCATGTTAGACAAGCCACCCGTGCAACCACGTGCATCGTCTTCTTGGTCCCCAGCTCTATCCTCGCCGGCCGGTGCCTTGCTGTATGTTTAAGCCAAGCGTCGCAGTCTTGCCGGTCCGATGCGAATCTTGGTCACACATGGCTCTGACTTGTGCGTCTATCAGGGGCACCAGCGTCATTGGTGCGTGGCCAGCCTGGGGTAAATGTGCACATGCTGAATTAATTTTGCATTGTATACTCAGCTATACTGTGGTATGAGCGATTTGAATTTTGCCAGAACCCTGTCTTGCAGAATGCGCTCCATGGATTTCGCAACGCCAGCTTGGCAGCACCAGTGAAAAGTGTCTGATTTGGTGCAGCGTTTCTGTTTTCGTGACTCAACTAGATGTCAGCTACACTCCAGCCTCTGGCCGGAGGCCCCATTTGAGGCCAGCTATGCTTCTGTGGCCACCAGTCGAGGCCCAATCCAGGTTTGCTCCTGATTGGGCCTTTGGCGGCCGCGGGGCCGCCTGCCAACTGTGCCCTCGTAGCCGAAAGAAGGAACACTGATTTGGTGAAGGACAAGCGTGTGCTAGCTCGTCTGGCAAGGTCAGAAGCCACATGATCAGCCTCATTCAGGGCGTCAACCTGCCCCTGCCCACAAGGCGGCCGGCTGGGGCAGCAGGGAGCGGACGGCCACGGGCATCGGCTTTGGGTGCAGGCATCCTTGCTGCCAGGGCTGCTGCACTCATGCCCTCCGCTTGACACCTGGCAAGCAGCTTCAGCCGCAGCAGCCAGTCTAAGCGAAGACCGCTTACAGGTAGTTATGAGTTGGGCTGTTGTGAGAAGGTTTATCTCCCTATTCTGGCCGAGGGGTTTCACCAGAGTCACCAAGACTCAGGTGGGTCACCTCATTGACCCACTTGAGTCTTGTGTGCTCGCTGCTTGAAATTGAATTCTTGACACGCACTGCGACAGTCTTTTCTCAACCTAAGGAGCATGTAAGGGGCATGAGCGTGTATGATTGCCAGTGAGGAGGAAAAGGTGAGGGGCACCGTGACTGTGTATGAGTGCCAGGAGAGCATGTGTGCATGCGGACCATGGGTTCCAATGTATGTGCATGAGTGCCATGAGGAGGAGCAGGTGAGGGGCATGGTTGTGTATGACATATTAGCATCCAGTGAGGTTGAACAGGTGAGGGGCACCCGTGAGTGTGTATGAGTACTAAGATTGCCAATGAGTGTGCTCGAGTGCCAATGAGGAGAAGGTGCCGTCTGCTGAGCCAGCGACTGAACGGTCGTTTTGAGACAGCCGGCTGTGGTGTCAGCCCCCGCACTTTCATTCGTGGCCGACAGCAATCCAGTCTTGGCACATTTAAGAACAACTGTCAGTCCAGATGAGGGTATGAACGATGTAGCGACTTGCGTGCGATTGGACGACTGCGTGTGTGGATGGTGAATGTGATTGCGACTGTCCGTGCGAGCCCATCGCGCGAATATGCACAAGCGTAGCCAAGGCGCAGTAATGGCATGTTGCTAATACGCCCGGCTAAAACGTTCGATGTGGTATAACGAAATGAGTTGTCGTCGACCGGGTAGATTCCGGGTAGCACAAATGGTTGAAACCACTCGGCTCGTCGGTAGTTTGAACCAGGGGTTGGAACCGGGTTGGAAGTTGGAATATACGACGGGTTTCAACTGACGGACAGAAACACCGAAGGCATGCAAAGACAGGCGTGGATCCCTCGGGTGGTGGCGTGGCAATAGCTGCGTATGTATCGTGTGTGTGATACTGTGATGCCTTTGATTTCACGACCACTGAAGCTGTGCGGGTTGGGCATACATACTTCCCGGGATGTTTCTGTCACATGCTGTCGTGAATATCAGTACAAGATATGCCAAGGACCTCGAATTCGTATAAATGTGGTAAGTACGCATTTCGCATTTCGCCCACCAGCCATTATTCATCATAAAACTGGACCCTCTGGCAAGCAAGCAATATTCACTGTTACCTTGCAAACATCAAGGTACACATATTGAACCCAAGATCTAAGCCAGTGGCCGCCTGGAAATCTACATAGTGGTGAGTGAAGGCGCATGATGATGAGTTGTTATGTCCACAGCGTTTACGCTCCCACCCTGAAGCGTTTTCGTAAGGGTCGGGCATTGCAAACCGGGGGCTAGGTGCCCTCCTCCATATGACAGTCTCTAATGACCACATCCTCGCCCCTCCCCCCGCCCCCTCTCCGCAGCAACATGAAGTGGGGACTCGCAGCTCTGCTGCTGTCAGCACTGCTGGCCGGTGTACAAGGACAAGGGTGGGTGCAAATGAGGGGTTGATCCCCTGTCTTTCTGATCTGCCACGCAGCCGGCCCCATTTTGTGCCGTATGCGACATGCATCGAACGATCGTCTATCTTTGCCTCCGCCGGCAACTAACATCCACATCTACTCGACCGGCCATCCTATAACTCAGAGCCGCACGCGTATCATAAAAATGCTAGATACTGATGTCACCCCCTCGCATCGCAGAGGCGTTCCTACCTTCCCGTTTCATCGATGCACGGACTACAATGCCACAAGTTTGCCGTACGACCTAACGAAGCCAGTCGAGAAGTCGCCTGGCATGTACTGCATGACCCTGTCCTATAAGGGCCCGGTCAAAGCACCCAGCGCGTGCTACACCGCTATCTCCACCTTCGGAGCCACCCGCCTCATCATGGGTGTCAGTGAGTACTCTAACGGGAATGGCACCTCAAACACTTTCAACGAACGCCTTCAATTCACTGACATACTTGTCAGCGGAATCTAAGAATGTTGTCCTGCTGGCATCTGCCTGCTGAACATGAGGGTCCAGGGTTGAATGCATAACGGCATCTGACTGCTGGATACTAGGGACTAGGGTTAAATGCTTCATGATGGATTCAAGGAATCCAAGTCCTCTATAATTCCTACTGACTGCTCCATGTGTCTGCACAGATCAGATGTGCATGTCTGATTTCAACCGAAAGGATGGCCTGTACATCAACGGAGCGCTTTATGGTTCCAACGTTGCATGGCTGGACTACGGCACAGAATCCATTATCAAAGCGTACAACCTGGTGATCCTGCCATCCAGCGCCGGCACTGAGATCTGTTACAAGTCTGCCGCCAAGGTCTGCTCCTTGGCTACATTCTTCCAGGCATGGCCTGGCCCATACTACTGGCCCATCAACTGGGATGTGGAGACTGATCGTGCCCCCATCTGCTGCCCAGTGAACATTCCTCCTCCTCCCTCACCTCCTCCTCCTCCCTCACCTCCCCCCCCTCCTCCACCATCTCCCCCCCCCCCCCCGCCCTCCTCCTCCTCCCCCTCCCTCTCCTCCTCCCCCTCCACCGCCCTCCCCTCCTCCTCCCCCCCCTCCCTCCCCTCCTCCTCCTCCTCCTCCCTCCCCTCCTCCTCCCTCCCCTCCTCCTCCTCCTCCTCCCTCCCCTCCTCCTCCTCCTCCTCCCTCCCCCCCTCCTCCCTCCCCTCCTCCTCCCTCCCCTCCTCCTCCTCCTCCTCCCTCCCCCCCTCCTCCTCCTCCTCCCTCCCCCCCTCCTCCCCCTCCTCCCCCCCCCTCCTCCTCCTCCTCCTCCTCCTCCCCGCCCCCCTCCTCCCCGCCCTCCTCCCCCCAGCCCTCCTCCTCCCCCTCCTCCCCGCCCTCCTCCCCCCAGCCCTCCTCCTCCCCCTCCTCCCTCTCCTCCTCCCCCTAGGCCCCCTCCCCCCCCCTCCTCCTTCCCCTCCTCCCCCCCCCTCCTCCCAGCCCCCCTCCTCCTCCTCCTCCTCCTCCCCCCAGCCCCCCACCCCCCCGCCCCCCTCCCCCTCCCCCTCCCTCTCCCCCCCCTCCCCCACCCCCTCCTGTTTGCAGGATCTGTGTCGTCTTCTGTGTCCCCAAGGCACCTACCAACAACATCCAGCCTATGTTCCCGACCGCTGCCACTTGTGCATTATTGGTCACTTACATGGACATGTACAGCAAGGAGTTGGTACCTGGTTCCAACCTCATGTTTGCATGCTCGGCGATTAACACCACATGCGTGACTACCTGCGCCACTGGGTCCACTGAGACAACCACCGTCTCTTCCTCTTTCATGGATATCACCTCAATTGCGGTAAGACTCGAGACTTGGCCATGCAGCATCTTTCAGCCATTAACCTTATGTTTGAACATGACACATTACCTGAATTGTTAGTTTGCTTTGACACCGATGCGAAAACAGCTCAGGAACGTCCTCCCAAACACTTTTTAACTTTCAAACATTTCCCCCACAGGCTGTGATGAATCAGGTTGGTTACGCAAAAATCACCTGTGGCACCACATTGGCTGTCAACGACACATGTGGCATGTCATCTGATCTGGTATACCCTGGGTGCCAGGACTATAACCCCCCTCATCCCCCTTCTCCCTCTCCCCCACCTCCCCCCTCTCCTCCCCCTCCCCCTCCCCCCTCTCCTCCCCCTCCCCCTCCCCCCTCTCCTCCTCCTCCCCCTCCCCCCTCTCCTCCTCCCCCCCGTCCTCCTCCCCCCAGCCCCCCTCCCCCCCCCTCCTCCCTCTCCTCCTCCTCCTCCTCCCCCAAGCCCCCCTCCCCCTCGCCCTCCTCCCCCCAGCCCTCCTCCTCCCCCCCCTCCTCCCAAATTCGTCGACTTCCCCCATGTGTGCTACCCCGGTAACACTGCTATGAATGGAGGGGTCTCCCAGGGCACCGGAAGCGCAGCTTTCGCTTACAACGTGGTAGTTCAGACGCCCAACGCCACCAGCAATGTCGTCAACATGGTGATCGCGAAGAACCCCACCTGCAACACCCAGTATGGATGCTGCGATGTACATCTGGAGAAAATCGAGTTTGTCCTCAATCGTAAGTCGTTGTTTAATAAGCGCTGCCAATGCGGCGAGAGGCCCTGGAGTCTCTGTTGAATCATGTTCTTCTTCTTTGACAGGGACAGTAATCATGTCATCATGTGATGATGATCATGTCCTCCTGACAGGGACAGTGATCATGTCATCATGTGAGCATGTCCTCTGGACAGGGACAGTGTATGACCATGTCCTCCTGGATGAGCATGTGCCTTGTCTTCTGACACCCCAACTGTTTGTCATTTCCTTTGCAGCCCTGTGCCGTGGAGCCATCCAAAGCTTGTCTTACTCGGATGGTGTGACGAAGCAGCCTTCTTACGCCCTGCAGACCTGGCCCTACATGGCCCCTGCCCCCTACGCCCAGGGCCAATCCCTGCTCACTGGAAAGGTGCGGATACACTTGGACTGCAATTTGGGGCTGTAAAACCTTGGATGTGCATGATGATCCATCTGAAAGAGAATGAGGGTCTTCAGTTGTCAACCATATGACGTCCTGCCTCCGCTTCCCCTTCTATCCTGTCTGATCCTCTGTCCTCGCCTCATCCTGCCCTATCCTCTATCCCTGTCATATTCTGCCTCATGCCGTATTTTCCCCTTACAGGTGACTGGCTTGTGCGAGGGCAGCCCAGGTGCCTGCCCCCAGGTGCTCATGGTGACTCTGACGCTGGATCCCATGAACCTAGCTTGCAACACCTCCAACAAGTTCTTCCTTGATGGCAAAGTCTGGTGGGCTGCCTACGCAAGCACTATGGTGGACCCCAACGCCTGCTGCGGAACCAGCGGTTAAAAGCTGAGGCTGAATAATATGTAGTTTGCCGCCTTTGATTTGATACTTTTCGCACTGTTAAATGTTTTGTTGTTCGCCCTCTTAAATGATTTGTAAGCGATGATTTAGAAGCTGCCCTCTTCTGCGCAAGAAAAGGTTTTATGTGAAAAAGGATTTGAGACTGAAGAACATTACCTGCAAACTGCGTACTTGAATAGGGACTGGTACACTTCAGGTAGATTTGTTTTTCGCTTTTGAAAGACAGACAATTGAAGTTACCTTGCCAACGGATTACCAGATTTCTACGCCAGGCTCATCGGTCTATAGTTTTCTTTAAAATATACTTTTAGATGAGTTTACGACCTCAGGGGTCTGTTCTCAGTACTGATTTTTTTGCACTGACACATCTAAACATTAAAGGCGAATTGGATTAACCAGCCTGCTGCAATAATGCAGGCGTATGTTCTGCTGTAGAACACTGTAACATGTTACCGGCAATGCCAAAACTGAACAGTCAACCACGAGGGATCGAATGTGCCTGACAACTTGTGGCAACAAAAGAGATGCAGTGCAATCCCTTGTACCGTCGCACTAGAGCATGGGACTGGTGCCTGACAATCACGCTTTGCACAAGGGCAGACTAGGGTGGGATACCTTGACTAAACGTTATAATTCTGGGCCAGGCTTTCACGTTTCGCATAAGGGCAGGCTAGGCTGGGATACCCTGACTAGACTTTTAACCTCTGAGCCAGCCTTCCATGCTTAGCACCTGGGCAGGCTAGGGTGGGATGCCCCAACTAGACGTCACGTCTCTGGGCCAGGCGTCCAAGCTTTACACCAGGGCTGGCTAGGATGGGGTGACCTGACTAGGCTATACACCTCTGGGCCAGACTTCTAATCTTTACTCTAGGGCAGTCTAGGGTGGGCTGCCTGACTACACGATAAACCTCGGAGCCAGACTTCCAAGCTTTGCACCAGGTAGATTAGGGTGGGATGCCCTGCCTAGACGTAACACCTATGAGCCCTGCTTAAACGGCTAGGCCGCGTGGGCGCCCGGTGACCCAGGTATGCGGGTTGTGTCTCTCTGGGGGCTATGTCATGTACAAATCACAGTGGGCAGCCGTGCCATTCAGTGAACATGCAAGCCCTTCCCCCTTACAGTGTCCAAGCAACTCCATTTTCGGCAAAAAATGTTTGATCTAATGCTGTTGGCAGTTTAACTTTTTCGACTTAATTTGAGGCGCTTGCAGCTATTGTTGGTGCGCTTCGAGTAGAGGGTTACAGAGGCGGGGTAGATGCATTTTGACCTAATGCTCACTTTTCACCCATGAGTTTTTGTCCTTGTCGTAAATTTCCCAGTCAAAGGAAAATCTCTGGGAAGGCTTCGGATTTCCTGCTGGATCCCAAGAAGTGTAGAAGATATGAGAAAGGAAGCCCCGGCCTCTGAAACGACGAAGCCTCAGCGAAAGCTACCACATCCTCAAAAAAAGTGAGAGCATCCCACCATAGCCTGCCCTAGTACAAAGTGTGTAGCACCACCTGGGGGCCCAACCCAACCCCGCTCTCTAAGGTGATCTTGCACGCTGGGGCATTGGAAGCAAGCATGTAACGGGTCCTCCACATGCTCACCGTCTCTCCTGGCCCAACACCGCTGGCGGCAGCGGGTGTCACACTGCTGACCACAGCGCCTTCCCCTAGTGTTGGGAGTGCTGATTGCGCCGAGCCGCAGCCTTAAGTTTGTGCGCACACAAGCACACTACCTCTTGCTGGTGCGGCTCAGTTCTTCATTTTTCGTGATTCAGCTACACATCATCTAAGACCCGGCTCCCCGCCAGAGGCCTCAGGTGTGGCCAGCCATGCTGCTTGTTGGCCGGTCCAGGTTTGGTCCGAACCAGGCCTTTGGCGGCCGCGGGGCGGGGCATGCTGAAGTTGGTCTTGTAGCCGAATAAACAAAACACTGGTCCATCTCCTTGCTTGCGCCATCACGGCGCCTGCCGTAGACTGAAACCAGGCGCGGTAGGCAGCCGAACACCTATGCTCCATGGCTGGGTCTCTGAGATCCCAAAGGCAAGTGAACTCCAGCTGCACCCTCTCATTGGCCGCATCCACTAGCGCCATCACCTCTGTTACGGGTAGAGGCTGTAAGGCAGTCCCTGTCTGACTCAGTTTAAGACAGCTCCTCCAAGGCACCAAGCAATTCCCTACACCAGCTGCACCCTTCGATGCTCTGTGTGTCAGCAATCTGCATGTCTGTAGCGACCAATGTCCGCTGCCATGGCAGCCGCCATATGGGGGGCTGTCTTGCTGTGCCGCTGGTGCTACCTCTGAATTGTAGAAGCGGAATACGTGCTGCCACCAACCCCACTGTAACAGGTGGATCTGCAGCTCCCTCATGACCCCCCAGCAGGCGCCGGACGCAGGTAGCCCCGCAGCATGTACTGTGTATGCAGACCAGCTGTACAAGTCAGGTGGTCCCTGCCATGCCACAGCCATGCCCACAGCCATGCTCACAGCCATGCACACAGCCATGCACACGGCTATGCACACAGCCATGCTCACAGCCGTGCAAACAGCCGTGCACAAAGCCACGCACACAGCCCTGCTCACAGCCAGGCATACAGTCATGCACACAGCCATGCACACAGCCATGCACACAGCCATGCACACAGCCATGCTCAGAGCCATGCTCACAGCTATGCTCACAGCCACGCTCACAGCTATGCTAGAGGCCATGCTCACAGCCATGCTCACAGCAATGCTCTCAACCATGCGCATAGCCATGCTCACAGCCATGCCCACAGTCATGCTCACAGCCATGCTCACAGCCATGCGTTCAGCCATGCTGGCAGCAATGCTTACAGCCATGCTCACAGCCATGGACACAGCCATGCGCGCAGGTATGCTCACAGCCCTGCACACACCCATGCACAGAGACAGGCACACAACCATGCGCACAGCCATGCTCACACCCATGCACACAGCCGTGCTCACAGACATGCACACAGCTATGCACACAGCCATGCTCACAGCCATGCACACAGCCATGCTCACAGCCATTCTCATACCCATGTACACAGCCATGCTCACAGCCAAGTACAAAACCATGCTTACAGCCATGCTTATAGCCATGCTCATAGCCATGCTCATAGCCATGCACACAGCCAAGCTCACAGCCATGCTCACAGCCATGCACATATGCATGCGCAGCCATGCCAATAGCCATGCTCACAACCAAGCACACAGCCATGCTCACAGCCATGCAGACAACCATGCACACAGCCATGCACACAGCCATGCGCACAGCCATGCACACAGCCATGCACACAACCATGCTCTTATCCATATACACAGCCATGCTCACAGCCATGCATGAGTGCCTGGTCAACTGATCCTGTGACAGGCTGAATTCTATTTTTCGTGGCCATGGAAACATGCACCTGACCGGTGCGCCGTGAGGGTTAAGGAAACAGTGCAGCATGGGCTGGATCCGGGGATGCATACATGTTGTTAGCCTGGGCACTGTTAACGCAGCATGCTCACCATGCCTGCTGCGGCCTGTATGCTGCTGCACAAGCATACAGCTCATGTCACACCCAGTGGCTCACGTAAAACAGCCACACTCGCATACGTGCAATCACGCACACACCACTGCACCACCACCAGCACCTGTTGCGCTGGGATCACTTGGGGGATTAGCTGAAGGCAAAAAGCCTGAACATACCGGTATGATCTGAAATGGATAATGAATCGTCGCTGAAAGTAGCAGGTTAAGATAGCACTTCGTGAGTAGTACCGGTGCTGCTGCTGTGCTGCATGGCTGCACTGACGTATGGGGCGTTTTGCTTAAGGATGTGTGCGTGATAGCACATGTGACATGTCAATGACGGTATACCTCATGACCCTCCCCAATAAACAGCTCAGCCGCGTGGGTGTCTAACTGTCTGGTTGGACAAAAAATGTTGATAAAAGAGCAATAGCACCTCTTTATCAGTTCAGAACAATTGAACCCATGGCACATGCTGTCCATTCCGGAGGGGAAACCTGCAGATCAATGTCCAATCCAAGACTCCAGCTCAAGAAACATCTGCCAGCGTCACAAATTTATGATTGGTAAGGACTCACGGGTGGGTGTTCAACAGCTCAGCCACGTGGGTGTCCGACTGTCTGGTTGGACACGAAATGGAAACGAGAAAGAAAGAGTGGTGATAACACAAGTGTGGACAGACGCGCTCGAAGTGGACGTGTGATAACACAAGTGTGGACGGGTGCGCACCAACCATGCAGACCATGGGATATCTTCTGTATGGTCGCAAGATTGCCCCTGCATGTTCGGGAAGCCTGACAGAGTTGACATCGTAGCTGCCAGCAGGCTGAATCAGTGGACAAAGCAGCAGACGTGGACAGAGGATAATGCAGTGTGTGTGCTGGCATGCACACAGCCATGCTCACAGCCATACCCACAACAATACTCACAGCCATGCTCACAGCCATGCACATATGCATGCGCAGCCATGCCAATAGCCATGCTCACAACCAAGCACACAGCCATGCTCACAGCCATGCACACAACCATGCACACAGCCATGCTCACAGCAATGGTCACAGCCATGCTCATAAGCATAATCTCAGCCATGCTCTCAGCCATGCCCGAGGCTTAGTACAAAGTCATGAACACAGCCATGCGCAAAGCCATGCACAGCCAAGCGCACAGGTATGCTCACAGCCCTGCACACACCCATGCACACAACCATGCTCACAGCCATGCTCACAGCCGTGCTCACAGCCAAGCACACAGCCATGCACACAGCCATGCACACAGCCGTGCTCACAGCCATGCTCACAGCCATGCTGACAGCCATGCTCACAGCCATGCTCACAGCCATGCACACAGCTATGCACACAGCCATGCACACAACCATGGTCTTATCCATATACACAGCCATGCTCACAGCCATGCTGACAGCCGTGCTCACAGCCATGGACACAGCCATGCTCACAGCTATGCTCACAGCCATGCTCACAGCCATGCACAGCCAAGGGCACAGGTATGCTCACAGCCCTGCACAGAGAAGAGCACATCGCCATGCGTACAGCCATGCTTACAGCAATGCTCACAGCCGTGCTCACAGCCATGCTCACAGCCAAGCACACAGCCATGCACACAGTCATGCTTACAGCTATGCTCACAGCCATGCGCACAGCCATCCTCTCAGCCATGCACACAGCCATGCTCACAGCCATGCTCACAGCCATGCTCATACCCATGTACACAGCCATACTTACCGCCAGGTGCAAAACCATGCTTACAGCCATGCACACAGCCATGCTCACAGCCATACTCACAGCCATGCTCATTTGCATGCACAGCCATGCTCTTAGCCATGCTCACAACCAAACACACAGCCATGCTCACAGCCATGCACACAACCATGCACACAGCCATGGTCACAGCAATGCTCATAAGCATGATCTCAGCCTTGCTCTCAGTCATGCCCATGGCTTAGTACACAGTCATGAACACAGCCATGCGCACAGCCATGCTCACATCCATGCTCACTGGTATGCACACAGCCTTGCTCTCGGCCATGCCCTTAGCCATACTAATAGCCATGCAATGGTTATGCTCACAGCCATGCACGCAGCCATGCTCACAACCATGCTGGCAACCATGCTCACAACCATGCACGCAGCCATGCTGGCAACCATGCTCACAACCATGCTGGCAACCATGCTCACACCCATGCACGCAGCCATGCTCACAACCATGCTGGCAACCATGCTCACAACCATGCACGCAGCCATGCTCACACCCATGCACGCAGCCATGCTCACAACCATGCACACAGGCATGCTCTTGGCCATGCTCACACCCATGCTGGCAACCATGCTCACAACCATGCACACAGCCATGCAGAAAGCCATGCTCACTGCACTGGTCACAGTCATGCTCATAAGCATGATCTCAGCCATGCTGTCAGCCATGCCCACGGCTTAGTACACAGTCATGCTCAGAGCCATGCGCACAGCCATGCTTACAGCCACGCACACAGCCATGCTCAGAGCCATGATCACAGCCATGCTTACAGCCATGCATGAGTGCCTGATCAACTGATCCTGTGACAGGCTGAATTCTATTTTTCGTGGCCATGGAAACATGCACCTGACCGGTGGGCCGTGAGGGTTAAGGAAACAGTGCAGCATGGGCCGGATCCGGGGCCGCATACATGTTGTTAGCCTGGGCACTGTTAACGCAGCATGCTCACCATGCCTGCTGCGGCCTGTATGCTGCTGCACAAGCATACAGCTCATGTCACACCCAGTGGCTCACGTAAAACAGCCACACTCGCATACGTGCAATCACGCACACACCACTGCACCACCACCAGCACCTGTTGCGCTGGGATCACTTGGGGGATTAGCTGAAGGCAAAAAGCCAGAACATACCGGTATGATCTGAAATGGATAATGAATCGTCGCTGAAAGTAGCAGGTTAAGATAGCACTTCGTGAGTAGTACCGGTGCTGCTGCTGTGCTGCATGGCTGCACTGACGTATGGGGCGTTTTGCTTAAGGATGTGTGCGTGATAGCACATGTGACATGTCAATGACGGTATACCTCATGACCCTCCCCAATAAACAGCTCAGCCGCGTGGGTGTCTAACTGTCTGGTTGGACAAAAAATGTCGATAAAAGAGCAATAGCACCTCTTTATCAGTTCAGAACAATTGAACCCATGGCACATGCTGTCCATTCCGGAGGGGGAACCTCCAGATCAATGTCCAATCCAAGACTCCAGCTCAAGAAACATCTGCCAGCGTCACAAATTTATGATTGGTAAGGACTCACGGGTGGGTGTTCAACAGCTCAGCCACGTGGGTGTCCGACTGTCTGGTTGGACACGAAATGGAAACAAGAAAGAAAGAGTGGTGATAACACAAGCGTGGACAAACGCGCTCCAAGTGGACGTGTGATAACACAAGTGTGGACGGGCGCGCACCAACCATGCAGACCATGGGATATCTTCTGTATGGTCGCAAGATTGCCCCTGCATGTTCGGGAAGCCTGACAGAGTTGACATCGTAGCTGCCAGCAGGCGTTAATCAGTGGACAAAGCTGCGGACGTGGACAGAGGATAATGCAGTGGGTGTGCTTAGTGCCACCTCACCTGCCTCATCTGCTGCCACATCTGTACCATTCTCACGCCCTTCGATGTTACCTGGGATGCAAAGGTTGCTGTGCTCACAATTTTGTACAAAAGGGCCATGCCATCGCGTTCCAAGCGGACGTGTGATAACACAAGTGTGGACGGGTGCGCACCAACCATGCAGACCATGGGATATCTTCTGTATGGTCGCAAGATTGCCCCTGCATGTCCGGGAAGTCTGACAGAGTTGACATCGTAGCTGCCAGCAGGCTGAATCAGTGGACAAAGCAGCGGACGTGGACAGAGGATAATGCAGTGTGTGTGCTGGCATGCACACAGCCATGCTCACAGCCATACCCACAGCAATACTCACAGCCATGCTCACAGCCATGCACATATGCATGCGCAGCCATGCCAATAGCCATGCTCACAACCAAGCACACAGCCATGCTCACAGCCATGCACACAACCATGCACACAGCCATGCTCACAGCAATGGTCACAGCCATGCTCATAAGCATAATCTCAGCCATGCTCTCAGCCATGCCCGAGGCTTAGTACAAAGTCATGGACACAGCCATGCGCAAAGCCATGCACAGCCAAGCGCACAGGTATGCTCACAGCCCTGCACACACCCATGCACACAACCATGCTCACAGCCGTGCTCACAGCCAAGCACACAGCCATGCACACAGCCATGCACACAGCCGTGCTCACAGCCATGCTCACAGCCATGCTGACAGCCATGCTCACAGCCATGCACACAGCTATGCACACAGCCATGCACACAACCATGCTCTTATCCATATACACAGCCATGCTCACAGCCATGCTGACAGCCGTGCTCACAGCCATGGACACAGCCATGCTCACAGCTATGCTCACAGCCATGCTCACAGCCATGCACAGCCAAGGGCACAGGTATGCTCACAGCCCTGCACAGAGAAGAGCACATCGCCATGCGTACAGCCATGCTTACAGCAATGCTCACAGCCGTGCTCACAGCCATGCTCACAGCCAAGCACACAGCCATGCACACAGTCATGCTTACAGCTATGCTCACAGCCATGCGCACAGCCATCCTCTCAGCCATGCACACAGCCATGCTCACAGCCATGCTCACAGCCATGCTCATACCCATGTACACAGCCATACTTACCGCCAGGTGCAAAACCATGCTTACAGCCATGCACACAGCCATGCTCACAGCCATACTCACAGCCATGCTCATTTGCATGCACAGCCATGCTCTTAGCCATGCTCACAACCAAACACACAGCCATGCTCACAGCCATGCACACAACCATGCACACAGCCATGGTCACAGCAATGCTCATAAGCATGATCTCAGCCTTGCTGACAGTCATGCCCATGGCTTAGAACACAGTCATGAACACAGCCATGCGCACAGCCATGCTCACATCCATGCTCACTGGTATGCACACAGCCTTGCTCTCGGCCATGCCCTTAGCCATACTAACAGCCATGCAATGGTTATGCTGACAGCCATGCTCACAACCATGCTCACAGCCATGCACACAGCTATGCACACAGCCATGCACACAACCATGCTCTTATCCATGTACACAGCCATGCTCACAGCCATGCTGACAGCCGTGCTCACAGCCATGGACACAGCCATGCTCACAGCTATGCTCACAGCCATGCTCACAGCCATGCACAGCCAAGGGCACAGGTATGCTCACAGCCCTGCACAGAGAAGAGCACATCGCCATGCGTACAGCCATGCTCACAGCCGTGCTCACAGCCATGCTCACAGCCAAGCACACAGCCATGCACACAGTCATGCTTACAGCTATGCTCACAGCCATGCGCACAGCCATCCTCTCAGCCATGCACACAGCCATGCTCACAGCCATGCTCACGGCCATGCTCATACCCATGTACACAGCCATACTTACCGCCAGGTGCAAAACCATGCTTACAGCCATGCACACAGCCATGCTCACAGCCATACTCACAGCCATGCTCATTTGCATGCACAGCCATGCTCTTAGCCATGCTCACAACCAAACACACAGCCATGCTCACAGCCATGCACACAACCATGCACACAGCCATGGTCACAGCAATGCTCATAAGCATGATCTCAGCCTTGCTCTCAGTCATGCCCATGGCTTAGTACACAGTCATGAACACAGCCATGCGCACAGCCATGCTCACATCCATGCTCACTGGTATGCACACAGCCTTGCTCTCGGCCATGCCCTTAGCCATACTAATAGCCATGCAATGGTTATGCTCACAGCCATGCACGCAGCCATGCTCACAACCATGCACACAGGCATGCTCTTGGCCATGCTCACACCCATGCTGGCAACCATGCTCACAACCATGCACACAGCCATGCAGAAAGCCATGCTCACTGCACTGGTCACAGTCATGCTCATAAGCATGATCTCAGCCATGCTGTCAGCCATGCCCACGGCTTAGTACACAGTCATGCTCAGAGCCATGCGCACAGCCATGCTTACAGCCATGCATGAGTGCCTGATCAACTGATCCTGTGACAGGCTGAATTCTATTTTTCGTGGCCATGGAAACATGCACCTGACCGGTGGGCCGTGAGGGTTAAGGAAACAGTGCAGCATGGGCCGGATCCGGGGCCGCATACATGTTGTTAGCCTGGGTACTGTTAACGCAGCATGCTCACCATGCCTGCTGCGGCCTGTATGCTGCTGCACAAGCATACAGCTCATGTCACACCCAGTGGCTCACGTAAAACAGCCACACTCGCATACGTGCAATCACGCACACACCACTGCACCACCACCAGCACCTGTTGCGCTGGGATCACTTGGGGGATTAGCTGAAGGCAAAAAGCCTGAACATACCGGTATGATCTGAAATGGATAATGAATCGTCGCTGAAAGTAGCAGGTTAAGATAGCACTTCATGAGTAGTACCGGTGCTGCTGCTGTGCTGCATGGCTGCACTGACGTATGGGGCGTTTTGCTTAACGATGTGTGCGTGATAGCATATGTGACATGTCAATGACGGTATACCTCATGACCCTCCCCAATAAACAGCTCAGCCGCGTGGGTGTCTAACTGTCTGGTTGGACAAAAAATGTTGATAAAAGAGCAATAGCACCTCTTTATCAGTTCAGAACAATTAAACCCATGGCACATGCTGTCCATTCCGGAGGGGAAACCTCCAGATCAATGTCCAATCCAAGACTCCAGCTCAAGAAACATCTGCCAACGTCACAAATTTACGATTGGTAAGGACTCACGGGTGGGTGTTCAACAGCTCAGCCACGTGGGTGTCCGACTGTCTGGTTGGACACGAAATGGAAACAAGACAGAAAGAGTGGTGATAACACAAGTGTGGACAGACGCGCTCGAAGTGGACGTGTGATAACACAAGTGTGGACGGGCGCGCACCAACCATGCAGACCATGGGATATCTTCTGTATGGTCGCAAGATTGCCCCTGCATGTTCGGGAAGTCTGACAGAGTTGACATCGTAGCTGCCAGCAGGCTTAATCAGTGGACAAAGCTGCGGACGTGGACAGAGGATCATGCAGTGGGTGTGCTTAGTGCCACCTCACCTGCTGCCACATCTGTACCATTCTCATGCCCTTCGATGTTACCTGGGCTGCAAAGGTTGCTGTGCTCACAATTTTGTACAAAAGGGCCATGCCATCGAGAGTGCATGCGGCTCAGTTCTTCTGAATCATATCTCTGCTGATGTGCTTTTAGTCATCACTGATCTCACACTCACTGCTGCCAGAGATGCTGGGCTAGGGGACAAGGCTAGCACATGGAGGACGCACTCCATGCCTGCTTTCAATGCCCCAGCATGAGAGCGGCACTTTGGGAGTGGGGGTGGGCTGGTCCTCGGAACAACGCTACAGACTTCTACCAGCTTTACCTGGGCAGGTAGGTAGGGGTGGGAGGCTCTGACTTTTGTGGAAGATAAAGGTGAGGTTGCTGATGGCTAGTCTCTTTAAGGGCAGGAGATACGAGTTGCCTGACGTTTTTGTTGATATTGTTTGACGGGTGGACCCGCTTTCCTTTCTTTCCTATTGTGCCTTCTCCCTAGAGTTACTTAGCAGACTGTTTGCCGACATGGCCGAGCTTTATTTAAGCAGGGCCCAGTTCTTCAGCATTTCATCTGTGCATATGTCCCACTGAGTCAATGGTAATTCAGCAGGTCAGAACTGATTTCTGCTTATGTGCGAACTTCGCGATCTGCCTCTGTATCTGGAGCAGAGCAAGCCTGGGTCGATTTGGATGAACAAATCAAGAGCCATTGCTAAGATTGCTTGCCTTTCCCAGGTCACACCCTCAACGCAGTGTTTATTCATTTGAAACAGTCCAGATCAGACAGATTGCTGGGCGGCCACCGTTGGACGTGATGCAGATGAATCATAGCTGGAGAATCAAATAAATCACTGTTTTACATCCGTTTTGAATAATACCAGGTCATCTCAGTGTCAAATGTGTTTGGAAAATGTGCGAGCAGCGGCAAAATGTGTGACGCGATATGTACTGCTCACTCGTTCAGTGCTGAAATTTGAAGCTGCGACTGAACTCTGATCCTCACATCCTTTCTGACCTATCTACTGCTACCGGTACTTAAATGGAAATAATGGAGGGCTGCTCTAGACACCTGTGAGGGAATAAGCACAGCTTTTTGAAAGAGATTCGCTGATCAGCTCTCACAAAACACTGGCTTATGTCCTCGTTGGGGTTGGAGCCGCAGGTTAACCGCTGGTTCCGCAGCAACCGTTGGGGCTGGTGGGCGATGGGGCGTAGGCAGCCCACCAGAACTTGCCATTGAGGAAGAACTTGTTGGCAGTGTTGCAAGCCGTGTTCATGGGGTCCAGGTTCAAAGTGACCAAAAGGACCTGGGGGCATATACCTTGGCCGCCGCTGCACAGACCAGTCACCTGAGAGAATGGAATCGAGGAATTCAAGGGCATGGTCAGGGGCATCGAAGTGGAGCGGGACAGGTTTCAGAAATGTTCCACAGACATGAACGCTACAACCCTTGCTAGCCCTTTTCGTCATTTTCTTAAATGATCTGAGAATCTCGAACTTCTTTGTACCCGGCGTTTGAGAATGACGCACCTTTCCAGTTAGGAGCTGCTGGTCTGGGGCGTAAGGGGCAGGGGCCAGAGTAGGCCACGTCTGAAGGGCATATGAAGGCATCGTAGTCTTTCCAGCAGAGTAGGAAAGGGTCTGGATGGCACCACGGCAGGCAGCTGCAAAAGGAGTGGAAACAGGAGGAGTCAGAGTCAAAAACATACAGTGAAGACTGGAGGAGTCAGGGTCCAAATATACACAAAATGTTGATGAAAGAGCAATAGCACCACTTTATCAGTTCAGAACAATTGAACCCATGACATATGCTGTCCATTCCGAAGAGGAAACCCCCAGATCAATGTCCTATCCAAGACCCCAGCTTGAAATACATCCGCCAGCATCACAAGTCCATGATAGGTCAGGACTCACGGTTGAGCATGAATTCGACCTTCTCCAGGTTGACGTCGCAGCATCCATACTGCGCACTGCAGGTAGGATTCTTCGCAATAATCAGCTGCACGACGTTGCCGGTTGCGTTGGGAGACATAGCTTGCACGTTGTAAGCGAATGCTGCGCTGCCAGTGCCCTGGAATACACCTCCATTGATTGCAGTGTTACCGGGGTAGCAAGTGTGAGGGAAGTCCATGAATGCGGGGGGAGGAGGAGGAGGAGGAGGGCTAGGGGGAGGGGGACGGGGGGGGAGGGGGGCTGGGGGGAGGAGGGGGGGGAGGACGGGGAGGAGGGGGGCTGGGGGGAGGGGGGGGAGGAGGACGAGGGGGAGGGGGGCTAGGAGGAGGAGGGGGAGGAGGAGAGGGAGGAGGGGGAGGAGGAGGGCTGGGGGGAGGGGGACGAGGGGGAGGGGGAGGAGGGGGGCTGGGGGGAGGGGGAGGAGGAGGTGGGGGAGGACGAGGAGGCGGTGGGGGAGGAGGTGAGGGGGGAGGAGGAGGGCTGAAGTCAGCGCACACAGGGTAAGCATCTGTGAACGTGCATCCGCACGTGTCCTGAACAGCCATGCTGGTGCCGCAGGTGAACTGGCCGTAACCAACTCCAACCATAAGAACCTGAAATGTGTTAATGATATTACACAATGTTAAGGTTCAGCATCGGTCACAATTCATAATTGGGCACCGCAGCTACGAATTGCCAGAGATTATGCAGATCGAGGTGGTACACAAGTCCCCCATGACAGCAAAATACAAGATGTTTATAAACCTAGCCTCGCATTTGCTGAAAACCTGCGCTCTGACAAGTATTTCCGCCACATGACTGCTGGCTGCCCATCCCCCCCATGTGATGCAGATGCTACATGACCAACGAATGTATGCTTACCGGGAGAGAGGTGCCTGCTTGAAAAGATTGGCAGACGGTGGTGGTCTGGATGGATCCAGTGGCGCAGACCTTGACGCACGTGGTGTTGGTTGCGGTGCATGCATACATTAGGTTGGAGCCAGGTGCCACAGACATGCTGTAGGTTTGCATGTATGAGACAAGCGACGCGCATGTGGCTGCGTTGGGGCGAGGGGGCTGGAGGGGGTTGGTGGGGACCCTTCTGACACAGAAGTCAACGCAGATCTGGCAAACGGGAGGAGGAGGGGGAGGAGGAGGAGAGGGAGGGGGAGGAGGAGGGGGGCGGGGAGGAGGAGGGGGAGGGGGAGGGGGGGGAGGGGGAGGGGGAGGAGGGGGGGAGGGGGGAGGGGGAGGAGGGGGGGAGGGAGGGGGGGGGGGGAGGAGGGCGGGGGGGAGGGGGAGGAGGGGGGCGAGGCGGAGGAGGGGAAGGAGGAGGAGGGGGAGGAGGGGAAGGAGGAGGGGGGCGCGGCGGAGGAGGGGAGGGAGGAGGAGGGGGAGGAGGGGAGGGAGGGGGAGGGGAGGGAGGAGGAGGGGGAGGGGGGGAGGGAGGGGGGGGTGGAGGAGGGCGGGGAGGGGGAGGAGACGGAGGAGGAGGAGGGGGAGGAGAGGGAGGAGGTGGGGGGGAAGGAGGAGGAGGAATGTTCACTGGGCAGCAGACGGGGGCACGATCAGTCTCCACGTCCCAGTTGATGGGCCAGTAGTATTGGCCGGGCCATGCCTGGAAGAACGTAGCCATGGTGCAGACCTTGGCGGCAGACTTGAAGCAGAACTCAGTGCCGGCGCTGGATGGCAGGATCAACAGGTTGTAAGACTTGATGATGGATTCAGTGCCGTAGTCCAGCCATGCAACATTTGAAGAAGCGAGCTTGCCGTTGATGTACAGGCCATCCTTTCGGTTGAAGTCAGACATGCACATCTGATCTGTGAGGGACGAAGGCAAGGAGATATCGAGGAAGTGATGTGGCACAAAGGATCAGCGGAACTAGTGATGACGCTGCTTTTTCTCGGTCGGATATTTTCTTATCGCTGGCAGGTTTCTTGTATATCTTTTTTAATGAAGTGGCCTCAGGCATACAGGGCAATAAAGACTTCGTTTCAAGCAGATATTACTCACTGACTCCCATGATGAGGCGGGTGGCTCCGAAGGTGGAGATGGTGGTGTAGCACTGGCTGGGCGCCTGGACGGGGCCCCGGTAGGAGAGGGTCATGCAGTACATGCCAGGCGACTTTTCGACCGGCTTGGTCAGGTCGAACGGTAGACTTGTAAAATTGTAGTCCGTGCATCGATGGAAAGGAAATGTAGGAACGCCTCTGCAGGAATGAAAGGTGCAAAGGGCTACGTAAAATTTTGCGGGTTTCGAGCCCTTTGTCGCATAGTGGCATGGGCAAGGAGATAAGGACACGTGCAGTTGTTGCGCGACAGACACATGCAAGCAAGGGGTCATCGGGACACATACGGACAGCTATCTGCTGCTGGGCCAACACTAGCAAAACTCGTATTGCTATTTGCTAGGATGTTTGTTTGATTCGCAATCCTTAGAAAGAGAAAAATGAAAGGCTGTGAAGAGAAGTTGGTCGGTTGCACGCACCCCTGTCCTTGGACGCCAGCAGCCATCAGCGCTGACAGCAGCAGAGCTGCGATTCCCCACTTCATGTTGCTGTGGGAGGTAGGCACAGGGCACAACCGAAGGGGCTGAGACGATCGGTTAAGTCCTTCCTGCGTGAACCTTGATGTTTCCAAGATATCACGATGCGACAATATCACCTCCGGTCGCTATTTATAGCCTGCGCGGTGCACGCCCAGGTAACGATGGCGGGCCCAAGAAGTTAACCGACATGAACAGGTGAACATGCATGTCGGACCCGCATCGATATTTCCCCGAAATTTGCGCAGGATGTCGATGTACCGCGCACATGTCTGGCAGGAATGAACACGACAACGAGCATGCATTCACGACATGTGCAAGCAGGCAATTATTAATGCTACAACTCGTAAAACATCCCACCCGTGGTCCCAGGCAGGCATCGCATGGAATACATACATGATACATGCTCGATTTCACCACTCGCTCCGTTGAAGGAGCGCCAGTGATTATGTTCTTTGAAGTGTTCCGGCAATCAAGGCAAGCCTCGGCAAGATGTAGCACATAACAGCCACTCAGCCCCTGGCGGCTGGCAGAGCTTGACTGCCGATCCACCATGGCACACTCATTTGTAAAAGCGCATAAACGAGCGATGTCTTGTGAACTCTGAAGGGTTTTGCAGGTAAGAGTCCCATGTGCATCCTTGGCGCCAAGGGACACTAACCACCGGTACTGAATTGTGACGCCCACGCCTATCTACGTCCTGGGCGAACTGGTAAAGCATCATGTGAAGAGGTCCTAGGTGCCCTAGGGGGCAGGACTCTTATATCTAGACAGGGACTCACTAGTAGAGGAACGTGAAGGGGAGTCCGGGACGATGTTGAGGGTAGACGAGTAGTCGGAGAGTTGACTGAGGGGGGACTAGGTGCTCACGAGGGGAGACTGCTGGAGACTAGAGATTTGATAGTGGGACAGTCAGGTATTGAGCCTGATGGATTGATCTCGTCTGAGACTTCCCGATGCCTAGCAGAGCTCGCTTATATGGGAGGTGCAGGGTTTAACCCGTGAGGGTTCTGGTCTGGGCTTGCCAGGCGACCCTGCAACTTCCGTATGGAGCGTAAGCGCCGATAACGTAAGGCAGGTCGCGTCAGCGACTGGTAATTCTGGGGTACTGGTTACATGACCATTACATACCTCCCCCCTAGGCTGCGTGCCGAGCGCGGTGGAAGGTAAATGTTAGTGAACTGGAACTCGGATTGTTGCAGTATTTAATCAATTAAATGCAAACATGAAATCTGGAGCAAGTTATCTTGGAACTGCTAGAGTACTTGATTGTCCTCTGGAAAAATTAACTCAAGTCTGGATCTAGGTTGAATTATAACGAGAAGTGAAATCTGAGCAGCTTGCCAGGCTGGGCAGTATCGGTTCTCAAAGGAATTCAAGACAAGGTTCAGAAAGAAAGAAAAAAAAATCTGACTGGTCTGGTTTAGAGTTAGGTCTCGATCTGGGACTAGGGGTATGGACCTTGAATACTAGACAAGTGCTGGTTACTCAAAAAGGTTTTGAGCGTCAAGGAGTAATTCAGGAGTCAGGTTCTTGAGTGGCTCCCATGAATTGTGAGTGTCATCGTAACCAAGCCATTTGATTAGGACCTGCTTGACTCGCTTTTTGCCGACTCGTCGAATGCGATGTGACAAGAGCGACTCGACCTGGTATAATGGTAAACCATCCACGACTTGAGGCTCGACAGGTACTGGGTTTGAACTGGTACTGGGCTTGAACTGTCGTAAGAGTGACACGTGGAAGACTGGGTGAACTCGAGTGTAATTCTCGGGTAGTTGCAACCTAGCAGCATTGCCACCAGAAGTTAAACTCAGGATTGTCACTGGGCCGATATACTTGGGATGAAGTTTCTTAACTCCGGTCTGGAACTTGAAGTTTCTTGTTGACAGGAGAACTTGGTCACCTGCTTGAAAAGTGTGAGGTGCTCGGAAGCGCGTGTCAGCGTACGACGACTGGCGATCCTGCGCAGCTCGTAATAGTTTCTGAACTTGAACTAGAGTGTCATCCAGGTCACTGAAGACTGAATCAAGAGCTGGAATTTGCTTGTCTGGAATGTCGATTGACAAAGGGGTATACGGGTTGCGTCCACAGTTCAGGTAGAACGGGGTGTGCCTGGTCGTACTGGTCTTGGCATTGTTAATGGACATAGCAACAACTGGTAGGAGTTCTTCCCAAGTGACATGGTTTCCATCAATGAAATGCCTAAGCACTTCTTCGACGACTCGATTCATTCGCTCTGTTTGACCATCTGTTTGGGGGTGGAAAGCAGTTGAAAATCTGGGCTGTACACCAAGGCGGTGACACATGGTCTTCCAGAATGACGAAGTGAATCGAACATCTCTGTCAGAAATGATGTTTCTAGGAAAACCGTGATGCTGGAATACATGTGAGATGAAAACTCGAGCAACATCTTCAGATGTGCTAGATTTCCTGACTGGGGCTAGACAAACAAACTTTGTAAGCTTGTCCACAATGACCATGATGCCATCATGACCACTGGCTGACTGGGGCAAGTCAAACACAAAGTCCATGGTGACAGTGTGCCATCTGGAATCAGGGATTTCTAGTGGCTGGTTTAGACCAAAGGGCCTCTTGTTTGCAGACTTGTTCCTCTGGCATGAGGCACATGATGAGACGTACTTTTGTACATCTGCCTGGATTGAGGGCCACCAAAATTGGCGTTTGATGTGGTCCAGTGTTGTCTTCCAATTGAAATGTTTTGCAAGGGGTGAATCATGGTGATCTCGAATGACTTCTTGTCGAAGTGCTACTGGGATAATGACTAGGCCTGCATGAGACCAGTAGCCATTGCTAAAGGACCATTCTCGAGTTTTACTGGAAAGTTTGAATTCTGGATCAATGCTAGACTCGTTCTTGATTCTTTGCATGAAATCTGGGCATGACTCGTTAACTGTGATTGCAAATAGCATTGCAGCATGGGCAGGTCCTTGGTGTGGCAACCTGGAAAGGGAATCAGCTGGGTTGGTAGCACCTGGTCGGTACTTCACAGTGAACTCGAATCGAGATAGGAACTCGCTCCATCTTGCTTGCCTACGTGACAGGGTGGGCTGCTTGGAGAAAAATGTCAGGGGGTTGTGATCAGTCACAATGTTTAGGCCATTGCTGCCTTCTAGATAGCATCGCCACTCCTTGAGAGCTTTGATAATTCCAAGGAGTTCTTGTTCGCCAGTAGTGTAATTGCGCTCGGCAGGTGAGAACTTGGCAGAGAAGTACGCGACAGGTCGACCTTGTTGCGTAAGCACTGCACCACATCCAGTGATGGAGGCATCTGAAACGAGTTCGTACGATTGGTTTGGATCTGGGTATGCAAGAACTGGAGGCGAAGCTAACGCTTCCTTGATAGCTTGAAAAGCCAACAGAGCGTCAGCTCCTCCTGAGAACTGGACGGTTTTCTTGGTCAAATGGTACAAGGGTGCTGCCAGCCTGGAGAGGTTCGGAATGAATTTGCGAAAGTAATTTGCTAGGCCTAGAAATTGCAAGACACCTGTTGCACTGGTCGGGAATTCCCACTCGGTAAGCGCTCGAATTTTGTCTGGGTCAGCAGCCACACCTTCTTTCGAAAGAATGTGCCCTAGGTACTTGACTTGAGCCTGCAGAAATTTGCACTTGGAAAATTTGACCTGCAGTCCTGATTCTCGTATTTTGTCAAACACTTGTCTTAAATGCTGGAGGTGCTGTTCTGGTGTCTGGGACAGGATCATGATGTCATCAATGTAAATGAGGACGAATGCTAGATCAGCAAAGATTTTATTGACAGTGCTCTGGTATTGACTGGGCGCGTTCGAAAGACCCATTGGCAGGCAACGCCATGCATAATGGCCGAAGGGTGTAGCAAAAGCTGTCTTGGGCTGGTCTTCCTCGGAAATAAGCAGTTGGTGAAAGCCACCTGCCATGTCTAGACAAGAGAAACATGAAGCTCCGCGAGCTGCATCTAGAAGATCATCGATCCTTGGTAGTGGGTAGCGTAGTTTGACAGTTAGTTCGTTCAAGGCTCGGTAATCAAGGCAGAACCTAAGTCCTCCATTTGGTTTCTTGATGAACAAGACTGGGGCTCCATAAGGACTGTTGACAGGGGTGATGATTCCTTTGTCAAGTAGCTCGGCAACCTGTTTCTTGAGTTCTTCAGACTCGGCTGGAGAGAGACGAAAGTTCCTGCGAAAAGGTGGTTTAGCGCCAGCGACCAGATCGATCGTGTGCTCTAGAGGTGGGACTTTCGCTCCGCCAGCTCGAGGGGTTTCTGAAAAAATGTCATCGTACTCGTGGATCAGTGAAGTAATCGCTGTACGCTGGTCTGGGTGCACATGGTTCATGTTTGCTAGTTTTTCTCGACTGGTTTTATGGTCTAGTTCTCCTTCTGGATTTGGTACTGGTTGTAACTCCTCGTCTGGTTCGCTAGCCTGTGGTGTCAATACAGCTAAGAATGCTCGGTGGCGACCAGACTTGAGTAATTTGGCTGCAAGGCCAGCTGGGATTTGATCGGTCTTCGTACGTGTACGGCATGGTCGGGATTCGTCTTCAGCGTCACACTGTCCAGCGTTATTGTCATGGGTCGGATCGGCTGGGCTAGAAGTGGTCTTCACAGCATGAGCAACCTGTACTGCACCTGTGCCACGTAAAACACACGAATTCAAGACCTCATGAACGACCCCGTCAGTGATGGTCATGAGACTAGACTGGTCTGGGCTGTACTGCAAATTACAAGAGTGTGTTTTCATGAAGTCTTCGCCAATGATTAAATCAATGGTATCGAGAAACGCTGGGAGGATGTGAACTGTAGCCTCAAAGTCAGTCCGGCCGAACTTAACAGTGAGACTCGCAGAACCTAGGACAGTACAGTCTCGACCAGCCGCAGTGGCCACTGCTCGATATTTACTTGAACGAATCTGGAGTCCGAGTTTCTTGGCAAGTTTGGCTCCCATGAAACATGAGGATGCCCCCGAATCAAATAGACACTTGAGGTTTTTGCCATGTGCTTGGCCGTGGTAGGTTGCTGCTAGGGGCTGGTCATCACCATCTTGGTGATTTCCATCTTGTTTTACATCCTTGTCTTGGCTGGTATGCAATATCTGGACTCGATCATCAACTTGTATTTTGGCTAGAACTCGACACTGGGCTGTTTCTCTTGTATCAGCTGGGATTACAAAGGCAAGTACTGGGGATGGTTTCATACCCTTATTCATAGCGGTACCAAGCGCTGAACTGGATTCGTATTTCTTGGCTAGAAAAGAGTGTTGGAGTAGCGGTTGTAATCCTGCTGCTTGTCTGGAGGAAACTAGAAGACATGAACTGGTGTTGGGTCTGTTGTTCAAATAAAGCCTGGCTTGGCTTCTGGTTTTTGCAACGTAAATCTGGTGTTTGTCTGGAGAGTTGGAGTGAATGACTGGAAGCGTGCAGGTACAATTCAAATGTTCGTTACAAATCACTCGGTCGTACGTCAGGAAGCTAGAGTTCATCAAGTCAGACACGTGATTCTCAACTGCAGTGCACACATGACATCTAGAGACAGGAGGGGGACCCGGGAATACCTCCTGCAAAAATTCCTACTGGGAAGGAGGCTTGTTTTCCTTCTTCTCAGGGCAGTTCTTGGCTTGGTGGCAACCTGCCCGGCAGTACCAGCACAGGTTATACTCGTTCAATGATTGCTTCGCAGCGATGCTCAGTGCACCCACGTACTTGTAGTACGGGCAGGACTCGAATGGGGTCTTGAAGTTTTTGGCCTCTTTCCCGGAGCTGGTCTGGGCGCTGGGCTCGATCTTCCTCTTCGGAACGGACTCGGTGTGTGCCAGCCGAGCGCGTCGCGGCTGCTGGAAGTCCTGTGTTTTGGCAGGGTACTCGGGTTTGTGCACTGGTCTGGTATCTGTGCGGTAGCTGGGTCTGGTCACTGGGGTGTAACTGGATCTTGATACTGGTACGAAACAGGCACGTGCACTGGTCATTCGCAGGTCCTCGACATATGCGAATTTCATGAGGTTTGGCAGGGATTGCCAGGTATTTCCATCCTTGTCTAGAATGCAGCGTTGTTTCAGGGATGGATCCATGCCTGATAGGTAATGGACGCACAAGGTTGCTTGAGATTCGTCGGGCAAGAGTCTGGTCACGTTCAGGAATTGCTGGGAGTACTGGGAGGCTGACTGGGAACCCTGGGTGATCATACGACCGACTAGTTGTTCGCGGGCAATGTCAACTGCTGAACGTACCTCGCCGGACACGAAGTTTGTGAGGGCCAGGATGAACTCGTTTTGCTCGAACAGCATGTGGGACTCGATGTAGTTCATTAAGAACTCCTTGACCTCGGGATCGTCGATAAAGACAGACATGTCCTCGGGGTAGCGGTGACCGTTCTCGAGCAGCCAGCGCCTGAGCTCCTCGAAGCTCATCGCGATTAATCTCGGCTTGTTCTTGCACTGTTGGAAGAACGGCTTGTTCATCCGGCCTGGTGCAGGCAAGGCTGGGGGACGACGACGATAGTCAGTCTCGCGTCTGACAGGTACTGGGATTTGAACTTGGGTGGGTACACTGGTAACAGGATTCCCGACAAGACGAACGGTAGGAGTAACAACAGGCTGGGCTGGGACAGCAGTTGAATCTAGTCTGGTTAAGAGTGACTGCAAGAGTTGCAATTCACCTTGCTTGAGTTGTTTCTTGAATTGCTCGAACATATCGTCCTGCATGTAGGACGAGGTATGCTGGGCCGGTAGAGGGTCCGTGCTGCAGCCAGCGACGCAAGGTGTGATCAAGACTCGAGGGTTGGCCACCGCTGCGTATGTTGCAGGTGCCACGGAAGCCACAGCGATGGGCTGGAGAGCTGGTCTCGGTGCAGCTACCGCAATTGGGACAGGGGCTTGTGCTGGTGCTGGTACTGGTGCTGGTACTGGTGCTGGTACTGGTGCTGGTACTGGTGCTGGTGCTGGTGTCCAGCCATGCAACATTTGAAGAAGCGAGCTTGCCGTTGATGTACAGGCCATCCTTTCGGTTGAAGTCAGACATGCACATCTGATCTGTGAGGGACGAAGGCAAGGATAGCAAGATTAGTAAGGAGATATCGAGGAAGTGATGTGGCACAAAGGATCAGCGGAACTAGTGATGACGCTGCTTTTTCTCGGTCGGATATTTTCTTATCGCTGGCAGGTTTCTTGTATATCTTTTTTAATGAAGTGGCCTCAGGCATACAGGGCAATAAAGACTTCGTTTCACGCAGATATTACTCACTGACTCCCATGATGAGGCGGGTGGCTCCGAAGGTGGAGATGGTGGTGTAGCACTGGCTGGGCGCCTGGACGGGGCCCCGGTAGGAGAGGGTCATGCAGTACATGCCAGGCGACTTTTCAACCGGCTTGGTCAGGTCGAACGGTAGACTTGTAAAATTGTAGTCCGTGCATCGATGGAAAGGAAATGTAGGAACGCCTCTGCAGGAATGAAAGGTGCAAAGGGCTACGTAAAATTTTGCGGGTTTCGAGCCCTTTGTCGCATAGTGGCATGGGCAAGGAGATAAGGACACGTGCAGTTGTTGCGCGGCAGACACATGCAAGCAAGGGGTCATCGGGACACATACGGACAGCTATCTGCTGCTGGGCCAACACTAGCAAAACTCGTATTGCTATTTGCTAGGATGTTTGTTTGATTCGCAATCCTTAGAAAGAGAAAAATGAAAGGCTGTGAAGAGGAGTTGGTCGGTTGCACCCACCCCTGTCCTTGGACGCCAGCAGCCATCAGCGCTGACAGCAGCAGAGCTGCGATTCCCCACTTCATGTTGCTGTGGGAGGTAGGCACAGGGCACAACCGAAGGGGCTGAGACGATCGGTTAAGTCCTTCCTGCGTGAACCTTGATGTTTCCAAGATATCACGATGCGACAATATCACCTCCGGTCGCTATTTATAGCCTGCGCGGTGCACGCCCAGGTAACGATGGCGGGCCCAAGAAGTTAACCGACATGAACAGGTGAACATGCATGTCGGACCCGCATCGATATTTCCCCGAAATTTGCGCAGGATGTCGATGTACCGCGCACATGTCTGGCAGGAATGACCACGACAACGAGCATGCATTCACGACATGTGCAAGCAGGCAATTATTAATGCTACAACTCGTAAAACATCCCACCCGTGGTCCCAGGCAGGCATCGCATGGAATACATACATGAAACATGCTCGATTTCACCACTCGCTCCGTTGAAGGAGCGCCAGTGATTATGTTCTTTGAAGTGTTCCGGCAATCAAGGCAAGCCTCGGCAATCAAGATGTAGCACATAACAGCCACTCAGCCCCTGGCGGCTGGCAGAGCTTGACTGCCGATCCACCATGGCACACTCATTTGTAAAAGCGCATAAACGAGCGATGTCTTGTGAACTCTGAAGGGTTTTGCAGGTAAGAGTCCCATGTGCATCCTTGGCGCCAAGGGACACTAACCACCGGTACTGAATTGTGACGCCCACGCCTATCTACGTCCTGGGCGAACTGGTAAAGCATCATGGGCTTCAGCATCACTAAACGCATTATTCACCAGCAGGTGAAGAGATAAAACAGGCCCTGACTTGGCTAGTACCGGTACGGCATCTTCCTTACGTCCAGTATATTTTAGTGTACCCCATATCACCTCTATGGTGTCACCATGCGGACATTCAGCCATGGGTCAAAATCAACTTGACCAGCCTACTTACAGCTAGTGGCCCAAGTAGGGCTTGCTGATACTAGGCCACCTGGCCACCTACACAATTTCCTTGGTTGGGGTTTTTCTGTTTTGTCTTTGACTTTTGTTCCTTCTGTTTGATCTCTCGTCTCGACGCCCTTGGCATCTCTTGTATGACTTGCCTTGTCTTCCTGAGTCTGCTGCCACCCTTTTCCATCGGCCTGTGTGGTTTGATTTGATGGTTCCCATCAATGTAAAACAAATGTACCGTAGAACCGAGTAGGGTTCGCGCACCCCTGATTTCAATATTTTAGCAAATCGTCCGCGCAGCAAAAAAAATCATGAGTCCGCGTAGCGCTTTTACCGCGCATCAGCCATTTTGAGCAAATGGTTTATTTTCCTGAGCGCGCAGCCCCTCGGATACTATTATTAAAAGTCCGCGCAACTACTTTGCGCAACTACTTCTGTCGCGCAGGGCAAATAGCCACTACCAATACAGTCGACACAAGCAAAAACAATGGCTTGGGGACTGGGCTTGGGGGCTTTTCGCGTGATGCTGAGCAAGGAGTCTCTGGGGCGTCCAATAACCGGCCTCTTCGCTGCTTCTTTCTCTGCTTCCCTCGCTTGCCTCTCTGCTACCCTCGCCTGCCTCTTGTATCCCTCGCCTCGTCATCAGCTGATGCAAGTCTGGTGCGTTCCTCCGGGGTACTTTAAGCGTACTAGATTTCTTAAAGATATCGGCTATCGATGGTTGTTTGTTTGGGATCTGCATCCTAGCCAGTGGCATCGGGATGCGCCGACAGGCGCTTAAGTGATAAAACCGTGAAACGTACCGAGGAGGACGAGCGAGGACGAGGAAAGGGGGTGATATTTGGTACCGGAAACTAGTCCGCGCACCCCCTCAAATAGTTTTTTTGCTCTGTGACAGACAAGTTCGCGCAGCATGAATTTTTTAATTAATTTTACCACGCAGGCTGTCCGCGCACCCTCGAAAATAATTAATTAATAGTGGATTGCAACCGGTTCTACGGTAAGGGAGCAGCATTTATCAAGCAGGACATGTAGCAGTCATGCAGCAGTGCATCTAGTGCTTCAACCGCTTTGCGGGCACCTGTCATATACTGTACTCGTCGATAGGGTTGGCGCATCCCTATCCATCATAAAAGGGGCTATCAACGTCAGTGATGCAAAACACAGAACAGGAGTGGCGGGTTTTTTGTCACTGATAATGCCTCTACAATCGATGCTAGGATGGCAACCGCTGTCATGTACCGAGGGGTATGATACGTGGAACAGAAGAATCCCTCGGACATAGGCGCATGTCGAAGTTGAACATCCCCATCAACATGTTTTAAACATCCGGATTTGCAGTTCTGACCAAAATCAAAAGATATGGAAATTATCTTCATAAGCTTTGAAATGCAGGAATGGCCATGACGACGCCTCCTCAAAGAGACCCAGACACGCAGGCAAACTCAATGTCACCGGTCGGAAATTGGCTACTTTCCAGACCTCCCAGGATTCGATCGAGGGGGGAATGCAAGTCGTGCTTATCTTCCCGAACTGCCAGGGCTCGAATGAGGTAAACCAAGTTTGCCCTTGGTTTTACCTCACCCAGTAGTTGGGACGGCTACTGCATGCATCTGCGATCGGGAGCAGCTCACGGACGGGCACGCTGCTGATAGTTCTCTCCATGCATATAAGCCAGACGTGCACATCTTGCATCTCTCATCTGTCGCGAGGCCATGGCTGTGTCTTCATGTTTCGTCTTACCTCTGGTCTGACCCCTCCATGCAGCAGCCATACAACGCGGTTCTGACCCAGTTGCCAACCCACCACTTCTCCAGTCCTGGAAATGCGTTTTCTATTATGCAGGAAGCACAAATGTACACATCGAATGTATATTCTGCTCTGAGGCCATGGCTAACCGCTCGATTTTTTGACACCTGCCCAGATGCCATGGCCAACCTCTCAGCACGTCGCAGGCAAAATCTAGGGGAAAACTCAACCCCAGCCTTAATTCAGAGATCTGAAAACATGAGCAAACTAAACTATCTGCCAGGGATCAGCCAAGGAAATAATACTTACTGTATGCGTATACCTGCTAGCCTTTCAACGAGCACGTTTGCAAGTTACATTCATTTGTGTTACAGTTGTGATGGGGATCCTCTCCTACCTAGGAACTTGGCATGCTTCTAACATCAGTGAAGAATCCACAACAGAGGCCCCACTGGTAAACAGCGGTGTGAACAGCGAGATCTTGGTAACAGCAGTAAATAAAATAAATACGCCTATCTCACGAAGAAAAACGAACGCAAAACAAAAAATACGAAGAAAATCACTGGGGAGCATGCCCGTAGGTATCTATCAAAAATACATGGCATCCCCAAATAAAAAAGCCTGGCTCTTAAAATACATGCTTAAGCAATCTTGGAGATTCACGCGCAAATGGAACAACCCAGGGGCCCAAGGTTCCAAGGATCCATGGCTCAAGCATACAGGAAAATACAGGAGTCAGGAAAGAACTGACTGCAATTATCACAAGTCTGAGGTAAACGCGAGGCGAGCAAACCAGGATAGACACACCGAGGGGACCTACCCAAGGCAAATAGGAGGGGGTGCAAACTGGATCAAACAAAAATTAAGTAATACACAAAGGGAACCACACCATACCGGAGGGGATCCAGTATGAAAAGCAGGAGGGTTTGTTCTGCCAAGCACATGCAATGGCTATGCTCATGGGTGCACCCCTCACACACAAAGTGGGAGATTATGGACTGGTTCATGACCCAAAGGCAGAAACCGACCTACGAGCACCATAGATACACCCTTATGCCTGACCAAGGTGAATTCCAATCGAATGGGAACTTCACAACCACAGCATGGGCCTTCTCCGCGTTTGAAAACCATAGACACAGCCATGCTCACAACTATGTTCACAACCATGCACAGCCAAGGGAACAGGTATGCTCACATCCTTGCACAAAGAAGAACACACCGCCATGCTTACAGCAATGCTCACAGCCATGCTCACAGCCATCCTCTCAGCCATGAACACAGCCATGCTCACAGCCATGCTCACAGCCATGCTCATACCCATGTACACAGCCATACTTACCGCCAGGTGCAAAACCATGCTCACAGCCATGCTCATAATCATGCACACAGCCATGCTCTCAGCCATACTCACAGCCATGCTCACAGCCATGCTCATTTGCATGCACAGCCATGCTCTTAGCCATGCTCACAACCAAACACACAGCCATGCTCACAGCCATGCACACAACCATGCACACAGCCATGGTCACAGCCATGGTCACAGCAATGCTCATAAGCATGATCTCAGCCTTGCTCTCAGTCATGCCCATGGCTTAGTACACAGTCATGAACTCAGCCATGCGCACAGCCATGCTCACATCCATGCTCACTGGTATGCACACAGCCTTGCTCTCGGCCATGCCCTTAGCCATACTAACAGCCATGCAATAGTTATGCTCACAGCCATGCACGCAGCCATGCTCACAACCATGCACACAGGCATGCTCAGCCATGCTCTTGGCCATGCTCACAACCAAACACACATCCATGCTCACATCCATGCTCGCAACCATGCTCACAACCATGCACACAGCCATGCAGAAAGCCTGTAATGGTCACAGTCATGCTCATAAGCATGATCCCAGCCATGCTGTCAGCCATGCCCACGGCTTAGTACACAGTCATGCTCATAGTCATGCGCAAAGCCATGCTTTCAGCAACGGACACAGCCATGCTCAGAGCCATGATCACAGCCATGCTTACAGCCATGCATGAGTGCCTGATCAATTGATCCTGTGACAGGCTGAATTCTATTTTCGTGGCCATGGAAACATGCACCTGACCGGTGGGCCAAGAGGGTTAAGGAAACAGTGCAGCATGGGCCGGAGCCGGGGCCGCATACATGTTGTTAGCCTGGGCACTGTCAACGCAGCATGCTCACCATGCCTGCTGCGGCCTGAATGCTTCTGCACAAGCATACAGCTCATGTCACACCCAGTGGCTCACGTAAAACAGCCACACTCGCATACGTGCAATCACGCACACACCACTGCACCACCACCAGCACCTGTTGCGCTGGGATCACTTGGGGGATTAGCTGAAGGCAAAGCCAGAACATACCGGTATGATCTGAAATGGATACTGAATCGTCGCTGAAAGTAGCAGGTTATGATAGCACTTCGTGAGTAGTACCGGTGCTGCTGCTGTGCTGCATGGCTGCACTGACGTATGGGGCGTTTTGCTTAACGATGTGTGCGTGATAGCACATGTGACATGTCAATGACGGTATACCTCATGACCCTCCCCAATAAACAGCTCAGCCGCGTGGGTGTCTAACTGTCTGGTTGGACAAAAATTGTTGATAAAAGAGCAATAGCACCTCTTTATCAGTTCCGAACAATTGAACCCATGGCACATGCTGTCCATTCCGGAGGGGAAACCTCCAGATCAATGTCCAATCCAAGACTCCAGCTCAAGAAACATCTGCCAACGTCACAAATTTATGATTGGTAAGGACTCACGGGTGGGTGATCAACAGCTCTGCCACGTGGGTGTCTGACTGTCTGGTTGGACACGAAATGGAAACAAGAAAGAAAGAGTGGTGATAACACAATGGTGGACAGACGCGCTCGAAGTGGACGTGTGATAACACAAGTGTGGACGGGTGCGCACCAACCATGCAGACCATGGGATATCTTCTGTATGGTCGCAAGTCTGACAGAGTTGACATCGTAGCTGCCAGCAGGCTTAATCAGTGGAAAAAGCTGCGGACGTGGACAGAGGATCATGCAGTGGGTGTGCTTAGTGCCACCTCACCTGCAGACCATGGGATATCTTCTGTATGGTCGCAAGATTGCCCCTGCATGGTCGGGAAGTCTGACAGAGTTGACATCGTAGCTGCCAGCAGGCTTAATCAGGGGACAAAGCTGCGGACGTGGACAGAGGATCATGCAGTGGGTGTGCTTAGTGCCACCTCACCTGCTGCCACATCTGTACCATTCTCATGCCCTTCGATGTTACCTGGGCTGCAAAGGTTGCTGTGCCCATAATTTTGTACAAAAGGGCCATGCCATCGAGAGTGCATGCGGCTCAGTTCTTCTGAATCATATCTCTGCTGATGTGCTTTTAGTCATCACTGATCTCACACTCACTGCTGCCAGAGATGCTGGGCTAGGGGACAAGGCTAGCACATGGAGGACGCACTCCATGCCTGCTTTCAATGCCCCAGCATGAGAGCGGCACTTTGGGAGTGGGGGTGGGCTGGTCCTCGGAACAACGCTACAGACTTCTACCAGCTTTACCTGGGCAGGTAGGTAGGGGTGGGAGGCTCTGACTTTTGTGGAAGATGAAGGTGAGGTTGTTGATGGCTAGTCTCTTGAAGGCAGGAGATACGAGTTGCCTGACGTTTTTGTTGATGTTGTTTGTAGGGTGGACCCGCTTTCCTTTCTTTCCTATTGTGCCTTCTCCCTAGAGTTACTTAGCAGACTGTTTGCCGACATGGCCGAGCTTTATTTAAGCAGGGCCCAGTTCTTCAGCATTTCATCTGTGCATACGTCCCACTGAGTCAATGGTAATTCAGCAAGTCAGAACTGATTTCTGCTAATGTGCAAACTTCGCGATCTGCCTCTGTATCTAGAGCAGAGATAGCCTGGGTCGATTTGGATGAACAAATCAAGAGCCATTGCTAAGATTGCTTGCCTCTCCCAGGTCACACCCTCAACGCAGTGTTTATTCATTTGAAACAGTCCAGATCTGACAGATTGCTGGGCGGCCACCGTTGGCCGTGATGCAGATGAATCATAGCTGGAGAATCAAATAAATCACTGTTTTACATCCGTTTTGAATAATAACAGGTCATCTCAGTGTCAAATGTGTTTGGAAAATGTGCGAGCAGCGGCAAAATGTGTGACGCGATATGTACTGCTCACTCGTTCAGTGCTGAAATTTGAAGCTGCGACTGAGCTCTGATCCTCACATCCTTTCTGACCTATCTACTGCTACCGGTACTTAAATGGAAATAATGGAGGGCTGCTCTAGACACCTGTGAGGGAATAAGCACAGCTTTTTGAAAGAGATTCGCTGATCAGCTCTCACAAAACACTGGCTTATGTCCTCGTCGGGGTTGGAGCCGCAGGTTAACCGCTGGTTCCGCAGCAACCGTTGGGGCTGGTGGGCGATGGGGCGTAGGCAGCCCACCAGAACTTGCCATTGAGGAAGAACTTGTTGGCAGTGTTGCAAGCCGTGTTCATGGGGTCCAGGTTCAAAGTGACCAAAAGGACCTGGGGGCATATACCTTGGCCGCCGCTGCACAGACCAGTCACCTGAGAGAATGGAATCGAGGAATTCAAGGGCATGGTCAGGGGCATCGAAGTGGAGCGGGACAGGTTTCAGAAATGTTCCACAGACATGAACGCTACAACCCTTGCTAGCCCTTTTCGTCATTTTCTTAAATGATCTGAGAATCTCGAAATTCTTTGTACCCGGCGTTTGAGAATGACGCACCTTTCCAGTTAGGAGCTGCTGGTCTGGGGCGTAAGGGGCAGGGGCCAGAGTAGGCCACGTCTGAAGGGCATATGAAGGCATCGTAGTCTTTCCAGCAGAGTAGGAAAGGGTCTGGATGGCACCACGGCAGGCAGCTGCAAAAGGAGTGGAAACAGGAGGAGTCAGAGTCAAAAACATACAGTGAAGACTGGAGGAGTCAGGGTCCAAATATACACAAAATGTTGATGAAAGAGCAATAGCACCACTTTATCAGTTCAGAACAATTGAACCCATGACATATGCTGTCCATTCCGAAGAGGAAACCCCCAGATCAATGTCCTATCCAAGACCCCAGCTTGAAATACATCCGCCAGCATCACAAGTCCATGATAGGTCAGGACTCACGGTTGAGCATGAATTCGACCTTCTCCAGGTTGACGTCGCAGCATCCATACTGCGCACTGCAGGTAGGATTCTTCGCAATAATCAGCTGGACGACGTTGCCGGTTGCGTTGGGAGACATAGCTTGCACGTTGTAAGCGAATGCTGCGCTGCCAGTGCCCTGGAATACACCTCCATTGATTGCAGTGTTACCGGGGTAGCAAGTGTGAGGGAAGTCCATGAATGCGGGGGGAGGAGGAGGAGGAGGAGGGCTAGGGGGAGGGGGACGGGGGGGGAGGGGGGCTGGGGGGAGGAGGGGGGGGAGGACGGGGAGGAGGGGGGCTGGGGGGAGGGGGGGGGAGGAGGACGAGGGGGAGGGGGGCTAGGAGGAGGAGGGGGAGGAGGAGAGGGAGGAGGGGGAGGAGGAGGGCTGGGGGGAGGGGGACGAGGGGGAGGGGGAGGAGGGGGGCTGGGGGGAGGGGGAGGAGGAGGTGGGGGAGGACGAGGAGGCGGTGGGGGAGGAGGTGAGGGGGGAGGAGGAGGGCTGAAGTCAGCGCACACAGGGTAAGCATCTGTGAACGTGCATCCGCACGTGTCCTGAACAGCCATGCTGGTGCCGCAGGTGAACTGGCCGTAACCAACTCCAACCATAAGAACCTGAAATGTGTTAATGATATTACACAATGTTAAGGTTCAGCATCGGTCACAATTCATAATTGGGCACCGCAGCTACGAATTGCCAGAGATTATGCAGATCGAGGTGGTACACAAGTCCCCCATGACAGCAAAATACAAGATGTTTATAAACCTAGCCTCGCATTTGCTGAAAACCTGCGCTCTGACAAGTATTTCCGCCACATGACTGCTGGCTGCCCATCCCCCCCATGTGATGCAGATGCTACATGACCAACGAATGTATGCTTACCGGGAGAGAGGTGCCTGCTTGAAAAGATTGGCAGACGGTGGTGGTCTGGATGGATCCAGTGGCGCAGACCTTGACGCACGTGGTGTTGGTTGCGGTGCATGCATACATTAGGTTGGAGCCAGGTGCCACAGACATGCTGTAGGTTTGCATGTATGAGACAAGCGACGTGCATGTGGCTGCGTTGGGGCGAGGGGGCTGGAGGGGGTTGGTGGGGACCCTTCTGACACAGAAGTCAACGCAGATCTGGCAAACGGGAGGAGGAGGGGGAGGAGGAGGAGAGGGAGGGGGAGGAGGAGGGGGGCGGGGAGGAGGAGGGGGAGGGGGAGGGGGGGGGAGGGGGAGGGGGAGGAGGGGGGGAGGGGGGAGGGGGAGGAGGGGGGGAGGGAGGGGGGGGGGGGAGGAGGGCGGGGGGGAGGGGGAGGAGGGGGGCGAGGCGGAGGAGGGGAAGGAGGAGGAGGGGGAGGAGGGGAAGGAGGAGGGGGGCGCGGCGGAGGAGGGGAGGGAGGAGGAGGGGGAGGAGGGGAGGGAGGGGGAGGGGAGGGAGGAGGAGGGGGAGGGGGGGAGGGAGGGGGGGGTGGAGGAGGGCGGGGAGGGGGAGGAGACGGAGGAGGAGGAGGGGGAGGAGAGGGAGGAGGTGGGGGGGAGGGAGGAGGAGGAATGTTCACTGGGCAGCAGACGGGGGCACGATCAGTCTCCACGTCCCAGTTGATGGGCCAGTAGTATTGGCCGGGCCATGCCTGGAAGAACGTAGCCATGGTGCAGACCTTGGCGGCAGACTTGAAGCAGAACTCAGTGCCGGCGCTGGATGGCAGGATCAACAGGTTGTAAGACTTGATGATGGATTCAGTGCCGTAGTCCAGCCATGCAACATTTGAAGAAGCGAGCTTGCCGTTGATGTACAGGCCATCCTTTCGGTTGAAGTCAGACATGCACATCTGATCTGTGAGGGACGAAGGCAAGGAGATATCGAGGAAGTGATGTGGCACAAAGGATCAGCGGAACTAGTGATGACGTTGCTTTTTCTCGGTCGGATATTTTCTTATCGCTGGCAGGTTTCTTGTATATCTTTTTTAATGAAGTGGCCTCAGGCATACAGGGCAATAAAGACTTCGTTTCAAGCAGATATTACTCACTGACTCCCATGATGAGGCGGGTGGCTCCGAAGGTGGAGATGGTGGTGTAGCACTGGCTGGGCGCCTGGACGGGGCCCCGGTAGGAGAGGGTCATGCAGTACATGCCAGGCGACTTTTCGACCGGCTTGGTCAGGTCGAACGGTAGACTTGTAAAATTGTAGTCCGTGCATCGATGGAAAGGAAATGTAGGAACGCCTCTGCAGGAATGAAAGGTGCAAAGGGCTACGTAAAATTTTGCGGGTTTCGAGCCCTTTGTCGCATAGTGGCATGGGCAAGGAGATAAGGACACGTGCAGTTGTTGCGCGGCAGACACATGCAAGCAAAGGGTCATCGGGACACATACGGACAGCTATCTGCTGCTGGGCCAACACTAGCAAAACTCGTATTGCTATTTGCTAGGATGTTTGTTTGATTCGCAATCCTTAGAAAGAGAAAAATGAAAGGCTGTGAAGAGAAGTTGGTCGGTTGCACCCACCCCTGTCCTTGGACGCCAGCAGCCATCAGCGCTGACAGCAGCAGAGCTGCGATTCCCCACTTCATGTTGCTGTGGGAGGTAGGCACAGGGCACAACCGAAGGGGCTGAGACGATCGGTTAAGTCCTTCCTGCGTGAACCTTGATGTTTCCAAGATATCACGATGCGACAATATCACCTCCGGTCGCTATTTATAGCCTGCGCGGTGCACGCCCAGGTAACGATGGCGGGCCCAAGAAGTTAACCGACATGAACAGGTGAACATGCATGTCGGACCCGCATCGATATTTCCCCGAAATTTGCGCAGGATGTCGATGTACCGCGCACATGTCTGGCAGGAATGAACACGACAACGAGCATGCATTCACGACATGTGCAAGCAGGCAATTATTAATGCTACAACTCGTAAAACATCCCACCCGTGGTCCCAGGCAGGCATCGCATGGAATACATACATGATACATGCTCGATTTCACCACTCGCTCCGTTGAAGGAGCGCCAGTGATTATGTTCTTTGAAGTGTTCCGGCAATCAAGGCAAGCCTCGGCAATCAAGATGTAGCACATAACAGCCACTCAGCCCCTGGCGGCTGGCAGAGCTTGACTGCCGATCCACCATGGCACACTCATTTGTAAAAGCGCATAAACGAGCGATGTCTTGTGAACTCTGAAGGGTTTTGCAGGTAAGAGTCCCATGTGCATCCTTGGCGCCAAGGGACACTAACCACCGGTACTGAATTGTGACGCCCACGCCTATCTACGTCCTGGGCGAACTGGTAAAGCATCATGGGCTTCAGCATCACTAAACGCATTATTCACCAGCAGGTGAAGAGATAAAACAGGCCCTGACTTGGCTAGTACCGGTATGGCATCTTCCTTACGTCCAGTATATTTTAGTGTACCCCATATCACCTCTATGGTGTCACCATGCGGACATTCAGCCATGGGTCAAAATCAACTTGACCAGCCTACTTACAGCTAGTGGCCCAAGTAGGGCTTGCTGATACTAGGCCACCTGGCCACCTACACAATTTCCTTGGTTGGGGTTTTCTGTTTTGTCTTTGACTTTTGTTCCTTCTGTTTGATCTCTCGTCTCGACGCCCTTGGCATCTCTTGTATGACTTGCCTTGTCTTCCTGAGTCTGCTGCCACCCTTTTCCATCGGCTTGTGTGGTTTGATTTGATGGTTCCCATCAATGTAAAACAAATGTACCGTAGAACCGAGTAGGGTTCGCGCACCCTGATTTCAATATTTTAGCAAATCGTCCGCGCAGCAAAAAAAATCATGAGTCCGCGTAGCGCTTTTACCGCGCATCAACCATTTTGAGCAAATGGTTTATTTTCCTGAGCGCGCAGCCCCTCGGATACTATTATTAAAAGTCCGCGTAACTACTTTGCGCAACTACTTCTGTCGCGCAGGGCAAATAGCCACTACCAATACTTTCAACACAAGCAAAAACAATGGCTTGGGGACTGGGCTTGGGGGCTTTTCGCGTGTTGCTGAGCAAGGAGTCTCTGGGGCGTCCAATAACCGGCCTCTTCGCTGCTTCTTTCTCTGCTTCCCTCGCTTGCCTCTCTGCTACCCTCGCCTGCCTCTCTGCATCCCTCGCCTCGTCATCAGCTGATGCAAGTCTGGTGCGTTCCTCCGGGGTACTTTAAGCGTACTAGATTTCTTAAAGATATCGGCTATCGATGGTTGTTTGTTTGGGATCTGCATCCTAGCCAGTGGCATCGGGATGCGCCGACAGGCGCTTAAGTGATAAAACCGTGAAACGTACCGAGGAGGACGAGCGAGGACGAGGAAAGGGGGTGATATTTGGTACCGGAAACTAGTCCGCGCACCCCCTCAAATAGTTTTTTTGCTCTGTGACAGACAAGTTCGCGCAGCATGAATTTTTTAATTAATTTTACCACGCAGGCTGTCCGCGCACCCTCGAAAATAATTAATTAATAGTGGAGTGCAACCGGTTCTACGGTAAGGGAGCAGCATTTATCAAGCAGGACATGTAGCAGTCATGCAGCAGTGCATCTAGTGCTTCAACCGCTTTGCGGGCACCTGTCATATACTGTACTCGTCGATAGGGTTGGCGCATCCCTATCCATCATAAAAGGGGCTATCAACGTCAGTGATGCAAAACACAGAACAGGAGTGGCGGGTTTTTTGTCACTGATAATGCCTCTACAATCGATGCTAGGATGGCAACCGCTGTCAAGAAAGAAAGAAAGAAAACGCCTGAGCGTGGCTTGAGGAATACGGGATTTGAAATGCCGTACACCGGGAGACAAAAAACTTTGTGGTTAAGGAGGATCGTCACCGGACAATAATGGGCAGGGGAGTTTTCCAGATGGCGACGCTGACGAAGGATGTTTATATGGCAGCGTATGGTATGCTTCGTGAGACGGCTGAGGACGGAGGAGATGTCGTGTTTGGAGATACCGAGCATGCTGAGGATTTTATCGGCAGGACGAAAGAGGAAGCCTGCGGTGCCCAGAAGGATGATATGTGTATGAGAAGAAGGCGGGGAAGGATGAGGGGGGGAGATGGGCACGGTCGGCGAAGGATCAGGTGGAAGGGCAGGATGGAGAACGGGTGCCAAGGAAACAGTCCAACCATTATGTTTGAGGAGAAGGATAAGTTGTAAATGTTGTTCTGATTTACGGGCATGACACTGTTCGAAAGAAAATTCGGAGGTGTAACCGACTTCAACAACGTGTACAGTGCAAGTCCTCTGGAGCCGAGACATAGTTTGTGAGCTAGAGAGTTGACCAGCTGTCATGTACCGAGGGGTATGATACGTGGAACAGAAGAATCCCTCGGACATAGGCGCATGTCGAAGTTGAACATCCCCATCAACATGTTTTGAACATCCGGATTTGCAGTTCTGACCAAAATCAAAAGATATGGAAATTATCTTCATAAGCTTTGAAATGCAGGAATGGCCATGACGACGCCTCCTCAAAGAGACCCAGACACGCAGGCAAACTCAATGTCACCGGTCGGAAATTGGCTACTTTCCAGACCTCCCAGGATTCGATCGAGGGGGGAATGCAAGTCGTGCTTATCTTCCCGAACTGCCAGGGCTCGAATGAGGTAAACCAAGTTTGCCCTTGGTTTTACCTCACCCAGTAGTTGGGACGGCTACTGCATGCATCTGCGATCGGGAGCAGCTCACGGTCGGGCACGCTGCTGATAGTTCTCTCCATGCATATAAGCCAGACGTGCACATCTTGCATCTCTCATCTGTCGCGAGGCCATGGCTGTGTCTTCATGTTTCGTCTTACCTCTGGTCTGACCCCTCCATGCAGCAGCCATACAACGCGGTTCTGACCCAGTTGCCAACCCACCACTTCTCCAGTCCTGGAAATGCGTTTTCTATTATGCAGGAAGCACAAATGTACACATCGAATGTATATTCTGCTCTGAGGCCATGGCTAACCGCTCGATTTTTTGACACCTGCCCAGATGCCATGGCCAACCTCTCAGCACGTCGCAGGCAAAATCTAGGGGAAAACTCAACCCCAGCCTTAATTCAGAGATCTGAAAACATGAGCAAACTAAACTATCTGCCAGGGATCAGCCAAGGAAATAATACTTACTGTATGCGTATACCTGCTAGCCTTTCAACGACTAACGTTTGAAAGTTACATTTGTGTTACAGTTGTGATTGGGATCCTCTCCTACCTAGGAACTTGGCATGCTTCTAACATCAGTGAAGAATCCACAACAGAGGCCCCACTGGTAAACAGCGGTGTGAACAGCGAGATCTTGGTAACAGCAGTAAATAAAATAAATACGCCTATCTCACGAAGAAAAACGAACGCAAAACAAAAAATACGAAGAAAATCACTGGGGAGCATGCCCGTAGGTATCTATCAAAAATACATGGCATCCCCAAATAAAAAAGCCTGGCTCTTAAAATACATGCTTAAGCAATCTTGGAGATTCACGCGCAAATGGAACAACCCAGGGGCCCAAGGTTCCAAGGATCCATGGCTCAAGCATACAGGAAAATACAGGAGTCAGGAAAGAACTGACTGCAATTATCACAAGTCTGAGGTAAACGCGAGGCGAGCAAACCAGGATAGACACACCGAGGGGACCTACCCAAGGCAAATAGGAGGGGGTGCAAACTGGATCAAACAAAAATTAAGTAATACACAAAGGGAACCACACCATACCGGAGGGGATCCAGTATGAAAAGCAGGAGGGTTTGTTCTGCCAAGCACATGCAATGGCTATGCTCATGGGTGCACCCCTCACACACAAAGTGGGAGATTATGGACTGGTTCATGACCCAAAGGCAGAAACCGACCTACGAGCACCATAGATACACCCTTATGCCTGACCAAGGTGAATTCCAATCGAATGGGAACTTCACAACCACAGCATGGGCCTTCTCCGCGTTTGAAAACCATAGACACAGCCATGCTCACAACTATGTTCACAACCATGCACAGCCAAGGGAACAGGTATGCTCACATCCTTGCACAAAGAAGAACACACCGCCATGCGTACAGCCATGCTTACAGCAATGCTCACAGCCATGCTCACAGCCATCCTCTCAGCCATGAACACAGCCATGCTCACAGCCATGCTCACAGCCATGCTCATACCCATGTACACAGCCATACTTACCGCCAGGTGCAAAACCATGCTCACAGCCATGCTCATAATCATGCACACAGCCATGCTCTCAGCCATACTCACAGCCATGCTCACAGCCATGCTCATTTGCATGCACAGCCATGCTCTTAGCCATGCTCACAACCAAACACACAGCCATGCTCACAGCCATGCACACAACCATGCACACAGCCATGGTCACAGCCATGGTCACAGCAATGCTCATAAGCATGATCTCAGCCTTGCTCTCAGTCATGCCCATGGCTTAGTACACAGTCATGAACTCAGCCATGCGCACAGCCATGCTCACATCCATGCTCACTGGTATGCACACAGCCTTGCTCTCGGCCATGCCCTTAGCCATACTAACAGCCATGCAATAGTTATGCTCACAGCCATGCACGCAGCCATGCTCACAACCATGCACACAGGCATGCTCAGCCATGCTCTTGGCCATGCTCACAACCAAACACACATCCATGCTCACATCCATGCTCGCAACCATGCTCACAACCATGCACACAGCCATGCAGAAAGCCTGTAATGGTCACAGTCATGCTCATAAGCATGATCCCAGCCATGCTGTCAGCCATGCCCACGGCTTAGTACACAGTCATGCTCACAGTCATGCGCAAAGCCATGCTTTCAGCAACGGACACAGCCATGCTCAGAGCCATGATCACAGCCATGCTTACAGCCATGCATGAGTGCCTGATCAATTGATCCTGTGACAGGCTGAATTCTATTTTCGTGGCCATGGAAACATGCACCTGACCGGTGGGCCAAGAGGGTTAAGGAAACAGTGCAGCATGGGCCGGAGCCGGGGCCGCATACATGTTGTTAGCCTGGGCACTGTCAACGCAGCATGCTCACCATGCCTGCCGCGGCCTGAATGCTTCTGCACAAGCATACAGCTCATGTCACACCCAGTGGCTCACGTAAAACAGCCACACTCGCATACGTGCAATCACGCACACACCACTGCACCACCACCAGCACCTGTTGCGCTGGGATCACTTGGGGGATTAGCTGAAGGCAAAGCCAGAACATACCGGTATGATCTGAAATGGATACTGAATCGTCGCTGAAAGTAGCAGGTTATGATAGCACTTCGTGAGTAGTACCGGTGCTGCTGCTGTGCTGCATGGCTGCACTGACGTATGGGGCGTTTTGCTTAACGATGTGTGCGTGATAGCACATGTGACATGTCAATGACGGTATACCTCATGACCCTCCCCAATAAACAGCTCAGCCGCGTGGGTGTCTAACTGTCTGGTTGGACAAAAAAAGTTGATAAAAGAGCAATAGCACCTCTTTATCAGTTCAGAACAATTGAACCCATGGCACATGCTGTCCATTCCGGAGGGGAAACCTCCAGATCAATGTCCAATCCAAGACTCCAGCTCAAGAAACATCTGCCAACGTCACAAATTTATGATTGGTAAGGACTCACGGGTGGGTGATCAACAGCTCTGCCACGTGGGTGTCTGACTGTCTGGTTGGACACGAAATGGAAACAAGAAAGAAAGAGTGGTGATAACACAATGGTGGACAGACGCGCTCGAAGTGGACGTGTGATAACACAAGTGTGGACGGGTGCGCACCAACCATGCAGACCATGGGATATCTTCTGTATGGTCGCAAGTCTGACAGAGTTGACATCGTAGCTGCCAGCAGGCTTAATCAGTGGAAAAAGCTGCGGACGTGGACAGAGGATCATGCAGTGGGTGTGCTTAGTGCCACCTCACCTGCAGACCATGGGATATCTTCTGTATGGTCGCAAGATTGCCCCTGCATGGTCGGGAAGTCTGACAGAGTTGACATCGTAGCTGCCAGCAGGCTTAATCAGGGGACAAAGCTGCGGACGTGGACAGAGGATCATGCAGTGGGTGTGCTTAGTGCCACCTCACCTGCTGCCACATCTGTACCATTCTCATGCCCTTCGATGTTACCTGGGCTGCAAAGGTTGCTGTGCCCATAATTTTGTACAAAAGGGCCATGCCATCGAGAGTGCATGCGGCTCAGTTCTTCTGAATCATATCTCTGCTGATGTGCTTTTAGTCATCACTGATCTCACACTCACTGCTGCCAGAGATGCTGGGCTAGGGGACAAGGCTAGCACATGGAGGACGCACTCCATGCCTGCTTTCAATGCCCCAGCATGAGAGCGGCACTTTGGGAGTGGGGGTGGGCTGGTCCTCGGAACAACGCTACAGACTTCTACCAGCTTTACCTGGGCAGGTAGGTAGGGGTGGGAGGCTCTGACTTTTGTGGAAGATGAAGGTGAGGTTGTTGATGGCTAGTCTCTTGAAGGCAGGAGATACGAGTTGCCTGACGTTTTTGTTGATGTTGTTTGTAGGGTGGACCCGCTTTCCTTTCTTTCCTATTGTGCCTTCTCCCTAGAGTTACTTAGCAGACTGTTTGCCGACATGGCCGAGCTTTATTTAAGCAGGGCCCAGTTCTTCAGCATTTCATCTGTGCATACGTCCCACTGAGTCAATGGTAATTCAGCAAGTCAGAACTGATTTCTGCTAATGTGCAAACTTCGCGATCTGCCTCTGTATCTAGAGCAGAGATAGCCTGGGTCGATTTGGATGAACAAATCAAGAGCCATTGCTAAGATTGCTTGCCTCTCCCAGGTCACACCCTCAACGCAGTGTTTATTCATTTGAAACAGTCCAGATCTGACAGATTGCTGGGCGGCCACCGTTGGCCGTGATGCAGATGAATCATAGCTGGAGAATCAAATAAATCACTGTTTTACATCCGTTTTGAATAATAACAGGTCATCTCAGTGTCAAATGTGTTTGGAAAATGTGCGAGCAGCGGCAAAATGTGTGACGCGATATGTACTGCTCACTCGTTCAGTGCTGAAATTTGAAGCTGCGACTGAGCTCTGATCCTCACATCCTTTCTGACCTATCTACTGCTACCGGTACTTAAATGGAAATAATGGAGGGCTGCTCTAGACACCTGTGAGGGAATAAGCACAGCTTTTTGAAAGAGATTCGCTGATCAGCTCTCACAAAACACTGGCTTATGTCCTCGTTGGGGTTGGAGCCGCAGGTTAACCGCTGGTTCCGCAGCAACCGTTGGGGCTGGTGGGCGATGGGGCGTAGGCAGCCCACCAGAACTTGCCATCGAGGAAGAACTTGTTGGCAGTGTTGCAAGCCGTGTTCATGGGGTCCAGGTTCAAAGTGACCAAAAGGACCTGGGGGCATATACCTTGGCCGCCGCTGCACAGACCAGTCACCTGAGAGAATGGAATCGAGGAATTCAAGGGCATGGTCAGGGGCATCGAAGTGGAGCGGGACAGGTTTCAGAAATGTTCCACAGACATGAACGCTACAAACCTCAGCCCTTTTCGTCATTTTCTTAAATGATCTGAGAATCTTGAAATTCTTTGTACCCGGCGTTTGAGAATGACGCACCTTTCCAGTTAGGAGCTGCTGGTCCGGGGCGTAAGGGGCAGGGGCCAGAGTAGGCCACGTCTGGAGAGCATATGAAGGCATCGTAGTCTTTCCAGCAGAGTAGGAAAGGGTCTGGATGGCACCACGGCAGGCAGCTGCAAAAGGAGTGGAAACAGGAGGAGTCAGAGTCAAAAACATACAGTGAAGACTGGAGGAGTCAGGGTCCCAAAATACACAAAATGTTGATGAAAGAGCAATAGAACCTCAGTTCAGGACAATTGAACCCATGACATATGCTGTCCATTCCGAAGAGGAAACCCCCAGATCAATGTCCTATCCAAGACCCCAGCTTGAAATACATCCGCCAGCATCACAAGTCCATGATAGGTCAGGACTCACGGTTGAGCATGAATTCGACCTTCTCCAGGTTGACGTCGCAGCATCCATACTGCGCACTGCAGGTAGGATTCTTCGCAATAATCAGCTGGACGACGTTGCCGGTTGCGTTGGGAGACATAGCTTGCACGTTGTAAGCGAATGCTGCGCTGCCAGTGCCCTGGAATACACCTCCATTGATTGCAGTGTTACCGGGGTAGCAAGTGTGAGGGAAGTCCATGAATGCGGGGGGAGGAGGAGGAGGAGGAGGGCTAGGGGGAGGGGGACGGGGGGGAGGGGGGCTGGGGGGAGGAGGGGGGGGAGGACGGGGAGGAGGGGGGCTGGGGGGAGGGGGGGGAGGAGGACGAGGGGGAGGGGGGCTAGGAGGAGGAGGGGGAGGAGGAGAGGGAGGAGGGGGAGGAGGAGGGCTGGGGGGAGGGGGACGAGGGGGAGGGGGAGGAGGGGGGCTGGGGGGAGGGGGAGGAGGAGGTGGGGGAGGACGAGGAGGCGGTGGGGGAGGAGGTGAGGGGGGAGGAGGAGGGCTGAAGTCAGCGCACACAGGGTAAGCATCTGTGAACGTGCATCCGCACGTGTCCTGAACAGCCATGCTGGTGCCGCAGGTGAACTGGCCGTAACCAACTCCAACCATAAGAACCTGAAATGTGTTAATGATATTACACAATGTTAAGGTTCAGCATCGGTCACAATTCATAATTGGGCACCGCAGCTACGAATTGCCAGAGATTATGCAGATCGAGGTGGTACACAAGTCCCCCATGACAGCAAAATACAAGATGTTTATAAACCTAGCCTCGCATTTGCTGAAAACCTGCGCTCTGACAAGTATTTCCGCCACATGACTGCTGGCTGCCCATCCCCCCCATGTGATGCAGATGCTACATGACCAACGAATGTATGCTTACCGGGAGAGAGGTGCCTGCTTGAAAAGATTGGCAGACGGTGGTGGTCTGGATGGATCCAGTGGCGCAGACCTTGACGCACGTGGTGTTGGTTGCGGTGCATGCATACATTAGGTTGGAGCCAGGTGCCACAGACATGCTGTAGGTTTGCATGTAAGAGACAAGCGACGTGCATGTGGCTGCGTTGGGGCGAGGGGGCTGGAGGGGGTTGGTGGGGACCCTTCTGACACAGAAGTCAACGCAGATCTGGCAAACGGGAGGAGGAGGGGGAGGAGGAGGAGAGGGAGGGGGAGGAGGAGGGGGGCGGGGAGGAGGAGGGGGAGGGGGAGGGGGGGGGAGGGGGAGGGGGAGGAGGGGGGGAGGGGGGAGGGGGAGGAGGGGGGGAGGGAGGGGGGGGGGGAGGAGGGCGGGGGGGAGGGGGAGGAGGGGGGCGAGGCGGAGGAGGGGAAGGAGGAGGAGGGGGAGGAGGGGAAGGAGGAGGGGGGCGCGGCGGAGGAGGGGAGGGAGGAGGAGGGGGAGGAGGGGAGGGAGGGGGAGGGGAGGGAGGAGGAGGGGGAGGGGGGGAGGGAGGGGGGGGTGGAGGAGGGCGGGGAGGGGGAGGAGACGGAGGAGGAGGAGGGGGAGGAGAGGGAGGAGGTGGGGGGGAGGGAGGAGGAGGAATGTTCACTGGGCAGCAGACGGGGGCACGATCAGTCTCCACGTCCCAGTTGATGGGCCAGTAGTATTGGCCGGGCCATGCCTGGAAGAACGTAGCCATGGTGCAGACCTTGGCGGCAGACTTGAAGCAGAACTCAGTGCCGGCGCTGGATGGCAGGATCAACAGGTTGTAAGACTTGATGATGGATTCAGTGCCGTAGTCCAGCCATGCAACATTTGAAGAAGCGAGCTTGCCGTTGATGTACAGGCCATCCTTTCGGTTGAAGTCAGACATGCACATCTGATCTGTGAGGGACGAAGGCAAGGATAGCAAGATTAGTAAGGAGATATCGAGGAAGTGATGTGGCACAAAGGATCAGCGGAACTAGTGATGACGCTGCTTTTTCTCGGTCGGATATTTTCTTATCGCTGGCAGGTTTCTTGTATATCTTTTTTAATGAAGTGGCCTCAGGCATACAGGGCAATAAAGACTTCGTTTCACGCAGATATTACTCACTGACTCCCATGATGAGGCGGGTGGCTCCGAAGGTGGAGATGGTGGTGTAGCACTGGCTGGGCGCCTGGACGGGGCCCCGGTAGGAGAGGGTCATGCAGTACATGCCAGGCGACTTTTCAACCGGCTTGGTCAGGTCGAACGGTAGACTTGTAAAATTGTAGTCCGTGCATCGATGGAAAGGAAATGTAGGAACGCCTCTGCAGGAATGAAAGGTGCAAAGGGCTACGTAAAATTTTGCGGGTTTCGAGCCCTTTGTCGCATAGTGGCATGGGCAAGGAGATAAGGACACGTGCAGTTGTTGCGCGGCAGACACATGCAAGCAAGGGGTCATCGGGACACATACGGACAGCTATCTGCTGCTGGGCCAACACTAGCAAAACTCGTATTGCTATTTGCTAGGATGTTTGTTTGATTCGCAATCCTTAGAAAGAGAAAAATGAAAGGCTGTGAAGAGGAGTTGGTCGGTTGCACCCACCCCTGTCCTTGGACGCCAGCAGCCATCAGCGCTGACAGCAGCAGAGCTGCGATTCCCCACTTCATGTTGCTGTGGGAGGTAGGCACAGGGCACAACCGAAGGGGCTGAGACGATCGGTTAAGTCCTTCCTGCGTGAACCTTGATGTTTCCAAGATATCACGATGCGACAATATCACCTCCGGTCGCTATTTATAGCCTGCGCGGTGCACGCCCAGGTAACGATGGCGGGCCCAAGAAGTTAACCGACATGAACAGGTGAACATGCATGTCGGACCCGCATCGATATTTCCCCGAAATTTGCGCAGGATGTCGATGTACCGCGCACATGTCTGGCAGGAATGACCACGACAACGAGCATGCATTCACGACATGTGCAAGCAGGCAATTATTAATGCTACAACTCGTAAAACATCCCACCCGTGGTCCCAGGCAGGCATCGCATGGAATACATACATGAAACATGCTCGATTTCACCACTCGCTCCGTTGAAGGAGCGCCAGTGATTATGTTCTTTGAAGTGTTCCGGCAATCAAGGCAAGCCTCGGCAATCAAGATGTAGCACATAACAGCCACTCAGCCCCTGGCGGCTGGCAGAGCTTGACTGCCGATCCACCATGGCACACTCATTTGTAAAAGCGCATAAACGAGCGATGTCTTGTGAACTCTGAAGGGTTTTGCAGGTAAGAGTCCCATGTGCATCCTTGGCGCCAAGGGACACTAACCACCGGTACTGAATTGTGACGCCCACGCCTATCTACGTCCTGGGCGAACTGGTAAAGCATCATGGGCTTCAGCATCACTAAACGCATTATTCACCAGCAGGTGAAGAGATAAAACAGGCCCTGACTTGGCTAGTACCGGTACGGCATCTTCCTTACGTCCAGTATATTTTAGTGTACCCCATATCACCTCTATGGTGTCACCATGCGGACATTCAGCCATGGGTCAAAATCAACTTGACCAGCCTACTTACAGCTAGTGGCCCAAGTAGGGCTTGCTGATACTAGGCCACCTGGCCACCTACACAATTTCCTTGGTTGGGGTTTTTCTGTTTTGTCTTTGACTTTTGTTCCTTCTGTTTGATCTCTCGTCTCGACGCCCTTGGCATCTCTTGTATGACTTGCCTTGTCTTCCTGAGTCTGCTGCCACCCTTTTCCATCGGCCTGTGTGGTTTGATTTGATGGTTCCCATCAATGTAAAACAAATGTACCGTAGAACCGAGTAGGGTTCGCGCACCCCTGATTTCAATATTTTAGCAAATCGTCCGCGCAGCAAAAAAAATCATGAGTCCGCGTAGCGCTTTTACCGCGCATCAGCCATTTTGAGCAAATGGTTTATTTTCCTGAGCGCGCAGCCCCTCGGATACTATTATTAAAAGTCCGCGCAACTACTTTGCGCAACTACTTCTGTCGCGCAGGGCAAATAGCCACTACCAATACAGTCGACACAAGCAAAAACAATGGCTTGGGGACTGGGCTTGGGGGCTTTTCGCGTGATGCTGAGCAAGGAGTCTCTGGGGCGTCCAATAACCGGCCTCTTCGCTGCTTCTTTCTCTGCTTCCCTCGCTTGCCTCTCTGCTACCCTCGCCTGCCTCTTGTATCCCTCGCCTCGTCATCAGCTGATGCAAGTCTGGTGCGTTCCTCCGGGGTACTTTAAGCGTACTAGATTTCTTAAAGATATCGGCTATCGATGGTTGTTTGTTTGGGATCTGCATCCTAGCCAGTGGCATCGGGATGCGCCGACAGGCGCTTAAGTGATAAAACCGTGAAACGTACCGAGGAGGACGAGCGAGGACGAGGAAAGGGGGTGATATTTGGTACCGGAAACTAGTCCGCGCACCCCCTCAAATAGTTTTTTTGCTCTGTGACAGACAAGTTCGAGCAGCATGAATTTTTTAATTAATTTTACCACGCAGGCTGTCCGCGCACCCTCGAAAATAATTAATTAATAGTGGATTGCAACCGGTTCTACGGTAAGGGAGCAGCATTTATCAAGCAGGACATGTAGCAGTCATGCAGCAGTGCATCTAGTGCTTCAACCGCTTTGCGGGCACCTGTCATATACTGTACTCGTCGATAGGGTTGGCGCATCCCTGCCTATCCATCATAAAAGGGGCTATCAACGTCAGTGATGCAAAACACAGAACAGGAGTGGCGGGTTTTTTGTCACTGATAATGCCTCTACAATCGATGCTAGGATGGCAACCGCTGTCATGTACCGAGGGGTATGATACGTGGAACAGAAGAATCCCTCGGACATAGGCGCATGTCGAAGTTGAACATCCCCATCAACATGTTTTGAACATCCGGATTTGCAGTTCTGACCAAAATCAAAAGATATGGAAATTATCTTCATAAGCTTTGAAATGCAGGAATGGCCATGACGACGCCTCCTCAAAGAGACCCAGACACGCAGGCAAACTCAATGTCACCGGTCGGAAATTGGCTACTTTCCAGACCTCCCAGGATTCGATCGAGGGGGGAATGCAAGTCGTTCTTATCTTCCCGAACTGCCAGGGCTCGAATGAGGTAAGCCAAGTTTGCCCTTGGTTTTACCCCACCCAGTAGTTGGGACGGCTACTGCATGCATCTGCGATCGGGAGCAGCTCACGGTCGGGCACGCTGCTGATAGTTCTCTCTATGCATATATGCCAGACGTGCACATCTTGCATCTCTCATCTGTCGCGAGGCCATGGCTGTGTCTTCATGTTTCGTCTTACCTCTGGTCTGACCCCTCCATGCAGCAGCCATACAACGCGGTTCTGACCCAGTTGCCAACCCACCACTTCTCCAGTCCTGGAAATGCGTTTTCTATTATGCAGGAAGCACAAATGTACACATCGAATGTATATTCTGCTCTGAGGCCATGGCTAACCGCTCGATTTTTTGACACCTGCCCAGATGCCATGGCCAACCTCTCAGCACGTCGCAGGCAAAATCTAGGGGAAAACTCAACCCCAGCCTTAATTCAGAGATCTGAAAACATGAGCAAACTAAACTATCTGCCAGGGATCAGCCAAGGAAATAATACTTACTGTATGCGTATACCTGCTAGCCTTTCAACGAGCACGTTTGCAAGTTACATTCATTTGTGTTACAGTTGTGATGGGGATCCTCTCCTACCTAGGAACTTGGCATGCTTCTAACATCAGTGAAGAATCCACAACAGAGGCCCCACTGGTAAACAGCGGTGTGAACAGCGAGATCTTGGTAACAGCAGTAAATAAAATAAATACGTCTATCTCACGAAGAAAAACGAACGCAAAACAAAAAATACGAAGAAAATCACTGGGGAGCATGCCCGTAGGTATATCTATCAAAAATACATGGCATCCCCAAATAAAAAAGCCTGGCTCTTAAAATACATGCTTAAGCAATCTCGGAGATTAACGCGCAAATGGAACAACCCAGGGGCCCAAGGTTCCAAGGATCCATGGCTCAAGCATACAGGAAAATACAGGAGTCAGGAAAGAACTGACTGCATTTATCACAAGTCTGAGGTAAACGTGAGGCGAGCAAAACAGGATAGACACACCAAGGGGACCTACCCAAGGCAAATAGGAGGGGGTGCAAACTGGATCAAACAAAAATTAAGTAACACACAAAGGGAACCACACCATACCGGAGGGGATCCAGTATGAAAAGCAGGAGGGTTTGTTCTGCCAAGCACATGCAATGGCTATGCTCATGGGTGCACCCCTCACATACACAAAGTGGGAGATTATGGACTGGTTCATGAGCCAAAGGCAGAAACCGACTTACGAGCACCATAGATACACCCTTATGCCTGACCAACTTCAATTCCAATCGAATGGGAACTTCACAACCACAGCATAGGCCTTCATTCTACGCGTTTGAAAACTACGGTATGGACTACCGCATGCTGATGGATCAACGTAGCAATTTATTGAAGCTGACAGTAGACACACTAGACAAGCTCCTGAAGGACCTGCAAGACATGGAGAAATACCAGTTTGATGCTTTTGTCGTCATAACTAAAGAAGCAACCTATCGGCACGCAAGCACTCTTCGCCGGTACAAAGATAAATTGTACTGGCTAGACTCAGAAAAAACCAGTAGAGCAGTGATCTTAGGGGGGGGCATGGAAGCAGACCTAAACATGCGAGACCTGAGAGACAAGGCATATGAAGTATGCGGATACTTCCATGCCAACAGCTTAGCCGAATGCAGAAATACATTTTGAACTTCCCACCTATCCAGCACCCCAGTGGGGCCTCCCTCAGCCTACTCAGCCCAATCACAATCCTGGACTCACCGAATCCCAAGCCTTCGAGGAATAGGGTGAGCCTCCCGCTTGGACCTGATTCACAAAGCGTGCATGACATTAAACAAATGTTTTTGCAGCAAAGTGGCCAACAAATTATATCAGGCCCTCATTTTTCCTTCTCGGAGGGGGACTGTTACTTTGACTCTCTAGCACACTTATCAGGTATTCCTCCTAGCATGTTAAGAGGCCTCGGGGTGCAAACTTTCAGGCAAGCTCTGTCCCAAGGCAGGCAGGATGCTGTCAGGTCCTTAACCACGCTCATCTACCAACAAGTACATGGTGCTGATTCAAGACACAAGCTATGTGACTGGGCAAGACAAATGGCCACGCCGTGTGATGGGAATACGGGAGAGGGACTATGGGCTGACAGGGTCATCACCCACTAGACTGCAATGGCATTGCAAATAACAGTGCACCAGCACCAATTATCAGAGTCTGACGCAGAACGCAGCATTGTGAGCCAACTCCTAGGAGTTCAACCAACAAATGACACTGCCCCCGCCATGCATGTGTGGTTTTCTGGAAATACCCTAGCTGGGCACTTTGAGCCCATGCTGCCATTGGCTGCCTCTCGCAACCCCACCAGTACCCTGCCCCCTAATAGCCTGACAGCTTTACGAGATAGATGCTCGAACGTAGCATCAGGCCTCCCAGACGACAAAATGCTACTACAAGCGTTTGTGCTATTGATGCAGACATGGGGCGACTTCCTGAGAGATATTGGAGATTGTATGTCAAAGACAATCAGGTTCATGTTTCCATGTATCCAGGAACCGGTGCTCCCAGACTCTATCACATCGATTATTGTACGGGCCAAGCGCATCGTGCAATGCGTGCAACCAAGGCATGGCCCCGCTAGAAACGATGAGCTTGAGCATCTAATGTTGTTATCTTTTCCATACCAAAATGCCACCATGGGACAGGATGATACATCGAACATCAATGCAGCCCCCCACACCCATGTCACAGTCTTCGACCCACCTAGATGTGCCAACAAAGGAAGGACAATTCAAGGGCATGAGAAGATAAACGGTGCTGAAAGAACAAAACAAAATAAAATGGCTCCCAAAGGATACGTACGTAAGCTCAAGAAAAAACAAACTAAATGCAACACCGCCCTCCCGCACACAACGGAAGGAAAGAAAAAGAATAAACTGCTTCAGCCCCTCATTATATCGTGCCTCACTACCTTGATCACTAGTGCGCCAGAACCAGCTCAGCAAAAAGCAAAGGTGAAACAGATATTAAAGAACAAGTTTGCTCAAGAAAACACAATCTTACCACGCCAGACACATGCTCCATCTCATGAAGAAGATCAAATGGTTCGCCAGCCAGCTACGTTGCGCATGATCACAGCCAATGTCCAGGGCATTTACACTGCAAAATATGACATTGAAATGACCATCCAGCTACATAACCCAGATATCCTTGTACTCACTGAGACAAACATGCTCCCCAAGCGGAAGAAGGCCAGATGGTTGCAAGAGGCCCTGCAGGGGTATCAATACTGGGCATGTACACACAGCGAACATGGCAGAGGCCTGCGTGGGGTCATCATTGCCATCAAGGAGCACATTGCGGTGTTGGGCAAGGCCACTCTAACAGAGGGCGACAGCTGCAATGGGAGAATCCTTAACGTTGCTATCCACCTGCCCCATTCCATGCCCGTCAACATCACAGGGGTATATGCGCCGGCAGGCTGCTCACCAGAGGATGAGACAGAGAGACTGAAAATGTACAGCATACTCACGGAAAACATGCAAGAAGCACAAAACGGCCTCCCTTCCCGTCATATCATGCTAGGCGATTGGAACGCAACGCTGCTTCAAGGGGATAGGAGCAGCGAACACACCTACCACAAGGATGAGACACACAGGAAATTTGTTAAAACTGTTAAATTAGCACACCTAGACATGAACCTTAGCCCTCGAGCCCACACCTACACCCACAAAAACAACCTTGATGAGTCCCACACGACCAGCAGAATTGATGATATTTTCACAAACCTGGATATGGGCATCATTAAAAGCAGGATCAATGTTCTCCAGAATGGTACTCAATCAGACCACAACCCCCTGTTAGGCATCATTGAACTGAGAAACACGGGAATTTTCATCCCCACCCTAAAAAAGCAGCCCTCACGCCCCTCCACCCGAGTCCTGGTCCGCCCTATCAGCCTCACCGACAAGACAGTCTTCGCCAACAAAATCTCCACTTTCTCAGAGGGTATCGCCGGCGAGACCCGAGACCTGCACCAGAAAATGCAGCTGATAATTAAAGAAGATATTCAACCGTACTTCGATAGGATAGAGTCCGAAGACGGGAAGACAAGCAATCGCCTACCTATTATTCAGGGGCAAAATGCGGCGGTAAAAGTGAATGAGCTAAGTGAACAACTGTTGAGTGCTCTACAGAAGACACAAGCGATCGCCTTACAGACATGCGAGTGCAAAAACACTAACCCCTCAGGCATCCACCTCCGCCCACGGGTTCTGTCCCGAAAAAGAGGAATGTTATGCAAGCACTTTCATACCTGTCACCAGATTATGAATGAAGCTCGTAATACTGATATCGACACAACTACAGGGATGCAAGAGATCATAGCTAACCAAACTAATCTTCCCAGCGGTATGGAGATGAGGCTTAACGAAGCCGCTACCTTGGAGACAAACGTGGGCATGAATAGTGGGCAGATCCTCTCACAAGTCATCAAAGGCATTAGGTCCGAGATCCGGACCATGGACAAGGGACAGGACAAGCAAAATCTTGACCAAGCGATCAAAGCTACCAGAGACCTCATTAACAAAAAACCGAAGATGGCAAACAGGGATATCTTCAAGAAGCCAGCCTTCGGAACCAACTACAAAGCCCTGGTGGACCCGGCCACAAACCATATCACTGACGACCCCAAGAAGATGATCAGGATTGTGGAGGAATATTTCACCAAATTGCTGACCCCATGTGCCCCCAAGAGCGGCAAATACCACCCACATGAGGTTACTCGGCAGTACCCTTGGACAAAGGGCCCCGATAAATTTACCTTGGAAACGCTGGCAACCCGTCTCCCAAACCGAACGTGGCTGCACAGAACAATCCAGCAATCCTCAGTGTTTGAAGAATGCCTACACACTTTAAGTGATGGGAAATCACCAGGACCAGATGGGATCGTAAATGAACTCCTAAAAATGATGACCCACGAGTTCAAGGAGTGCATGCACATGCTCATGATCATCATGTGGGCAACCGGCGTGACCCCAGACGAATGGAGGCAAAGCACCACACAAATGCTAGAGAAGGGGCCGGACGAAACCTTGGTAGACAAGAAGAGGCCTATCGGGATGCTAAATGCCCTATACAAACTCTGGACGAGGCTTCAAACAAGGGCTATGTCCGTCTACGCTGAACACCACCTGCTTCTGAGCTCTACCCAAAAGGGGTTCAGGACAAAAGCCAGCACCATGGACCAACTTCAGATGCTAGTCATGGCGCTCGAAGATGCGCGACACACTGGCCAGAATATCTATAATCTACAAGTCGACTTCTCCTCAGCCTTTTATACGATGGATCACGACATTCTCCTTATGATCATGTACGACCTAGGGTTCCCTACAGATGCGGTAGATGCAGTTAAAAACCTTTACATAGGGGCAACAACCCAGGTCCGATGGGGCACTGAGCTCACTGGAAAGATCCCCATGGGGCGGGGCAGCGTGCAGGGAGATTCCCTTTCACCCCTCCTTTTCCTCATCTTCCTTGAACCATTGCTCCGGTGGGCCCAAGTTGAGGCCAGGGGCTACATGTTTGGATGCATAGATGACATTCACGCTCGCATGGAGCACTCTCTCAGCAATGCAGCATTCGCAGACAACTTGTCAATGCTGACAAGTAAACTGTCGGACCTGCACGTACAAGCAGAGAAACTTAGTCTCTACTCCGACATTGCGAAAATGAAGGTCAACACTGGGAAAACTCTAGTATCAGGTGTCATTTATCAAAACATCCGCACAGGACTATATGGGAACAAGGATGCTCTGGTGCTAGTGAAAAAAACTAGAAAATCAGATAATGGTCCAAGGACAATACGTGCAACACCTTCCCCCAATAGATCCCTTCAGATACCTCGGTGCAGAGCTCACGATGACACTAGATTGGAAGTTCCAGCACCAAAACTTGAAAAAGAAGGCAAGCAAAAGATTGAGGAGCTACAAGCCTCACATGCCACTCCAAGACAAATTAAACATATCATTGAGACAACTATCAAGCCCTCAATCTCAAACACCTTTGGGATAACCCCATGCACAGGAGCTGACCTCCAAATTAGACAGCATCATGGCCATGGCCGTCAAGAAGGCGAACGGACTGTGGAGATGTGCCAACTCAGCTACCGTACACCAAGATGTTGCGTCCTTTGGGCTGGGGTGTGCATCCCTCGCGACAGAATACGCAAAGAGGAATACAGAACTGCTCATCACATTCCTATGCGATGAAGGGCGCATGGGCACAGTCACTCAAAGTCTCATGGAGAAGCAGCTCAAATACATGGGCGGATGCCCCACAGGATTTAAAGACACCCAACTAGCTAAACATTGCATGCGGCTCAGACAACTGTCCCATATCACAGATAATGACCTGGTCATCATGAAAAGCAAGGTGCAACAATTCACTACACATACCCCCAAACTCGCCCAAGCGCTAGAACAGCTCAACCCTGCCACTGCTACCCTTCCTGCCACAGACCCCCTCAATGCGTACACCCTGCTTCAACCTTTGTTTCACCTAGGAATCACTCACCTAGCAGACCTGACAGAACGGGGAGGCAAGCACTTGATGGATGGGAGAGGCCTGGGAAACAGATGATGGAGAAATGTCAAAGACAAGCACATCATAGCCTTAAACAGACTCTCAGTCATGGCAAACAACGGGCCGGGTGCAGACAAAGACCTTAGAGACATGATAAGAAAAAGAAACACGTTGTTGAGCCTCCCAAAGGATCAATGAGAGATACACGAGGGAAACGTGTACATCACTGCTATAGCAAGAAACCCCATGCCGACGGGAACCATGTTCCAGGCTTCCCTCCACCCTGACCAGACATTGATCACCCGGTACCTGAATACCAAGGACATCGGCATTCCAACAACAACAGAAACAGAGAGACCTCGCTGATATCCCAGACCTCACCCAGCATCAAGAGTGCAGAGCAAACCTGACCGGACAGCAAGGCAACAAGAAGAAACAACACTGGCGCAAGGACCCTACCCTCCACAGAGACAAGAAAAGACAAGGATGCTCGTCAACTACGAGCCTACGGAAAGAGATTGCGGCCCCACGCAGAAAGTGCCAGACAACAGGAACATGCCTATGTATCAGACATGACTACAAAAGGAAGGAGGCAGTGCGAATTTTTGCATTTGCCAAAAGCAAAATATCAGAAAGAGAAAGGGCGGCAACAGTCATACAAGAGATGTATGGGCACTCCAACCAATTAGCAGCCATCACAGGCTGGAGGATGGTCACAGAGCCAAGCAAAGGACGCCACTGAAAAGGGAAAGACAGAATCAAGCAAATCCAATATCAAGTCACCTGGTACCCAAGCATCATCGATGAATGGGCCATCCCATACCATAGCATGGCAGGGTACACACCAGAGAAAATAGAGGCTTGTTGCTGAAAGACTCTAGGACTTGGTCAAGACCTGCATGCCCACGAATGGGCAGGTGTTGCAGCATGCGAAGGTTGCTGGAACCCACACAGCCTGCAGTACGATGACCCATCGGGATGCTATGATGACATCATCACGTGCGACATATGCTACAAGTACTATCATGTCCAGTGCCTAGGCCAACCAGTGGCCTGGAGACCCAGCCAAGACAAATGGACATGCCCGACGTACACACATGCAACTAGCACCACACAGGTGGAGGGGCTGGTTAAAGTCACATGAAAGCCTGGCTGGGAACCTGAAGAGATGCTCCTTACCTAAGAAAACACAGCCGCCCTTCTACGGCAATGGAACTCTGAAAACCACGACCAGCCACCAGCGAGGACCTCCCAAGGCACCATGCTAGATAGGCACCTGTCTAACATGGCCCGACAAGGGTTTCACCAAAATCACAGCAATTGGGATACCACTCTGGGAGACAATATCCGGGAAATTATAACATTCGGTATGGAGCCAATTAACCCGCAACTGGACATCCATGCTCCGACGGGAGAGTGTAAAATCGAAGTGAGAGAGATTGAAACGTGGAACCCTAAGAGTGACACCCAAATTACGACTACAGAGATGGCATGCGTGTACAAGGGGAACGGCCGGTGCGTCGAGACAATTCCCAAAGACAGACTCGTCACCCTCAGTAGATTGTATGAACAGGCTGCAGATGAAGGCATGCATGCTAAAATGATGCCGCCCCCCTCCTCCTTTGAAGAGGAAGTGGTTGATCTGATCATCAGACACAAGGAAGGAACAAAAGCACAGGCGAAACAAATGCATGACAATTTTAGCATCCCACCACAGTTCAGAGCTTTAATAGACACACACTTTAGCGTCTCCAAGAAACGGTTCTCTAGCCCCCTCCAGGTCAGAGATCACGCCACCACCTATTGGAGTAAATACCCGAGGGACCAGGCCTTCCAAGCACAAACAAATGCCTTCCAAAACAGGTGGACAGGGTACTCACATGCCTTCCCAAACCGGGACGAACCATCCCTCGAGGAAGCAGTCCGATGGACAGTGTGGTCTGCAGAAATGACCAGGGAACCGACAGCTGCTGTCTTGTACCTGCCTAGGGGGATGAAGTCGACAGGCAAACCCCCATACCAGAAGTGGTTGGACAAATATCCGCAATCCTGTACAAGAATAGCCTGCACCAAGAGCTCCCCCTTCCCCCTGTGGAAAGAGGAGAGTTGAACGCAAGGAGCAACCCCACCACCCATGCACAAATGCCACATGGACATAGTCGTTGTGTGGAACAAGGAAGCCCAGTCCCAGCAAATCCGGTGGAAACAGGATGACCTTATCAGAATGCTCCGCACAACCCTTGCACACGTAGATGAACACGCGCAAGCCAGGGCCAACCCCCTGCTAACCACAACGTGGACCCGTCCTCCTCCCCCATGTGGGGATAGGGTGGGAGAGGATCAAGGAGAGTAGAACCATGCCCAGTCCATGATAGGATCACGCTCCTTCCAACAATCTCCAAGGGTCACAGACATCCCTAGAGCAACAAAGGCAGACCCAATGGACGTATGCAATTGCCTAGAGTGTTTCCAAGAAAGCAACGCGCTGGAGCACAATTGGAGGGAGATAGCCTACACTGATGGCAGTTGCATTCAAATCAGCCTTAAAAGATGGCAGGAAAGCTCAACTAACTGGCGCTGGCCTCCACATCCCGAGCGCCACCGCCGATCAACAAGACAGCACCATTAACCCGGCTGGAGAGGGTTCCACAAACACCATAAACAGAGCCGAGCTGGCAGGGATTTATGGAGCCCTAGTGAAAGAGCAGACACATATAGCTGCTGACAGCGCCACCTCCTTGTACCAAATACGGAAAGCTATCCGATCCCCCATGTCTCTCACCTACCACAAGCACAGAGACCTCCTCCAGCAAATCGTGGGCCAACTCCAGCTCATGGCGTCCCAAGAGAAAGCAGTCGAATTCCTTGAGGTGAAAGCCCATAACGGAGATATCGGAAACGAGAAAGCCGACGGGGTAGCTAAACGGGCGGCCACTCATAGGGGAGAATGCGATCTGACCGTACCTGTGAGCTCCGAACCCTCGCAGTACGGCTCTTTCTGGCTTTTCACAAAACCTAACGAAGACGAAACTAGCCAGGAAGAGCCGCAAGGATTAGAAGATCTGAAGGGTGCCCTGGAGACACACATTCACGAGCGCCAAAAGCTGGGCCGATCCAACATCGATAGCGTATACTTTCAAGGGTGGCAACGGTTGCACGCGATCGCTGATGGGGCCCTCAGCAACATTTTCTTTAACCACCCGGGAATCACTCTGGCCGAGAAGAAAACAGCCCTTCGATGGCGACATGGATGCCTTTGGAATAACAAGGTGGCTTTCAGGTGGGGCAAAAGTACCACGGACAAATGCCCCTTGTGTGGAGAGCATGACAGTGCAGCCATATCTCAGGCGCATGCAGGCACCCTGAACTGCAAAAGATGTACGTACATGCGCCACCATGGCACAGGAAGGATCTTGCTGAGGGCTGTATCGAAAGGCAGCATGGGAGGGGACATTGTCATGGCAGACCTGGGACGGCCGAGAAGTGTGAGAGAGAAGGAGCACCAGCTGCTGATGAATAAAGTCCCCTCGTACTTAATCCCCCACGCTGCGGCACCAGCACTTGGAGCCATCCAAATGAAAACGAAAATGCAGCCTGACATGTTGTTGATGCAAACGACAGGACAAAAGAAGGATTTTTAGTCCACATTGGGGAATTTAAGTATTGCAGAGACACCGAGCATGGGGGCCAATTAAAAGCTTGCTTAAACCAGCACACTGACCTTGTTGAGCTATTGATCTTGAATGGGCACCAGCGAAACAACATCAAAATTATTCCAATCTTGATTGGCACATCGGGCACTATTTACAATAAGCACACAATTGAAGCTATGATGTCTCTTGGGATCACCGCATTCCATGCTAAGAAATGCGCCCAGAAAATGCATGTCCATTCGATAAAACTCTTGCATAGCATAGTGCAAACCAGACGCACAATCGAATATTTTTTCGCCACAAAGCCTGTCACTGGGCCAATAAAGCACACCCATTAGAGGAAACCACCGTGTGGAAGTTGCTTCTTTCTTTCTACCTCATGGTAACGGCGCGGATGTGGCTAGGGCCCGAAGCTGCGTTGTTTCCTTAACCTCCACGCCCATATAGGGCGTAGCTTTTTTTCTTTCTTGCGCATCCCCCATTGAAAATTAATGATATTACCGCATGGCTTTTTATTTTAACGCGAGAGCCGATAAGGATTTAAAAATCGTTTGTGCAGCGCTAAGGGAACGTTTGCGCACCTGCGAGTTTTGTTTTCCCAGACCGCCAAATGAACTAAATGAACCCGTCACTCGGATTCATTTAAGCGCGCAAGGAATCCTCGCAACCCATTCAATTATTAATTATGCACGAACCGAAATTTTATTATGGCACCAAATGCTATGCTCTGCTGGACTGTAAACATTTATCAGCTTCACCTTCTTGCCGCCTTTTCACCACCTTCTCGCCACCTTTCTTGGCGACGTCGCAATCGCATCCTCTTCACCCATGCCATGTATCATAAAGAGCCTCCTCTGGTGCGCTGCTGCAGTGTTGCCGAAGCCGTGGCTGCTGGGTCCAACTTTCTTATGTGAAGTGTAAACCTGACCTTACTGGATCCCCAGGCCCCAGAAATCGCCCACCACAGTAAAACTGCAAGCACACCGTCAGGGATTACCTATTGGCCCTTGCCGTTCAGCCAGAGATCAGTACCAGTGTTGCTTTTTTCGGCTACCAAGTTCAACCAGGGTAGGCCGCCCAACAGCCGCCAAAGGCCCAAGGAGGACCAAACCTGGACCGGCCTGCAAGCTGGTTACCAAAATGGAGCAAGGCTGGCTACACATGGGATCTCCTGCCAGAGGCCGGAGTGTAGCTGACATGTAGCTGAGTTACAAAAAAAGAAGCACAGCTTAATACCCCGGTTTTTCCCCGTCATGTTATTTATTTTGGCCCTCGCCGGTCAGCCAAAGTTCAGTACCCCAGTTGTTTATCAGCGTTGCCCTGGCTTCCTGATGAGCCACCTTCATGCTCGGTAGTAAACTTAACGACTTGATGGAGTCGTGGCCACAGCAGTGTTTATTGCAGGAAGCTTCAGCTACAGCACGACCTGTGGCTGGCAGGGTCTGGGAAAGCAAGCCCTGATGGTGCATCGGTCACCAGCCGTAGGTCAAGGTTTGGCACCAATAGGCCCATTAGTGGTTGCCCAGCGGCCCCCTTAGGTGATCTGGCGCACTGAAGCCAGAATTGAGCAAGATAATCAAAGGGAGACAGACCTTGTTTCAAACCTCCTTGGGTAGATTGGGTCCTTGCCTTCTCGTGACAAAAGGTAGGACCATGTAACTCTGTTTTCTTTTTTCGCTCCTTATTTGGGGGGGCCTATCTTCCTCCCGTTTTTTTTGCTGCATGGCTTTGCCTGATTGTCTCCCTATGACCATTTCCACATCCATCACTGGTTTACGTAGGTGCCTGGCTTAATTTAAGTGTGCACCAGACCACCTTTGATAGGGTTGCTGAGGAGCAACCATTGGTCGAATAAGGGTCGAAACGTGACCGGCCTGCGACCCGTGATTTAAACAGGAGTGCTTGATGCACCAGACCCTGCCCGCTCCTACAGGCCTAGCTGTAGCTGAAGTGTCATACAGAAAGCACTGCTGTGACCGCACATGCATTGGGTATTTAAGTTTACCACCGAACTTCAAGGTAGCTTAACGAGAAAGACGGTGCTGGTATACAACCGGGGGACTTAACACGCTTCTGCCGAACGATGAGGGCCATGGGGATATTCCGGAAGTTGCGCTTACAGTCTTACAGAGGTGGGTGACAGTGTTAATTTTTTCCGGCCACATGTCCACCTTCAGCAAGCCGCCCCGCGGCCGCCGAAGGCCCGATTGGGACCAAACATACAATGACCTTCGACTGGTGGCCAAAGCAGCATGGCTGACCACAAATGGGGCCGCTGGCCAGAGGCTGGAGAGTAGCTGACATGTAGCTGACACTCGAAAAATAAACGCTGCTTGGCGAGTAGTGCTGTGGCCGGGGGGACCCAGTGAAATCAGGTTCACACTTCAAATGAGAAAGTGGGAACCAGCAGCCATGGCATTAATAGCACTGTAGCAGCCGACTAGAGGCGGTACTTCTGGTGAACTGCGGTCCAAATGTCCTGCTCCTCAAGCCACGCTACGGCGTTTCCTTTCTTTCATGAGATAGGGACTGGGAGGAAGGAATGTCACGGCCGCATTACCAAGAAGGTGACTAGACTTATTCCTGATTGTCTTAAAAGCAGCAATGTATATTACTGGCTTGCAGGACTCAACAGTCAGCCACGCTTCCATTTGTCTGCTTTATATCGGATTTTCTCTTCCACCTGTTCAGGAGTTGGGTTCCCAAGACCTGAAAGAGAAAACCTTGGTATCACGGAGCAGGGATGACCTCTCCCTGCTAGCCGGCAGTCTGGCAGGGCTGCCACGTATGCTCAATGCCCTTCATCAGTATGCAGCGGATAAACGGCTTTAGGTCAATGTCAGCAAGGCAGAGATCTTGGAGCTTGGCAGCCGCTTAGCAGTGCGGCGCCGACAGCCAGCCCAGGTATGCGTCTAGGGACCCAGATAGGACAGTGCTGGAGCGCGTCCAAGGATTCAAGTTCTTAGGCATCATTCAACTCGAAAGCGGTGGCGTGAGGAAGGCCATGCAGGCTAGAGAGGCGTCTTTGGCTGCCGCGCTGCAGCATGTACTCCGCATGGCCGCTAGGGTGTGTCTGCGGCACCATCTGCCAACACGCATCCGGCTAGCGGCTGTCTACGCTGTACCAATGGTGAACTACGGTGATGTGGTGTGACCCACCGGTCACCTTTGACCGCAGCACTGCCTAAGGGGATAAATGCAGTCCAGCCTGCTTTAGCACCTGCGCCAGGCGGCGGGTCTTCCTGCATCCGCTGCCAGCTGGGGGGCCATGCAGGAGATGCAGATCCAGCCGTTACTACGTGACTAATGGCAGCACCTGCTCTGGTTCTACATCACCACGGTGGCGCCGGCAGCACAGCATGACAGCCTACTCATAGCAGCAGCCATGGCGACCGACCTGCAGCTTGCGGTTCTACAAATCACTCATGGGTGCACATGGTGCAGTGATGGGGGCACTGGTGGAGATGGAGCGGGATGCAGTTGTTCCCAAACTTTATCAGGCAGTCCTTGAACTGCAGCCACTCCCGTCCCAGAGGTGCTTTAGAAAGTGGACGCAGCCTACAAGTAGGCACAGCTCGAGGCAACTAGCAGAGGAGACTTCATGGACCCCACTACAGAGCACAGGTCTACGACCGCCTACTGCGCCTGCTTCTACCCAGCATGCAGCGGGCGACGTACTGGCGCATGCTGGGAGCTACACCAGCAACAGGTCGTGTGCTTGTGTGCGCACCAACTTCCGGTTGCGACTCGGCGCGGTTAAGATGGCTGACACCAGAGGTCGGCACAGCAGTCAACAGCGTGAGGCACGCTATTGCCAGCGGTGCTGGGCAGGGGGAGATGGCGAGCATGTGGAGCATGTGCTGCATGTTTGCTTCCAGAGCCCTAGCGTCAAAGACCAGCCCAGGGGCAGTGTTTCTGATTTTGTGACTCAGCTACATGTTGATACGATCCAGCCACTACCAGGAGACCCCATGTGTAGCCAGCCTTACTGCATAGATAACTAGTTTGTAGGCCAGTCCAGGCTTTGGTCCTAATTGGGCCTGGGCGGCCTGCCCAAATTGAACTTGTAGCTGAACAAAGAAACATTGCTTAGGGATAGGGGTTGGGCAGGCCCCGGAAAATGCCTCAGGTTTTTATCAGTTGTACCAGAGCAGGCTTGGGTGGGCGGCTCTGGCTTTTGTGGCGGACGTATTTAACGTCTGGTTGACATCATTGAGGGCTAGCTTCTTGGGGAGCTGGTAGCTGCTTGGTTTTATGTTACTTTCCTTTGGAGGAGGAGGGGTCTTTTCCCTTGTGATCCTCTCTTGCTGTCTCCTCTCTTTAATTTTTCTTTGTTCAGGCCTTGCCTATGCATGGGCGATGAACCTTCACACTGCCTTTCCTTCTTTTGGGGGGGGGGAGACAATTTATTTCTTCTTTGTATTCCTCCCTTTCTTCCCCCCCCCTCTTTACTTTCATTTTAATCTCCCAACGTTACTGTTGGGCGTCCATGCGGCCAAGTCTTTTCAGCAGGGCCCAGAGGTCTGGCAGTGTACGACCCGTGACCCGTGACCTAAACAGCAGGGCTTGATAAACCAGACCCTGCCCGCCCCTGTAGGCCTAGCTGTGGCTGAAGTGTCATACAGAAAACAGTGCAGTGGCCGCAAATGCATTGAGTCTCTAAGTATAAAACCGATCCTCAAGGTAGCTTAACGAGAATGGCGGTGCTGGTATACAAACGGGGGAGCGGGCTTCTACGGAACGATGAGGGGCATGGGTATATTCCAGAATGGGTGCTCACAGTGTTATACAGGTGGGTGACAGCGTTACTTATTCCGGCTACATGACGACCTTCAGCAGGCCGCCCCTTGGCTGCCAAAGGCCCAGTTGAAACCAAATTTTGGCTGGCCTTCGATTGATGGCCAAAGCAGCATGGCTGACCACAAATGGGGCCGCTGGCCAGAGGCAGGAGTGTAGCTGACATGTAGCTGACATGCAAAAAAAAAACGCTGCTTGGCGAGTGCTGTGGCCGGGGGGACCCAGCGATATCAGGTTCACACTTCACATGAGAAAGTGGGAACCAGCTGCCGTGGCATCAACAGCACTGCAGCAGCCCACCAGAGTCGCTACTTCTGGTGAACTGCATCCCAAATGTTATGTTCCTCAAGCCACGCTTCCATTTGTCTGCTTTCTAGCGGATTTTGTTTCCCACCTGTTCAGGAGTTGGGTTCCCAAGACGTAAAAGAGAAAATCTTAGTGTCACTGAGCAGGGATGACCTGTCCCTGCTAGCCGGCAGTCTGGCAGGGCTGCAATGTATGCTCGATGCCTTTCATGAGTGCGCGGCGAATAAACGGCTTCAGTCCACTGTCTGCAAGGCAGAGATCTTGGAGCTTGGCGGCCGCTTAGCAGCGCAGCGCCGACAGCCAGCCCAGGTCTGCGTGTCGGTCCCAGATAGGACAGTGCTGAAGCATGTCCAAGAATTCAAGTTCTTAGGCATCATTCAGCTCTTAAGTGGTGGCGGAAGGGAGGCCATGCAGGCTAGAGAGGCGCCTTTGGCTGCCGCGCTGCAGCATGTACACCACATGGCCGCTAGGGTGTATCTGCGGCACCATCTGCCAACACGCATCCGGCTGGCGGCTGTTTACGCAGGGCCTATGAAGAATTATGGCGATGTGGTGCGGGCCACCAGTCACCTTTGACCGCAGCACTGCCTTGGGGGTAAATGCAGTCTTGCCTGCTTCAGCACCTGCGCCAGGCGGCGGGTCTTCCTGCATCGGCTGCCAGCTGGGGGGCCATGCAAAAGATGCAGATCTTGCCTTTACAACGAGCCTAATGGCAGCACGTGCTCCGCTTCTACAAGACAACGGTGGCACCGTCAGAACAGCATGACAGCCTACTCATGGCGGCAGCCATGGCGCCTGACCTGCACCATGCGGTTCTACAGAACACCGGAGAGCGCACATGGTGCAGTGATGGGGGCACTGGAGGAGTTGGCGCTGGGAGCAGTTGTCCGCAAACTGTGTCAGGCAGTCCTTGATCTGCAGCCACGCCCGTCCCAGAGGTGCTTTAGCTAGTGGACGCAGCCTACAGGCACAGCTGGAGGCGACTAGCAGAGGAGACCCCAGGGACCCCACTACCGAGCACAGGTCTTCGGTCGCCTACTGCGCCTGGTTCTAGCCTGCAGCGGGCGACGAACTAGCGCATGCTGAGAGCGGCACCATCAACAGGGCGTGTGCTTGTGTGCGCACCAACTTCCAGTTGCGACTCGGCGCGTTTAACATGGCTGACACCAGAGGACGGCGCAGCGGTCAACAGCATGAGGCATGCTATTGCCTGTGGTGCTGGGCAGGGGGAGATGTGGAGGATGTGCTACATGTTTCTTTCCAGAGCCCAAGCGTCAAGGACCAGCTTAGGGGCAGTGTTTATTTTTTCATGACTCAGCTACATGTCAGCTACACTCCTGCCTCCAGCAGGAGACCCCATGTGTAGCCAGCCTTACTGCTGAGAAAGTTTGTACCACGGCCGGTCCAGGTTTGGTCCTAATTGGACCTGGGCGCGGCATGCCCAATTTGAACTTGTAGCCGAAAATATAAACACTGCGTAGGGGCATGGGTGGGGCAGGCCCCCGGAAGATACAGGATTTTTTCAAGAGTTGTACCGGAGCAGGCTTGGGTGGGAGGCTCTGGCTTTTGTGGCGGACGTGGCTACCGGCAAACATTGTGTTAACGTCATAGAGGGCTAGTTTCTTGGGGAGCTGGTAAATTGGTTTTCCGCTCCTTTCTTTTGGGGAAGGAGCTAGAGGAGGAGGGGTCCTTTCCTTTGTATTACCCTCTTGCTTTCTCTTCTCTTTACTTTCCCCTTGTTTAGGCCTTGCCTCGACATGGGCGAGAAACCTTTGCACTGCCATTAACTATTTCTTTTGGGGGGGGGGGGGAATTCTTTCTTCTCTGTGTTCCCCCCTCTTAACTTTAATTTCCATCTCCCAACGTTACTATTGGGCGCCCATGCGGCCAAGCCTTTTCAGCAGGGCCCAGAGGTGCAACGTCATCGACAGAGCAGGGGAAGAGATTGGGATGCCTTTGGCACACCTTGGGCCTATACCATTGAAATGGTATAACAATGGTGGCACCAAATATGACGAAGGCATCGAATCAGCCACACAATCCTCTCTCCTGTCTAGATCGCCGGGCTTCATGTCCCCCCCAGTTAGGACCCTTCTCTGGCAGTGTGAATGTCAGCCCATCGTTGCTGCAGACTCGAAGCCCCAGATTTTATATTTAAGCATGCCTGCCTGTTGGTAGTTGCGAGGGAGGGTGGGGCTACAGTCTAGGTGCCCATGTCCAGAGCTCAAATACCGGTATTGGGTGCTTTTTTACTGTTTCCCAGCTACAATTTAGCTACCCACGTCACGGCCCTACACCGCTTGAGCTTGCTCCTGCAAGCCATGCTGCTTAGGCCAGCTGGACAGGTGGAAACCGGTATCCTTACAAAATGCAGGCGGAGCAGCTGCATCAAGCTATGTCGCTTTGGCCATCAGGTGCAAGCCAGCCAAAGTTTGCCCCCCTCTACACGGTGGTGAGCGGCCAAGGTGGTCTGGTGCTCACTCAACGAACACAGCCAGTCAGTCCTAGTCAATGTTGCTGTTGACGCTGGCATTGCGTGAAAGTATACCCGGTAAAGAAGACGTCCAGGCACCTTGTCAGATAAGGAACGCCGTATTAGGAGCGCCTTATAAGACTCAGGAGCGAGGTGTGGACGGGTACCAGTACCAAACTGCATACTATGCCTTTCTATAGATTTCGAGAAGGTGTTGGTATCAAAGTCATATCTCCCAGTGGCACGATTCACCCCTGTGATGTCCCATCCTCATTCCCACAGAGCATAACCAGTCATTTACATCAATTCATGACATCATAAGCAACATCACTAGACATGAAAACACATAAAAGACGTAACCGCAGCCGAGCCTTTCTGGGCACCCGGAGGTGTAACGTCATTGACATAAAGACATAAAAACGAGCCCACGACAAGGATTATATAATCAACCATAACGACACCCCCACCACCAGGGCTACTAACTAATAGTTTCACAGTCTGCTGGCCTTCAAAACATAATCTACAAACAACCAACTGTCGAGCATAACACTTTGCCGATTCAAGCATCCGTCGCCACCTAACCGCTGGTTCCGCAGCATTCGTTGGATCTGTTGTCTGTGCTGGCGTAGGCAGCCCACCAGAACTCGCCATCAAGGAAGAACTTGTCAGCAGTGTTGCAAGCCGTGTTCTTGGGGTCCAACGTCATTGTGACCAGAAGGACTTGGGGGCAAGAGCCTGGGCTGCCATTGCACAGACCAGTCACCTGGGGAAACGGGGGGGAAGTACAGTCCCGTCAGAGAAAGCGGAAAGGACAAGCCGATAAATATTTTATTTTATGATGTGAAAGTTGACGCAACCACCCACAGCCTTTTGCGAAAGGGCCAGGCAGAGCGGACCGGGGGGAAGCATGTCACAATAACAAAAACCAAAAAATATGTGTTGGTAGTTTATTTTGGCAGTATTCTGTACATCAGACAACATGGCCCTCCAACTTCCTAACCTCTGCCGTCATCCAGCCACACTTTGAGGGGGAGAATCTGAATTGCTTACACCCAGCAAAAAACATTGACGCACCTTTCCGGTGAGGAGCTGTTGGCCCTGGGCATAAGGGGCAGGGGCCAGCGTTGGCCACGTTTGGAGGCCATATGAAGGCAGCTTGTATGTTCCTTCGGAGTAGATGAGGCTTTGGATAGCGCCACGGCAGACGGCTGCACACAAAGGGAGTGAACACAGGAGGGTTCAGGGTCTGGTATAAGTCATGGGTAGGAAAATAGTATAGCACAAGATGACAAGATATCGAGCACATCGCTCAAAATGCCGGCATGAGAAAAGTCCAGTTCCAGATCCTGCATCAAAAATCCCTGATCAGTGAGGACTCACGATTGAGAAGAAACTCGACCTTCTCCAGACCAAGGTTGCAGCATCCATACTGGGTGTTGCAGGTAGGATTCTTTGCGATAATCAGCTGGACAACGTTGCCGGTTGCGTTGGGAGACAGAGCTTGCACGGTGTGGGAGAAAGCTGCGCTGCCAGTGCCCTGGAATACACCTCCATTGATTGCAGTGTTACCGGGGTAGCAAGTATGAGGGAAGTCCATGAATGGAGGAGGAGGAGGAGGAGGAGGAGGGCTAGGGGGAGGGGGAGGGGGGCTTGGGGGAGAAGGGGGAGGAGGGCTAGGGGGAGGGGGGCGAGGGGGAGGAGGAGGAGGAGGGCGAGGGGGAGGGGGGCTAGGGGGAGGAGGGGGAGGGGGGCTAGGAGGAGTTGGCGGAGGGGAAGGAGGTCTGGGGGGAGAAGGAAAAGGACTTGGATTTGGGGGAGAGGGGGGAGGAGCATGGGGAGGAGAAGGAGGGGGAGGGGGACTGAAGTTTGCGCATGCGGGGTAAGCATCCGCAAACTTGCAGCCACAAGTGTCAACAACAGCCATGCTGGTGCCGCAGGTGTACTGGCCGTAACCGATTCCGACCATCAGCGCCTGAAAGGGAGCATCAGGTGGAGGAGATATTTCAAAATGAATCCATGTTAGGAAAAATATGCGTTTTCCAGCACGTCCTGCAAAACAGCAGCGAGAAAAGCACTAGTGCTGACGCCACATAGTGGACAGTTTGCAGATGCGGTGCGGGAGCAGCCGGCAGCGGTGCAGAAGCAGCCGGCAGCGGAGCAACAACGGTATCCATGCTTACCGGGAGCGAGATGCCCGCTTGAAAAGATTGGCACACGGTGGTGGTCTGGATGGATCCTGTGGCGCAGACCTTGATGCACGAGGTGTTGGTTGCTGTCACACAAGAATACAGAAGGGTGGCACCAGGAGCTGTCATCACGCTGTAGGTGTTCATGTATGAGATAAGGGGCAAGCAGGTGGCAGCGTTTGGTCGAGGGGGCTGGAGAGCGTTGGTGGGTACCTTGTTGACACAGAAGTCAACGCAGATCTGGCAAACGGGAGGGGGAGGAGGAGAAGGAGGGGCGGGAGGGGGAGGAGGAGGGGGTGGAGGAGAAGGAGGTGCGGGAGGAGGGGGGCGGGGAGGAGGAGGGGGAGGGGGAGGGGGGGGAGGAGGAGGGGGGGGAGGGGGGAAGGGGGGAGGAGGGGAGGGAGGAGGAGGGGAGGGAGGGGAAGGAGGAGGAGGGGAAGGAGGGGAGGGAGGGGGAGGGGGAGGAGGGGAGGGGGGAGGAGGGGAGGGAGGAGGAGGGGGAGGAGGGGAGGGAGGGGGGGGAGGAGGAGGGCGAGGAGGGGGAGGAGACGGAGGAGGAGGAGGGGGAGGAGAGGGCGGTGGAGGAGGGGAGGGAGGAGGAGGAATGTTCACTGGGCAGCAGACGGGGGCACGATCAGTCTCCACGTCCCAGTTGATGGGCCAGTAGTATTGGCCGGGCCATACCTGGAAGAATGTAGCCATGGTGCAGACCTTGGCGGCAGACTTGAAGCAGAACTCAGTGCCGGCGCTGGATGGCAGGATCAACAGGTTGTATGTCTTGATGATGGATTCAGCGCCGTAGTTCAGCCATGCAACGTTGGAACCATAAAGCGCTCCGTTGATGTAGAGGCCGTCCTTGCGGTTGAAGTCAGACATGCACATCTGATCTGTGAGGGACATGGGCAGGGGTTGTGTGCAAGGTGAGCAGGAGTGGAGGGGGAAAAAGTGACATCGAGTAACAAACAGACTGCGACAAATTGTTATGAACACGTTCAAATACCGGTACAAGCATGCACTCATCAGGTCACTTGTCTTCATGATCATCCAAGGCATCGACGGCGATCAAGGTCCTTTGCAGACCGTACTTACTGACTCCCATGATGAGGCGGGTGGCTCCGAAGGTGGAGATGGTGGTGTAGCACTGGCTGGGCGCCTGGACGGGGCCCCTGTAGGAGAGGGTCATGCAGTACATGCCAGGCGACTTCTCAACTGGCTTGGTCAGGTCGAACGGAAGACTTGTGAAGTTGTAGTCCGTGCATCGATGGAACGGAAAGGTAGGAACATCTCTGGAGGCAACAAAAGTAGGAGAAGGCTCTGTCAGGACAATGAGGATGGTTTCGAGTCGATGACGTTCGTGTGATCGTGGCATGTGCAACATACAGGGATGTCGTGGATCAACATGACAGCAACTTGCGAGAAAATGCATTTTGAAATGCCAGAATGGGCAGAATTGGGTCAAGACAAACGAAAGAGCGTGGTTTCATTGGCGAGAAGGGCATGCCAGCTGTTTGATCGCATCCACGACCCACCCCTGCCCTTGGACACCAGCCAGGAAGGCCGACAGCAGCAGGACAGCAATTCCCCACTTCATGTTGCTGCGGGGGAAGGGGGGAAATACAGGGAGCACAGTGATTACAGATTTTGACAGGATGGACGAACAGTATAAAACGAGACGGTAGGTGGCCGAAATGAATTGACGATATTTTGACAGCATGTTCGGAACTTCGGATAGATGTGCCGCTATGAGCGTCATGGAGTTGCCATTTTTTTGCTTTCATCTGCTATACGTGACGGCGCTTACCAAAAGGGTCAGGACCAGTGGTGAATTTGTCCCGGTGTGTGCGAATCTTGATGTTTGCAAGATAACAGAATAATGTATCAGACCCATCACTGAAATCGTCTTTATAGTGGGTTCGCAACACAAATGGTGGGCACATGCATACGTCACATTTACCGTATGCAACAGTCATTGGCACATTACTACATTACGCAAGAGGTCGAATTTCGCACGAAATGTGCATGACATGTCGCAACTAACTCGTAAAGTAAACACACTTGAAGGTCGCGGCATCATACTGCATGCGCATGTTATTAGTCGAGTCATACCAGTCATACTTATTACGTGTGTTCGCCTACACGCCTATATTTGCATCTGATATTTGTGCATATTTTTTGACTTGTCGTTTAGATGGTTCAAGACACGTTTCGCATCCCTTCATATACATGAATCCGCTCATGATCAGGAGGAATAATGATGGAGCCGAGGAAGCCTCGGTAGGTGGTAAGCGAGGCTTCTTCGGCTGATGTAGCTCAGGTGTAGTAGTAGTGTAGTACGGATGGGTGGCTCGACTGGAAGTTGCGTTCATGCAGAATAGTAGCGGCACCTGCTCAGGTAATTGCACGGACACTGTTACGTGTGGTGGTCGATACGCCTATATTTGCTGCATATTTTTGCATTTTTCGATTCGCCGGCGAGTCGTGGTTGCTGTGTAAGTAACGAGTGAGGTTGTGCCGCTGTTGGAGTCGCTGAGCGTGTAGCAGGTCACAGTGTGGCACGTGTGCATGTCGTAATAACAGCCCACGGCATTGCCATGAACGATGGATGTCTTTCAGGGACTTTAGGGGATTTTGGTTGTGCATGGCTACTACCAACAGGGGTTGTTACTGTTTGGACAGTTCAAGAGTTGGGGACTGCATCAATCATTGACTGTTTTGCCACAGCAATTTGCATGGTCCTTAGTCCTAACTAATATGCGTGCATGATGCATGGATGCATGGCTACTTTGGGGCCAGTAGGGGGGGGCATCTGGGCATGCATGGAGGCTGTATGCTGGTAGGCAATGAGGCAACCATCTTCATGTCGTTGTATGTCAGTATGTATGCCAGTATGTGCCTAAAACAAGTTTTTGACTGCAAAATACTGATACTCCAAGCCCGCCGTATCGAAGCGGAGCGGAGCGGACCGGACCGGACCGGAGCAGAAGCGCATCCGGTTCGTGCTACCTTGCTCTTTGATGCTAGGGCCTTGGAAACAGGCATGTACCGCAAGCTCCGCACGTCCATCTCTCCTAGCCCATCATCGTTGCCAGCAGTGCGCCTCATCAAGCCACTGACAGTTGCACCGTCCTCTGGGTGTCGACTGTACTGAGTGTGCTGAGCCACAGCCTCGACTTCATGCGGGCGCGAGGACACGCCCACTTGCTGGTGCAACTCTTGCCATAAGCCATCACGGCGCCCGCCCTGGGATAAAAGAAGGGTCGATTGGTTGACTGATGCGGACCCTTGCCGGGTGGCAGGGGCCCGCCGGTCATGCCCAGCTGCGTCTGCTCAATGGCTGTAACTCATGGTGCATGCACCTTTATGATGGGCAGCGGCTGTAGGTTAGCTGCCGCCTGACGCAGTTTGGGGACAGGTTTCCCTGCTCCAGCTCCTCCAGTGCACCCAGCAGTTCACCGCACCACGTGAATCCTCAGGGGATCTACCAGGCCGCGATCTGCATGTCTGCCGCCAGGAGTGGGCTTTCCTGCTGTGCTGCCGGTGCCGCCGCTGCCTTCTACAAGTGAAAAAACATGCTTCCACCAGTCTCCCTGTAAAATCTCGATCTGCAGCTTCCTCAGAGCCACCAAGCTGGCGGCTGACATGGGTAGCCCCGCAATCTGGCACATGGGCTGGAGCAAGCTGGACGGCATCCGCTTTCGTACGTAGGCATGGCTGCAGCCGGAGGTGGCTAGTGACCCAAACCATAGTTGGCCGCCAGCGCTGCGTAGACAGCACCAACCGGGTGCGTGTAGGCAGATGATGCCTCGGACGCACCTTGGCCGTCATCCAGCCAAAACGTTGCAACGCAGCAGCCAGAGGCGCCTCTCCACCTTGCACGGCGACCGTCCTCATGCTGCAGCTCACGTGCCAAATGATGCCCAAGCACTTCAATTCATGGACACGTTTCAGCAGGGCCCTGTCAGTGCCGGGCATGCAGGCATGAGCTGACTGATGGCACTGTGCTGCTACGCGGTGGCCACTCCGTGATCAGGTGTCAGCTCTCCAGTGCTGCGCGAGCCTCCTTCAGCCGTATGGACATGCAGCTCGCCTGCCCTGAAATCTGTCCAGGGTATCTCTCTCCTGCATCGCTTCTTTAGCATGGAATTAGCAACGTATGAGGCTGGCCGCCCAACCCTAGAAAACCTGAAACGCAAACCTGATACGCAGGACAATAGCCCAGGTGCGCGTGTGGAGAGCAACACTGCCAATGGATCACACAGCACCAACGTAGCCACAGCTGCACCGATCAGTAAATTGCTGCTTCATTTCCTGGTGTGCGCTAATTCAAGCCCTCTCCAGCGACCGCTGAAAGCGGTCTGTTGACCAGTGCTGTCTCGCGCATGCTTCAGCTACGTTTCAGCTAAACCCCGGAATACGGCCTGAGTGGCCTGGTGCAGCATGCCCCACTAGAAGGGTTTCCAATGACCACTGCCGAGGTTTTCTACCTGTCAGCCCGGCAGATGCCCTGAAGTGGTCTGGTGCCCACAGTAAATAATCAACGCAATTGCCTTGTCTGCCTTACTCCCGAGGAAGATGTAACCATCCTAATAACGTCTGGATCCTTACGACTTGTGAAGGTTGTTCACACATCCGGAATCAAATAACCTGTGAAGGACGTTCACACATCTGGATCCTTATGACCTGTGAAGGACGTTCACACATCTGGATATGTATGACCTGTGAAGGACGTTCACACATCTGGATCCTTATGACCTGTGAAGGACGTTCACACATCTGGGTCCTCATGACATGTGAAGGTCGTTCACACATCCGGATCCTTATAACATGTGAATGACGTGCACACATCCAGATCCTAACGGCCTGTGAATGTCGTTCACACATCCAGATCCTAATGGCCTGTGAATGACGTTCACACATCCAGATCCTAACGGCCTCTGTATGACGTTCACACATCCAGAGCCATTGGTCTAACTGGTGAGAACGGTACAGAAGAAATGAGACAGCGCTACAGACTGGTGTACCGGCTTTCCATCGCCAAGAGATGCAGACTTGTGTCCTATTGGACTCGCTAGTCGCTATTGGAGTTGCCTTGTGCCTTGTGCACATGCCACCTGCAAAGGTTGTGGGCATGTGCCTTGTGGCTTGTGCACGTGACATGTAAAAAACGCTGTGGGATCGTGCATGGTGCACATGCCACCTACAAAGCTGTGGGTTGTGCCGTCTGGACTTGTGAAGCGGCTCGCCATCAACCAGGGCGGAGCTGCGCTGGTGAATGGCCGCTGCCGCCCCTTGAAGGCAACCTGGCCAGTAACTCAGCCAGCGCTGCTTCGGTCATGGCCTACAGCTGCAGTACAGCCTCATCGCTGCTTGTTCTCTCCCCCATGACCTCCATGTCGTCCCCCCCTACTCCCCCGTATTCCCCTCCACCTCCTCCCCTTTCTCCTTTTCCACCTCTATACTGATGATTCCCTGGGCTTCAAAGCCCCTTCAGTTAGCTGCCTCGTGGCTACGAAAATATTGATTACGTCCAAACCTGAACTTACCCACTTCCTGCAGCTCAAACACCCAAACAGATTCAAGGATGGAAGGTCATGCACGAGGCCTCCAGCAAGAGGCAGACATTCCTTGACTTATTTTGAGTGCCTGACCGGACCAGGAGCCACAGATAAAAAATCAACACTCCTCCAACACCTCCTTGTCCTCCTCCTACATACCCTCAGGGGGATTAAGACCTGCCGCATGGTCCCTAAGGATGGTAGCCAGTTGCTCATGCCTGTACCAGCCCATGTGCCGGTAGCCAGTGGCTCATGCCAGTACCAGCCCATGTGCCGGTAGCCAGTGGCCCATGCCAGTACCAGCCCAGGTGCCAGTAGCCAGGGGTTCATGCTAGTACCAGCCCATGTGCTGGTGGCCAGTGGCTCATGCCAGTACCAGCCCATGTGCCGGTAGCCAGTTGCTCATGCCAGTACCAGCCCATGTGCCGGTAGCCAGTGGCTCATGCCAGTACCAGCCCAGGTGCCGGTAGCCAGTGGCTCATGCCAGTACTAGGCACTCCATTCGTTGAACATAAGCTTCATTTTATTTGAATGGGCTTTTTCCACCCCACGTGCTGAACTCTAGTTTTGTTTAATTTGAATTTGCTGTTTCAACCCTTTGTATTAAACACTAGCTTAATTTCATTTGGATGGGCCTTTTATGTCTGAGGCATCAAAGCTTGCACATTCGAAAAACAAGCAACATGTGCATTGCAATGAGCAGCATTCATACTCGGTGTACAAAGCAGCTGGCAGGATAATTGTGATAGAAGGCATGAGTTTTTCGTGCAGCAGACAAGTGGCTTTGGTCTCGGAGCAATGGGTTGAACTGCTGAAGGACCTTGGCAGCAGTTGGCAGCTTCCATGCATGGCGTCCACATCGGTGTTGCGACTGTTGCCGCCTATGTTGCATGATGGCTTACGGGATGCCAAGTAGGGAGGTGAGGGAGGAAGGAGGCGTGCTGAACACACTATGCAATAGCAACCAGTGGCGGTGTGGGTATGTCACTGACACATACGCTACAGCCTCAAGTTGCATGCCGGTAGCATGTGTGCACACCAGGGGATGCATGTTGTCATACAGTAAGCAACGGTATTAACGTATTAACGTATTGCCTGGTTTGTGGCATCCGCTGTGTGCTGCCTGGTTATCAGCAAGTCTTGCAGCTTTGCAAGGATGGGCCTGCGGCCTGCGGGAGCGAGGCCCATCGTTTTAGGACTGCATGATGGGACGTTGCAAGCATCATGCGAGTCACCGAAGGCTGTTGGCTTTCGACGTCTTTCTTCGCTGACATTGATTGCTTCTTCAGCTTACTTCACCAATCGATCGGACTTTCTACCTGTATGTCCCTGCTTGTGACAGAGCCGGAGCAAGTCCAAAGTCCTAACAACTGCCTGCATTGGAGCAATTTGCGAGATATCAGAGGAGCTGGAAGCCTACAGTATACTTGTCATGAAACTGCTCAGTATACACCCTGCGACAGTGCAGGGCCGTGTCCGAAGTCCGAAACAAACTGTGCGTCCTGCCGAACCCCGCCTCTTGACGTGACGTATGACGCATACGCAACTGTGCGACCCTCTGGTGCGACCAGCCGAACTCCAGTCTACCCGGTCGTAGAAAGAAAGAGCGTGGCTTGAGGAATACGAATACCAGGCGAGAATACCAGGGCAGGGTCATACCTGTGTCGCTCCGATATAATTGCTTTGTTAGGCACCAAATTAGGCACCCTGGCATCATACTGCACTAAATTCAAGCACAGTAGTGGCTAGATAAGCTCCCAGAAGAACAATTTTGAATAGTAGGATGGCTCCAAAACATGCTGGGAATGCCAAATGAAGCCTCTGTCCAGAGCAGAGAGAGGGAAGACACGGCTTCCAACTGCTGGTACGGCACAGGTTTTATGTGCTTTCGTCAACTCGTCGAGCTCAGAAACTCTAGCATGTGACACAAATTTTCTATTGAATGCGTAGTGATTTATTGAGTCGGGTGGAAAGCTCGGTCTCGGGTTTGAGCTCAAAAGTATGGATTCGAGCTGACCCTGCATGTTCCGCAGTTTGAAGCAAGGCGAGGCTCAACATAAGCATGTTATTGCCATGTGTCGACCTCCGCATTAGGCTCGGTGTCGGGAAATTGGTCTGGAAGGAAAAGTGTGCGTGTGTCGAGCAGGTACGGTACCTCAGCATAGTCAGCTTTTTTCACCTGAGGATCATGAGAGTCCAATTATTCGCACCATCGAAACGTTACAAGACAAATACTGTCTGTAAAATGCCAGCTTGCGCTTGGCTTGCAGAAACTTGGTGTACAAGGGAAAGTGTGTCTTTTGAGCTGGTTTCGGCGGGGCAGGTACCTCAGCATAGTCAGCTTTTTTCACTGGAGGAACATGAGTGTCCAATTTTTCACACCGTCGATTTGTTACATGGTAAACATTGTCTGTAAAATGCCAGCTCCAGCCTCAGCCCCAACAGCCAGGCAAGCATGTGCAGACGCATATCAACCTACGGTATGGAAACTCGGCACACTGGAGGAGCCAAAGGGGCCAATGGCTGCCGGGGGTGCCCCCGCAGCCAATGGCAGAGATACGTCACCTGCCTTGACCCCAACTCAGCAGCACGACTGACTCGGGGCCAAGGTCGTGGCGCACATTGCATGAGGATCGCTTGCCGAAAGCCGGGGAGCGGGCAACCTCGTTCTGGATGCCTTCCTTCAGTGACTGAGCCAGGCCCTCTCATAGAGGCCATCGGGGCCCATGCAGCTCAGCTCCAGAGCCTGATCACCGCAGCCTTTGATTTGGCCTCTGTCAGCAAGTCCTTGCAGAGCCAGCTGGACCTTTGTTGCAATAGTGTGCAAGTCATCCAGGGCTCCAGGCGTGTTCACAGCTGAATGGCTAGTTGGTGCCGCAACTCCCTGTCGTCCCTCCTGCCCCAGCTGCATCACCCACTGCTGTTGCCAGCCCCTACTCCGCAATCGCCAATGCGTGGGCGTCCATGGGAGGTGTCGCCATCGTCTTCCACCACGTCATCTTCCATGACCTCCTGCGCCTGCTGTTCACCATGTCGGCTGTGACGATCCCAGCTGTCAAGAAGGCTGCCAAGAAGGCAGCTAATAGAGTGGCCAAGCAGGCCGCTACCCGGCATGCCACAGCCATGGCTGATGCAACCCCCGGCGCTGAGCCACCAGCTCCAGTCCCAGCCGCTCATCAAGTAGTGCCCCCTCCTCGCGAGCTGAATGAGAGCAGCCTGGCTCGAGTGGCATGCTGGGTGGTCCTCAAGGTGGCAGGGCCGGGTCAGACTTGCGAGCTGATCAGGCTGCTTGCGTGCACGATGGACAGCGGCGCCGGTCTGGCACGCCCCGAGCAGGAGTCCTTCCTTAACCAGGGGAGTGGCAGCGAGAGGATGGGCCAGCAAGAACTGATTGCCCCTCTGCCTAGTGTCGTGGACTTCTTCCGCGCCTTGCAGCTTCAGATCAGCGCTATCATTGACACGTCCTCCCTCCTGTCCCTACTCGTGCATGCTATCAACACGTGGGAGCTTGAGCTTGAGAGGTCATGGGATCTCTGGTGTGAGTGGTGCCACATGTTTGAGCGTCTGGACATTCCGGGAGGGTTGTTGGCGAGGTTCGCGGCCGCAGACGATCCGGATATGCAGCTCACATCTCGTCGTATGCAAGGCGTGTTTGTGCAGAAGTTCATGCATGCCATGAACAACGACATCTTGTCTTGTCACGGGGCAGTGAGGCCGGGTGAGAAGCCAGACATGGCCCTCCGGGACAAGCTCAAGGGTGAGACCTCCAAGGGGATTGATGACCGCAAGCGAGCAGAGAAGGCCGGCAGCAGCGGAGCCAGCTGTGGTGCCTGAAGCAGCTTTCTACCCTCTTGTTGCTGCCCCCCTCCCTATGCCCCCGACTGCTCTGCCTAGTGTGGACATGTCGCTAGCATGCTTCGTATGCCACCAGCCCTAGGGCAGGAGCGCCAACCCGACCCATTGCGGCAAGTGCTCTAGCTGCTGCCTGGATGCAAGGAGGGCATCAGGTTACATCCCTGCAACTGCATGCCGGAGCCACAACAGGGGCGAGGCCAAGGCGGCAAAATGTGTTGCCGTAGGCCCCTCGCATGCATGACTGAAAATTCGCATCCGGCTCATCAATTTGATTTTGATTATTCCATGGTCTTCATTTACAGACATTCCCTGTTTTAGGATAGGCACTGTGATGCGGGCCTATGTGATGCCATCAAGCAGACTAGCCCATTCAGTTTGCCACGCATGTCGCATGGTGCTTTGGCTCTGACCTTGTTTTTTTTCGTTACTTCTGTGCCTCATTTGGCAGGTGACTTTTTGATTTGTCTCCTTTCACCTTTCCTAGCATGCATACATTGTGTGGGAACTCTGGCAAGCATGATTACTAGGCAGGGAGAGGGACCCTGCAGGACTGCAGTGCACTGTGTGCCAAAAGTGTGTCCAGGTTGCAAAAGACTGTAAACCTGGACTGACAATGTATTTATAAAAGGTATCTTATTCCTTTAGCCATCTCGACTAGGTTCGGGAAAGTGAGCCGGCAATGTTTTGGCCAGTTTTCGTACGTCGCAGTGGGCCGCACTGCCCAAAGTGCGTCACCCTACTCCTTATGCTGAAGTCGAGCTCTTAAATGTGTTTAAAAGGCCACTTGAAGGCAGGACTGCGCCATCTATCGACCTGAAGTTCCATCAGGCGCAGGTTTCACCCCTCGCGATTTGAATTGTAGCGGGTGTGACAGGCAAGAGCCAGCGGGTTCCCGAGACCGTCTTAATACATACCAATAGCAATATAATTTAGATGAACGAGCGATTCGAAAACGATCATTCCTTAAACCTGGAAAAGTGTGGCAATTGGGTCCCGTTACTCCCGTGTCTTCCCTCCCTCAAAGGGAACGCGCTCCCCCCTTGCCCTTCAAATCTGCAACCTCGCCTGATACCGTCTGTATGCAGAATTTCGCGACTTTGGCTCAGAGTTCCCCGGGTGAAGGCTGGATTTTCTTAGCTCGTGGAGTGCTGAATTGCTCAATCGGACGACTCGAATATGGCTCGGATACCGCAGTCACGGACGTGTTTCGTTGTTTTCGGAGTTCGTTGTTCCTTAAAACAGCCAATTGATTGATCGCATACATTTTCCCCTGTCACTAAGTCGCAATGGCTGGGCTAAAGTATACGTAAAAACCATTGGTTACTTCGATCTACGTAGTGAAGCTACATAGGTGCAGAAATTTCAAAAGGATTAGTCATACCCGAGCCTGAAAAGTCTAGCTTGCATCGCTTGCAACGCCATCACGTATTGGAAGACAACTTGGATGGAGGGGTCAGAGGGTTAGGGTGTTTTCCCGATCGAGCTGATCAACGAATATGTCTAGAACGTCAGCGATGTCCTCAGTTATATCGGACATGTGATGTAGGCGTACTATCGCGTGGTTTTTGAAGCCACCCCCTAAGGCGTCTAAGCCGCACGTGTGCAAGGTCTGCATGGCCTACCATGTCGCCCGGAAGGGCTGCAAGAAAACTCCTGCATGGTGAGCCGGATCGGAGCAGTATTGCCGTATCCGGAGCGGAGCAGCGATCCGCTCCGGATACGAAACAGGTTTTGCCGTATTGTGCTACCTTGTCAAAGAGAAGCTCCAAGATCGGGGATGGGCAGTCTCCCCTTATGGCGCTGCAGCCTTGGGCTACAGACTTTTACCAACTCTGCTGGGGCAGGCATACATGCTTTATGATTTCGTGGAACGTGTGGGAGACGTTGAGGCGGCTTAGGATTTTTGGACCACCTAGCCTGTTGTCTGTCCATGAACTTCATTTTTTCGATCTTCGTTTTTCTTCTTACCATTTCCCCCCCTAACCAGACTGTCGGGCGTTCACACGGCAAGGACCTTTTTGGCATGGCGTAGACGTGCAATGTCTCTGAACTGACCTGCTGATTTTAGAGGCGGCTCTGGTGACAGTGATGTTCATGCACAAGCAGGTCCATTTATTGGAACAGCAGGGTCTATAGCTTATGCATCAGCAGGACTTTAAAGGGTGGCAGGTAGACGGATCAGCAGCGTCTTTCGGGCTGGATTGACAGAAACAATGGTGACGTGCTGAGGGTCCCAGTTAACAAGGCATCACCGTTTGCATTCTAGCTATGTTCGGCCTAGGGCTTCATCTGTGGATGATTTTTTTAGACGTGTGAGAGGTCCACCCTAAACAGCACCAGTATTATAATTGCGCTGCTTGCCCAGCTGGGGTGATGCCAGCGTTCTCCCCTTGATTGGCTAGGCTACTAAACGAACCCTTTTGCTATGGACGAGTGAGCAGGAAGAACAAAAATCCGGTGGCAATTTTACAGGGACTCGGCGCTCGCAATATATTGACAATTAGAAAGTATAACATTATTCTAACCGCTACTAACAGTTCTCATGATGGCTGGCGGCGGTACCAAGCCAGGTAAATATTTATGAGAACAAGGTAAATATGTGATCAACAGCCACAGGATATTCGGCAGGGATATTCGGCAAGGTCTTCTGCAGAAAAAACAGCATTCAGTCACAGATAATCCACATTTTATTTTGGCAGCTGGCCAGTCCTACAAGCATTCAGCAGTGAATGTCATCTTCTTATACAGGAGCTTAATTCACAAGCTGCTGAAATTACGCTTTATCCTACGCATGCCAACTTGCTATTCTCAAGGCGTCACTCAACCGCTTGTTCCGCAGCAGGCGTTAGGATCCGTGGGTGTGCTGGCGTAAGCAGCCCACCAGAACCCAAATCAAAGGCGGCAAACTACATATTATTCACTGCCTTGCGGCTGCGGCCAGGCAGCCTCAGCTTTTAACCGCTGGTTCCGCAACAGGCGTTGGGGTCCACCATTGTGCTTGCCATCAAGGAAGAACTTGTCGGAGGTGTTGCAAGCCGTGTTGTCTGGGTCCAGGTTCAAAGTGACCAGGAAGGTCTGGGGGCAGACATATGGGCTGCCATCGCACAGGCCAGTCACCTGAGGAAAGGGAATCAAGGAAATCAAGGGCATGGTCAGGGCAATAGAAGTGGAGCGAAGTGGAGCAGGACAGGTTTCACAAATGTGACACAGACATGCACGCTATAACCCTAAACCCTGAATCAAGGGAATCAAGGTCGGTGAACATTTGTCAACACGAAAATCGAATCCTGCACCCTTCATTCTCTCTGTAACATTCGTTTGCATCAGACACACTGATACTTTCTGTTTGAAAAGTACAAGAAGTGCAGTTGACGCACCTTTCCAGTGAGGAGCCCCTGGCCCGGTGCGTAGGGAGGAGGTGCCATGCGGGGCCACGTTTGGACGGCGTAGGAGGGCATCATGGTCTGCCCAGCGGAGTAGGAAAGGGTCTTGATGGCGCCACGGCAGACTGCAAGGGAGTGAGAACAGGAGAGATGCAAGGGATTTTTAGTCCAGTGACCCAAAATCGGAGGGATCAAAATCCAAGAGTAATGGTAATGTTCAAAACCTTTATTTGGTGATAAAATGTCCACTGTTCAGAACAATAATCCGGCTACCAGCAGCACCAACCCCTGATCAGTTTTTTGGATGAGGGGGGGGGGGGGTAATCAGGGTTTCTACCTGTCCAGGATGTGGGTCCCCCTGACCTGAAAGAGAACATCCTAGAGGTCGGCAAGAGACAAAGCCCCCATAGCATTGCAGGTGGGGTATCTGTACAAATCACGGTTGAGAATGAACTCAACCTTCTCCAGGTTGACGTCGCAGCATCCGTACTGGGTGTTGCAGGTAGGATTCTTTGCGATAATCAGTTGGACGATGTTGCCGGCTGCGTTGGGAGACAGAGCTTGCTCGGTGTAGGAGAAAGCTGCGCTGCCAGTGCCCTGGAATACACCTCCATTGATTGCAGTGTTACCGGGGTAGCATTGGTGAGGAAAGTCCATGAATGCGGGGGGAGGAGGAGGGCTGGGGGGAGGGGGGCTAGGGGGAGGGGGGCTGGGTGGAGGAGGGCTGGGGGGGGGAGGGGGAGAGGGACTAGGGGGACGGGGGGAGGGGGGAGGAGAGGGAGAGGGACTTGGGGGAGGGGGGCTGGGGCGAGGAGGAGAAGGAGAAGGACTAGGGGGAATGGGGTAAGGAGGGGAGGGGGGGCTAAAGTCTTGGCATAGGATGGAAGCAACGTCGAACATGCAGCCACAGGTGTCCACAACAGTCATGCTGGTGCCGCAATTGAACCCGCCGTAGCCAATTCCATTCTGAAGTTTCTGAGGACACACGACACGGAGGAGACATTTCAGAATTCATTTATGTCGATGGCAAAAAGTGCCGCTTTAAACAAAACAGCATGCATTGCAGATTTGCAGCAAAACAGCACTGCAGATGCGACGTAGTGGAAAACTTGAAGGTGCTTACCGGGAGAGATGTCTCCTTAACGAAAGATTGGCAGACGGTGGTGGTCTGGATGGATCCAGTGGCGCAGACCTTGACACACGAGGTGTTGGTTGTCGTCGCACAAGAATACAAAAGGGTAGCATCAGGTGCTATCATCACGCTGTAGGTGTTCATGTATGAGATCAGAGCCAAGCAGGTGGTGGCGTTGGGGCGAGGGGGCTGGAGGAAGTTGGTGGGCGCCTTCATAACACAGAATTCCACGCAGATCTGACAAACGGTAGGGGAAGGGGGAGGGGTAGGAGAGGGAGGAAAGGGGCGGGGCGGAGGAGGGGGTGGGGGGGGAGGGGGAGGGGGAGGGGGAGGAGGGGGGGAGGGGGGAGGGGAAGGGGATAGAGAAGGAGAGGGGGGAGGAAAGGGGCTGGGGGGAGAGGGGCTGGGGGGAGAGGGGCTGGGGGGACGTGGAGAGGGAGGAGGAGGAGGGGATGGAGAGGGAGGGGGTGGAGAAGGAGGGGGGCGAGGAGAGGGGCTGGGGGGAGGGGGGCTGGGGGGACGAGGAGACGGAGGACGGGGAGGAGTAGGAGACGGAGGAGAAGGAGGGGGAGGAGTATGAGGAATGTTCACTGGGCAGCAGACGGGGGCACGATCAGTCTCCGCGTCCCAGTTGATGGGCCAGTAGTATTGGCCGGGCCATACCTGGAAGAATGTAGCCATGGTGCACACAAGGCCGGCAGGCTTATAGCAGAACTCAGTGCCGGCGCTGGATGGCAGGATTAACAGATTGTAAGTTTTGATGATGGACTCAGTGCCGTAGTTCAGCCATGCAACGTTGGAACCATAAAGCGCTCCGTTGATGTACAGGCCGTCTTTGCGGTTGAAGTCAGACATGCACATCTGATCTGTGAGGGACATGGGCAGGGGTTGTGTGAAAGGTGAGTAAGAAGGAGTGGAGGATGGCAAGTGGCATCCACCCACAATTAGACTGAGACATATTGAACACTTTCAAATTCGAGGCAGGTCATGTGTCTTCATGTTCATCGAGGGCATAAGGCCATGAGGGCAATTAAGGTCCCTTGGATTACAGATCGTACTCACTGTCTCCCATGATGAGGCGTGGGGCTCCGTAGGTGGAGATGGTGGTGTAGCACAGGCTGGGCGCCTGGACGGGGCCCCGGTAGGAGAGGGTCATGCAGTACATGCCAGGCGACTTTTCAACCGGCTTGGTCAGGTCGAACGGTAGACTTGTGAAATTGTAGTCCGTGCATCGATGGAAAGTAAATGTAGGAACACCTCTGAGATGGGATGGAGGAGGTTGACATCATTCAGGAACTAAAAATGTGTGATTTGGTATGTTCGGGGTCATGGGTCTGGTCGCTGCGTACCGGATGCCAAGCAAGCAGATGTAGCAGATGTGAAGCAATTTCGAGTCAGATTTTTAGTGGGATTTAGTATCACGTGCGACAATTTGGGGCCATACGAAACGCTGACACCAAAAATAGCCAGGGAGCGAGTCGGTTTCAGTCATGCAACCGGCCGACGGAAGCAGGATCGCGATTGATTGATTGCATCGCACCCACCCCTGTCCTTGGACCAGCCGGTAGCGCTGACAGCAGCAGAGCTGTGAGTCCCCACTTCATGTTGTTGCAGACAGGAGGCCACGCGGCACGCATTGTCACGACGTATGACTGCACCGTGCGTTTGACTGCGCCAACTGCTTTTTCGGTTGGAAGTTATGTGTGAACCTGAACAAGTGCGTTTGCCGTCTTAGAGGATCCCGAACTGGGTCCTTTACTTTTTCTTTCTTCTTTGATCTCACGGCCTACAATAGACTCTTAACGTTTCTAGCTATTGTTCCTGATTATCAATCTGCAAGTTAATCGTCAATCCAAGTCTTACTAAGGGGAAACTGGCAGAGCAACTAGGCCAACAGCGACTCTATAAGCATCAACAAGTCTCCTGATACGAAGCTGGCAGAGCACCTAGGCCAACAGTCGACCATCTGCAGCAATTAGCGTTATTCCTGCCTCTTAACAAGGCATATCTCCAGTCTACAGCTGGATATTACCACCAACCCACCATCACACCTCCAATCTACAGCCTTTCCTTTGGCTCCAAGTCGACCATCTGATTTATCAGAGATATCTTCAGTCATCAGAAGTCGCCAAGCAAGCGACTCATCACCACAGATCAACGGCCACAATCGCCCAAGATCGTCCCAAGAAACCCATAAGTACCTCAAGTGTCGAGGCTTTACGAGATCTTGTCAACAGTATCGAAGAAGTCCAGGTGAAGTAGCAAGAGCTATCACCTGTTATCGAGCTGATTTCACTGAGTTACAGCAGTGGATCGAGAAGCTCTTACTATAAGCTCTGTAAGAGTTTATTAGTACTTGTTTCTTGTCTTGTGTTCTTTTCGCTTGGTGCACCCATTCCTTAGGGTGCACCTCTGTGCCGCGACAACATATCTATCGTGATGAACATCAGGAGGTTGGGGCAGGCTGAGATGCCATCTCATTCATCTAGTGAATCAAAGGCAATGTCCACAATTCCATATGCAGGGAAGGATTGGAGGCAGGGCATGGCTGACGAGGCACTTATGGCAAAAGGATCATGGTTGATCAGCAGGTTCAGTTGGTGTGCAACAGGCTTGCGTCTAGACAACATACATGCCGGGACGGACGTTGACTTACCAAGTGGGATATGAGACGATTGATGAAGTATTTCCCAGTGTGAATCCTGATGTGTGCAAGATATCGCAACATGATCAACGTTCGCCGAGCGCTTTTTATGGGGACAAATTGGTTGCCGTACACCGCTGGTGGGCGTAACATGTGATGACACACGACCGGGCGTCACCCGCCATTCGGCGGAATTCCAGCTTGTGGGGACACGATCACAGCTTCCATACGGACGCATGTCCATTCTTACTTGCCATGTACCGCGTGGAACGCGCATCTTATCCGTCAAGCATCCATACATATCCTTCATCCAGCCACCCACTCCCCCATGCATCCAGTCAATCAACCAGGGATAGAATTACAGAACGCACAGTCAGCCAGTCTAGATATGGGATATATAGCCGATATAAAGCGTCTTAAACTCTGAATCCCTGGTGTCAATCCAGCAACAACTGCGACCCTATAAGAAACTCGCACGGAATTTGCTGACCAGCGTGCCGACATTACTTAGACCGGCCGGAAGGGACAAGCAAGCAGCAGCTCTGAAATCTCACTGGTACGGAGTGCGAACTTTATTTTATTGACCTCGCTTACATCGCTATTAGTGCTAACGGCAGGGTAGGCAGGGATGGGAATGGAATGCACACATGCAAGCTACACCTGCCTCTTCTACTTTGCTTGTTAAACGGTTTGTTTCCTGTATTTTCTGCTAATAACCTGCCTGATGACACTACGGTACAGAGGAGCTAGTTATGATGAGAAAAAACCCGTAGCAGTCCATCCATCCGGGCATCACAATTTAACATGCCTGGCCGGCCGAGTAGGTGTAACAGGTGTCGGCTAGCATGTTATGGCATCACTAACCACTGGTCATGGCATGACGACTGGCAGGAAAAGCTTCGTCCCCTCTCCCACCCCCAATTCAGCATCATGTACGTATCAGGTGCATATGCACACGACGATTCTGTCTAGCTAATAGACTGCACAGGTGTGTATGTGTATGACTATGTATCAAAAGACACCACGCCAGGCATGTTAGTTCTTGCTCTACGCATGGCACCAGGGCCATCCGTCCTGCATTGCAGTGTATGCCATGTGCATGGCACTACTGGGCCCTGTGTTGGTACCTTATGCAAGCTGAATTGTTAGCTAGCTGGGGGACAAGCACTTGGATCAGAGGCATGCCCTGTTACCAGAATATATCGACGGCAGACAGAAAGAAAATAAACTAGTACGCCCCCGTAGGGGCGTGCGGGTTAAGGGAACAGCGCAGCTCGGGGCCGAAGCCACATCCACACTGTTACCATGTTACCATGTTACCCCCGCACTCTTACCATGTTGCCATGTTGCCCCGGCAGACAAATACTCCCCAAAGCTTGGTGGCATGATGAGCTAGAGGTAAGTCTATGTTGCAAAGTCTGATTCTAGCTGAACACGGTCATCATATGCCTAACACTATAGGCAAAACAGAGCATGGCCTCAAAAGCCCTCAACAGGCTTTTGCAATGCGCAATGTTCCGAACTTAGAAAGATGAACTGAATTCAGGGACGACGGTACCGGTGCTCGCTTCTTACTTCTTCAGGACTGAGGCCTAGTAGTCCTAGGAACATCAATATATACCGTAGCATGCATCCATCGAAAACAACAGCATGGTCAGAAGACTGGAGAGGCTCTGAATCATAGCTGTGCCATGCAAGAAGAACAGTGTCTCGTATCATGAAGAGGTTGGCTTCACCCGCTCTTGCAGGAACTGCTCCAGTTGCGGTCCTTTCCAGCCATCGACACGCAAGGTCTCGGCGCCGCCTTCATGCTTCAGCTTCAACAAGGGGATCGAATTGAGGACCCACTTCACCTTGATCAAAGCCTTCAGCTTGTCTGCCTTCTTTATCTTCTCGATGAAGCTTTTCACTTCTGGCCAGAGCCTGGGCAGGGATAATTGAACCTACAAATGAGGTCTGCTTGCCAGCCTATTATTTTCATGTCACAGACATGAAGGCGCAACACATAGGCAGCATGGCACGGTATGCATATGGCGATAGGCCTCATGCAGTGCAGCAGGGCACTGCAGGATGAAGTACCGTTTTTGCATGCATGATGGATCCAACTGGAGAGCCAGAAGCCAGATCTAGGGGGCACATCTCACACATCATGTGCACATGCCCTACAGATAACAGAAGTACTGGCATGGCAAGTGATTATTGTTAAGCAAAACGAGGAACTCACCCTATTCGTTCAGGGCAGACATGTAGCGTGGCTTGAGTGTAAGTGAGAGTCTGATCTCCGACGCAGCATTGTCTGCATTGGTCCACGAGATCCTCATCATTTTGAACGAACGTCTCTAGGCTGTCGCAATCGGCGCACAGCGGATCTGAGAACCCCCATTTTAAGCATTGAGCGGGATTGAGCGATGTAGCTAGGCTCGCAGTGACGTACAAGCTAAGCAGGGAGATGCAAGCGATTGGATACAGTGCCATCCTAGCTGTCGGCCTTGTTAGTTGTCATCAGGAATCAGGATGTGCCAGGTCATATATCGGAGTCACAAATCGGTATGAACCCCACCTGGTATGAACATGCCGTGATACCTAGATCAGGTTCCCATTTGCAGCAGACAACTAAGTAGCTGGTTCTGAAGGTTGAGAGGGTTGTGAGGTTAGCCTCGCAGTCCAAGCAAAGCTGGTTCAGCTACAGACATGGTGTACGGTGGCGATTTGCACAATACCTGCAGGTATCATGATACGGTCCGTCATCGACCATGTATGCAACAGATTCAAGTAATAGTCAAGTGCCACATGACGACACCGATATCTATTCCTAGCGTCAGCCCTGTTCAGGGTCTGGAAACACTGTCAAAAATCACTTGCCACAACTCAGCACCGGTGGTGTAGAACGGTGCTTACCCGCTGGGCCCTGCTGAACGCTCGGCCTCGTGGGGCTGGTGGGGGAAAACTGTCAGTACCGGTGGTATACTTGCATCTCACAGGGCTCCATGCCCCTGCCTCTCTTATACAGGAAGGTGGCATGGCTGCACCATGGTCCTGGCTGTGCATGATGGTTGGACTTAAGCTTGCTCATCCCCTACCAGCCCTATGCGTCTGAGAGTTCAAAAGGCCCCAGCGGCTCAGCTGAGCGGGTATGCACCGTTCTAAACACATCTCAATAATTAAAAAAAACGTAGCGGTATCCAAAGGCGCCTTGTAGAACGAATATAAAGCAAAGAAAGCTTCAACTGGAGAATTTCATGAGGGATCTTGGGTCAAACACTATTTGGGGTCCTTCATGCAGCACAGGTTGATGCGGACGGTACTAATACCGAGCCGACAACAAATGTGTATTTCACTGCATGCCTTGCGATGCCCTCAGTGACGGTTGGGTACAACTCCATCCAGCCAGAACCTATACCATTTATTTTGCGTGCTACAGCTACCTTACAGCCTACGGTACAGGGCGCCTGGTGCGGCAAGCCATGCAGCTCAGGCCAACTGCCGATGGGAGATCAAGGTTTGGTCCCCATCGGGACTGTGGCCCCTCTAGGGTGTGACCTGGCACGCACTAGAAAAGCAAAAAGCGAAGCCATCATGAAAACTGCACAGTCCTGCCCATCATTAGCAGAGGCCGCAGTCACCTTTCCCCGCCCTCATCAGTGTCTTTCCTTTAATCGTACCGACGCGGATGTGGCTACGGCCCAAGCTGCGCTGTTTCCTTTACCTCCACGCCCTAGTCGGGCGTAGCTTTCGTCCTTCCTTTCTTACCATTAGTTGTGGTGACCAAGGTAACGCAGCCACCCAAAGCCTTCTTCGAAAGGGCCAGTATAAGTTTATCAAGTTCAACAGCCAACAGGTGATCTGCAAGGTTACTAATCCCCGGATCCCGACCCGCCCACCAACACTGCCCTACGGCCTACTCCCCTATCCATTTCCAATCAAAAATAGCCGAAGGTTGCAAGCCATGCAGCAATTCCGAGACCTCCATCATGCTCTCCTCCACCCACATATCATCGTCCCCGTGATAATACCCCTGCTCAAGCTCCACCAGCAGGTGCAGGGGCTGGCTCGGGCAGTTGGCCGCGAACGCCGTCAGGTACCGCGGCCCAGTCCCGCTCCCAATGCACGAGCGCAGCGTGACCGCCGCAAGGCGCCGGAGGTGGTGCAGGCCGTTGAGCGCGCTGGGGTGCAGCCAGCACTCGTGCAGCCGCACAGCCTCGAGAAGCGGGAAGGCCTCGGCGACGCGCCGCAGCCCGTCTGTCGCGTGGTGGAAGCCAGTCAGCTGCAGGCAGCGCAGGCCGCTGCCGAGCTGCAGCAAAGAGCAGAGCAGCGGCTCGCCAGCCGCCGCGCCGGGAAATGCGTCCAGAGCATCCGCCGACACCATTTCAAGATCTAGAGACGTGCATCCGTGGATTTTCGCAGGTGTTTCGCCACCGGGGCTGCCCAGCAGCTGCGAGATGGCCGCACAGTCGGCCTCGCCCCGTACCAGCCGCAACCTCGTGTGATCAATGAGCACCCGCTCACAATCAGCCAGCAGGTGGGTCAGCGAGGCCACCTCGCAGCACTCCGAGTAACTATGCATATTTGTGACGAAGGGATAGCGGGCTTCAGCCTCGTGTGCCGGGCAGGAGGAGGCTTGGGTTTGGGTTTGGGTTTGGGGTTTCAGGTTTGACGCTTTGAGGTTTGGGTCATTGGGTTTGAGGTTTAAGGTTTGGGTTTGGGTACTTATACATGCCTGCATTGAGTGTACCCACCTACTGCTTTTTCCGACATATCGTCAAAAGTTCCGTTCTAGTGGAAAGTGATATCAGATCAGGGATTCCGGGGTTGAGGCGGCCATCACAGGGGGAAACGCATCAGGCTCGTTGTGGGTGCAGGGCTCAGGACTCAGCATACAAAACCTCAAGTTTTCTTTAATAGTGAAATGCCCGCTACCGTGGATTCAATTCGCCTTCCCTTGGGCATCAACACATGTTTATTTTAATGCTAGCCTCAGGGTAAATTGTCGACAAAAACTCTTAATTTCTGACTAAAACTGGCATCGACAATCTATAAATGGTAAATTCATGGATCCCTCAACCCCAAACAACGTTAATTATCGGAGGGAAGGCAAGACAAGTCTACGGTCTGTAAAGACTTCATTTAAAAAATGCGGTCATATTATTTCATGCAAAATCCGGGTTAAAGGCGGCCATCACGGTGAAAAACACATCAGGCTGGCAAGCCTGGCAGTGGTTACAGGGCTCGGCACTCACCTGAAGCCAGTGAGTCCCGACAGCCCAGGTCCACTAGGCAGGTCAACGCCTGCCGCCCCCAGGTCCCTTAGGTTGGGCATGGCCAGAAGGTACGGGAGCACCGTCACATCCACCCGGAGGTCTGCGACGTGGAGGCGAGTCAGGCCCGCCAGGCCGGACCAGGCCTCGCCCGTCAATTGAGTGGCGTGTCCGGAGTCCAGGTGCAGCGAACGCAGGGAGGTCAGGCAGGCTTGGTGCAGGCTGGCCCTGCCTGCCTGGATGGAGAGGCAGGTGAGACGCGAACATAACTGTGCCAGGGTCCAGGGGGTGCAGCGGGGCGCATGAGGGGAGGTCAGAGAGGTGCAAGTATGAGGCACGTGAGAGGCGCTAGCTGGTGCGTTTGCTCGCAGGGGACTGGGAGCTTGACTGGGATGTGCCAACAGCCGCAAGTGTTGATGCCAGGGTGCTTCAGCTTTAATTTTCTTCATCACGGCCCACGGCCAGGGAGCCTAGCTCTGCTAGCAGGCCCTGTCGTGTAAGTGGGCCACCGGCTGTCTGGGTGGCCCACTGACACGCCACGTGTAGGCCAGCATTAGTCCCAGACAGCCCAGTGGTGGCTTCCGCTGGCCTGCGGAAGGTGAACTCCTGCACACTAAGACAAACGCAGCCAGCTGCCAACAAGAGCCCCGCCTGTCTGCCAGATCCAGGCATAGGTGAAGGCAGAGGAAAAGGACACAGAGACGCTCCTAGCTACGGCTCTCCATTATCCCAGGAACTCAATCACTGCGTTCACCGCAACACTACCGTAGGATATAGGAAGACGTTTGAATTCAAAATTGAATTATCCTAACTTGTGGTTATGCTGTCATGAGTCTAGCCCAGTGCTACTAGCCTTCTGCCAGTGCAGCACGAGCCTCGACAGCTGCTGCTGCACTTCTTTGCATACAGTACTGGCACGCTGGTGGCAACACCCGAACAGACCTACCACATGCAGGTGAGAGGCGTCCGTCTCTATTTTCAGGCTGGACAGGCTGTTGAGTTCCAGAAGAGGTTCCAGGAGGGAAGGGTGGTTGCCACATGGGAAGCCATGCACGGTGAGGGATGTGAGATTGGGCACAGCTGCCGGCAAAGACGCCAGGATCCGGGCTACCTCCACGTGGGATAAGATGCAGTCATCGCTGGCCTGGAGGTTCAGGATGCGGAGGGAGCGCGCTGCCCCTCCAGCGAGCAGCACGAGGACGTCGTCGACATCCGCGACAGTTAGGGTTAATTCCGTCACGCATAGCCAAAGGTGGAGCAATATGAAATCGAATGATTTTATCTCGTCTGCTTCACCAGCCAGACGTGTGACGTAATTGTCGCAGCATGAGCGCAGCAGCTTGGACGCAAGTCTCAGGTTCCGCTTGGAGGACGGATCCAGGTACGTCCATAATGGTTCCATTGCCTCCATGACACGATTGCGAGGTGAACGGCGTTGTGCAGGCAGGTGAGTGACGACGCGCGACTCATGCCTGCACGCCTGCTCCACACATTTCACCCCCAAATAAGTGTGAGATCCTATCATTCTGCACCACCCACTTCAGAATCCCGAGCTCACCGTCCTCATCTTGTATCTGATAATAGCTACCCAGGAGTTGTCAAGCCATGATCACGACTCTTAAGTTTCGATCCAAGACTGGCATTAGGGAGGCCAGCAGCAGATTCCCAAGGCAAAGGGTTTCATCATCTTTCAGTTTAGCTGACCCCTTTGGCAGCAATGACACTGCCAGGTCAGAAGCCAAGAAACATCTCCTAAACCTCATCACTGATACTGCCCGCGGCTATCGCTCCACAAAGCTGTCAAGAGGAGCCATAGAGGAGGCACAAGTGACTGTGGAGGGCTTTGGTGGGTCCGAGCTAAACTACGAGCTGCTTGAGGGGAAGTGGAAGCTGCTGTACACAACAGCCTCTGACGTGGTGAGAGGGGTGTCCATCCCAATAATGAATCCAATGGCTAGCAGAATTATGCTTGCACAAAGCAAGGGGCAGAGGCGTGCACGACTGCATCGCGACGGCACCGGTGCTCAACCTGTCCCCTTCTGGCTTGCTGCCATGCAGCTGCCCATCCTGGGGGCAGAGACCCGCCTGGCTCCACTGATCGGACCCAGCCCCGTCCAAGTCGGAGATATCTATCAGCGCTTCTCTTCCGTGGAGGAGGGGGTGGTGGAGAACATCATCCAGCTCAGCACGCCCTTCCTGCTGCAAGAGCGAAACGGACTTACAGTGACTGTGGCGGCTAGGTGGGTGTTCATTTCAGCATGCACCTGACCACCCATGAGGGGCTGCTGGGCAGCCACCACTGGGCCAAGTGGGATTTGGGGCCCAGCCTACACCGACCTACTGCCGGTGGCATGAGCCGCCGGGCTTTTGCTGCACCTGCGGCTCCTCGGCCATGGGCTGTCATGTTGATGAGATGCATCTGAAACTATCTAAAAAGAACAGTGGCAGCAAAGTGAATGCATGGTGGCAAGACGGCTCTACCAGCAAAGCAGGTTCTAGTGGAGTCAAACAGGTGACGCGTCTAACATGCGATTTGTTGCTTTTGAATTCAAGCCCGAATTCCGGCATCTCACGTGGAAGACCACATCAAGAGTACAGAGGACAGGCACTTGGACCGGGTTGCAAGGTTTAGTACCGGGGTTTTGTACCACACTGGTGTTGTATTCATATGGAACTGTTCTGGGAATATTCCATGCCACCCTTCCATTAATGAATGCCCGTACGATCTGGTCCAATTAGGTGCGTGGCGATTTAAGTGGTGATGAAGGGATTGATGAGCTCATGGGTCTTGGACATACCTGGGCCAATGTGTTGGAGCCCACACGCCAGTGCTGTACCAATTACGGTCCTCACGATGGCTGAATTACGTAGCTGGATTTTAGTCACCGTTATTTCTAGGCTAAGTTATCTATTTACCAAGAAGGGACTGTAATTTCAGACACAATTTCTGCATTACAGTGCAATAGCACAGCACTGCTGCATGCCCATTGGCTATTGCTCAGGAGTTCGACCACCATGTCATCCAGGTGCTAACCAGACTGCTACATTTAGTGAATCCTGCTGCTGTACTAGTCGTTCCCCTGAAGCTCAGCTTCTGGGGTCCTCAAACCCGGGATTGTGTGCCGAGAAATGGCCCGATTGATTCCCCTAATGTGGCCTGCCCACATAGTGGCATGGTAGCACAAGACGGCATGCTACGGCGTGGTATGGCACAGGTTCAGCCAGATTGTACTACCAAGGTGCCATGATACAGCTCCATGCAGCACAGGTTCAGCCGGATTCTACTACCACACATAGTGGAGGAGCATCCCTCATTGTCCCTCATGACCCCTCGCTGCCTCCCCTGGACCAAAGAGTTTGAGCCTGCACGTCCATTCATTGGCAATGCCCTGAGTCCCTCATTACCCCTTGCTTCCCTCCCCGATGCCCCCAGGTACGAGGTGCGCGGGCCGCACCGCATTTCACTCGTTTTTGAGGAGGCGCGGATTGGTGGCCTGCGCATCTCTGAGGGTCTGCAGGGGCTGCTGGCCCCAGCCATGCTGCCCAGAGGCTCGCTGCAGCACCAGATCCTGCTGGCCATTGATGAGGTACGGGGTGCAGGGGCCTTTATCCTACGCCCTGGATCCATCCAGCCATGCTGCCCAGAGGCTCGCTGCAGCACCAGATCCTGCTGGCCATTGATGAGGTACGGGGTGCAGGGGTCTTTATCCTACGCCCTGGATCCCTACCATTATAATATTTGTTACGGCTGTGAGATCGCTTTCTGTGGGCCTCCTTGGCTAGGAAAGGGAGGTCCAGACTTGGCCCGGCCTATGGCCGGTGGTCCTAGCAGTATGGCAGGCCAGCAGAGGCTGCCGGTTGGAAGTTGGTCGGTAGCTGAAACATGGCTGAAAGCTTGCTGAATCACAGGGAAATAAGTTAACTCCTAGCCTAGGGCATAGCCTCGGTCAAACCCTGCTGCTTTCTCCCATCATCATTCATCAGTCAACCCGTCAGGCTTGCTTCTGCCTGTCTGGCTCTCCCCCTGGCTATGTTGGGTGCGGGGTGCTAGCCAGGCCAGTCAGGATAGTCTTGCATGCCCTAGTTGCTGTGAGCCCCATGAAAACTGACAAATTTGATGCCATGAGCTTCTTTTCCTCCCGACCCGACAGTGGGACGCACATGCGGCCGAGCTTTTTTAGCATGGCCCAGAGGTGTAACGTAAAACTGACGCAACCCCCCAAAGCCTTTTAACAACTGTCACAGTCGGAGTGAGCATCTAAGCAGCACACCAATCCCCACTGTGCCTGCAGTTCAAGTTGCGCTTCAGCTTCAGCAGCGCACGTCAGCTGGCCATGAGGGCAGCGGGGGATTCTCGAGCTGTGGCTGTTGGAGGCGGCGATTACCAGCTCTCCTTCCTGGACGAGGATATGTTGATAGGCAGGGCCAGCACTGCGGGGGGATCCTTCATCTTCGAACGGGAGGGCTGAGGATCCTTGTTTCGGACACTAGTATTTGAAGGCATTGAAGCAGGAGTAGGAAGTCTTGGAATTGATTGGACCCACGTGATCTATTTTTACTTGGATTGAGGGAGAAAGAAGAGTGAACAGAGGAAAGACAGGTGAAGGCGCTGGTGTCTACTTTGTACAGTATATTTTTGCATAAGAATGAGGGGAAATGGATGGTAACATCGGTAATAAAAGGAGATTTTTTCGTTTTATCTTCACTGAGGATCACTTTATGTCAGTACCGTAAAGTGACCTGAAACTCAGTTAACACCAGCTGTGTCTGGCACATGCACTGGCCTAACTTGCCAAATGATCCTCTCTCTCCCCATTTCTAGATCGCCGAGTTTCGTGTCCTGGCCCATCTCACACAGGACGGTGGTGTGGCTGCACCATGTTCTAGACTGTGCATGGTAGCTGGCATTAAGCCCAGTCATTCCCTACCATTCCACACTGCCAAGCGGTCAGCAGGGCCCAGCGGATATGTACTGTCAAAAATTGGCCTTACTTGGCAGGTCAGACATAGTTTAAGGGTTTTGTGAAGTTTTTACAGTCCAACAGAGCATCACACTTGATGCATGGGACATGTGCCTGTAAACCGGTACAGGCACTTGATTTAGGACAGAGAGCGAAAACCAGTGACCCCCCTGGGCAAGCAACTAGCACACAACCACGACAGTGGCATGGGAATGAACCCCATAGTGCAGAAGATAAGCCCCAGCCATAAAACAGGACGTGGGTGCAAAAGAGTTCGATTGAGCACCGCCTAGAGAATTAGGGGGGAGACAGGAAATTTGGCGAAGTTTTGAGATTATTCTCTCTTTTCATCATACACTGAAAGATAAAAGAACCAAATTTCTTCCAGAACACATATGCAGAATCCGCTGCATCTAGTTTGCCCCACACTCCATTTGCGTACCGTTTCATGCAGAGGGTTTCATGGCCTCATCCTCTAGGAAATTATGCAGTGTCGACATCCATTGGACCAGGCCTTGCTAACTTCAAAGCAGTAGTTTACACCCTTGGCTATGCCAATCGAGGCAGCTTCAAACTTGGCGAAGATTCCGAATTAAAAAAACTATGTATGCTGAGGAGTTTGCAGCCCTTGATCCATCGACTAATTACAGCACAGTCAAGTCCTAGTACCATAACTCTACACGGCAAAGGCTATTGAAGACGGCCAAAGAAATCAGCGATATGTAAGAGGGCACGGAACAGGGACTAATGAATAGCCATGGAAGAAAAATGGGAAACCACATACCATACAAACGTCACAGATTCATCTCATTGCACGAACCATACAGCCCCCCCCCCCTGACAACAAGACTTCATAGAGAGCATCACCCTACAACTTCCAAGGGCCCGCTTCAGGCCACACTTTCAATAGCCTACAGACACACTGCAGGCCTTTGCAGCATGGATCTCCAGCTAGAGGCCAGGACAAAGCTGAAATGTAGCCGAGCCGCAGCCGGGCCAAGAAAGAAGAAACACGGGTGTCATTAACATTACAGACTTCCTGACAAGGAAGCCATCCTTCACAAAAGTTCGGGGCAGGGGTGTTTGGGGGCATGCAATGGGCGCCATCAATCATATCTCACATGAAATCAAGGACCAGCGCAGCGAGGGACATCCACGTCCGAGCTGCCGATCATGAGGGCGTAATACGTAATTATTTACTAGCCAGCCCAGAGCAAGATGCGACACATCCCATGGACACAAACAAATGGAGAATTTTCACATCGGTGAACACAATGGACATCTTCAACCCTCCTGCTCCTGTGGCCCAGGCTGGGTTAGGGTTAAGCCCCTAAACCCTCCTGCTCCTGTGGCCTAGGTTGGGATACATCCTGTCACAGTCGCCTGCCACCCACACGAGAGGCTGTTGTGTACAGCAGCTTCCCCTTCCCCTTCAGCAACTCATACTTGCAGCTCTGACCTGCCAAAGCCCTCCACTAGACTGGGTTACATGCTGCCACATGCTGCTCCTGCTGCAGCGCTGGGCCTCAAAAGCCTCCTGCATCCCCAGCAGCCAGGGTTCAGGAGCGGGCTTAGCACCTTAACCCCCCCCCAGCCTCCAACATCACCACCAGCCTGGGTTAAGGAGTGGGGGCTACACCCTCAAACCCCACCGCCCTCTCCGGCTCCAGCATCCCTAGCAGCCAGGACGGCACCCTTCCCAGCCCTCCGTCCTCCTGACGCTCCCATTCCATTCCCCCGCCTGCCGTCCCCGCCCCGCGGAGCATCATGCTCACGTCGCCCGGCGACAGCAGCGCCTGCAGGCCTAGCTCAGCCTCCATCCCCGCCGCTCCCCCAACCAGCAGCGGGGCTGGCGTCGCGCGGGTGCGCGTGATGGGTGGCAGCTCATAGGTCGGCACGCCGTCCGAGGGCCTTGGCAGATCGCGCATGGCATAGTAGTCCACTTGATGGCCGCTACCAAACGGGCTGTGGCAGCCAGCGGAGGTTCCTGATGATGGTCGGCTGTCCGAGGCAAGCGGCACCTGGTACGCCGGAGCCATCTGCTGCTGCGGCGGCGTGACCGGATCGTCGTGATGGTGTGGAAGCCATACCAGGTCGTCGTCCTCACCCGCCACCTCCCTCTTGAGTTGCATCAGCTGCACCCACTCCAGGCTCGCCTGGTCCTCAGGCGCCTGCTGCTGCTGCTGCTGCTGCTGCTGCTCCTGCTCCTCCTGCCGGGCCCACTGCCTGCGCTCGGCCTCCATCAGCATCGCGTCCCGAGCGGCCGGCGAGACCAGGCCGGTGCTGTTGACTCTCAGCCGCTCCAGCTCAGGCATCCAACCGTCCTCGTACTCGCCCTCGTTTTCCGCCTCGGACGGGGACGAGGTCGCGGGGGTGCAGGAGTAGCCTGGGCTGCCAGCTGCGCCGGCTCGCCAACCCTGTTGCTGCTGCTGCTGCTGCTGCCGCGGCTGCATCCAGCAATACTCCCGCTGGGCGACTTGGGTAGGTGGTGCACGTGCAGCACCTGGCCTAGGGCCTCCGCTGCGGGGGGACAGCGGATCGTGCAGCAGCTGGTGCGGCGCCATCCGGCTGCCGGCTGCTACACCCTGTCTCTGCTGCACACGGGCGCCAAAGAAAGGCACGCTGTGAGATCGATTCTGGACCATGAATTCGTCAGGCATGAGCGACCCGTCGCGCCAGTCCTGTTCCTGCTGTTGCTGTTGCGCCCACTGGTTCAATCTAGATTGCTGATCCTGTTGCTTCTGCTTCTTCTGCCGCGATGTCGGGCTTGAAACATCCGACTGCTGCCATTGCTGCTCTTGCTGCTGTTGTGAGTTCAGCCTGAAAGAACCGCCCGTCGCTCGCCACATTTGCTGCTGCGAAGGCTCCATCGGCAAGAGCGCCTCGGAACACAGATTGTCACTGGTCCCCCTAGGCGCGTGTGATGGGGCAACAGGGTAGCCTCCGGTGCTGAAAGGGCCATCGGTACTGAAGCGGCTCAGCCTGGATTGCGTTGCGCAGCTACTCCTCATAGAGCCCTGCGTCACATCCCCTTGATCGCAGCTGAACGAGTGTGAGCGCGGCGATCCCCCGAGGACAAGGCCCCCCGCCGAGGCGTTGAGCGCCGCGTTCTCCGCCACCGACCACAGGCTCAACGACTCGGTTCCTCCGCGAGTGGCCGGGGGCCAGCCGCTGCTGGCGGCAACGTTTGAGCCGCTCGCTGCCGTCGCATACGCGGGCGTCCCGAGCACAGTGCCTGTCTGGTAGTGGGAGGTATTGAGGAGGGGGAACGCAGTACCAGCAGCGCGTAAGGATGCACTGTTGCGCGATGGGCCGGCCTCTGCTGACATTCTGCTAGAATTGCCCGTTCCTCTCACACTGGCTGCCTCCCTCATACCAGCTTCGTACTCTTCCCACACGCCCTGGGGTGGATACACGCCTGCTTTGTATAGCGGCAAGCTGTGGGCATGCGCGAGCCCGCCACGGGCCCCTGCCGTGAGGCTGCCGACAGTCGAGTCATATGCCGTGTGGCGGCGCTTGTTGTCGCTGGCAGCCTCCTGAAACATGTCAGGCGCGCCTGCCATACCCGGGCGTTGGCCCATGAAACTGGCGCAGCTAGCTTGCTGCCCAGAGTATGAACCTGTGAGAAAGTGGGGTGGATATAAAGCTGTTAACATTATTGTGCAAGGTTGTGTAAATGGATCAAAGGGAAGCCACAGACCATGTCACCAAGCAGTAACATGATGGGAAGGACGAACAGTGCAGAGATAATTCTACTGTGCGCCAGCCACCCACAGACACACTACATTCAGCCAGCACAGCACCAGCATGAGCCGCTGGCAGCCATCACATGCACAAGAACTGGCCAATGCATCAAATGCAAAAAGCAGGGTATAGAGACCATGTTCCTTGCCGCGTCGCACAGCCATGCACTGGTCATAATTTGTCAGGGCACACACGGCACTTGGGGGCTGTGCCTAAGGCACAGCTTTTACACATAATTTTAGTGTGCGCCGGCCACCCTTCGGGAACCGCAGGGCGGCCACCACTGGGCCGATGGGGAACAAGCCTTGACCGGCTTTCAGGTGATGGCCCGAACAGCAGAACACCATGCCCCTTTGGCCATGTGCGCTAATACTGTGCGACACTGTACTCTACCGGGCCTTCTTGTTGCAAGCTCGGGAGTCAGGCTGTGCCTCTAAATGATTGACGTCACCTGCCGCAAAGCTCCTGATCCTTTCTACAAGCTCTGGTTCCTTCTGGTAGGATGGTCTCGATTGGTTTGCCTGGAACATTGCCATGTTGCTGCTGGTGGAGCAGTGAGCCACCCCCGGAGGCAAGCTGCGCGCTGCGGGGCTGGGCCGGCCTCCTGCTCCTCCTCCACCGCTGGTGACTGTAGAGGCGGGGAGGGCAGGGAGCTGAAGCCCCGTGGAGCTGCTGAGGCGGAAAGGGGGGCTCCTGGCCTGCTGGTTGGGGAAGAACACCTCCCCGCTGTCGAGGCGTTGCAGCCCTGGGGACGTAGGTATGCCGGAGTTGGTCGTAGAGAAGTAGGAGCTGGGGAGGGCGAAGTGAGCGTTGTGACTGTCGATGCTGTAGCCGAGGCTATTGTCGTCTTGCTGACGCGGCTCAACCTTGACGACCCGTAGGCAGCTGCGCCTGGGTGAGGAGCTGCTGCCGTCCTTTCTGGGGCTGTTGCCCAGATCCTCGAGTTCATTGCAGGCTGCATTGCCCTGCCTTCTGGCGCGGTAGTCGCGAAAATAATGCTTCACCTGCTCGCAGGCAATGCGGCGACAAGGGTGAGCCCGAGGGGGTATATATGTCGCATCCCGGGATCATGGCGCCACCACGACAACTGTCATATGCCTTTGCACTGACAATGATAGCATCGTACCATCTGATGACAACTCGTGTTTGTATCATCTTATCCTCTGATCTCACCTGCTCTGTGCTGCGGAGACATTTTGCATGGATGCGCGTTTCCTTCCAGTCCGGCATCTCATTCTCCTGCCAGATGAGACTTGCGTTTTCATTGTACCAAACCTGGACCTCTGATGTGTCAGGCCTCTTGTCTTTCTCTGTCAGATAAGAGCGCCACCTGCGACATGGGATGCAGGCGGGTGGGATTCCTGAACGAGCCCCAGAGTTCCAGCTGGCCAATTAAACACATACCAATTGTTCAGAGGAGCCCAGAATTTGGCAGGGCGTCTAGGTGCTCTCGTCGATTTCGGCCCCTTCGTCACCCCGCTGCTTTCCATGTCACGTAACAACGACACCAGTATATAAATTGGCCGGTGTGTATCTGCTCGCTTGGATTGATCGACTACACAAAATGAAGGATCGTGGATTTGGCTAGCGTGATGATGGTGTTTGGATCTTGCTCTGGGGAATCTGCTGGGAACTTGTCCATTGCTCGAAACGTAATTACAGGTCACTGTACAGTGACCGTGACGCGGGCGCGGGACATGATGACATTCTCAGCGACAGGCCCCCAGCCCCGGGGCGTGGGGCGCACAGCAACATTGTGTGAAAAGAAGTAGGAATTAACAATTAGCCACAGGACCCGCGAGTTCTATTCACTTGAGGTCGACTGCGCCCTGGCAAACGCTTTCAATTGCCTAATGAGGAGGCGCTATGAAGCAATTTTAGGGGTTGTGGAACTAAGTTCTCGCTAAGGGCAAAAAGTGTGTTTGCATGACAAGGCACATTTGTGCGTGCCTGTTTAAACTCTTCATAGGTGCTCCTTATTTACGATTTGAATGATCTTGACATCCTGTCACAAGGCAGTCGACCTCAAGTGGAGGGAACTCGCGGGTCCCATGGCTAATTCACCACGTCGGGACATTTACCTCTATCTCCGGCCAAGCTTGCGACGTAGAGGCCATTCATATACATTTACAATAGGCCGTGCGTCGAAATTAGGCCTGCTGTTGTCCTCTTCGCATGGTCACATTGTGTCTGGCATGTCTGGCACTTGTGTGAATTATGACCAGGTACACTCAATTGTGCATTTCAGCAGCATTCTGCATCATGAAGCCTGGGCAATGCTTGGGCCCTTGTGAAATGATATGATACAGATACAGAACTACACTCATATTACATGACAGCCGTATTGCATGAACGTGGCCCTGAACGACGCTCGTGAGTGCTTAGGAGACTTGCTGGACCCGGTCTGAACATGAAGGATGATGCATATATATTTATCAGTCATGGAACTGATAAACGAGAGGAGACGTGAGAGCAAGCTAAAACCTACGTTTTGGGTACCCCCAAAATTGCTGTGGGGGCGTTACACCCCTATGCGGGTGCCTCTATGACGGCATTTCAGCCACCCTTTCTGCCCAGCTGGATGGGCTTAAGCGTGCACCGAACATCTGACGTGGACCGTACATGCCGTATGGTGACGGTTTTACCAGGGGTCGCCCTTCGAGGCCTATCAAATCCAACGCCCATCAATCAAATGCTGCAGCAGAAATTATTTCGTGGTTGAGGAAATGCGTTGGCGATGACACGATTCGGGAGTCAGACTCGTCTGGGTCTGCGCCCGTGAGTGAGCAAGATCGCAAGTGCGTGGCATGTTTCGGCTGGTCATATCGCTATTTTATAGTTTGCTTCTCGCCAGGTCCCCTTTTATAGTTTTATGGCGCCAACCTGGCGCATACCCTGCCAGAGGGGCTGCCCACGTCAGATAATGTGCTGCTGGCTGCAACCAGTGAGCGAGGTAGCTGAGGGCACATTCAGGGGCAAGCCTTACCACGAAGGCGTCCTGCCCATGAACAAGCTGCCTGTCGCACCATAAAGCAGTAAACGTGCCAATATGGTAAACTCCGGAATCTCCGGTAAAGGCGCCTTAGAGAAGTGTCCTTCTACTCATAAACACGGTACATTACCGTACACACAGACTCCTTGTACTTCAGACAAGAGCTGTTAACTGGCTACTGTAAGGTTCGGCCCTAGCAGGAAGTCTCTCTGCCTAGGGGTAATGTCTGGGTGTCCCTGTCTTGTGGGTACCGCCCCTACTACTTCACTCGCCCCAAGGGGGCAGAAGCCTAAAGTTAGCAGATCCTGTAGGGGGTGTCGCCAGCACGCTTGCAGGACCGTGCGGTTCGTAAATTGCCTGTAGGAATGACAGACGTAGATCTAAATCCCGATAGGCACCAGCACCCTGACGCCCAACGGAGAAGTGGGCGTCTGAGGGGGCTGGAGCCGGGTGTAAACCCGATGGAAGCTAGTGATGAGCTGGCTGCAGAAGCCCTGTTGGTGGCGGCGAAGCTGGCAGGGCCAGTGGGACCGCCCGCAGGAGACAGCAAGGTGCCAGAACCGGGCCGCGTACCGCCCAGAGAGGCAGGGGCGCAGGCAGACGGCTCAGCACTAGTGTCGCACAAAGGGATCAGCCGAGGTGGGCGAGTGCCCCAATCAACCCTGGATATTCCAAGGCAAGGCCTGGAATATGCGCAGTGGTTGAGACAGGGAGGAAGAACCCCTGAGCTGACATTGGACCCGGCCGTTGAGGTGTCGCAGACCAGTGGCGCAAATCGGGACAGTGGTCCAGAAGGCGCACCAGAGCAGGACTTGCCCAGTGGGGCAGGGGCCGTGCAACGAGTCAAGAACGAGCCCGATCACGGTGATCAAGGGGCAGGCACCTCGGCAGCCCCAGAGGGGGCAGCAGAGTGCGGAAGAGCAAGAGACCTAGGCAGTGGGCCAGAATACGCGACGCAGAAGAGGCTAATGAGAGTGGCAAGTGCTGCGCAGTGCGTTAAAAAGGAGAACGGGACGATGCCCCGTGGTGGAAGTCAGGTGAACAGGAAACCTGCAGATCTGCAGGCGGTGGGTGGAGCACAAGCCGCCACTGCGGAATGGCCCCCAGTAAAAAGGAAGGAGGATCTGGCTCAGCCAAGAGGGTGGAACAGGCTAGGGCAGTGGGCCACTGGAGTGTGGAAAAGTGTGTGTGACGCAGAGCAGGCGGGGTTAAGCAGTCTGGCTGTGCCCCAGCAGCGCGCACCCTTGGAGGCATTGACCAGGTGTATGGAGCAGCCAGGTAATCAGGTGTCCCCCAACGGCTGGTCCATGTTTGACATCCTCAGCAGTGACAGTGAGCCAAGTCCCAGGCACCTGATCAACTGTATTACGGCAGAGAGTGCCGGCCCACCCAGGCAGGATAGCCTGGTAGCTAGCGAGCAGCTGCACCTGATCAACTGTATTACGGCAGAGAGTGCCGGCCCACCCAGGCAGGATAGCCCGGTAGCTAGCGAGCAGCTGCACCTGATCAACTGTGTTCCGATAGGGAATGCTTTTTCACCCAAACCAGTGACCGGTGGCTGCGAGCCAAGCCAACTGCAGGTGCAGGCGTCACGGCTGTGTTTGCAGAAGGAGGCAGTTCCTGTGACACCTGTAGGGATCGGTGGCTCCGAGCCAAGCCAACTGCAGGTGCAGGCGTCACGGCTGTGTTTGCAGAGAAAGGCAGTTCCTGTGACACCTGTAGGGATCGGTGGCTGTGAGCCAGACCAACTGCAGGTGCAGGCATCACGGCTGTGTTTGCAGAAGGAGGCAGTTCCTCTGAAAACTGTGGTGGCCGGTGGCTGTGAGCCAGGCCAACTGCAGGTGCAGGCGTCACGGCTGTGTTTGCAGATGGAGGCAGTTCCTGTGACACCTGTAGGGATCGGTGGCTGTGAGCCAGGTCAACTGCAGGTGCATGCGTCACGGCTGTTTTTGCCGAGGGAGGCAGCCCATGTGACACCTGTGGCGGCCGCTGGCTGTGAGCCAGGCCAACTGCAGGTGCATGCGTCACGGCTGTGTTTGCAGAGAGAGGCAGTTCATGTGACACCTGTGGTGACCGATGGCCACGAGCCGTGCCAACTGCAGGTGCAGGCGTCACGGCTGTGTTTTCAGATGGAGGACGTTCCTGTGACACCTGTGGTGGCCGGTGGCCGTGAGCCAGGCCAACTGCAGTTGCAGGCGTCACGACGGTGCGTGCAGAGGGAGGCAATTCATGTGACACCTGTAGGGATCGGTGGCTGTGAGCCAGGCCAACTGCAGGTGCAGGCGTCACGCTTGTGTTTGTCGAGGGAGGCAGCCCATGTGACACCTGTGGTGGCCGGCGGCTGCGAGCCGGACCAACTGCATCCGTGGGAGCAGAAGCTGACCCAAAGGGTGGCTGAGGAACCAGTTGGCCCAAGTGAGGTTGAGGACCACGAGCACAGGCAGGCGCCGGTGCTGGTGCAGATGCACCAGCCAGAAGATGGGCCTGTCACACCACCAGTGCCAGCAGCTCCAGGAGGGGTCCAGGTGCCAATATCAGAACCAGGTGCGGCCCAGCAGGACAGCAAACAGCTGGAGGCGGCAGAGAATCCTGAGGGGTCAGAGGAGCAGGGGATCTCCATACCCATGCTGAGGGAAAAGGTGAACTGGTACCAGCAGAAGCTCAAAGGAATGGCCAGGCAGCTGTGGATGGCCAGGCAGCCAGGGATTGCCTGGCAGATGAGAATGACCAGGCAGCTGAGGATGATGAAGCGTCGCTTGGCAAATAAACTGCAGACGCTGTTGCCACAAGACAGGACAGCTGACAGTGACGTGGATGAAGCTAGGAGCAGCAGGTCTCCGGTGCCAGCACCCGTGAACAACAGCAGCAGCAGGAATGTGTGCCTGGTAGCATTCCCTGCTGCGGTGCCTGCAGATGTGGAGCTGGCCAGGCTCTGGGAGGATTGCGCAACAGGTGACCGTCAGCAGCAGATGGACACCCGCAATGCCATGCGTCAGGCCATGAGGTATTACCCCGGAAGAGTATGCATGTTCTGCGGGTTCGAGTGCGAGCACAGCGACAGTGCATGTGAGCACCTCATGGATGCCAACATCCAGAGGGGGCTGGAGCCGGGTGAGGACCCGGCTGAGGCCAGTGATGCAGAGATCAAGCGCGAGGGAGCTGAGATCAAGCCTGCTGTGACCAGGCAGGCCCCGCAGAGCAGCAAAGAACCACAGGAAAAGTCAGCTGTACCGGTGGGAAAGCCGTGGGCTGACCTAATATCTGAGGAAGAGCTGCCTGATCCGATACAAGAAGAGAAGGGGCGGCAGCCAGTGACAGGGCTGCGCCCAAGGCAGCCAATGCGACCACGCAGGGTGCCGGTTCAAAGAGGGGCGGGATCCACAGTTTACGGGACGCCGCTGTCCAAGTTTACGCCCAGTGTGGGCAGACCTGTGCAGACACCCAAGGAGGGATCTAGCAGCCAGATGCGAGCAGGCGGCAGCCACAAGGAAATCCTGCGCGGATTTTATCAAGGTACAGCACAGGCGCAGGATACCAGACCTAGAGAGCCAGAGCGCTCCGGGACTGGGGGAGTAGTGTGCGGCAATGAGGAGTCAGAAGGACCGATCGGTTGGGCAGGAATTTTGCAGTGGGCAATAGACCTGTGGAAGCAAGTTTGCTCCAGGACGTTCTTGCATTTCCAGGACCAGGTCACAGCCATTGAGGAATTCAAGGCCCATCATCTGAGGGGATGGGCAACAAAGGCCATGCTGGGTATCCCCCACACAGGGCAGGACAGGGCGACGCTGTTAAGCGCCCTTGGACAGGTATCCAAGGGAAGGGCTGGACGCGAAGCAGCCCTGGCTGTTAAGGCCTTCGCAGATGAGTGGTGCAATGAGGTAACAGGAAATCAGGTGGAACCGGGATCCGAGCCAGAAGATGAGGAGGACCAGGCATGGGAAGGATTTGAAACAGCGGGGCAGCGGCCTGAGGAGCTCAGGGAAGTCCAAAGGTGGAAGCAGCAAGCAGGAACCGCGCCAACCCTCAGATCTGAGGTTTTTGAGGTCAGCAGCGAGCCAAGCCTCAGGGGGCGGCCAAGGGGCAGGGAAGAGCCCAGGGCCAGTAGCCCAGCCGCCAGCGAAAGGGCGGAGTTGACTAGCCGATCGCTGGCCAGGATGGCTGAGCAAGGCGTAGCAACGCGCAGAGCAAACAGGCAAGAGTCTTATGCACTCCTGCGCATAATCGAGGACAAAGAGAACACATGCCAGGAAACCCAGGTGGATTACATCGAGGAGTTCCTGAGGAAAAGGCAAGAGGGCGCAGCAAGAGGAACACAACAGGACGAGCCTGCAGGCAGTGTACGCAGCAGTGGACCAAGAAGGCAGGAAACCAGAGGGGAAACGCAATCTGATGCCTACGTCAGGAATTACACAGGAGGGAAACAGCCAAGCTGGCAGAGCCAGGAGCCGCCCAGGGGGCAGGCAGACGGCAGGGAACAGCCAAACTGGCAGAGCCAGGAGCCACCCAGGGGGCCGGCAGAATACGGCAGGAGGACACAGCCAGGCGAGCCAAACCAGAAGCTGCCCAGGGGGCAGGCAGAATCCGGCAGAGGATCACAGCCTCGGGAATCTGGCCCAGAGGAGAGAAAAAGCAGAGATGAGGCTGATCAGCCGCCACCCGAGAGGAGCAGAGGCTCCGCGAGCGGGGCCGGCAGACAGTCGTCCGGGGGCGGACAAGCCCAGGATGGGGCTGGCCGCAGAAACAGCCAGTACCAGCGCAGTCGCAGCCCATCAGGGGGCGACAGTAGCGGATCTGGATCAGACTCCAGTTTAGACGAGTCGGGGTCAGGTGGAGCGGACAGGCGCGGGCCAAGGGCCAGGCGGGAGTCCAGCGACCAGGAAATGAAGAGGCTCGATAGGGAGCAGACAAGGATGAACATGCAGCTGCTGCAGCAGATGGTCCTGCAGCTGGCAGGGGTGGCCAAATATACCAAAATCCCAGCTATCCAAGGCAACGTGCCGGTGTTGGATATGTCACACCCGGGCGCGGTTGCAGCCAAGAAATATTGCCAAGAGTGTGGCTATTGGGGATCACACAACAGACTGGCGCTGTCGGATGAACCACCGGCGCTGGCCGTGGTGGCAGGGGAAATTGTTGGATCCTGCCAGTCACCCTCGGCCATGGCCATGCTCGTGCGATCCCTGGCCAGGTTGTGGAACAACAAGCCTGCCAGTGTGGGGCCGTTGATGGTGGCCATCAGGGCAGCGCCCCATGCAGGGGACAGGGCCACCAAGGAGGTGGAAAGGATCAGGGGGCAGTGGGCCGCTCCAGCAGAGGAGCAGTGCTGTGCGGTTTCCCTGCTTACCCTGTGGATCAGGGTGGTAAAGGAGGAGGTGGGGAAGCCGACCTCGGATGAGAGATCCGCGATCACCAACCTCAAGCTGGGAGTCAAAACAACCTTGGATCCAGAGGTCAAGCCAGAGGAGACAGTGGAGGCGTTTGCGCACAGAGTACTGTCCACAGCAGAGCTGCTGCAGATCTCGAGGGATGCAGTGGACTACTTTGGCAGAAGGCACTCGGTCTCGCACATGTTCTATGAGGGGCTGCCAGTGGCCACCAGGGTCAAGCTGAGCAAGTTCGTGATCACTGTGCCAGGGTACTTGTGCATGACCGATGAGGAGCAGATCACAGTGCTGACGCAGCAGGTGGTGCTGTGGGAGAAGTTCGCCCTGGAAATGGGGGACCTGATGGTCACAGATCACAGGCCTACGGCAGAAGAGGAGAATGAGATGGAAGAGGCAGAAGAGGAGAATGAGATGGAAGAGGAGGAAGAGGCGGATGAGGAGGAGGAGGCGCGAGAGGCTTCTTGAAGGAAGAGACTTTTTGGAGAAAGATATTCCTTGGATGAAGAGAAGCCAATGTCACCCAGCGAGCGGTCCATAAATGGGCCAAGGTGGCGCTAGGCTTCCAACAAAGAGGAGGAGTCAGCCCTTGCGGAGCTTACCGAGACCTGAGGCCGAGCCCAGAGCGGCAAGGCCGCTGAGCACGAGACGTTACCCACGCCGTAACTGGCAATGGGCGGGCAGGCGCCTACAGAGCAGAAAATGCAGACGCAGAGCGGCTTGTCCTAAGTAACCGGCAGGCAGTGGGCCGGCAGCCAGCGGACCGAAGACGGAAGATGCAGGATTGGAGTTAAAGCTATCGCAGCAACATAGTGAAAATTTGTTTCTCAAACACCGTAGCAGCAAGGCTACGGTAGTACATATGTTATGAAGATGATGAGCGAGGAGAATTAGTCAACTCGGGCGATGATAACACAGCAGGGGGCGGATCACGCTGCTACGGCGCACATTTCCTGTGGCCATTGAAGACCAGGCGGCTATGGCGCAGTGGGGCGAGAGCAGCGGTTGTTCTTAGCTTGACCTGATAACTTTGAAAATTTCTCTGTTTGCTAGCCAGTAGTGGGCTGAACAGCCTGGATTTGTAGGATTCTGCGCATTGCGCTTCAGCTGAGACTCGGTGGATTTTTTTAATTCTGATTGAAGAAGGCCTGAACCAGGCAGATTTGCTGAGACGATTTGAGCTTCTACGTACATATTTTCCAGAAGTTTAAAGATTCTGATTTCTGATGATTTCTGATGACTTCTGATGACTTCTGATGATTTCTGAACTTGGTTTCTGATGGTTTCTGATGATTGCTGAGGGTTTCTGATGGGTTCCGACCCTTTATTGCCTGCAACCAAGCATGACACTGATGACGGTACCGGATTCTGTGTGGTCCGCCACGGGTTTCAGTGAATTTTTTCTTTGATGAATTTCCTTGTGTGGATGTCCTGCAGCACATTTCCTGCAGTGGATTTTCTTCAGGGGATTTTTTTACCGACTGGCTGGATTGCAGTCAGATGTTTAGGAGGCTTCAGTGTTAGGGAACTGACAAGTTCTGGGCGTACAGATTTTGCTTTGAAAACAGCCTGAACCAGGCTGATGTGTGTATATAGCCTGAACCAGGCAGATGCGGGGGACGGCCTGAACCAGGCAGATTTGCTTTGATATTTTGATCTTCTGAGGTGTACATATTGCCAGAAGTTTCTTTCTTTCAGTACCGACCCCTTTTTCCGGCTCCCAGCGCATGCCCTTTAGGCTTAACGCTGAGGAGCGGGGGGCGAGTGAAGTAGTAGGGGCGGTACCCACAAGACAGGGACACCCAGACATTACCCCTAGGCAGAGAGACTTCCTGCTAGGGCCGAACCTTACAGTAGCCAGTTAACAGCTCTTGTCTGAAGTACAAGGAGTCTGTGTGTACGGTAATGTACCGTGTTTATGAGTAGAAGGACACTTCTCTAAGGCGCCTTTACCGGAGATTCCGGAGTTTACCATATTGGCACGTTTACTGCTTTATGGTGCGACAGCTGTCACAGTATATTACCGTATACGTGACAGAACCGTTTAGACCGCAGTTAGCTGCCTCGGGGACTCCGCAGCTTCTCTGCGGAGTCTACGGATTTGAACTGAGACCTAGAAACCCGCTTACGCCGGTTGATTTGACAGATTGTACCGTATTCTGAATTGGGCCTACCGGGTCCCTGTATCCCGGCAGTTGCCTAGGCTAACTACTTCGTCCCTTTCTAAAGGACAGACCTCTTATGTAACAAGCTCCGGCCGGCATCCAATGCATGAGGCCTGAGGTGTTCATAACGTCAGTACCTATATCAAGTCAAGACTAGCTCCGCCTCAGCTGAACTACCTGGAGACAAGTACCTCAGTAGTGAACCGAGACCCTGCCGAAGAAGAAGTACGCAGTCAACCTCCCGGCTACCTCACCGCGTGTTGCGCGGTAAGTGCCCTTAACATAGCCCAGCTGGATCGCGCCCAGACGGCCAGAAGGCCTACGCTACCATACGTCTATTGCTATACATACAAATATCCAGCTCTACTGCTTAACTCGCTGAGCACTCGCAGCCAGTGAAGAGTCACTGAGCCTGCCCGTAGGCGTCCGTCACTGCCGTGAGGAAAGAAGTCCGCCACGGACCTGAAGCGCACATCGCGTGTCCTTTAGAAAGGGACGAAGTAGTTAGCCTAGGCAACTGCCGGGATACAGGGACCCGGCAGGCCCAATTCAGAATACGGTACAATCTGTCAAATCAACCGGCGTAAGCGGGTTTCTAGGTCTCAGTTCAAATCCGTAGACTCCGCAGAGAAGCTGCGGAGTCCCCGAGGCCGCTAACTGCGGTCTAAACGGTTCTGTCACGTATACGGTAATATACTGTGACATGCCAGATTTGCTCATGGAGAGCAAAGCACTGGCTGCTGCATGCTCCTGGTGCGCAAGGAGGCACCCGTCTTAAATAATTCTTCTCAATGGAATGGCCGTTGCCACAGGTCTTGTTGATCAGTTAGTCAGACATGTGACTCGTCGCAACCTGGCCGATTGGAGCCACATCATAAAATAGGAATATCAATTAAATCGTCCCAAGTTGATGAGATCCAGCACAGGCGAGTTGTGAGTGGAAGTAACAGACGAGTCGTTTAATAAATGGGGATGCTGACGTCAGATGCTCGGTGCACGCTTAAGCCACGGCAGCTGGATGCCGGGTTCGGAGCTAGTGTGACGGCCTCACGCATCACGCTGTACGCTGCACGCACCTGCCGAGAATCTTCCTCAACCAACTATAACTGACGATCGACCCGTCTTAGGTCGTGTTTCCACTGGTATTTTGTCGGGCAACCGACACGGTTTAAGGCCCAATTTCGACCCAACTGCCGCAAACCGACACGGTTTAGGCCTTTCTGAAACCACGCATTCGAGTATAGCCTATACCTCGTCGATGACCAGGTTTAAGCTATTCTGTCAGTTGGTTGCCTCTTGGTTTAAGGAACCATCTCAGCGCGAAAGATCGTTCGGCATTAAAGACGCCATTTCTATAGCCAGATCGAAATAAGCGGCGACACTTGTGGTTCCGAGGTCACGAATCGTCGCAGAACGTCTCGGCGCCCCTAGATCAGACCTCTGGCAGCAGGAAGTTCGCTGTGAACTTCCTGGATTTCAGTGGAAACAGTTTTGGTTTAAGGCGTGAAAAATCACGATCGCGAGCAACCGGATTCAAACCGCGCTGGTTTAAGGCACCAGTGGAAACACCCCCTTAATCACTCTCATGTGTCATGACAATATGACATGCTGACACACCGGCAGACTTGGCTTTACAAGTTTACAGGCTTTACAGGGTTTTACATCACGACTTTAACCGTGCCGGCATTTCATGGTAATCAGGGGATGGCGGTCGCGCATGTATTACATATTTGTATGCGTGCGTGCTGCTGTGATGATAGCCTAAATCGCCTTATATACGGTAGCCAAACACTGTGCAAAGTGCACCTTCTGAGTCTGTTCGTTTTAATCAGCCTCCTGCCTGGTTACTGCGGTTTCATGTATAGAGGGGTTATTCGCGGGATATTGTTCAACACATTTTTTACTGTGCAATCAGAGGGGTGACGTGCATGTCATTGTGACCTGTGTGAGTGTGTGTCCGCCGGCTGCTGTGTGTGTGTCTTAGCCGGGGAGCTCCAGCTGTAGTGTAGTGACAGCACCTTCCCGCCGCAATCGATAAGACGGCTTAGCTCATTGCGCGACTAGGAAAGACGGTAAGCACGTCGCTGAGTTCGACCAGCACTAAGCTACAATTCGGCTACATTGCGGCCCATGCTTTGTGCAGCAACCCGACCCACCCGACCCACCCAACCCGTCGCAAGCCGAGCAATAATTGTTCCGAACTCCCAATCGGTCAGTCGAGTGGTGGCTGCCAAGTCGTCCCCTTAGGTGGTCTGGTGTACAATGCAAACAACACCGGCGTCGCTACTCGTCCACAGCATGTCTCATGATGTGCCCCGACGCAAGCATGCAGTCTCGATTGTGACTCTGCGCACTCGAGCGATCTTTCAGCTACCCTTGGAGTATGATTTTGTGCGCGTTGAGATTCGGACTGGGCACAACAAAGCGGTCTGGACAACTCAGACTGTGCCCGTGGTTCAAGGCGCAGCGCTGTTGGACTTCTGGGCGCGAGTGCCTGCCAGCAGCAGCAGTGGTGCCGCAACGCGCATAGATTTCACGGTGAGCTGCAGGCTCCACTTGCAAGCACGCCACAATCTTGGCAAAGAACACGCCGGTACAGTCACGCCATGCATACCATGCATGCATGGAGCTGCCGGGTGGGCGAGAGGTGCCCCATGCATGGGCATGGGGCACCCTTAATTCTTCATGGACCATGCAACTAAACATCAGCTGCCCCTTTGTTGTTCCACTCTGACAGAGGTATTCGAGTTTCCCATTGCATTTGCCCTCTGTCATTGTGTGTTCCGGTAATTCATGTTCAAAAGGTGCATATGCTCCGGTCGGGCTTTTATCAATGAGACATGTCTCTTACCGGTAGGAAATGCAATCTTCTAAAGAGGAAAGGAAAAGGGAGTAGGCTCCAAAGCCAAAACGAAACTGGCCTGAAATAATCCTTTGAAGCAAAATCACCGCCAGTACCAGCGCAGCTGTATCAAAAGTTGGAGCACTAGCGGATTACCATGCCAGACTGCTACCGAATAAATTTAGCAACATGAAAGGCTGTTACAATCAACACCTAACGAGCAAGCAGACGATCACCAGTGCAAGGCGAATGCAAAAGGCGACATCATATAGGCTGAAGAGCAAGCAAGCCATAACAGGGCTTAAGCCCATGTCGTTCAAGTGTGCAGGCGTGGTTGAGGCAAGGGGGGCAGATTTGAATGCCCGTTCAAATACTTTGACAGATGCATCCCACCAGCGCCCGCGGGTCGGGCATCGTCTTCAGCCACATGAGCGCCAACAGCCTGCATGCCTCCCTCCTGATTGAGAATTCAGCAGGCAGCGCTGCATGCCCGCAGCCCCCTCAATGGCCCCGGCAGCAGCAGCCCGTATGGCAGCAGCAGCAACAGCAGCAGCAACAACAGCAGCAGCCTGTATGGCAGCAGCAGCAGCAACAGCAGCAGCAGCCTGTATGGCAGCAGCAACAGCAGCAGCAGAGTGTGTGGCAACAGACATCGTTGCCCCTGACCAAAAGGCCCGACTTTTTGGCGCTCTTCAACTTGTTTGCCAAGCGCGTGTCTCAAACCCTCGAGGAGACGCCTCTGATCGGTAACTGGCGTGGAGACCGTGGCCCGTTCCACCCCGGCTCCCCAAGATGCATCAAGAGGACGGCGTCCAGCCGGCATCCGACCTTTCTGCTGCGCCAGACGTCGATCATGCGGGGTGCAGCCCCGCTGGAGCTCAGGGCAGCCAGCGCCATGCCGACCGGCGCCAGCTTTGAGGCCAGGGGCCCCTCTTGGGCGAGACCCAGCTGCAGCTTCCCAGTGGCTTCCGGGCACCGGCATGCAGATGTTCCGACGGCGGCGAAGCCCGATGCACTCAGCGCTGAGCTGTCGGCTGGGCAGGCCCAGGCCCATGTGCGTGTGCCCTCTGATGGCGAGCTGGCTGCTGCTCCGCGGATGACGATTCAGCCGGCTGCCGCTGCCAGCCCAGGGCTGCCGCGGCAAGCTGGCGTCCAGGAGGGGGCTGAGCTCGAGGACTGCGCGACACCCATCGGAGATGGGTCACAGCCTGTGCAAGGCAGGCAGCCGCTGCTGCTGGTGGAGTACTGCACCCTGTGGCTGCCCGCTGAGCTGGCGCGCCTGCCTGAGCTGGACCTGGGCGAGGGCCTGGCGCGTCCCCTGCACTCGTACGCGCACGGTGGCTTCATGGGCTTGGCCATCAGCATGCTGGCGGACCCGCTGTGGGAGGGCATACTGCTGGATGCAGTGGAGGAGAGCATTGCGAAGAAGGTGGGCTGGGTTTTGGCAGCAGAGCCTCAGGTTTGTCGTTTGTCAATCAGCAGAGCTGACAATTACGATGACTTGTGACAGATACTGAAATGACTGGCAATGTCAAGACAAATGTCGTGGAGTTGAGGATCTCAATGGTCACTGAAAATTCAGGGCGTGGCTGCATGGCATATGAAACGCCCTCTCTGAGATAGGGGGGTATGGAATCCAGGTGACTCACCCATTGACCCTGCCCATCATGTCCAAGTACTGGGCTGCCGAAGTGCTCCTCGATGTGATATGTGGCAAGCTGGTGGCAGCGCTTGCTATCCCCGCGCTTGCTGTTCCGGTCTTTGTAGCACCCTGCACTTCAGCTTGGTTTCCTGCATGCACGCATGCATTCACTGCTGAGCATCCGTCGCTCTGTGCATCTTGGCAGTTTGTGAGTAGCCGTGATCTCCCTTTTTTTGTATTCTCTCAACACGTTTTCCAGCGTTTTGATCCCTGAATTACCCCTTGACCCCAAGGGGCAGATTATGAGTAGCCGGGGCATGTTTTGCTCCTTGGACTGTGCGCATGCAGTTTTTAGATTTAAACCATCACACATTGAAACCTTAACCCTAAGTCTGTACTACCTTCACCCTCAACTCTGGCAGGTTGTGAGCGGCCAGGTTACGCTTAACTCCATGGAGACTGGCGCATACAATCTAGGTTTTAAATGATAAAACCATAGCCCTAAACCTTTAATACCCTCAACCCTGGCAGGTTGTGAGCAGCCAGGTTACGCTCTACTCCATGGACTGTATGCATGCAAATTTAGGGACTTTATACCCTAAACTGTAACTGTCGTGAACCCTAAACCCTGAACCCTGAACCCTGAACCCCGAATTCCGAACCCTGAACCTCGAACCCTGAACCCTGAACCCTGACAGGTTGTGAGCAGCCAGGGTCTCCTAGGCTCGCTGGACAGTACCCATGCAGTGGCTGGCAAGGAGCTGCTGGCATTCATGACGTGCCTCGAGAACAGCCCCGTGCTGTGTGCGTACGGGCTAGAGAGGTGCGCCGAGCACAATGTCAGCCTTATCAGCCCTATCAACCATTTCACCCATATCAACATTAGCATCCCCAACATAACTATCTCCCTATCACACCACTCCTAAAGTCTCTAAAATCTCTGTTACCTCTATAATCCCTATCGTATCATCCCTATCATCCCTATCATCCCTTTCTATCTGCAGGCTGGGCTGCACATGGCCCGCCTTGCCTACAACCGTGCCTGGCACCAGTGCCCTGCATCCGCCTGAGCCAACCCTGGCAGGACCCTGGTGGAACAGCGGCAGGCCCGACACTCCGGACGCAAGCAGCAGCTCCCGAGAGCCCGCTGATCCCGCTGATCCTGCTGATCCTGCTGGGCTGGGACCAGGGCCGCCGCCCCTGCTGCAGCGACAGCGCAACCTGTCCTCATGCTCGTCCTCTTCCGCGACAGCCGGCCCCGGCCTGGAGGCGCAGCGGCTGATGCTGCGTCAGATGTCGGAGCGATTTAGGTTGATGACGGGTCATCAGGCGTGCGGCCAAGTGGGCGGGAAGGTTCCGGAAGTGCTTCGTGATGCCACGAGGTGACTGGGCAAGCAGGGTTGAGTGCTTATAATTCAGCCTTTCATCCTTTTGCTGGCGTCCCTCCGCTCTGAGATGCAAGTGTGTAACCTGTAGACAGAATCTGAATTACATTTCCCCTGCATCTTATCCCTTGCATCTGAATTATTGTTCCCCCGCATCTTATCCCTTGCATCTGAATTATTGTCCCCCCGCATCTTATCCCTTGCATCTGCATTATTGTCCCCCCGCATCTTATCCCTTGCATCTGAATTATTGCCCCCCCGCATCATATCCCTTGCATCTGAATTGTTTTCCCCCCGCATCTTATACCTTGCATCTGAATTATTGTCCCCCCGCATCTTATCCCTTGCATCTGAATTGTTTTTCCCCTTTGGTCCAGCTGAATTACCGTTCCCCCACATCTTATCCCTTGCACCTGAATTATCTTTCCCCTGTGGTCCAGCTAAATTATCATCCCCATGTCTTTATCCTTGCACCTGAATTGTCTTTCCCGTGTGGTGTTTCAGGCTTCTGCATGACAGACTCCTGATGGTCAGTCCTGCATGCTCGAGATGTTTATGCTTGCCTACTGAGAGCTAAGGCCGAATGGGTGGCTTCCTTAATCCACGCCTCGTAAAATTATTTCAGGTTTATTTCAGGTTTTTCATGAGCCCCTCTGGCCCGCTTTGAAATTCTGAATTGTTCCCCCTTTCCCCCCTGCTCATTTTCAGGCTTCTCATGAGCCTCTCCGGTCTTCTTGTGAGCCGTTTTACTGACCTCTGAATTATCTCCCCCCCTTTTCCTCCTTTGTTGTTCTTCAGGCTCCTCATGAGCCCCTCTGGCCTGCTTGTGAACCGTTACGGCTACTCCCCTCTCAGCCTGGAGTGGGACTTGTGGCTAGATCCAGCAGCACCTGCAGAGCTGGCCGGGGCAAACGTAGACCACGGCTCAGCAGCGCACCTCGTGCAACAGGTGAGGGAGGGAAAGGGAGGAGGTGAGCCAAGGCTCAGCAGCACACCTGGTGCAACAAGTGATGAACAGGCAGCCTTCCATAGTGGAAATTAGTATGGAAGGAGCGGCAGGGTGCAGTTCAAGGTGGATCGTGGACTGCAGCTCAGCAACACACCTGGTGCAACAGGTGAGGGAGGGATAGGGGCGAGCCCGGGCTCAGCAACACACCTCGTGCACCAGGTGAAAGCCGGATAGGGGGGAGGTGAGTGGGGGCTCTGCACCTCGTGCGAAAAGTGATGAACATGCAGCCTTCCATAGTGGAGGTTAGTATGGAAGGAGCAGCAGGGTGAAGGTCAAGGTAGACCGCAGCTCAGCAGCACATCTATGCAGGTGAGATAGCAGATGGTTTGGAAAGGTAGAGAGTGAGGTGGAGGGTTCCATGCTCCATTGCAGCGCAGGGGAAAGCTATCAGACGCGGATTCGGTTTGAGGAGAGTAGGCAGAGGGGGAGAAAAATCCATGCTGTCCTGTTGAATTGAAGGGGGCTGTCGCAACTTTGGGTGGGGAGTCAGGAAGAAGGAAGATGCATACCCTAATGACTTAACCCTAAACCCTTAACCCTAATGCACTCTGTGATGAAGCAAGGGGGGCGGTGTGGTCTAGTCCTGGGGCTGCATGGAAATCTTTCTGATGGCTCCTGGATGCTGCTTTGGGAAAGGTAGTAGTTCAAGCTCGAAGGTTGAGAGTGCTAGTGTTTTGCAAGCACTCATCCTTCGGACTGTTAGGGTTTAAGCTGCCATTTGCCTTAATGGCCTTTGGCCAAGAATCCCAGATTCCCATAGTCCCACGGTCCTCCCTGCCGTTTGCAGATGGCCTTTGGCTATTACTCCCTTAGACCCACGAGCTGATGCCTAGCATTGCAACCAGGCTGCCATGAATTCCTCCCCCCTGAAACTGTGTTTGGAAGTGGAGAAGGAAGTGGCTGGGTAGAAAGCACGAGTCTGGTCACCACTCCAGGTTGCCCATCTTCCACTCTTAACCCCTTTTACCAGAACGTCCCACCGGCTGCTTGCTCCTGCCTTCTCTTTTTATTCATCCAGCAGTGCTGAACCAGCACTGCCTGGACCTTTCGAGATATACTTCTGGGTGGATGCGTAGGCTGCCGTATGCTGTAGCAGAATGCTGTTACATTGAACCGTGCCAAGTCTCTGAAGAGCGCCGACCTGTTTCCCACGGTTTGGTTTCATGCGCAGCAGCTTCAATTCAACTGCATCTCGGCCTACGGCCGAGGGGGCCTGGTGCAGCAAGGGGCCTGTTGTCTCGGCTACCGGCGGTTTGGCGGCCCAGCTTTGTTCGACCATTGACTCCTAGTGACGGCTGCCCCGCTGCCCCCCAACAGTGGTCTGGCGTGCACGAAACCATGAAAGCTGATGCTCTTCTCCTGATGCCTTTGCAGGCCCTCGCAATGATGTTACGGTGTGAGGGCATCGCCCGCTCTCTCGGTCGGCGCCACAACGCTAGCTCCGGCATCACGCCCCTTCAGTGGCTGGACCAGTTTGGCACCAGCCTCAATTGCAGCTCGGGCCTCAACCTCCCCGACCGGCCCCTCCCACTGCACTGCTTCGCCGCGCCCGAGGACCATGCCATGACGGCGTACGAGGAGAATGGGGAGGCCTGTCCCTCGCTGCAGTCCTACCTGGAATTCCAAGTGGAAGGTCTGACCTTGAAGGTGTACGGCGCGGAACGCACAGAACGCCAGAAAGGCGGGTTTGCCTGCCGGCTGAGACTGCTGGGCAACGCAATGTCGCGTCCCCCGATGCACCTCGGAGTTTTAAAGCGCGTCGAGGAGGCGGGCCTGGGCTACCGCACCTATCAGGTTGTCCTGGATGGCTCTGGGGCCGCCGCCGCTGCCGCCAGTGCCGCCGCTTCTAAGGATAAGCGGAAGGGGGAGGCCAAGCCCAAGCCCATGCCGTTCCTGTATCCGGTCCACCACAATCTGGAGACTTCGATGCTGGTGCTGGAGGTGGGATTCCGATCAGCGCTGAAAATCTGAACCTAAATACTAAAACTCTTAAATGCTGGTGCTGGAGGTGGGACTCTGGTTAGGGCTATGATTATGACCTTAGATTCTAAAACCGAAACCCTACACTCGTCGATGCTAGTGATTGAGGTGAGATTCTGTTGAGGGTTTAGGTTCTGACCCCAAAACCTGCGCTCTTTGATGCTAGTGCTGGAGGTGGAATTCTGGTCAGGAGTAAGGTTCTGACCCTAAACCCTCAAACTCTAATATTGGTGCTGGAGAATTGTTGGAGGTGAGATTCTGGCTAGTGCTCGCTGTTCAGGTTCTGACCCTTCACCCTAAACTGTTTTATTCTGGTGCTGAGGTTGGCTTTCTGGTCAAGCTTCATGTTCTGCCCGAATTCCCTTCGCTCTTATGTGCTTTTTCTGGTGCCCATTGGTACAAATTCCGGTTGCACACATTTGGATGCATGTTCAGGCTGCAACAATCTGGCCTGGTCTCGACTGCAAACATTCGGAAGCTTGGCGCTGCCGTGCACTTCCCAGGTCTCAACGGCAAATGCTTGGAAGGAACAGACCGCCAGGCCCCCAATTGCCGCGAAGCTGAACCGAGTCCCTAATTCTTACCCCCCGCTCTCCTTACCATGCGCCGATTCAGGTGTATGACACGCGCAAGCCAACCTTCTCGCTGGCCTGCTCGGTGCTCTCCCTCGCCCCACTCGTGCAGCGTATGGCTGACTCTGACGGCGCGTCCGTGCTGGAGGTCAGTCTGTCCCAAGGCCTTCAGATGCGTGTGAGAGGCAAGCGGGGAAGAGGCGCAGCTAAGCAGGGAGGGCCTCAGAGAGAGGGACCAGGGACCGACACCGCCACCCCTCTGTGGCAGACTTTGGTGAACACGCCTGCTGCTGCTGCAGCTGCCTCCGCTCTTGCGGCGGCGGCTGCTGTGGCGGCGGCGGCTTCTGTTGCTTATTCTGTGGTGGTTTCTGCTGCTGCTGTCGTTGCCTCCACTGCTCCCTCAGCTTCCCATGCTGCCGCTGCTTCATCTTTCTACGGAGGCATGGCTGCTCCCGACCTCGAGGCAGGCATGCAACGGGGTGCGCATGACAATGGTTCCGACGGGGGGAAAAGCCCCCCCGCCGCCGCCCGCCTGCTTGAGAAGGAGGAGGAGGAGGCGCCGGTCCACTTGAAGGATATAGCCGAGTCTGAGCTGCTGCGCGGCCACAGCAGGGACGGTAACGGCGGCGCGGCGAATACCGCCTTATCGAGTTGGGCGGGCATGGTGACGCTCGCCGCCCGCTCCGCCCAGGCGCGGCTGGGCAGCGGCGGCCGTGGCCCGGCAGATGGCGATGAAGACGCTGCGGATGTCGAGGAGGAGTTTGAGTCGTGCAACTTTGCGTACGGGGGCGGTGCTCTCGGTGCGCGCGTGTCTGACGATGGCATTGGCGCCCGCGACGATGAGGACGGTGCGGGCGCGGGGCCTGCGCCAGACCTGCGAGTGCAGACCTGTGTGGAGATGAACAGCAGACGTGCGCCTGGCCTGGTAAGGAGGCAGGCTGTTCTGGGGAGGGGTCAATGCGGGGTGGCGAGCATTAGCTTGTTGGTGTGTGTGTGTGCTGTGGGGCTGCGGAGGTAGTCTATGTGGGCGTGATTAAGGGTCACGCCAGTGCGAATGGTATAAATGGCACCAACAGGCTGATGCCTGTTTTCAGATCTCGTCACGAATCCTAAAACTGCAGCATTTCACCTGCTTCTTATTGACATGCTGTGGCCTTGGGGGGAGTAAGGGATAGCTGCCTGTTTGGCATTAAAAAACAAACGGACGGCGGACACTGCTTCCTCAAATTTGAAATATACCAGTACTTGAAAATAAAATATGCTGTACATTATAAGGTTTCGTTTTCTTGTAGATGGCGACAGTAGCCTTGATGTCTGCCCTACCAGAGGTCCTCATTGTCGCTTCAAGTATTCCTCAGGCCTGTTTTGTGACCACGAGCTTGAGGGTACAGGTCAACCCTTCCATGGCATCATCAATTTTGTATGTTGTGGGAAGTCCAGATTTTCCAGCAGTCCAGCAGAGAATCACATTTGATGCACAGGTACAGAGGTCGGATGCTAATATAGTAATATACTGTATGTGTGGTATTCTACAGGCACTGTACCTATATATTTTACATATAATGCTGTGGTACTGTTGGTCCCCAATCTTGCTCATGATTATCTGAGCTTAGGTTGATCAGCTTAGCTGATTATTACCATGATAAGCTTTGCTGATTATCCAAGTATTATCATGCTCCTGCCTTGACCATGTAGGTCTCAGCTGCGTCCGAGGGATATGAGCTCAGCAAGACTTGCAGCGCTCCAGAGCCCATCCACGCAGAGAACTCGGGCGCCAGCACAGTGCATCTTACGCTCGTGCTGCGTCGCGTTTCTGTTCTGGAGGCAGCAGAACGCATGCATGGGCTGAGGCCGGCAGTGGCACAGGTGAGGATTTGAGGTTGTGTCTGTTTGGGTCTGAGGTGGTTCCGGTGAGTGGTGGAACGGGGTGCCGGTGAGGGATTGAGGTGGTGCATGTGAGGGGTTGAGGTGGTGCATGTGAGGGTCTGAGGTGATGCCGGTGTGGGGTTGAGGTGGTGTGGGTGGAGAGTTGAGGTGGTGCTGTTGCGGGGTTGAGGTGGTGCATGTGAGGGTCTGAGGTGGTGCCGGTGTGGGGTTGAGGTGCCACAGGTATGGGGTTGAGGTGGTGCCGGTGAGGGGTTGAGGTGGTGCAGGTGAGGGGTTGAGGCGGTGCAGGTGTGGGGTTGAGGTGGTGCAGGTGGGGGGGTGAGGTGGTGCAGATGGGGGGTTGAGGTGGTGCAGGTGGGGGGGTGAGGTGGCACAGGTGTGGGGTTGAGGTGCCACAGGTGTGGGGTTGAGGTGGTGCCGGTGTGGGGTTGAGGTGGCACAGGTGTGGGACATGTGTGGAGGGGATGTAACCACACAGGTTAATACTATAGTTGGCACAGGTGAGGAGCTTGTATGGGGGGAATATGGGTCGATGCATGGGCCCAGGCCACCTCGGGCCACGGCGGTATGGGATGAGGTCAGAGGTGGAACGGGTGGGGTGAGGGACACGTATGGAGGCACAGGTGGGGGGCACAGGTGGGGGGGGGGGGGGGCGCTTGCGATAAGAATGGCGGCAGATAATTGGGTTGGGTTCGTTGGGGCCATGGGTGGAATAGGTTTAGGGTTCAAGCCCGACTTTGGCATTGGATCAGGCACGAGGTGGCCCGAGAGGGATGAGGCGCATGCATGAAAGTGGTTGAAACCCATGACTTTGGTCAATATCCCTATTTTCCCGCTTCGGATTTCTGTTACTGTGGGGCCCTATCATTGTACTCTTTCGCTCGACGAATTGATGAGACCTTTCTGCTCGCATCAGAGCTGCAGCGCCATTCTGGCTAAGTTGGCATGGTAAATCATTTCCTTGCATCGCCATGCTGGCTGCCAACACACATTGAACCTGCTCCTTGCCTGCTTCAACGCTGCATTGCCGTGCTAGATGCCACCACAATGTTAGACCAGTTCCTTGCATGCCCTCAGAGCTGAATTGATGAGCTAGCTTTCCCCTTGAGTCAACCCTGCTCCTCCCTTGCCCCTCCCTGCCCTCAGAGCTGAATTGATGAGCTAGCTTTCCCCTTGAGTCAACCCTGCTCCTTCCTTGCCCCTCCCTGCCCTCAGAGCTGAATTGATGAGCTAGCTTTCCCCTTGAGTCAACCCTGCTCCTCCCTTGCCCCCCCTGCCCTCAGAGCTGAATTGATGAGCTAGCTTTCCCCTTGAATTAACCCTGCTCCTTCCTTGCCCCCCCTGCCCTCAGAGCTGAATTGATGAGCTATCTATCCTCTTGAGTTAACACTGCTCCTCCCTTGCCCCTCCCTGCCCTCAGAGCTACATCGCCATGCTGGCGGCCCCTGGTGGGCTCTACTTGGATGTGAAGAGCGGGTACTCAACAGCTCAACACCTCAAGTGGTTTGCTTCAACGCTGGCTGGCATCGGGGTGCATGTCAAGGTGTGGCATGTCGTGATCCAGTTTCCGATTTTGTTTAGATGTCAAAGCTGGTAGGCATCCGGGAGCATGTCAAGGTAGGGGCATGGGATGATGAAGGTTCTGACGTTGTTGGTACATGGGCGCTGGCTGGCATCGGGGTGCATGTCAAGGTACGGCATGCCGTGATCCAGTTTCCTATTTTGTTTAGATGTCAGAGCTGGTAGGCGACCAGGTGCATGTCAAGGTAGGGGCATGGGATGATAAAGGTTTGGACGTTGTTGGCATATGGGCGCTGGCTGGCATCGGGGCGCATGTCAAGGTGCGGCATGCCGTGATCCAGTTTCCTATTTTGTTTAGATGTCAGAGCTGGTAGACGACCAGGTGCGTGTCAAGGTAGGGGCATGGGATGATAAAGGTTTGGACGTTGTTGGCACATGGGCGCTGGCTGGCATCGGGGTGCATGTCAAGGTACGGCATGCCGTGATCCAGTTTCCTATTTTGTTTAGATGTCAGAGCTTGTAGGCGACCTGGTGCATGTCAAGGTAGGGGCATGGGATGATCAAGATTCAAGATTGAGACATTGTTTGCACATGGACGCTGGAAGGCAGCAGGGTGCATGTCAAGGTGGGGGCACGGGATGATCAAGGTACGGGTGTTGTTTGCACATGGGCGCTGGCAGGCATGTGGGTGCATGTCAAGGTAAATAGGCCGCCGCTTGTGTTTCAGGATGTGCCGTGTTGTGAGGTTGAAATACTTGGATCGCGGCCTCCTCCTCGTCGGCCCTTTTTTGCACAATGTTTGAACTCTGTCGACCTTGGGGCATGTTTCAAAAGATCCAGGCAGAGGGAATCGGGAATGAGGATGTCAGCTGTTGTTATGTGGTCTAGTGATGAGGCCTCCTCAGTGTTGGCTAAACCTACTCAGATCCATGCCCGTGATCAACTTGCCATACGGGCCATATGCAGCTTTGTTCAGGTTTTATGGTTCAGGATTAAGCCCTCCGGGCATCACCCTAAAAGCCCTAAATTGCCACTCTGATCCTCCCTATCCTTTCCCATGCAGGCCATCTGCAGCTTCGTCCCTTCGCAGGTCAACTTCTCAGCCCTCAAGGACACACTACCTTTTGGGGGCCTGGATCCAGAAGTCCAGGAGGACCGGGCGAATCCAACCCGTCACAGGGCAGCACTCTCAAAGAAGGCTGATGGGTGGATGCACAGAAGCAGGGCGAGCAGCCGCGCAGCTGGTTTGACTTCGACTGCTGAGGCAGGGGCAAAGGCGCCTCGCGGCGGCAGGGCAGCTGTCTTGGCTGCAGCGGAGGGTGCAGATGGCTGCAGCAATGTGGCAGCCGGGAACAGCGTTGCTTCAACGAGCTGCACGGGGCGCTCAGCTCCGCCTGGGGGAGGAGGTAGCACCAGAGCTTTGCTTGGGGGAGGAGGCAGTGCGGCTGCTCCGCCAGGTGGCGGAGACGGTAACGCTGATCCGTACGGGGGACGTGGCAGTACGGCAGATCTGCCCGGGGGAGGAAGCAGTACGGCTGCTCTGAGCGGTGGAAACAGTTGTATGGATCCGGCAGGACCCTGTGGGAACGTTGGAATCGAAGACGCTTCCAGCCCAGGACCCCCAGCCCCTTCTTCTTCTCCACCTACTCCCCCCTCTTTTTCCGGTGGGCCGTCTTTTGACTCGGTTCTGTTTTTCCACGGGCTGAATGGCCTCGAGCTGGCTTGTGAGAGCGGCAGGGTGCCTCCCGGGACGTGCATGCTGTTCAACGGAGCGTCGCTGTTGCTGGAGGATGCGAACGACATGCTGGCGGGTGAGAGGGAGAGGGGTTGGTTAGGGGCATGTGGAGGGTCTGCAGTTATCTATGGATGGATGCGATTAGGTGGAGGCATGCTGGCAGGTGAGAGGGAGGGGGGTTGGTTTGGGGCATGTAGAGGGTCTGCACTCAGCTGTGGATCGATGCGCTTGGACGTAGGCATGGTGGTGGGTTATGAGAGAGAGAGAGGGAGCCTGATAAAATGAAAAGGGAGTCTGGGAGTCGGTAGTTCACTTAATTATTCTAAGGAATCACTAAATGTTAATTGTAGTAGGCTAGTAGTTTGAGAGAGGGAGGGAGCCTGACAAATTGATTAAGGGACTCTCATGTGACCCTGCCATGGTGGGATGTGATACGCAGCCCCGCATGTGACCCTGCCATGGTGGGATGTGATACGCAGCACTCGCATGTGACCCTGCCATGGTGGGATGTGATACGCAGCACTCGCATGTGACCCTGCCATGGTGGGATGTGATACGCAGCACTCGCATGTGACCCTGCCATGGTGGGATATGATACGCAACACTCGCATGTGACCCTGCCATGGTGGGATGTGATACGCAGCACTCGCATGTGACCCTGCCATGGTGGGATGTGATACGCAGCCCCGCATGTGACCCTGCCATGGTGGGATGTGATACGCAGCACTCGCATGTGACCCTGCCATGGTGGGATGTGATACGCAACACTTGCATGTGACCCTGCCATGGTGGGATGTGATACGCAGCACTCGCATGTGACCCTGCCATGGTGGGATGTGATACGCAGCACTCGCATGTGACCCTGCCATGGTGGGATGTGATACGCAACACTCGCATGTGACCCTGCCATGGTGGGATGTGATACGCAGCACTCGCATGTGACCCTGCCATGGTGGGATGTGAAACGCAACACTCGCATGTGACCCTGCCATGGTGGGTAGTTCACTTCATTTTTCTAAGGAAGTACTTAATGTAAAATGGTAGTAGGCTAATTAGAGAGAGGGAGGGAGCCTGACAAATTGATTAGGGGAGTGGGGTTTGCATCCAGGTTTGGAGGTTTGCTGGTGGGCGAGAATATGGTCTATGGGGAGAGGGAGGGAGGGAGGGAGGTATGCTAGGGTTGTGAGTTAGGACCACAAACGTAACCAGAACTGCACAATGACCGCATATTTCGGAAGATTGAACAGGTGAGTGGTCTTTAAACGCTAAAGCATCCTTGACGCAGCAGTTAGATCCCGTATTTTCCGCTGGAATTCTGCAGAGGGAATGCAGCTATGTGCTATATATACCCTTTGGCCCTGCCTTGTCTGTGCTTGATGCCATGGAGCGATGTTTCTAAACACCTCTCCTCCTCCCCCGAGATTCCCTGGTCGTTTATGACGAATGTGCACGGTGACGTTTTTTTTTATGACCCCAAGGGGACAGGTTTGCGCTCCACTTCGCCGAGCCTGTGCGCAAGGATCCACCGTTGTCGCCCCTGCAGCCGTCCCAGGCCGCTCTGTCGGAGCAAGACCATGACCTCCAGGACCTTCTTCCCGACCTGGTTGACGTACATGCATGGCAGCGGTACTGCACTGTACTTCAGGTCTTCCAGCCGTACGGTGGGTTGTACTGTACTTCAGGTCTTCCAGCCATACGGTGAGTTGTACTGTACTTCAGGTCTTCCAGCAGTACGGTGGGTTATACTGTACTTAAGGTCTTCCAGCCGTATGGACGGTGCAGTGTACTCCACTGACCAATGCACTTCAGGTCTTCCAGTCGTACGGTGCGTTATACTGTACTTAAGGTCTTCCAGCCATACGGACAGTACGGCACGTTACACAGTTCTTCAGGTCCTCCAGCTGTATGATGTGTTGCGCTCTACTTCCGGTTTGCCAGCTGTATGGTGCATTACTCTGTACTTCAGGACCTCCAGCTGTATGGTGCGGAACACTGTACTTAGGTCCTCCAGCTGTACGGTGCGTTACACTGTACTTCAGTTCCTTCAGCTGTATGGTGCGTTACACTGTACTTCAGGTCCTCCAGCCGTACAATGTGCTACACTGTACTTCAGTTCCTTCTGCTGTATGGTGCCTTACACTGTACTTCAGGTCCTCCAGCCGTACAGTGTGTTTCACTGTACTTCAGTTCCTCCAGCCGTACTGTATGTCATCACACTGTACTTCAGTTCCTTCTGCTGTATGGTGCCTTACACTGTACTTCAGGTCCTCCAGCCGTACAGTGTGTTTCACTGTACTTCAGTTCCTCCAGCCGTACTGTATGTCATCACACTGTACTTCAGTTCCTTCTGCTGTATGGTGCCTTACACTGTACTAAAGGCCCTCCAGCCGTACGATGCGTTACACTGTACACGGTACATACAGCCGTAGGCTGCGTTGGCTAGGATGGACCGTGCCAGGGAAGCCAAGGGCCCGACCTGTGGCCCCATGCAGGCAATCTAGTCAGGGGCCATGCGCGGCTTGGGGCATGACCAAAGAAGCGCATGGTCTTGTGGGGTATGTGCCTGAAGTGGGAAATAGGCAATTAATTAGGCACAGGCTCTCCACAGCTCTGCCCCATAACCTTCTCCTTAAATCTTTTAGATTTTGTCGGCCAGGGCATGTTGGTTTTAGGTGCAGGCTCCCCACAACTCTGCCCCAAAACCTCCTGGTTTACGCTATGACTCTATGAGCGCTTGGATCTCATCGGCCTTCATCCCTCATCAGGAGGTGTCGATGTCGAGGAGCCTGATGCCAGCCCGGACAGAGCCGTGCACATCAGGAATTCAGTGTCTTACGAGGGTTTTATTTTACTAGGGTTTTATTTTACTAGGGTTCTATTCTAGTCCCCTAGTCCCGTTTTATTCCCCTGCAGGTAGTATGCGAGCCCAGCCTGAACCAGGCATGTCAAAGGGTTTCAGTGGATTGAATAAAATTTCCCCCCTTCCCTTCAGGTGGTATCTATATCCAGGAGCCTGATGCTAGCCCTGCCAGAACTGCACACATGCAACCTAAGGAGGATTTTGTTGGATTTTATTATATTCCCCTCCCAATCTTCTTCAGGCGGTATCTACATCCAGGAGCCTGATGCTAGCCCTGCCAGCGTGGCTGCCCTGGTGCAGCTGGTGAACAACCACCCCGGACACTTCCCCATGGGCTTTGCATACGGACACCTCAGCTCAAAGGCAGTGGCGGTGGCGGATCACCGGGGACGCGGGCTGGCGGCACAACAGTTGCTGGAGGAGTTCAGCAGCCAGAAGGGGTTGAACAGAAATGTGAGTGTTATTAATTATTGTGACTGATATTCATCATTTCCCCGCGAAAAATAGCTGAAATTATATTTAATCTGTGGAGTTCAGTACAGATGTAAGGGGCTGGACGGAAACATGCAAGCGAGTATTATTATCTATTTGAACGGCAAAACTAATCTCCAACTGTGGATTTCAGCACAGCCACAAGAGGCTGGACGGAAATGTGAGGGTCCGAGGGATAGGGCTGAGAGAGGAGGTGTGCCAATACGGGATGGCCTGTATGAATTTGAGGTGCCAGGTGGGGGGGGGGTACCAGTACAAGCTGATAAGCATGCATTTCGATGGCTGTCTTAATGACGCCAAATGTGTCCACGCAATGTCTCTACCTGCTCTGTCTCAATTTGTTTTGGTTTGCTGACCAGTGCAGGGGATGAGGGAACAGCGGTAGTACAGGGAGCACGCTATGTCCTCCTCTGGGTCGGAGGGATTTGGAGGCAGCTCTGGATCGAATGCACCTTCTCCGTCCCGCCCCATCGCGCGTTTGCTCTCTCTGTTGCCCCTGCCCTTCACATACCGTGCCTTTTTTTTCTTCTTCTTTACATGCCAGCATACCAATGGTATACCGTACCGTACCGTACCGGTGTTACTTGCCACTCAATTTTTTAATACAGGTATTTAAAATGTGAACAGAGCAAGTTGATTTTAATATTTATACTGTACCAGAAAGAAATTAATATACCATGGGTACTTCCATCTACAATTTAAAGGAACTTTTGTAGCAATGATTCCCTTAAATACTGTCAGGTGCGCCGCTGGATCCAGGAGGGGGTCCACCTGCGTGCCGGGGACGAGGTGTACATCAGCTGGGGCAGGCGCCTGTTGTACTGCCCGGGCCTGCTGAGCCGCCGCAGCCAGTCCCTGCTGCTGCACCTGCTCGCTGACTACCCGAGGCAGGCCAAGCTGCCTGGCTTTGTGGATGGTGTCGGGGGCGTCCGGGAGCTCTTCTTGCGCTTCTTCCAGCACTACGACGTGAGGGCCCTTGGCATTACATGCGGGATCTCGTTGATCTTGACTCCTCACCGTTTCTGCAACCCTCAAGTGTTCTGCACACGCTTTGCACAGTAGGTATGGTTTCGGCATCGCTGATTTCTTGTACTGATGGGACACCTGCTCAATCCACTGTCCCATCGCCTTGTGCCCTGCGCAGGCCACGAGCCCGTTCACACTTTTCGAGATGGGGTTCAACCTGAACCACACCACGCCGCTGCTGCGCCTGCTCCGTAACCGCGGCGTCCTGGAGGCCTTGCCCTTTGAGGGGAAGTTGGAGCTGGGCCTCTGGCTACTCAACTGCGGCAACGGCGCCCTCACTCGCAAGCTGCACCATTTCGGCCGCGCGGACATCCACAAGCTGGCCAAGGAGGCGTTCATTTGCCTGGCTGAGAGCTGCAACAAGGAGGAGCTCAGACAGGTGTGTGTGTGCGTGTTCTTGTATGCGTGGCTCAGTAATTATTCAGCTACAGTTCAGGTAGAATTCAGCTACATATCAGCTACAAACAGGCCTAGGGCCTACCATGCTGCTTAGGCCACCGGCTGTGGGCCTTTCGTAGCCCGGAGGCGGCCCTGCGAAAGTGTTCCTTGCAGCCGTTTAAAAAAGCACACGCCAGATGTGGGCTTCGAAACAACACTGGGCTGCAACGGCACGGTACCTCCTGAACCTCAGCGTCTCATCTTTGCCATGGAGCAAGCAGGTATCAGGCTGTTCACAAGGCGCGCGCCCCGTTTTGTTTTAGCCAGGTTTGGATTCAGGTGCCCGCCGGAGCCTCGTTGTTGAAGCGCATGCAAGACCGCCTCACTGGGGCTGCCGGCCGGCCACCACTGGGCAATTGGGCGTATGCGGACCTTGACCGGCCTGCAGCATGGTGGCCCAAACAGCACATGATGAACAAGGCCCATCGGCCGAAGGCCGTGATTTAGCTTAGCTGTACATATCTGTACTTATATGTACTTGTTTGTACATGCATATACTTAACTGTACTTATCTGTACTTACATGAACATATCTGTACTTACCTGTACTTGCCTTAGTGACGCTGAAGCACGCTGAAACGCTTTGTGTTGCGGCTTCCCACTGCCCCTGGTGATGTGCTATGCAGATGATCGTGCAAAGGGGTGGCCTCAAGGCAGTGGTGCGTTGCCTATGTGGCTGGATCCACATCCAGGGGCTCAGCTACCACCGGCGACTGAGAGCTGTCATGAGCCACCATGCGGGCATGCCCGACCAGCCAGCCTACTTGTACATCAGGTGTGAAAGAGATTTATTTATTTGAGCATGATTCAGCTGCACTTCAGCTACGTCAAGGCATATGTCTGTGGGGACCTGATACAGCATGGCCTGCCACTCAGGCCATAGCTGGGCTGCTAATGAGTAATGACCCATGAAGGACGTATACTGGTTCTGGGTCCTTCGACCGCTACAAACGCTTCAGTTGCCCCACCCATTCCCCCCCACCCCTGTGGTTGTGCCTCCAGCTGTGTTTCCCTCCCCCCCCCCCTCCCTGCAGTTGTGCCTCCAGCTGTGTTTCCCTCCCCCCTCCAGCCCCCCTGCAGTTGTGTTTCCCCCCCTCCGCTCCCCCCACACCCCTGCAGTTGTGCCTCCAGCTGTGTTTCCCTCCCCCCTCCAGCCCCCCTGCAGTTGTGTTTCCCCCCCTCCGCTCCCCCCACACCCCTGCAGTTGTGCCTCCAGCTGTGTTTCCCTCTCCCCTCCAGCCCCCCTGCAGTTGTGTTTCCCCCCCTCCGCTCCCCCCACACCCCTGCAGTTGTGCCTCCAGCTGTGTTCCCCTCCCCCCTCCCCCCTCCCTGCAGTTGTGTTTCCCCCCCTCCGCTCCCCCCACACCTCTGCAGTTGTGACTCCAGCTGTGTTTCCCTCCCCCCTCCAACCCCCCTGCAGTTGTGACTTCATGAGGTACGCCCGACCCCCACGCGCCCATCAGCCTCGATGGTTTGGCTGCTGGTGGCCCCATCAAAGGACATTTATCGACGCGGATGGTGTGCTGGTGACGACAGATCCCCGCCGCACTCGTATCAGATCATGGATGTACAGGACGGGGTGAGTGCTACATGACCCTTTAGATAAAGTATTGTGTGTTTCTTTGATGCAATTACAATAATACACACGATTCACAGTTAGCCTCGGGTTTGCCGGCACCGGAAATCAGTTTAGGTGGGCACTGGGCTTGGGGACGGGGTGAGTGCTACGCGTGTGGCGCAAAAAGACGCAGCTGCCTTGTGCCGGTCATCTACGTGTGGTCATCTTTGCTGCACGGACTTGGCTTCGCCGGTTTTGATGAACAGCGGCTGCTGAGGTCACATGTTTTTTTTCATTGTTAGCTAGCTTTCTATAATTCCCCCTAAACCTCCAGGTCGCGCTTTAAAACTGCTTGGCTTGCCTTTTCACGTTGTCCTGCCTGGGCCTTGAGCTCAGCACGTGCATCCTACCTGCCATTTCTGCATGCATCCATGAACATCCTTCAGTACACCATGATGTGCCTCTTCACGTTGTCTTGCAAGTATCTTGTGCTCAACATCTACATCCTACCCCCTACACCTGCATGCCCCCTGCAGGCAGGTGCTCCGGAACTCCTTGGTGTGCCTCTTTACCTGGTCCTGCCAGGGTCTTGTGCTTAACATCTGCACGTGCGGCTTCTGGTCGTTATACACGTTCCCAGTCTTCTGCTACCCCTACTGCCACAACAGGCTTCTGCCCCTGGTACTGGCAGTCACTCTGGGTGAGCTGCACGCTGGGATGGCCTGTCAATCTGTGCGTTTTCTACATTGTTTTAGTGGCAAAGGGGAAGCTGCCTACACCCTAACCCTAAACCCTAAACGTGCCCAAAACCATAAACCCTGATCATAAGCCATAAACCCTTAGCATGCCCTAAACCCTAAACCCTAAACCTCTTTCTACGGTTGGGAAGCTGCAGGCTGTGTTTCTGATTATGATTGGCTTCGCTAAATAAACCACAAAACAGTCGAATTAACATTTGATGTATCCTTAATTATATTTGAGACAGGAATCCTGTACTGTGTTCCTTTTCCATGCATCATCACCAATCAGGCCCCCTGAACCCTCTAACGTCGAACGCTGCAGTTTCATTCGCCCCACCCCTCTTCTTGAATAATGGTGTTTGCCTCTGCCCCGGATTTCACGCAGTGACCTTTTGGTGGATTGGAATGGTTACGGTTGCGTACATTGAAGAAGAGGCTGTTAATGATGACTAGGGATGAGACGGCTGAGGGCCTCATGCGGGAGGAGGGAAAGGAGCATCTGATGAAGTTAAATGACTGCGGCAGGAGGGTGAGAAGGCGCTACCTCAGGAGCTGCTGTGGAAAGATGAACATTAAGGAAGAGGTTGGATTTCTGCACCTTCATGATAGATAGGCAGATGGATATTGGTAGTGCAATCCCGCCCAAAGCTACGATTTCTAGGTGAAAGCGGCGTTTACCGAACAGGAGATAAGTTAAAAATGAGGGTGTGATGGTCTGGAATTATGCTCCAGGCTCAGGTAATCTTCGGCCCCCAGCTTGATGCCCAAGGCTAAGATCACCTCTCATAAACCTTGGACTTAAATGGATTATTTGGATGGTAGACAATTACGAGAGTTTTCATAGTAGGCCTTGGCAGATCTTGTGCCACACTGCCGCCCGATCAATGCCCCCTCAATTTTGTATTTGCCTTTTCTATTAATGAATGAATCGAGCTCGATTGCAGGTTTTTGTATTCATTCTTCAATTATTGACAAAGATTTGAGTTTTGAAGAGTTCCGTCTGTTCAGTATGTATTGTCCAAGCAGGCAGCTCAAGTTGAACCCCCCTCAGGTGCACAGCTCTAGATCACCCAGATGATCCATTTTTTAATCTTGTCTGACTGGCCTCCCAGCGACGAGCCGATTCCGACCCTCCAGACTTCATTTTGAAGAGTATCCGCCCTAACGGGGCGTGTGGGAGTGCACGGGACAACATGACACGCTTCCCTGAACCCGCTGCCTCTTGAAGTCCCCTCCATGTCATGGCGGTTCCGGGGAGTGGGGGACTTGAATTTCGTCCTAGACGGGGGGGGTAAAGTATGTTTGTTCGCCACTGTTTAAAAATTAGAATGCCAGGCCGACATTTGGATAGCCAGCGACTTGGCTTGGCCATCGTGCTCAATGTGGATTGGCCTGAAGCCGACCAGAATTTAGGCGTCACCGGCTCCTTCTCCTCCTGTGTCATTGCTGCAGCTTTCTAAGCTTTTACTAGGTGCAGCACAATGGGAATGGATGGATGAAGGCTTCCATTTTGGCCGAGGCTTGGGACATGATTAATATGCAGCTTTGCTGTCAGCCTGTTACGTTGTCCTTGGTGGGTTGCATCCAGCAATCAAGCTGAGAGCTGGCTCTTCAATGCTGCTAGTCAATGACGTTACACCTCTGGGCCCTGCTCAGGAAGGCTCGGCCGCGTGGATGCCTAACTTAAGGGTTGGGAGGAAAGAACGATGCAAGCACAAGGGGGCAGGGGTGGAAAAGGAAGGAAAGTGGGATATAAAGTGAAAGGAAAGTTTCTTCTTTTCCCCCTTCTGAATAGTTGACCACCCAGGCGGCCGAGCTTTGAGCGAGCCCAGAGCTGTAACGTTATTGACTAGTGCACTCAGCTCTGCACTGCACTGTTGCATTGGCTGAATTCAAAACGGATGATCAAGTCATCTCCAAAGTATATAAAAGTACCATACTGCAAGAAGTTAATCTTCTGGCGCCCCATTGGAAAACGGAGGAAACACTTAGGGCACATTCTATCCTCCTCTGGGCCTGGCCTGCATGTAATGGGCGCCACCGCACATTGTGTCTTGCCGCGACCAAGGCTCAGTGCGGATGCACAGAGATTGTTATGTCCATTGTTACTTGTGGGCATCCAAGTTCAATGGTTTAGTGTGTCTTTGTGCCAGTCTTTTCAAGCAGACTGTTGGTGCATGGGTTTTTACCCGCTGAACCTGCACCACTGACTTCTGTTCAGCTTCCGTAAAAGTGTGATGGAGGGGTATGATCCGCTTCCCGGCACCGCTTGGTTGACGTTGAAGACCAGAGTTGAAGACCCATCCGTCGGGCACATCCTTGGACAGTGTCCCAGAAACCCCGCAATGTTCACTCTGTAAGCCGGAAATATGATACTGAAGTGAGGCTCATATAGTGCGGCAACAGCAGCCGTCTAATGTTTTTTTCCCGGGCAGCGGAACGTGTGAAGGCCATGGGGGAAAAAGCCGCGGAGAAGTCGGGTCCAATGCCTTTGGACTCGGCATCTCCAGCGGTCCACATCGTGACTATACGAGTGCGCGCTGTGTTGGACCTGCCGCTGGAATACAAGTTCGTCGTCCTCGCAATCCGTGCCGGGCGCAACAAACACTTCTGGAAGACGCATGCGGCTCCCGTTGCCAACGGGGCCGCCTTGATAGACTACTGGGCCAGGATACCGACCGATGGCAAGGAGACGCGTATCGAAATATCTGTGCGTGCCCGCTGCCACTGCCACATGCATGCAGTCCAGTATGGGTGGGCGTGAGCCGCGTGCCCTAATCAATGCATGCAACACACATACCTTGAGCTGCAGTTCAGCCAAATTATTCATGTTATTCAGAATGAGCAGCGATGATGATGATGATCTCATTTAAATATGAATCCATTTGTCAGCATCTGTCAGGAGCCATTCGCTGGCAGAGTAGCATCCATCTAGTAGGAGCACAATACTGCCTGATGTCACAACTTATACATGGCTGCTCCTTGTGCACGTCAGCCCCTTGTATGGTCTTGCGTCCCATGCATTGTGTTGCATCTCATGCATGGTGTTGCGTCTCATGCATAGTGTTACAGCTCGTGCAAGGTGTTGCAGCTCATTCATGGTGTTGCAGCTCATGCATGGTGTGGTAGCTCATGCATGGTGTTGCAGCTCATGCTTGGTGTGGTAGCCCATGCATGGTGTTGCAGCTCATGCATGGCGTGGCGGCTCATGCATGGCGTTCGGGTCATGCATGGTGTAGCAGGTCATGCAAGCGGTTCGTGTATGGTGTGGCGGCTCATAGACGGTGTTGCGGGTCATCCATGGTTAGCAGCTCATGCATACAGTTTATGCATGGTATTGCGACTAATGCATGGTCAGCAGCTCATGCATGGTGTTGCGGGTCACGCATAGTTAGTGGCTCATACATACGGTTCATGCATGGTGTGGCGGGTCATGCATGGTTAGCAGCTCATGCATACGGTTCATGCATGGTGTTGCGGGTCATGCATGGTTAGTAGCTCATGCATACGGTTCATGCATGGTGTGGCGGGTCATGCATGGTTAGCAGCTCATACATACGGTTCATGCATGGTGTGGCGGGTCATGCATGGTTAGTAGCTCATGCATACGGTTCATGCATGGTGTTGCGGGTCATGCATGGTTAGCAGCTCATGCATACGGTTCATGCATGGTGTGGCGGGTCATGCATGGTTAGCAGGTCATGCAATCGGTTCATGCATGGTGTGGCGGGTCATGCATGGTTAGCAGGTCATGCAATCGGTTCATGCATGGTGTGGCGGGTCATGCATGGTTAGCAGCTCATGCATACGGTTCATGCATGGTGTGGCGGGTCATGCATGGTTAGCAGCTCATACATACGGTTCATGCATGGTGTGGCGGGTCATGCATGGTTAGTAGCTCATGCATACGGTTCATGCATGGTGTTGCGGGTCATGCATGGTTAGCAGCTCATACATACGGTTCATGCATGGTGTGGCGGGTCATGCATGGTTAGCAGGTCATGCAATCGGTTCATGCATGGTGTGGCGGGTCATGCATGGTTAGCAGCTCATGCATACGGTTCATGCATGGTGTGGCGGGTCATGCATGGTTAGCAGCTCATACATACGGTTCATGCATGGTGTGGCGGGTCATGCATGGTTAGCAGCTCATACATACGGTTCATGCATGGTGTTGCGGGTCATGCATAATTAGCAGCTCATGCATACGGTTCATGCATGGTGTGGCGGGTTATGCATGGTTAGCAGCTCATGCAAACGGTTCATGCATGGTGTGGCGGGTCATGTCCTTCCACCTGAAAAAATACTCACGTGCTTTCTGTACCTGCATGGCTAGCCCACGTACCTTCTTAGTCCCCCCCCCTCCGGTGGATCGAAAGCTTGCGGGGACTCCATGCACCTGGCTGAAAATCTACTCTGCCCTACTTCAGCTAGTGCCCACGGGTGCGCGAGGCACAAGCAGCCTCCTGAGCAAGCTCCGCGCCAGCAACCTGCACGCCACGCTCGTTGTCGGCGCCATCTCCCCTGTACACGCCACTCGGCAGCAGATAAAGGCTAGCTCCCCGGCAGACGCCACTCGACAGCGGATAAAGGCTAGCTCCCATGCAGACGCCACTTGGCAGCTGATGGAGGAGGCCAGCTCCCCTGCAGGCGCCACTCGACAGCAGATAAAGGAGGCCAGCTCCTGCCCAGCGTCGCACGAAATCAAGCAGGAGATGCAGGGCTCTTGGCGACGCGAGCACCTGTGGCTGACGGCCCCTACGCTGATCCAAGTGGTGGCCCCTTGGATATCACGGCACCTCACGGACAGCCTCGGTACAGGGGCGACCCCCAAGGCTGCCGGCGCAAACTCCTCCGCCCTGACTTTCTCAGCCCTCGGGAGCGCCCAGCCGGAGCGAGCCCTGGCCAGCCAGCCAGCTATCCCTAGAGGTAGGCGCCTGGCGCGCGGCAGCACCCTGCGCGCCACAATCCCGAACAGAGCACCGGAAAAGGCGCCGCCAGGTACTATTGAGCTGACGGCGCAGCTTGACACGGCCCAGCAGCGGGCCGAGTCCCCCTTCGCCTGTGCTTCACAGTCGATCATCGAGAGGGTCCGGCCGAACCTGCCGCTGCCTCGCCACGCATCCAGCCAGCCGGAGGCGGTCGTCCCCGCGGCTCCATACCTTGTAGTGGAGCATTGCTCGGCGACGCTGCTGTCCGCCCTGGCGCGCCTGCCTGAGCTTGACCTGGGCGAGGGCCTGGCGCGCCCCCTGCACTCGTATGCGCATGGCGGCTTCATGGGTTTGGCTATCAGCATGCTGGCGGACCCGCTGTGGGAGCACATACTGCTGGATGCGGTGGGAGAGACGAGCTCTGACAGTATGGCGAGGAAGGTGAGAGCAGTGCCTGGGAGGGTGCCCTTTGCTTGACTTCTGATTACAAATGAATTCTAGAGCATTAAAGCAAAGTAGCAATGCCCTCAAGCGAAGCTGTTGTTTTAAATCTAAAATGGTCAGGTACCTACCTTGCAGATTTTCGGCTACTTTGGGGTTTCAACAGTTTGAGGGCCCCTGCATTCTCTGTGACGAGGGTGTGAGGCGTGTGTATGTGAGGCGAGCGTCTAGGAGCGCTGGGCTGAAGTCACAAGATCAACGCAACCACGCAAAGCCTACTTCAAAGGGGCCAGGCAGAGCGAGCCGGTCTCTGGGTTAGCAAGTCTCCTCGCCGTGCAGGCACACAGATCTGTCTGTGTTTCTTCCACTCGACTCAGCTACCTGTCAGCGACACTCTGACCTCTGGCTGGAGCCCAGGTGGTGGCCAGCCAAACTGCCTTGGGCATCAGTGGTAGGCCGGTCCTGCTTTGTTCTCAATCGGGCCTTTGGCGGCCGCAGGGCAGCCTGACGAAGTTGGACTCGTAGCTGTAAAAATAAACACTGGGATCTGGCGGTCCATCACCCCTGCCAACCGCTTGACAACCGACCGCTTGCCAACTGCTTGCCAACCGCTTGCCTGACCGACAGGTGAGGGACAGCATGCTGCTCCTTTCCGCGGTGGGGAGCGCGCTCATTGTGGCCAGCAAGGAGATGCTGCTCTTCATGACCCGCTTGGAGAACAGCCCCGTGCTGTGTGCATATGGGCTGGAAAGGTAGGCGGTTGCTGATTTTCGCTTTCAAGTACTTCGTATTTTAAGTATTTAGTATTTTAGTATTTAGTATTTAATGTGTGCACCGGATGGTCTGTCTACTGCGGTATAGAGGGGCTGCTGGGCAGCCACCGTGATGGAGAGTGAACCTTGACCGGCCTAAGGCCGTTGGTCTTAGTAGCTGGGCTTGCTGCACCTGGCCCCCACGGCCGTGGGCTGTGATGTAGCTGGGCTTGCTGCACCTGGCCCCCACGGCCGTGGGCTGTGATGTAGCTGGGCTTGCTGCACCTGGCCCCCACGGCCGTGGGCTGTGATGTAGCTGGGCTTGCTGCACCAGGCCCCCACGGCCGTGGGCTGTGATGTGGCTTGTGGCTAAAACAACCTTGATGTAAGTAGGGGCGTTAAACCCCTTTTATTTTGCCTTGATGGAACATTGAAGGAGTTTCCACCGACTCGCCCAAACAGTCTTCCGGGCGCTTGCATCGATGCTGCATCAACAGCATCCGTAGATAAGCCAGAGGACTAGATATCAGAGCGACGCACCCTGCTGTCCCAATGCAGGATGGGATGCACCTGGTCGGACCAGCGCACCATGCCCTCTCCTTCCTACGTCCGGCCCCCGGGCGGTCTAGCTGTGGCCGGTCCATGGTGGGACAGTGAAAGGCCTGACTCGCCTGCCTGTGGATCCACGCTCGCTATGGCGGCGGAAGCTGGGGCCTCCCGGCGGGAACTAGAAGGCAACACCTCCCAGCAGGACCGGTCCTCACGGCTGCAGATGCTGCAGCTTCCGTCGAAGACAGCGCCAGCTGGTCAGGGCGCGGCGGCGGGCAGCTACGGCCAGCTTCCGCTATGGCGGCGGCACGGGTGCTCGCACATAGCTGTGCCGCATTTGCTGAGGGAAAAGGAGAGGTGTGATGGGAGGGGGCAGACGGGGGTTGAGGCGAAGCAGTGTGCGGGACTTGCAGATCTATGTCACACAGATAAATGCAGATCTGTAGATCCTCGTCTTACAAATCTAAGTAGATCCAAGTCATGGAGGCACGCAGATCCATGCCATTTAGATCCAAGTCATGGGGGTTGCAGATCCATGCCATTGAGATCCATGCCATTGAGATCTATGTCCATTACATCCATGTCAGGTAGATCCATGCAGATCCATGTGATGCAGATCCTTGCAGATCCCTGTCCTACTGATCTGTGTCTCTGATTGATTGAGTGTTATTTCATGGAGGACACTGACTCACTTGCTTTGTTTTGTTGCAACATAAAATTGGTTGGTGTTGCCACAGATAAGAGAAGATCCCCCTTTCCCCCCTGTTTGTTTTCAGGCTCCTCATGAGCCCCTCTGGCCTGTTTTAGACTGTTACACTGATTTCTGAATCGTCTCTCCCCCTTTTTCTCCTTGTTCTTCTTCAGACTCCTCATGAGCCCCTCCGGCCTGCTTGTGAACCGTTACGGCTACTCCCCTCTCAGCCTGGAGTGGGACTTATGGCTAGATCCAGCAGCACCTGCAGAGCTGGCCGGGGCAAACGTGGACCACGGCTCTGCAGCGCACCTCGTGCAACAGGTGAAGGAGGGAGAGGGGGGAGATGAGCCAGGGCTATGCAGGACACCTGGTGCAACAAGTGTGGGAGTGACAGGGGAAATGTGCACCATGGTTGAGCAGCGCATCTGGTGCAACATGTGAAGGCCGGACAGGGGGAAGGTGAGCCAGGGCTCAGCAATACACCTGGTGCAACAAGTGAGAGAGTGACGGGGGGAATGTGCGCCACGGTTGAGCAGCGCATCTGGTGCAACATGTGAAGGCCGGACAGGGGGAAGGTGAGCCAGGGCTCAGCAATACACCTGGTGCAACAAGTGAGAGAGTGACGGGGGGAATGTGCACCATGGTTGAGCAGCGCATCTGGTGCAACATGTGAAGGCCGGACAGGGGGAAGGTGAGCCAGGGCTCAGCAATACACCTGGTGCAACAAGTGAGAGAGTGACGGGGGGAATGTGCGCCACGGTTGAGCAGCGCATCTGGTGCAACATGTGAAGGCCGGACAGGGGGAAGGTGAGCCAGGGCTCAGCAATACACCTGGTGCAACAAGTGAGAGAGTGACGGGGGGAATGTGCGCCACGGTTGAGCAGCGCATCTGGTGCAACATGTGAAGGCCGGACAGGGGGAAGGTGAGCCAGGGCTCAGCAATACACCTGGTGCAACAAGTGAGAGAGTGACGGGGGGAATGTGCGCCACGGTTGAGCATCACATCTGGTGCAACATGTGAAGGCCGGACAGGGGGAAGGTGAGCCAGGGCTCAGCAATACACCTGGTGCAACAAGTGAGAGAGTGACGGGGGGAATGTGCACCACGGTTGAGCATCACATCTGGTGCAACATGTGAAGGCCGGACAGGGGGAAGGTGAGCCAGGGCTCAGCAATACACCTGGTGCAACAAGTGAGAGAGTGACGGGGGGAATGTGCACCACGGTTGAGCAGCGCATCTGGTGCAAAACGAGGTGAGCATTCTGCCCTCCGTGGTGGAGGTTTCTATGGAAGGAGCGGCGGATGAATTTGTCGCATAACGTACTGGTGTGATGGACTGGTTCTGGGGAGAGGCAAGAAGCGAGGGTTAGAGGGAGAGATGGAGAGATGTGACAGCTATCAAGATATTGGATGTTCGCGTTGTCTCATCCAAGATGGCTGCGGCACAGACCCCACGTTTGCAGTGTGTCCGTGAGAGGCAGCGCTGGGGCTTATCTTCTGCACTCAAGGCTTCATTCCCAGGCCACTGTCTCGTGCTTGTTTGTTAGTTGCTGGCCTAGGGGGTCACTGGTTTTTGATCGTTGTCCTAGCGTCTCAAGTGCCTGTACTGATTTTGAGTACATGTCCCAGCCATAATTGCACTTGCGGCCCACATCCTCTTAACAGGTCCTTGCCACACCTCCAAGGACAATGACGCCAGATGCCAAGTGTTGCAAAATCTTGGGAAATCTTAATCTTCTGCTCCTCATGGTCTTCTTGAAAAAACACAAGCAGAGCATGCGAAATGTTATGGCAATTTTCTGCTGCTTAATCTTATGGTATCTTTTTACCGTTCTCTGTTCTCCCTGCTCCTGCTGCCTCGACTTTCGAAAAAATCTGATGGGCGGATCTAGGACAGGGCCAAGAGCACTGTCTGTGCTCCCACTGAGGCCTTCCATGCTCAGGTCTTGATGGTCTCTTCCGATACTTCGGCCCTTACCACGGCGCCAAAACTATGGACTGTGTTAAACAGTGTTAAATTAAGCCGTCATTCGCCGTGTTCAAATGTGTCTAGTCAAGCCGTTGAGCAGTTTTCAACAATGTTTCCAGGTGTGAAGCCGTGTTCAGCCATGTTGAGGTACACCTCGTATACGGTAATAGTGTGAAGCATTTTCAAACAGTTTTAAACAGTGTGAAGCAGTGTTGAACCGTGTGAGAACTGTATTAAACGGTATGAAGCAAGTGTTAACCAGCGTCACACTGTGTCAATCCATATATAACTTTGTTAATTATTGTGAAGCAGTGTTAAGCACCGTCAAAACAGTGCGAAGCATTATTAAGAAGTGCAAAGCATTATTAAGAAGTGCGAATACATTTGTAAAGCAGTGTTAAACAGTATGAAACTGTGTTCAGTGGTCTTCAGCTGTGTCAAAGCATGTTCATCAGTATAATTGTATGAAGTATGATCTTAAAGTACGGTATGATGTTAAAAAAAGTATGATACTAAAAGTATGGTGTAAAAAGTATGGTGTAAAAAGTATGGTTTTAAAAGTGTGATGTTAAATGACCATGTGTTAAGGAGTGTGATACATAGTTTGGCAATGTTCAGTGTGACTGCGTTACACACATACACACAGTGTTTGAACATCAACGCTGGTATTTCCCCCTCTGCTGCTATGCAGGCTCTCTTCATGATGCTCAACTGCCACAGAATCGCCCGCTCTCTTGGTCGGCGCCACAACGCAAGCTCCGGCATCACGCCCCTCCAGTGGCTAGACCAGTTCGGCACCAGCCTCAATTGCGGCTCGGGCCTCAAGCTCCCCGACCGGCCCCTCCCACTGCACTGCTTTGCTGCGCCCGAGGACCGGAGCATGACGGCGTACGAGGAGGACGGGGAGGCCTGCCCCTCGCTGCAGTCCTACCTGGAGATCCAAGTGGAGGATCTGAGGGTGTCAGTGTGTGGCGAGCTGCACACGGAGGCCCAAAAAGGAGGGTTCGCCTGCCGGCTGAGGCTCATAGGCAACGCAATGTCGCGGCCCCCACTGCACCTGGGCGCCCTTCAGCAAGTGCTGGGCAGCGACGCGTCGGAGTGCAGCAGCTACCAGGCGAGGACGGAAGAGGACTGCGGCGGCAGCGGCGGCGGCGGCTTGGCGGCGGGGAAGGGCGGGACCAAGCCCACTCGGCTGTATCCCGTGCACCACAACGTCGAGACATCGCTGCTGGTTTTGGATGTGGGTGGCGGCGCTGCTGATGCAGCAGCGTGGGAGGGTGATTCGTGTCCAATGTTTTAGTCCAGCGAAGCACGACAAATATGGATCAATGAATGATATGCTTGGAGGCGCGAGCGAAGCGTTGTTATTGATGTTCCATGTGCCCCGGAACCGTTCAGCTGGGGCGCTGGATACTGTAGGGCAGTGGCAAAAAATGCACCTTCTTGGGCACTCTAACAAAAGGGCGGCGGTAGAAAAAGCACGAGCTTGGGCACTAAATAAGTTTTGGGGCAGTGGCGAAAAAATGCAGCTAGGGCAGTGGACAAAAAATAAATGGGGCGGTGGCAGAAAGAGCAGTGTGCCCCCCATAGTCTGGCTATGAGCACCCAAGCACTTGCCAGTGGCGCAGGAGGGCACTCCGGAGGGGCCAGTAAGGGGGTGTCCGACGGATGTTGCGGGGGTGAGCGGCGTGTTGTGAGCACTTGAGCCCCAGCAGAGACTAACGCTGTTCTCAGTTGTCGCATGTTGTCCCTTGTTTATGTGTAATTGATGTAGATCAGTAATCTGACTATGACGTCCCTGCTTTATATCAAGTACACGTTCACAGGGGAATTATAATTAGTATGATTATGATTAGGAATGACTCCCCGTGTCTTGCTGTGCATGTTCAGAGCTTGTTCATCAGTATGGTCTTATATTTCTGTCATAAGACTGTAAGGGTTGCGTAAAAACGTATAATTGCTTCAAGATCCTGCTGCGTGTATCTTTTTTTGCAGGTGTACCGCCGAGGCGTTTTCGGTGGCCGGACGCTGGCCCGCTCAGTCCTCTCCCTGGGCCCCCTGATGCAGCGCATGGCCGCCTCGGGCTCCAAAACAGAGCTGCGGGTCCACTTGTTTAAGGGCCTCCATGTGGTACCCACACAGTGCGATGCTCAGCCGGCTGCCGATGGGAATGGTGCGGATAGTCATGCAGGCAGTGCTGAGGCCAGGGGGAGTCGGGAGTTAAGACGAGTGAGCGAAGATGGCGATGTCGAGCTCGGGATCCTGTTCGGCGACCATGCGCCTGGGTTCCTGCCAGGGCAGGTTCCGGCGGTGGGGTTCAACGGCGCGATGCAGCCTCCGAGCGGCTCAGAAGCCATGCTGCGCACGGCTGCCGCCGCCGCCAGCGCGGCGCCGGAGGATGCCACCCCCCCCGCCGCGCTCGGCATCCGGGAAATAGCAGAGGCCGAACGGCGCGGGCTGGGGAGCGCGGACCTGGGCGACGGCAGCAAACTGCGCCCTCCCCGCTTTGGCAGCCGTATTCTCCTCTCTCGAGGCAGGCGCGGTCTCAACCAGGCCGCCGCTGCGGCCGCCGCGGCCGCAGCAGACTACGACAGCGGGGACGATATCGGAGACCCCTTCGATGCCTTCTCGGCTGCCAGCTCGGAGGAGACGTTTTTCTCAGAGGGCAGTAATAGGCAGGTAAAGCTGCTGCTGCTGCTGTTGCTGCAGTAGGGCTCAGGTAAAGCTGCTGCTGCTGCTGCTGCTGCCGCCGCAGTAGGGCTCAGGTCAAGCTGCTGTGGCTGCGGCGGTTGCCGCACTAGGGCCCATGTCAAGCTGCTGCTGCTGCTGCTGCCGCAGTAGGGCCCAGGTGACAAGCGCAGTGGGATGTGCTTTCAGTAGTTTGATGGGATCCCTGATGCTGCTGGGACTGCTGACACTGCTGGGACTGCTGGCACTGCTGGTACTGCTGGGGCTGCTGGCACTACTAGTGCTGCTGGTACTGCTGGGCTGCTGAGGCTGCTGGGCCCTGATCATACTCGTGGATGGGAGGGTGATCTTCGACGTGGGAGGCATCCAGTAGTCTGACGTGGCGAAAAGCTGTCGCTGCTGGTTCCTACCAGGTGCCTCCGCCTGCATCTGTCAGTTTTCACGCCTGCCCGTCTATTTTTACCAAGCAAGTGCCCTCTACCCAGCCGTCATCCTCACGGTACCTCTTCACACCTCCTCACACTCTTTACACTCTTTACACTCACCCCTGATCCACCCTGGTCTGGACCCAGCTTGGTTTCCCAGGCCAGCCGGTCGGCTCTCTGAGGATCGCGAGCTTCTCGGAGCGCGTGCCGGCTGCCGGCTCGATGCGCAACTCGGTGCAGCTCACGCTGGTGCTGCGTCGGAAATCGGTGTTGGAGGCTGCTGGGAGGATGCCTGGGCTCGGTCTCAAGGCGGCACAGGTGAGATTTGTACGTGGAGGGGATGGCAGCACATAGGCTGTGCATGGCTGTGCATGGCTGGCTGGCTGGCTGGCTGGCTGTGCATGGTTGTGCATGCATGGGCTCTAGCCGGCAGTGGTGCAGGTGAGGGGTTGAGGTGACACGGGTTACTGCATGATGTGACACAAGTGAGGGTTTTGAGGTGACACAGGTGAGGGTCCTGAGGGGACAAGAAAAAAATGACTTAGGTCTGAGGTGACGTGGTTGATAGAAATGTGTGGAATGGGGTGGCAGCTGATGTAGGGGCTGAGCCGCTGAGGTGGCATGTGCTTAGGTCTGAGTTGGCAGGATGGATCGACCACCCCGTCCTGTGGAATTGGGTGGCGGCCAATGTAGGGGCTGAAGCTTGAGGTGGATTGTGCCCAGTTGCGAGGCAGGATGGGCATTCATCGGGGGCAAACACAAGCTGGTTTTGCTTAGCTATCGTGATGCGACCTAGCTGACAAGATCGATGACATCTACGGATGAAGCGGAAGTTTTCTGGCTGCCACCACATGGTGTGCCTACAAGTTACCTGCCCTGCCCTGAAGAGCTGTATTGCCCCGTTGGATGCCACCACATGGTGTGCCATTAGAGCTTTATTGCAATGCTGGATGCCACCACAAGGTTTGCTCTTATCGCTTTATTGCCATGCTGGATGCCTCCACGCGGCAATCCCGTCCCTTGCCTACCCCCGCCTCAGAGCTGCATCGCCATGCTGGCTGCTCCCGGTGGGCTGTACCTGGATGTGAAGAGCGGGTACTCGACGCCGCAGCACCTCAAGTGGTTTGCATCTACACTGGCAGGCATCGGGGTGCATGTCAAGGTGCGGCATGCCGTGATCCAGTTTCTGATGTTGTTTAGACTTAAAAGCTGGAAGGCATTTTGGTGCATGCCAAGGTAGAGGCATGGGATTATCAAGGTTCGGACTTTGTTAACAGATCGATGCTGGCAGGCAGCGGGGTACATGTCAAGGTAGAGGCATGGGATTATCAAGGTTCGGACTTTCTTAACAGATCGATGCTGGCAGGCAGCGGGGTACTGTCAGGGTAGAGGCATGGGATCATCAAGGTTCGGACTTTGCTAACAGATCGATGCTGGCAGGCATCGGGGCGCATGTCAAGGTAGAGGCATGGGATTAGTTAGGTTCGGACTTTGCTAACAGATCGATGCTGGCAGGCATCGGGGCGCATGTCAAGGTAGAGGCATGGGATCATCAAGGCTCGGACTTTGCTAACAGATCGATGCTGGCAGGCATCGGGGCGCATGTCAAGGTAGAGGCATGGGATTAGTTAGGTTCGGACTTTGCTAACAGATCGATGCTGGCAGGCAGCGGGGAACATGTCAAGGTAGAGGCATGGGATCATCAAGGCTCGGACTTTGCTAACAGATCGTTGCTGGCAGGCATCGGGGAACATGTCAAGGTAGAGGCATGGGATCATCAAGGCTCGGACTTTGCTAACAGATCGTTGCTGGCAGGCATCGGGGAACATGTCAAGGTAGAGGCTTGGGATTAGTTAGGTTCGGACTTTGCTAACAGATCGATGCTGGCAGGCAGCGGGGAACATGTCAAGGTAGAGGCATGGGATTAGTTAGGCTCGGACTTTGCTAACAGATCGTTGCTGGCAGGCATCGGGGAACATGTCAAGGTAGAGGCATGGGATCATCAAGGCTCGGACTTTGCTAACAGATCGTTGCTGGCAGGCATCGGGGAACATGTCAAGGTAGAGGCATGGGATCATCAAGGCTCGGACTTTGCTAACAGATCGTTGCTGGCAGGCATCGGGGCGCATGTCAAGGTAGAGGCATGGGATTAGTTAGGTTCGGACTTTGTTAACAGATCGATGCTTGCAGGCAGCGGGGTACATGTCATGGTTGAGGCATGGGATAATAAAGGTTCGGACGTTGTTTACAGACCGATGCTGGCAGGCAGCGGGGCGCATGTCAAGGTTGAGGCATGGGATTATCAAGGTTCGGAGTTCGGACTTTGTTTAAAGATCGATGCTGGCAGGCAGCGGGGTGCATGTCAAGTTGAACATGCCTATGCTTGTGTTTCAGGATGTGCCGTGTTGTGAGGTTGAAATTCTTGGATCGCGGCCTCCACCCGGCTGGCTCTTTTTTGCACATTGTTTCCACTCTGTCGACCTTGGGGCATGTTTCAAAAGGTCTAGGCAGAGGGAACCGGGAGGAAGCCTAGGATAGGAAGCATCAAATCAGAAGGCTAAATCTGTATCTCCCCTCTCCTCTGAACCACACAACACTGGCCTAAGGCGGTTGGCTGTCTGCAGCTTCGCACCGGCTAAGGTTTTGTTTACCTTAACCCTTAACCCTAAACCCACATTGCACTTGCCCTTCTGGGGATGTGCAGCTACGTGCCCTCTCAAAGCTGGCTGGATCCTCTCAGATCTAGACTGCTCCTACCATGCAGGGTCTGTGCCCTCTCAGATCAACTTCGCTGACCCACTTTGCACTTGCTGTACGGACCTTACGCAGTTTTGCGTCCGCTCATAACAACTTCTCAAACCTCGGTTGTGCTTGCCCTACAGGCATTTTCCAGCCTCGTACCCTCTCATATCAACTTATATGACCCATATTGCTCTTGCTCATAAGACCATCTGTAGTTCCGTGTCCACTCATATGAAATTTAAACCCCACGTTGCACTTACTCTTCAGACCCCCCGTAGTTTTGTGTCACCTTGACTCAACTTCTCAAATCCACGTTGCACTTGCTCTGTCTGACGATCTGCAGCTTCATACCCTCTCAGAGCATATTATGTGACCCACATTACTCTTGCTCTCCAGACCCTCTGAAGTTCTGTATTGCCTCAAAACAACCTTCAAAACCACATTGCACTTGCTCCACTGGCCTTCTCTTTTTTTGTCACCTCGTATCAACCTTCAAATCCACATTGCGCTTGCTCCTCCGAACCTCTGCAGTTCTGTGTCACCTCGGATGGACGTCTCAAATCGATGTTGCTTTTGCTCTGCAGGCAATCTGCTGCTTCATCTCACTCACAGATCAACTTCGCTGACCCACATTGCCCTTGCTCTTCAGAACATCTGTAGTTCTGTTCAGCTCATATTGACTTTTAAATCCACATTGCACTTGCTCTGCAGGCGACATGCAACTTTGCGTCACCTAGAATTGACCTCTGAAATCCACGTCGCACTTGCTGTGCAGGCGATCTGCAGCTTCATGCCCTCTCAGATCGACTTCTGTGACCACTATTACCCTTGCTCTTCAAAGCATCTGTTGTTCTGTTTCAGCTTATATCGATTTTCAAATCCATATTGCACTTGCTGTGCAGGCGATCTGCAGCTTCATGCCCTCTCAGATCGACTTCTGTGACCAATACTGCCCTTGCTCTTCAAAGCATCTGTTGTTCTGTTTCAGCTTATATCGATTTTCAAATCCATACTGCACTTGCTGTGCAGGCGATCTGCAGCTTCATGCCCTCTCAGATCGACGTCTGTGACCACTATTACCCTTGCTCTTCAAAGCATCTGTTGTTCTGTTTCAGCTTATATCGATTTTCAAATCCATATTGCACTTGCTGTGCAGGCGATCTGCAGCTTCATGCCCTCTCAGATCGACGTCTGTGGCCACTATTACCCTTGCTCTTCAAAGCATCTGTTGTTCTGTTTCAGCTTATATCGATTTTCAAATCCATACTGCACTTGCTCTGCAGGCGATCTGCAGCTTCATGCCCTCTCAGATCGACGTCTGTGACCACTATTACCCTTGCTCTTCAAAGCATCTGTTGTTCTGTTTCAGCTTATATCGATTTTCAAATCCATATTGCACTTGCTCTGCAGGCGATCTGCAGCTTCATGCCCTCTCAGATCGACTTCTCCAACCTAACCGACACGCGTCCGTTCGGTGGCTGCGACCCAAAGCAAGCCGCAGGGCTCATGAACGCCGGCCAGGACGCCGCCAAGAAGAGCGCCCCCATGGCAGCGGTGGAGCAATCTGCCCCCAGCCACCTGGTCAACCCTGTCGGAGCTTCATCGATCGAGCACTCCGCCCCCAGCCACTCGGTTGACCCCTCGAGGGCAATGAGCCTCGCACTGTTCCCTGCTCCTAGTCATGGACTGGGTGGCCCAACGAGGGCGAGCCCCGCTGTGTGCCCTGAGGGGCAGGGCGAGTCCTGCGCGTCACATCTAGTGATCGGGGACATCCGATCGGCATCCGATGTGTCGGCTGCGGCGTCGGTCAGAGTCGGAGAGATTTCGTGCTCTTCTGAGACCCATGCTGCCCCCCCCCAAGCCTCTGCTTTGGCTCCTCTTGCCCCTCTCGACCCCTCTGGCGGTCCGGCATTTGACTCCCTGTCTTTCTTCCACGGACTTAATGGCTTGGAGCTGGCGTGTGAAAGTAACCGGGTGCCGCGCGGGACGTGCGTGCTTTTTAACGGAGCGTCGCTGCTGTTGGAGGATGCAAACGACTTGCTGGCGGGTGAGAGGGAGGGGGGTTGGTTAGGGGCATGAGGAGTGTCTGCACTCGGATCTGGATCGATGCGATTGAGTGGAGCATTGCTGATGGGTGAGAGGGAGGGAGGTTTGTTAGGGGCTTGTGGAGGGTCTGCACTCAGCTGTGGATAGGTGTGTGTGTGGGCGGGCACCTGTGGCAGGCGGGTGAGAGGAGGGGAGATGTCTGAGGGACTTGTGTCAGGGGCCCACTTCTGGCTGTGAGAACAGGTTTGTAGACACGGTAAAGACATGGATGCCATTGAGAGGGAAGGAGCTTTGTTAGGGAGTGTGGGATATGCACTCAGGTGTGAGGAGGGAGGTGTGTGGTCATGGAGACGTGTGAGAGGGGGAACTTAGTGGCGGGCGAGAGGAGAGGGGTGGAGCCCGATCAGCTAGTTGGGGTTATGCACACAGATGTGGAATTGTTTAGGGGGTATGCAGGGGTATACCGTAGGTATGCTTTGCCTTCCCCCATAATTAACGTTGTCTAGGGTTGAGGGATCCATGGACGTACCAATTGTCAATTGCAGACGCCAGTTTCCAGTCGAAATTCAAAAGTTTTTGTCGACAGTTTGCCCTGAGGGCAGCATTCTAAGAAATCGTGTTTGATGCCCGAGTGGAGGCAAACTAAATCTACAGTTTGCAGTTGGGGGTCATGGGCTTGCAGATCCCTCCCGTGAAATGCCTTGCCCTGAGGGCAGCATGAAAATAAATCATCTGTTGATGCCCGAGTGAAGGCAAATCATACCTACAGTTTGCAGTTGGGGGTCATGGGCTTGCAGATCCTTCCCGTGAAATGCCTTGCCCTGAGGGCAGCATGAAAATAAATCATTTGTTGATGCCCGAGTGAAGGCAAATCATACCTACAGTTTGCAGTTGGGGGTCATGGGCTTGCAGATCCTTCCCGTGAAATGCCTTGCCCTGAGGGCAGCATGAAAATAAATCATTTGTTGATGCCCGAGTGAAGGCAAATCATACCTACAGTATGCAGTTGGGGGTCATGGGCTTGCAGATCCTTCCCGTGAAATGCCTTGCCCTATACACCTGCTGTTTTGTAGGCGGATGCTTCATCACAGCCCTGTGCCTCGCCGTTGCCCTAACTTCTTTTTAGATTGTTGACCTCTCCTTGACTCCCGCTGTGCGCTGCTACATGACAGCCCACGCTTTATGAATCTACTGCCCTGCAGGTGGATGCGCCACTATGACCCTGTCCCTCTGGGTGTCCCTTCCTCGTCAATCACCAAATCCTTCCTCACCAGCCATGCGCTGCTACCCGACTGCCCATGTCTTATGGATCTTCCGTTGAACCAACTGATCACTTGGCTCGAACCAGTCCCTCTCATTTGCCCTACCTCCTGCATCGCCCACCCCTGCCTTGCTCCCGCCATACACTGCTCACAGGGCAGCACCCCTCCCTCAATTTTGATGGAAGTATGAAGGCCCCGGGTGAAGACGAGGCCCAGGCCTTGCACCGCCTAGACCTCATCCCCGACCAGATAGACCTACATGCATGGCAGCGCTACTGCACTGTGCTCCATGTCTTCAGGCTGTACGGTGGGTGACGTACTGCATACAGTGGGTTGTGTACTGCTTAAAAGGGCGATATACTGTACCGTATATAAAGGGTGATGTACTGTAAACGATGCGTGATGTACTGCTTAAGAGGGTGATATACCGTCATGTATATAGTATGTGATGTACTGTATACAGTGGTTGACGTTCTGCACCATGAACTGTATTTACTTGTGCCTAAAGCCAATGTTTGAATGTTTTTTGTTTTTAAAATGGCAGATTCTCCGTAGATTCTCCACCTTGTCTTAGACAGGCGGCCGTTTTTAATTTTCCCTGACCGGCAAGCAGTACATCTGCATCGCCTGCCCTCGAGTGTGACTTCGTTATTTTTTATATCCCGCACCAGCATGACGCCCCGAGCTCAAACGGTTTGCAAGTGATGTTCAGGTTTAAACGGAACTCTGTGTACAGCACGAGGGCACCGTACAGGATCGGTCTGTATTTCATCTGAGCTTTCAGTGAGGTTGTTCAACTGCATTTTCAGTTTGTTCTCTCCTGGAAATGTATTTAAATACCGGTGTCTGGTCTGCCCTGCTGCTCAGCACTTGGATATGATTTACCTGCAATGCCCCTAAAGGTGGTCTCTATATCTAGGAGCCTGATGTTGTCCCGGCTGGAACTGCACACATCAGGAATTCAGTGGATTCATTTGAATTTCATTATTCCCCCCTTCCCTTCAATTCTCCTTCAGGTGATATCTTTATCTAGGAACCTGATGCTATCCCGGCCGGAACTGCACACATCAGGTGTTCATTGACTTTTATTCCCCTCTCCCCTTCTCCTTCAGGCGGTATCTACATCCAGGAGCCTGATGCTAGCCCTGCCAGCGTGGCTGCCCTGGTGCAGCTGGTGAACAACCACCCCGGACACTTCCCCATGGGCTTTGCATACGGACACCTCAGCTCAAAGGCAGTCGCTGTGGCGGACCACAGGGGACGAGGGCTGGCAACACAGCAACTCATGGAGGAGTTCAGCAGCCAGAAGGGGCTGAACATAAATGTGAGAACTTATCATTATATTTGCAGTGAAAATAGAAATCGTTTTAAGTGTGGAGTTCAGTCCCACTACCAGTTGGGGCTGGACGGACTTTTATTTTGCACTTTGGTTATTTTGTATGCTGAGGATTTTGAAACACAGCCAGAAGGGACTGAACAAGCAAGCATGGGTTGGTTTAAATTTCATACCTCAAACCCCCAACCCTAAAAAAATGTAGGCTGTTTCAAGGCGAGTCAAGTTTTTGAAACACATGGATGATGAGGGCTGTTTTCCAGTGAAATCCGTGTGTGACTCATTGCATATGATGTCCCTCCTCGACCCCGCTCCGTTGCTTGTCTGTTCATGCTCCGGCCCCTCCTCCACCCCGCGGCCCCGCTCCGTTGCTTGTCTATCTATGCACCAGCCCCTCCACCTGCCCCGCCCCTCCTTTGCTTGCCTGCTAATGCTACTGCCCCCCCCCCTCCACCTGCCCCACCCCTCCTTTGCATGTGTTTATGCTACTGCCCCCCCCCCTCCACCTGCCGTGTCTCCCTCAGGTCATGCGATGGATCAGGCAGGGTGCCCATTTGAGGGCCGGGGACGAGGTGTACATCAGCTGGGGCAGGCGCCTGCTGTACTGCAGCGGCCTGCTGTACTGCAGCGGCCAGTGCCTGCTGCTACAGCTCCTGGCGGACTACCCCAGCGCCAAGGCGACGCAGCTGACGGGCCTGGTGGAGAGCCTGGGGGGCGTCAAGGAGATGTTTCTCAGATTCTTCCAGCACTACGAGGTTTGTGTTCGTGTGCCTGTCCAAAGATTTATGGTGTGATGATTAAATTGGTATCGGTGCGGGTGCGGCCCCAGACGCACCGTTTCCTTGCCCCTCACGAAGCTGTCTAAAAAAAAGAGTGACAATTGTACACGCTTGCAACGTCATTTACATGCCGCCCAGCAAATCACACTTTGCACACCTCTTTCATCATCTGACACGCCACTCTTTCCAGGCCACAAGCCCGTTCACACTTTTCGAGATGGGGTTCAACTTAAACCACACCAAGCCGCTGCTGCGCCTGCTCCGCAACCGGGGCGTTCTGGAAGACATGCCCTTTGAGGGGAAGCTGGAGCTGAGCCAGTGGCTGCTTGACAGCTCCCGCGGTGACCTGGCTGGACGCTTGCACCGCTTGGGCCGAGCTGACGTCCACAAGCTGGCCAAGGAGGCGTTCATTTGCCTGGCTGAGAGCTGCAACAAGGAGGAGCTCAGACAGGTGTGTGACTGTGTGTGTTTTTGTATGTGTGGCTCTGTAATTATGCAGCTTCACGTTGGCTTCTCTGATCGTCTGGTGAACGTAACCCCTAAACTACCTAAACCCACAACCCTGATGATAGGTTGATAACTCAACCGCCAATATTGAGCACTCCAGCCGCATTTGAAATCAGTCCCTTTGACTGCTTAGAGTGTGGGGTGCAGGTTGCAGGGTTGGTGCTCGGTGATGCATTTGCCTGCTGCTAGTTCCGAGCGACATTTGGCAACTCACGCTATGTGCGGTCTATCTATGTCGCTCCGTTAGATGCTCTTGCCGGCCCCCTGTAGCGCCCGTGTTAAGGGCATCCACTCATATTCTCGCCATTCGTCTAACACCGTCGCGTTTGATCAATGCTGCCACGCCGCAGATGCTGGTGCAGTTGGGCGGCTTCGGAGCTGTCCAACGGTGCTTGCGCGGCTGGCTGCACATTCAGGGTCTGAGCTATGAGCGGCGGCTTGAGGCTGTCATGAAGCATCACGAGCTTCTGCCCGACCAGGCAGCATACTCCTACACCGGGTAAGGAACCGGCAGGCTCACCGGCAGTGGAGGCTGCAACCATGTCCAGATTGCATCATTTGAAGCATCTCATTGTTCTCATATGCCTCCCCGACCAGCCAGCCTGCAGGTCCCCTACAGTACTGCAGGTCCCCTACTGTACTGCAGGTCCCCTACAGTACTGCAGGTCCCCTACAGTACTGCAGGTCCCCTACAGTACTGCAGGTCCCCTACAGTACTGCAGGTCCCCTACCGTACTGCAGGTCCCCTACTGTACTGCAGGTTCCCTACAGTACTGCAGGTCCCCTACCGTACTGCAGGTCCCCTACAGCACTGCAGGTCCCCTACAGCACTGCAGGTCTCCTACCGTACTGCAGGTCTCCTACCGTACTGCAGGTCCCCTACAGCACTGCAGGTCCCCTACCATACTGCAGGTCCCCTACAGCACTGCAGGTCCCCTACAGCACTGCAGGTCCCCTACCATACTGCAGGTCCCCTAAAGCACTGCAGGTCTCCTACAGCACTGCAGGTCCCCTACAGCACTGCAGGTCCCCTACAGCACTGCAGGTCCCCTACAGCACTGCAGGTCCCCTACCATACTGCAGGTCCCCTACAGCACTGCAGGTCCCCTACAGCACTGCAGGTCCCCTACAGCACTGCAGGTCCCCTACAGCACTGCAGGTCCCCTACCATACTTCAGGTCCCCTACAGCACTGCAGGTCCCCTACAGCACTGCAGGTCCCCTACAGCACTGCAGGTCCCCTACAGCACTGCAGGTCCCCTACCGTACTGCAGGTCCCCTACCATACTGCAGGTCCCCTACAGCACTGCAGGTCCCCTACAGCACTGCAGGTCTCCTACCGTACTGCAGGTCCCCTACAGCACTGCAGGTCCCCTACCATACTGCAGGTCCCCTACAGCACTGCAGGTCCCCTACAGCACTGCAGGTCCCCTAATGTACTGCAGGTCCCCTACAGGACTGCAGGTCCCCTACAGTACTGCAGGTCCCCTACAGCACTGCAGGTCCCCTACAGCACTGCAGGTCCCCTACAGCACTGCAGGTCCCATACCGTACTGTTTGTCCCCTACCGTACTGCAGGTCCCCTACTGTACTGCAGGTCCCCTACAGCACTGCAGATCTACTGAAGTACTGCATGTCCCCTACCGTACTGCAGGTTTCCTACCGTACTGCAGGTCCCCTACCGTACTGCAGGTCTCCTACTGAACTGCAGGTCCCCTACCGTACTGCAGGTCCCTACCGTACTGCAGGTCCCTACCGTACTGCAGGTCCCTACCGTACTGCAGGTCCCCTACTGTATTGCATTTGATATGATGAGTGCTCCTCCATTCACCTCATTACAGGTATGGATACGTACGGTACGTCAGGCCAGACAGCGCCCAGCAGATTGGGCGTTGGTGGCAGTCCTGGTTCCGGCCGACGTTCACCTTGGTGGACGGTGTCCGGGTGACTTCAGACCCAAGGCACACGCGGGACAAGACCTCCGTGGAGAGGACATTGTGAGTGGTTGTCTGCTCATGCTTCTGCCCCACTTAGGGATTAGGGTTTTTGGGTTGATGGGCTTAGGATTTTTGGGTTTAGACCTGCGTGTAGAGGGCTGTGTGAGTGGTCGTTGGTGGTTTTTGAGAAATGTGAAAGCCCAAGATCCCTGCTATTCACCCCCGCAAGTTGAGGGCCTGAATCGAACGAGAACCCTGAGGGTCAAAGCTTGCATGGAGAGGACTGTGTCAGTGGTCGTTGGTGGTTTTGGAGAATTGTGTTTGGGACAAGGCCTTAGCAAGAAGGGTACAGTCTGGGGTTTGTCGTTGATAATTCAATGAGAATGGCATGGGCATGAGTGAATTTGAATGACGTGGTGTGGCTGAGGTGCGCGAAGTAAACAGTGACAGTCGTCTCAATGGAGTCATCCCCATCCCCCCCGAAAAAGGAGTCTCGGTGCATTTATCCCACCAAAACAAAAGCTTGTTGGCCTCACTCAGGCAATTTAGCGTGCCTGTGTGGATTAAAATGCGCAGGGCTCTGCTGATCAAGGTGGTGGTGTTGCTGTGGTCGTGGTTTTGGACCTCGCTGGTAACGCTGCTGACCTGCGAGTGCGGGCTGCTCTACATACTGCCGGTGCTCTTCTACCCGTACTGCCGGAACAAGCTGCTGCCTTTCGTGTTGGCCGTCGGCGTAGGTGCGGCTCCATGGGTGGGCTCCATGGGTGGGATGCATGGCAGCACAATCCGGCATGGGTGGGATGCATGGCAGCACAATCCAGCTAAGCCCGGCGGTGGTAGCTTGCTACCTCAGTAGTACAATCTGGCTTAACCTGTGCTGCATCATGATGTATCGTGCAGTCGTGCTACCCCAGTAGTACACTCTTGTTTATCCTGTGCCGTATCATGCCGTATTGTGCAACCTAGGTGAGATCTAAGTGGATGAGGATGGTGGTCAGGAGAGGAAGGAAGCTTTGGATATCAGGGGCCTGAGGGTCCTAGGTTCTAGACAGTGCGGGGCATGTGCAGAGGCCGCGGCCGCTCAGTTGCCACTCATCAGAAAATTGTGAAAAGGAAACAATCTAACGTGGCCCAAGCTTTTCGTTATGCTTGGCCAGGTGGCTTGATAGTGGTGGATTGTGCTCAAACATATCCACCACTTAGTCAGGAGCGTTATTTTAGAGATTAGCCTGCTCTGCATCTAGCCTGTGAAGTACAGCTGACCTTGGTGTGCCAATGCCTGTGAAGTACAGCTGACCTCGGTGTGCCAATGCCTGTGAAGTACAGCTGACCTCGGTGTGCCAATGCCTGCTGCACAGTCAAGCTGGGTGGGGTAAGCTAGTGAGCCGTATTGACGACGTTATGTTTCCGCGTTTTGACGCGTAGCAACGGAGTAAAGCATGGAGTCAGCAGCATTTACTTTCTGCCGTCTGTAGCGCTCGGTTGCTATGGGTAACACGATAAGGATCGTGAAATGTCCACGCCCCATCACTTCGAAGTCAATTGGAGCAGTTAGTGAAGGCGTGCGCGGGAGTGCCATTAGTCATGTGCGGAACAGTTGCCTTGGTGCTGTTGAGTTTGCCATAGACCTCTGAGCGTGGTTTCCCCTCACTCACCATTTTGATCCTGTCACCCCCCCCCCCCTTTGCTGCATGCAGTTAGTGAAGGAGTGCGTGGGAGTGCCATTAGTTGCAGAATAGTAGCATCTGTGCTGTTGGATAGTCATCTGGCCTCTGAACATAATATCCCACTCTCTCCATTTTGATCATGTTGCCCCCCCCCCCCCTTTGCTGCATGCAGTTGTTGCCATGTGGGTTCTGATCATCATTGCCCTCACCTCAGTCGGGCTGGTCTCCAGGGGGATCCTTGTCTGCTCTCTGGACGCCGTACCTTTTCGCCCAGGCTGGCCGTGTGCACTAGGATATGCTGGGAATACAACGAATCTGACGCTGGGATCTGCTTAGCCTTGGGCGCTCGCTCTTTCCGGCAGCCTGAGTGGGGATTTACTTAGCCTCGGGTGCTCACACTGTCTCCCCCAGCTATCGTGGAAATCTGCTTAGCCTTGGGCGCTCGCTCGCTCCCAGCTGAACCACCTGTCCTGAGAGTGTACACTGCACAGTCCTGAGAGTGAACATTGCACAGTCACATCAGAAAGCTTCTGGCATGAGAGCGTGGGTCTGCCCCTTTTAAGGGGTATATTCGCCGAGCTATATTTTGCTTTACGTCTGCCGGGCAATTAATTTATCCATTATTTCCAAACTTTAATTCAAGCCGTTTTTTTTGTTGATGCCAAGCTCGTTTGGCTTCGTTATGTGACCGAGGGGCGACCAGTGACGTGATCCTCTTCTTGACTTATTGTACGACTGAGACTAGTGCATCTGTGCCAGGGTGGCATAATTTTTGTTGATTCACCATCATCTGGCTGACTGCGATTAAGTGTACACATGATTGCGTTTTGCCATTGCATATGCATTTTATATTGTCGTTGACTGGTATCATCAAGTTGACACCTCATGAGCTGGCCCTATGTGCATGCTATGCAAGCAAAGAATGTGTAGATGTACTAATCCTTGTATTGTTTTTTGTGACATACAGCCATCTCAGTCAAGGGAACCACACATGCCACATTGCACTACATGCTCTAAAGCAGCTGCTGCCTCATAGCCTCAACCTGCTCTGGCGGCATGCAGCGCAACCGCGGCTTTCCCATTGGCATTTGGAGCATCCCAAAACCCTTGCATCTGCCCCTGGGGCTGGGGGATCAGCTTGTCCACGCCCGGGCCCATGCCCACGCCCGCGTCCGCTCACTGCTCCATTGACACTTGCTCTTTGTTCGCCCTCCTCGTTGCTGGAGCTGGTTCTGATTGCATGCTCTTCTGAGTTATTGCCTGCCTCGCCCGCTGTTTCTGCTGCTTGAGCTGCCCTGGCCCTGTCCCGGTCCCTGCCTCTCTGTTCAACCTCCTCGCTGCTGGGGCTGGTGCTATCTGCCTCCTCTTCTGAGATGCCGACCGAGTAGCTCATTCGCAAACTTGCACTTGCGGGAAGAAACGTGTGCGGGAACGTCCCATCCAAACGAATCGTCGCCCGCCCGTCTGACGATTGCTCGTCCCCGTACTGCGATTCTTCGGCCTCTGCCGCGTCTGCGTCTGCTATTGCTGCTCTTAATGCATATCAGATATATGCACGTTCTAGCTGGCATCCTGAATTAGAGGAGAAATCGCGGCAAAAACACACGTTTTCGCACAAAATACGACTTTTACGACTATCCAGCTTTGGCTCGACCGTTTTAATTTTGAAGGACCCCTTTATCCATAGTGGTTTCATGTTTTGAGTCCATAGTGGATACCAATTGACACTGATAGTACGGTAGTCAAAACACCATATCATATCATATCCATATCGTGCTACCTTAAGGAATTGTCATCGTCATGCAGCAAGAAATTTTGAATCAGAAGGTTTAAGGTCAGGTCTGGCAGAACTGCAGAAGATGCATTCGAAGATGCATTTCACTTTTTCAACCTTGGCTTGTCAAAATCTACCTTTGGGGGGCTCTGCCAGTTGCCCGCCACTGGGCCCAATGGCCAACCGGGAGCAAACCAAGACCTGCCTCTGGCCCTGGCCCAATGAAGATGCCTCGCTCTTTCAGTACGAGGATCATGAGCAACAACAACATGTGCAACACAACAGCAGATGCATGTGGCCTGTGATATACCCGAGTGACTGACTGAAAGGAAGGAACGGAAAGGGATTGCTAACCGATTTCAGTTCAAGTACAATGGGGCTTTCTTCCAGTTTCAAAACTCGACTGCGAGCTCATTTCGCGACCGATGCAATTATTTTTTAGCGCAAAACGATAAGGAATCGGATTCCTACCAACTGTTAGAAAGCTGAGTAGGCAGACGTTTGGACCTCGGACATGGTCCCGCGGTGTGGCAGCGGCAGGGACAGCGCTCTTTAATACAGAAGCCAGACATTGCTTGTTTCCAACCACGTATGTTCTATGTATCGCTAACTGCGACCTGCACACGCAGTGGTTTGGACTTCGGAAATGCTTCATCAGCGCTGTGGCGGGGTTGTGCACGCACAGTCGAGTGGTGATGCAACAACACAAGCAGCGAGATAGCAAGCAGTGCACGGTAGATGCTTCGAATCAGACAAGGAGGAAGCAATGCACGGCAGACGCTGCCAAACAAAGAACGTGGCACACACAATGGAAACGGCATAGGCAGTAGTTCGAAATAATGCGGGCATCATGCACCAGCGGTGCCGCAGGTTTTTACGTAGTTGATTATCAAAGTTAAAGTGAGTAGTAGCTGCGAAGTCGACGAACTTAGACATGCTTTTCGGTGACACAACTCGTGCATGCATGACACTGACGTTACATCTTTGGGCCCGCAACTCATGCATGTGACGGACTGACGGCCCATGTTGCAATGATAAGCCACTTTGCAAGACAGCCAAGCAGTGCACCGCAACTGTTGTTCAATAAGCAAAAAGACAACACACTGCATGGGGGGTGCTGAGACACAGACAGAAAGACAGCAAACAGTGTGCTGCTCTATGGCAGATGCCGCAAACTGGCAGAATACAACGAGCAAGGAACAACAGATGGCGGATGCTGCCAAACAGGCAGAAAACTGTAAGCAATGTCGAGCAGTAGAGCACATGCTGCATATTGGGCAGAAAAAGAACAAGCAAACATGTGCGGCAACTGCCATGCTACAAGGCTGCAACATTGGCAGACTTAAACCACATAACATGTCTTAGCAGCACCCCCCGCATGCTACAAGTATGGCAACACTCCCATCACCACTGGTCTGTCGGCTCTGGGTGGGCTCGATCCCTCAATCTCTGGGTATGGGTGCCCAGAGGTTGGACTGAGAGGTAATGACGTTACACATCTGGGCCCTGCTTAAATAAAGCTCGGCCACTTCGGCAAACAAAAAGTCAGCTAGGAAAGTCAAGGGAGAAGGCACAAGAGGAAGAAAGGAAAGCAAGTTCACCTCCCAAACAACGAGAACAACAAGAAAAATGTTATGCAAACCGTATACCCTGCCCCTGAAGAGTCTAGCTTTCAAAAACTTATAAAAGGCATAAGTTCCACGAAAGCCAGGGCCTCCCACCCCTGCCTTCAGGACATACTTTTTCATTTCTATTTGGGAGGAAAAAGGAAAGGAACTTAAGGCAAGAGGAAAGACATAGGGGAGCACAACGGACAAGGAGAAAAGACCCCCCCAGAAAACGGAAAGGCGGACCGAAGGAACCCCGCTCCTCAAAGCAAGAGAGAGACAAAAAGGGAAAGAGCCAGTCCCTAAGAAGGCATAAAATACAACAAACTAGCCCTCAACAAAGCTTACCACGTCCTCAACAAAAGCCAGAGCCTCCCACCCTTGCCTGCCCTGGTACAACTGCTGAAAGTTTGTGGTGCCCTGCAGGGGGCCTGCCCAACCTCTCGTCCTCAGCGTCTCCTTCATGCTAGGGCACTCAAAGCACACATGCAGCGTATCCTCCACGTGCTGGCCGTGTCCCTCAGCCCAGCACCGTTGGCAGTAGCATGCGTCACGCTGCTGATCACTGCGCTGTTCTCTATTATCAGCTGTGCTGACTGCTCGGAGTCGCAGGCGTAAATTAGTGCACACAAGAGCGCACGCCCGTTTGTGCTAGTGCAGCTCCTGGCGTGCGCAGGCTGTATGCTGAAAAAAACCAGGCTTGGAGGGCGGCAGCAGACCTGTGTTTGGTGGCAGGCTCCCTAGGGTCTCCCCGGCCGATGACCTCAATCTGCGCCTGCTCATAGGCAGCGTCCACTAATGCTAGCACCTTTGCAGGGACAGGGAGAAGTTGCAGGTCAGCCGCTGCCTGACGCAGTTTGGGGAAGGGTGCTCCCCGCTCTAGCTCCTCTAAGGCACATTGCAGTTCACTGCACTAATTGCGTCCTCGAGTGGTCTGACTGAGCGCGAGCTGCATATCAGCCACCATGGCTGCCGCCATGAATGGGATGTCTTTCTGTGCTGCCGGTGCTACCGCTGCATTGTAGAAGCAAAGCACATGGGGCTGAGGGGTGAGGAGTACTGCTGACAGTTCGAATTGATTGGAGGTTGGGTGCGTGGTGGTCGACTGGGTGCTTTGGGGGCTGACTGCAAAGCACCCAGTCTGGTGGGGTTGAGTGTCCAATACCGGTGTCATCCTGGAGTCATCATGCAAACAGCCTGTGAGCCCTGGCAGTGAGCTTGACCTGGTGCTGACTTAACCAAATGACACAGGGGCAATGAAGTCTCCGACACTCAATCAGTCCTGCTGGCATGCACAGGAAGTAGTATCCAGCGATAGCCACGCACTTCGTCCCGTAAACTTCATTCGGGACTATAGCCGTTAGTGCGGTACCCACCCCTAAACCCTGCTTTGTCCGTCCTCTGACCTTCACGATCTGCAGGTTTCGCCATGGGTGGGTGGGGTTGGGTCGACGTGGAATCCTACTACTTATCCCGCAATGGATGCTTCCTGCTGTCTCCCCTGCCACCCTCGCCTGCCTTGACCGGACCTCCTCTTTGTTGAAGGCCTGACCATTGCCGATCTCCGCATCTATCCTTTCGCCTGGCTTACCACTCGGGGTTACCCCAGAAGTTAGTGCTGACCTGAACAACAAGTATCTGGCAGAATAACGAAGTCAGCATGGAGGTCCCGTCATCAGCCCCTCAAATGGGGACCCTGCGACGAGGCACCTACTCGGGTTTCAAAGACTCCCTCTCTTCCGGACCAACAATAGCCAATTTGCTGCACGACTCTTTTACTGGGTTTCCTAGCGCAAAGAGGGAACGACTCTACATCCATTTTTTGGACCGGGACAGGACACGTTCCTGGCTTCGACGGCTATTGGGCTTGATGCTTATCTTTACCGCCCTGCGCTCACTGAAAGCACACCTTACCCAGGGATCAGTCGATAACACATTCTCAATCTGGAACCTGACACAAGATATTGCCACTGCCAGTGTGATGTTCCTGATCTGGGTGAAATTTACCAACCCCAACGGCGCGGTGTGCAGCATCACAGCAGTCATGAGGGCTTTCACGCTCCTCCTTGCGTTACGGACTTACATTATTTTGGGACTTGCAACGATGGTGGGATCGATGAGCCTCACCTACGGTGCGGACTACGACAACATCATAATGCCAATATGTATTAAATTGTCTACCAGGATGATTGCACTCACGGACGAAGTAGGCTTGACACATCCATGCATCCATGCAGGGGCGAAACTGGCAGTCTGTGAAAGCTGCGCTGTTGCAGCCTCTGACAGCAAGCAAGAAGGAAGCATGGAACCCAGCGTAACGACATTGTTCATGGACACCAAGGTCGCCTCCGTCATAGCAAGCTGGATGGGTGCTACTATGAGTCACGCATTCTCAGCCCTCCTCCCCAACTTTGTGTCGTATCCTGGAATCCCACTCCCCATGTACAAGCAATTTCCAGTGTGCCTACTCTTTGAGTCCTTTCAAGCTCTGGTCCTGCTGGTCTCTAATTTTACGAACGGAACCAACATCAACGTCATGTTCACCACAGCCATGCGCATGATAGCCGCTATGATTGCTGGGTTGGCAACTGAAGTGCTCAGGTGACTCACTGAGGTTACTTCCTCGTGACGGGGTCGAATCTTCTGCCCTCCCTAGTGCCTAACTACTTGTTTGTCTGTTTCTTTTATTATGAATTGTTGTGATGGTTTGTTATACGAATGGTCTTGTGCAGCTAGAGGACTGACTGTTTGATTGACAATGCCATTCTGTTTTGAAGGCGGAAAGCCTTTTTGGAAGATATGATTCATTCAGAGGACCCAGATTCTCCGCCACAGCGCTTCAAGGAGAGTGCGAAAGACATGGATGCTGGTGGGTGCAGTATTTACCGCTTGCATGTGTTTGTACTGTTCTGCAAAGTAAAACGGATACCTGCCCCCTCAAACCTCTCATCTGTGATACAACCTGTGTTGCTGTCAGGATCCGGATGACTAGATGCAAGCCTGGGGAGAAGGGGGGAGGAAAATTCCAATTCAAAACCTACGTCCACAGGAACGTGATGATGGTTTAAGAAACAGTGTGGCATGATCAAGGGCTGTGTCCGCGTTGATGCCACACAAAGAGCTAGGGATTCTTCGTTTTCGTCTAGACTTGGGGCAGCCACTGGGTACCTGAATTTAACCTAGAACCTTGCAGTGAACCTGTGCAGACCCCATCATCCAGCCGCGCGAGGTTCGCATGCCCGCTCAACGCCCACCACCTCTGGCACAGCGGGACGCAGTTCTGGATGCAGCACGGGGGCCTGTGCAGGAAATCACGGCGTGTGACTCTGCACCGAAAGGACTGCTGGCTGCAGCGGAGCCTGTTGCAACCTTGCCCGTCTATCAATCGAGGGTCAAGCGTGTGCAAGTGACATTGAAGGTGCATGTAGATCCGTTGGAGGAACGAAAACCTCTGTATCAGTAGACTCTGGAGCGACGTTTCTCTTTTCGGCCACCAAGCCACCTTCGGCGGCCGCTGGGAGCCCGATTAGGACCAATCTTGGACCGACCTACGGCCAGCGGTTCAAGCAGCATGACTGGCCGCACCTGGGGCCGGCGGCCGGAATGTAGCTGACATGTAGCTGAGTCACGAAAAAGTAAACACTGCACACGAGTGCGCCCTTGATTTTCCTTTATCTTATAAATATCTTGCTGTGTTTCCTCTGGCATTTATTTTTTATGCACGCCCCTATGCAGTACTGGTATACAGTACGGGAGGCAGGCAGGCATCCAGAGAGGGGGGAGACCCCTTCCAATTCAGCCTACAGTGGGTGATTTTGTGTCACTGTCTTGGTGTCGCATGGGCAGCTCGATGATCTATCCTCCTTTTTTGTTATCTGACGCACCTGCACCCTTCACTCCCTGATTCCCGAAGGTTCCGGGAATAGAGCTTGAAGACATCAGTGCCGCTCGCATACTAGATATGGAGACAAGACTTCGCCAGAGGTAAGACGCAGAAGCTACGCAGCAGCTGCCTAGACACAGCTGCCTAGATATACTATCACTGCATGTCGTCTTCGTGTGAAGCTGGGCTGATTCATTGGGAACCCCGCGTGATTGGCAAACCTGCATGCTTGGGTAAACTGGGGCTTGAATCCTCTTTGGATACCAGCGTTCAAATGCCTCCTCGGAAAGCGTTTTACAATTCCTCAAGGTTTGTACTTGCTCGGAAAGTGTCTTACAATGCCTCGGGGTTTGTAGTTGCTCCAGGGCTGCCATCTGGTGGCAGGGATGAGGGAATCCAGGTCAGGCATATCTTGAGCGGGGCATGAGATCTGGGAGGTGGGCGTGGATACCGTATAACCTACGTCTGCGTGACAAATACTGAAATACCGTAGTGGCTGTGCTCTCGGATGCATGCTGCTGCTGCCCATGGCTCTTGTCTCATGACTGCCTAAGTTTGCCTTTTTAAATGTGAAAAGCATTGCTAGAAGTGAAGCAAACAAAAGTAACCTCATGACTCTCGTTGCCATAATGGCCGTGCTCCTGCAAGCATCATAATATTGATTGTTGCCCATGGTTCTTTGTCCCATGATTGCATCAGTGACAATGTGAATGTTTGCCTACAAAATGAGATGCTTAGCTTGAAGCGAAGCAAAGCGATCAATAATAACCTCATGATAACTCTTGTGATAACTCTTGTTGCCATTATGGCCGTGCTCCAGCACGCATGATGATATCGATTGCTGCCCATGGTTCATTGTCCCATGATTTTGGCCATGCCCCCGCACGCATGATGATATCCATTGCTGCCCATGGTTCTTTGTCGCATGATTGCATGAGTGACAATGTGAATGTTTGCCTACAAAGTGAGATGCTCAGCTTGAAGCGAAGCAAAGCGATAAATAATAACCTCATGACTCTCGTTGCCATAATGGCCGTGCCCCCGCTCGCATGATGATATCGATGTCTGCCCTGGGGCCTCTGTCGCATAATTGCATTAATAACCTCATGACTCTTGTTGACATCATGGCTGTGCTCTCGCACGCATGATGATTGATATCTGCCCTTTGCCCTTTGTTGCATGATTGCATAAGTCATCTCATGACCCTGGTTGCCATCATGGCTGTGCTCCCACACGCATGCTGCCCCCGGTCCTCTGTCACATGATTGCGTCAGTCCCTGCATGAGTACATGACCCTCGTTGCCCCCCACAGCGCATCTACTCGGCAAGTTGTCCGCTTCAGCGTACGGCCTGGCTGCGTCATCATAGAGCTGGACCTCGTCGCGGACCTGGCTCGGGGGAGGAATCACGACCTCAGGGACGCTCAGTCAGACGACTTTCTGAACCTGAAGAGCTGGCTGGAGAATGCGAGGCTGCATGACCTGACGGGCAGGGCCTTTGACAACAACGACCTTGTTGGCGTCAAGGTGGGTCAAGGGTTTAGGGTCGGCATGAAGGCGGGTCAAGGGTTCAGGGCCGGCATGAAGGCGGGTTCATGGTTTAGGTTCGGCGTGAAGGTGGGTTTAGGGTTAAGGATCGGCCTCAAGGTGGGGCCCAAGATGGATTGAATGCAGTGCTGTGTTGATTACGGGCCTCACGGTGGCTGAATTGCGTAGCTGAGTTTCAGTCACCGTAGTTGCCAAGCAAATTCAGCTACATTCAACCCGCAAGGGACGGGAATTACTAGCACAATTTCTAAAATACGGCGCAATTGCACACCACTGATTGGATGTTAATCTGCTCGACACCCCCCTGCACTTCAGACTGGAATACATAGGTGTCCGTCAAACAACCCCTGCCGTACTTCCCTAGAACCCACGCTTTTCAGTGTCTTCTTTCTTTCTTTCCAGGGCACTCGTATCGACCCAGCGTGGCCAAGGACCCGAGTGCTTCATGCACTCCTGCATTTCTGTGACTGGAATGCTAGATTTCAGGACACCTGTATCAAGAAGCCCAGCATGGTCAAAGACTTGAATGCTTCACGCCCCTCTCCATTCCTGACTAAATGTTTGCTTTCCATGACACCTGTATATCCATCTATCATGGTCCATTGGTCCAGCTCCTGTGCGTGCGTAGCTGGTTCAGGTTGGTGACGAGGACGGTGGTTTAGGGTTTGGGGTTGAGGCTCATGGTTACCTAGACCCATGAGCCTCAACCCTTTACCCTAAACCCTAAACTCTGGACCCTTAACCCATAACTCTTAAGCCATGAGCTTAAACCCCAAACCCTCAACTCTGAATCCTAAACCCATTACCATAAAGCCATGAGCCTCAACTCCAAACCTTGCAGGTTGGCGACGAGGGAGGTGTGTTCAGCTACCATGCCGACAGTGGAACTTGGGTCCCAAGGCACGGAGGACAAGCCGCTGAGACACCCTTCATAACCTCAGCGAAGCTCAGCCTGCAATCAAAATGCTTGGTGCTGACCCCCGGCGCCGTCGTAAGCCTCACAGCTGTAATATCAGCTGAGATGCCTGTTGCAGCAGAGCCGCAAATCGGCAGCAGCATCAGCAGCAGCAGTAGCGGCAGCGGCAGCAGCGGCAGCTGTGTCGTTGGTGGTGAGGGGTGGAGCATGGAGGCTGTTCTGCATGGTAAAGCGCTTCCTGTGCGGATGGTCCAGGTTTCTAGTGGTCATCGGGGTGAGTTTGGACCGGTGGCAAGCCTGCCGGTGCTGCACCTGGACAGCGGGGCTGCCGGCGCGCAACCGGGCAAATCGCAGCAGCCTGGTTGTTCTTTTGACCGCAGCAGCAGCTGCAGCAGCAGCTTGCGCCTGGACGTGGACCTGTACCGCTCGGCTCCGGGGCTGCTGAGGGTGCACATGGGGTGCGGGGTGTGGCTCGTGTCCTCCGATTTCATGATGCTGTTGCCGCCCGGCCAGGAAGACGTGGCTGACGAGCTGGCGGATCTGGAGGTCAGTGGTTTCAATTTGCTGTTTAGTATCCTCTTGCAGCCGCAAATTGGAAAAAGGGTTAAGTGTTATGACCGGTAGGCTGCTACACATAGACACAGTCTCACAGACTGTGTTTGCGGCATAGGTAGCACGGTGATCCCATAGGTACCAGTAGCTAATCTGATTGTTCCGTAGCCTCGTATTGGCCTCCCGGCTAATACACAAACACTGTTACGGTAAAGGTTAATTTTTATGTGCACCAGAACATCCGGGGCAGACCGCTGGCCAGGCTTTCAACAGACAGCCGAGAAGGAAGAAAGGTTGACCGGCCCACAGCCGGTGGCCCAGCAGCAGGCATCTTGCTGCAGCAGGCCCTCCTGGACTCAGTCCATGATGTAGCTGAAATGTCGGTGACGTCCGCTGAAGAAAGCACTGCTGATGTACCGTAGTACCGTCGTCACGGACGTGTTTCGTTGTTTTCGAGTTTCGTCGTTGCTTAACGAGTCGCTGTTTTGGCGATTTTTTGAATCATTTCCCCTTATCGTGAAAAATTGCAGTCAAAAACATTTTCACAGTCGATTTCGTTGCTCCCTAAAGACGATCAAAACAACGAAATACGTCCGTGACTACGGTACCAGTCGGAATTCGTTTTTGCGGACGTATTTCAGGAGAACGAAGGCCGCAGATTAGAATAGCCCTCCTTCATCATTAACCTTGTTTGGGGGTGAGGGTTGTGGCCGAGGGCTAATTAAACAATGATTTTGAGGGGGTGAGGGATGGCCATCGGGCTGATATTAAGTGAATGTCGATGCAGAGGGGACGGTCTAAAAAAGGAAATCTGCCCTGAGGGCAGCATACAAATAATTAAAATTTCAAAACCAAGGGAAGGCAATCAAATCTACGGTGGTTGATTTCGATGATTATTTGGTCCGAAACGTAAGATGAACCATCAAACAAGTCTTTTGCCCCGAAACTCGTGAAAAATCGCTGACACAGGGCGTATCGCCAATCACCTCACGAGCAGCGTGTCCCATGCTGTATTTTTGTTGAACTGCTGCCCACATGAAAAGGCAGCTTACTGAGTCATTAGCCAGAGCAAAGGAAAGACGCGTAGTTGAACCAGGAGCACCACAGCTGACAGAATACGAGCTCCGAATAAAACGAATTCGGACTGATACTACAGTGGCATAAGTGTAGCTGACGTTTCTTAAATAAACACTGCTGATGTAGGTTCCCGAGGACCTGATCCATGACTTGGCGCTCCTTGTGGAGACAGCCGAGGCCAGTAGCAGCAGCAGCAGCAGCAGCCCCGAGAGAGGAGCGGACTGTGTGCGTCCCGGCGGCAGCGCCTCGCTGCAGCTTCCGATGCTGATCGACGTTGCAGAGGGCCTCTCTGAGTGGGCCGAGGCCGCCGAGCTGCCCGCCTTGCAGGCCAGCGTGCAAGTGTGGGCACAGTGGCTCGAGGCCAGGCTGCACGATGAGGCGGTGAGGTAGCAGACCACCGCTGCTGCTGCTGATGGTGATGGTGATGGTGTATTAGCTGCTGCTGCTGCTGCTGCTGCTAAGGATGAAGATGTGGGTTTCCCCAAACCTGCAGTTTCGTTCCACTGGTGCGCGATCTACACGTTCATGAGGCTGGTCCTCATGGCCAAGATGTTCCCGCTGTATTTCAACCTCGGTGAGTCACCAGTACAGAGTCCATCCCATTTCCCCCCAGCTACGAGTTGCCCTGGCGGGCCGCCACCAGTGATGTCCTATTCGGTGATTGAGGGTTCAGGGTTTAGGGTTGGCCCCTCGTGGCGGGCCGCCACGAGGGACCAAGGCCTCAAACCAAATGGCAGCTGGGGCCAAACCTTGGTTGTCCAACAGACACGTGCTCAAGCATCAGCATGGCTGTCTGTGCATTGGGGTCTCCGGTTGAGGAGAGCAGGAGGCAGCAGAGGTGTTATCTGAAATGTAGCAGGGCCGTGGAACACAACAACACTGATATCATGAGCATTTAGCTATGCTTGAACTTAGCTTTGCTCAAAACGGCTGTAGCTCTGCTGTAAAGTACTGCCGGTGCACCACTAAGGAAAACAGTGTCCTGGGAAATACCGGTAGTTGAAACAGGAAGTGGAAGCCTTGATGGTGTTTGAGGGTATCTGCTTACCGGTATGTAGCCGGCACACACTCCAATGGCAAAGCAATTTGCAGTCGATAGATGCCATTAATTTTGTCCACTACCACCCCACCCCACCCACCCCACCCCACCCCACCCCACCTCACCCCACCCCACCTCACCCCACCCCACCTCACCCACCCATCAGGTATGTTTTATGGTGTGCACGCTTTGCTCAACTGGCTGCTTGTGCACATGTTCATCATGTTGCTCCACGTCCTCCACGATTCCAAGCTCCCGGGTGCCGGCGCCGCCCGTAGATTTATGACCGCAGTCCTCCGCCGCACGCCTCGCAGCTGGCGCAAACCTGTTTTCTGGGTGCTGGGCCCCAATGTCGGTATCCTCCTGCACATCAGCCGCATTCACGGCCTCGTCACGTTCATCGTTGGCGTCGCTCCAGAAGCGTTGCGCATGATCATCTTGAACGCGTTTGCGCGGATTTGGGTGGCGAGGCTCATCTGGGCGATGACAGAGTCCTATGACCTTCCGACGAGCGTGCTCCTGACTGTCGCCGTAGAGTTTCCCGTCTGCTACAGCATCGCGGCATATCAGGTTCAGCTGCCAAACGCGTTCTTGAAGACGGCCTCTAGCTGCGCCATTGGCCTCATTGCCCAAGTGGCGGTCGAGCGGTACAAGAGCCGGTGCCTGAGGCAGCAGCGGGATGGTGCCCGAGGTGCTGCTTTGGTTGCTGCTGGCACGATGCCATGCTGTGTTGCTGACAATGAGGGCGAGGTCCCGCTGTCGAAAGCCAACAAGGTGTGCGGCCATTGACTAGGTTCTGCGCAAAATTGCAATAGCCGCAGCCTTTGAAAGCTTTATCTACTTGCGGGTTTGTTGTACTTTTTATTTTAGGTTGGTCTTGTTGGCTTATGCCTTAGCCTCTGCAGAATTGTCACTTTTGGCTTTACACATGGTCTACCGCGGCTGCATCTATGTCATCAACACATGTTCACTTATTTGTAGGCGGAGCTTTGCAGCATGGCCCAATGGTGTAACGTCATTGATCTATTTTTAGGAGGAAACTCTTCACTGCCTGAGTGCCAGCACACCATGGACTACATGCCGTGCTGGACAATGTAAATGAATTCCATTGTTAAACGGGACATGTCCCCTAAACTAGCAGCCAGCCAGTCAGGAAACTCTGTTGGTCTTTTACATCCCATGATCCATATAGCCTTTTTAGGCTCATTGTGAGGATCTCTGTTAATTTTCGGGTGGAAACGAATGTCTTTAGCCTGATGACAACAGGGCTTTTGCTCGTCATCAATTTGGGTGATGGGTAGCCTAGTCCGGCAAAATATGATAGGGGGAAGGTCCTACCATATGCCAGGACCTAGTTAGTGCTTTACCTGATATTTTTGCATACCTACTTTGAGTTCAGTGTGTCATCTTCGCGCTCAATGTACTGTAAAATTATGAAAAATCTGATACTTGAAAAATGGGTGTCAGATGCATGTCATCTGCATCCTACATGTAAACATGTTAAGCCCGGCGCCTCGGAATCTGGCTGCATCACGGCCTTTGGCCATGGGGGCCTGCTCCTAGGGCCCCAGGCCATGACGCAATGTTTGTGTGCTTACAAATATGCATCAAGACCTATATGTTCTACGATCTTGGTGAGATAAACGTGGATTTAACAAGCTGGATATTGAAGCTTCATGACCATCGTTGCATGTTGCACCATGATGGTTTAACGGCGTTACACTTCTGGGCTGGCGTCCTACTTAGGTTGGTGAGGGAGTACATAAGGATGGTAAAAGAAAGAGTGAAAAGCCTTGTCAATAACGTTACACCTCTGGGCCCGCTCAAAGCTCGGCCGCGTGGGCGCCCAACTGTTCAGAAGGGAGTTAAGGAGACACTAAAAGGAAGAGAGGGGGAAATGAACGAAAGGAGAGGCCGGGAAGGCTAAGCAGACCAAGTCCAACACCTGAGTTCCGCAAGAGACTACCACTCAACAAAGCCTCTAAGAAAAGAAAAGTCCAGGAAAGCAAGCGTATCCCACCCCTGCTCGGCTGCGAGCGCGCTCCACTGATCAGAAGGGAGAAGAAACTAAAAAGGGGGCAAACAACAACAACAACAAAAAGGCCAAAAGAGAAGGCCAGAATGGCCAACGACATCGGCCTCAGAAACCCCGGAGACTAACCCTCAAAAGCCTTGTCAATGCCTCATTCAAGCATGAACAATCCCAAACAGGTCTGCCGGGGGTGCAGGTTTGCACCGTTCTGATGCATGCCAATACCCAACGTGCCAATACTCTACATTCGAACGAGACGGGTGGAACGATGCACATCTCTGGCACTGAACTAGCTGAGGGGCCAATCTGAAGAGACGCCCTGTCAGCTGAAATGGATCGAGGCTTTAAGACGAGCTAAGGTGATTATGCTGATCAATTGAATGTTATGCGCGGACACGTATGACGTATCTCACACACCCAGGCAAGGCATGACTGAAAAACTGGAAATGTTATGTGGCGTGAGCATGGTTCAGTTTTTTCCAGCACACCGGTGCGTCTCATAACACAGAAAATACATAACACAGTAAATCATGTACATGCAGAAAAATGAGATGGCAGAGTTCCAAACGTGGAATCTCTGGTTAAAGTGGATGAATTGAGTTTGTAAACAGAGCTTGCCCATGCTCATCCGATGCACCAAGACTGCGGTTTACCCATGCTCTGCTCATGCTCCTAGACTGTTTTTTACACATTCTCTACCCATGCATCTTTGCTTATTTTTACCTATGCTCTGCCCACGCACCTAGACTGCGGTTTGTACCCATGAACTGCCCATGCACCTCACCTACATGTTTCTACCCATGCCTTGCCAACTAATGCAGCTAGACAGTGATTTATTTACCCACGCTCTTTCCATGCACCTAGGCTGCCCATCTAGGTAGGCCCATAATTATACTGGTATTCAGGGCAACGATTCGACGGAATACACACCTACCAGTATTCAGAAAAGGGGAGTAGGCTCACTTCGAGCTAGGGGCTCTATTTCCTCTTCTCCTTCTCCCTTTTTCTATCAGACGAGGCAAGTGGACGCCGTCACGGCCAAGCCTTTGTTTTAGCATGGCCCAGAGGTGTACCGTCACCAATTTATGAGATAAATAACAGCAAGGGGCGTTGCTCAATGGACCTCAAGAACAAATGAGCTCAGGTAATCGATGCAGGGCATCATTCATAAGGCCGTGGAATGGATATTGTTTTGCGGGAACATCTCCATGATCCTGCTCCCTGGTCACATGTTGGCCTTCATGGGGGGACTCCTCAAACCATTCATGAATATGTTACCTCCTACCGTAAATCCGTAATGCTATGAGCCTTGCCCCTCTTGTTACATAAGCGAGCAAAGACAGTACATCTGAAAACTAAAGAGGGGATAGTTGGCGGCGTATACCTCATAGGACTTTTGTGAGTGAGGAAATTGAGAGGAAGCCCTATGCATTACCAAAAATCTGATGCACTGCTGACTTTCTAAAGAAATTGAGATTGAGGGAATGCCTGATGTGACATTACACAGCAGGGCAATTTTGAAAAGGCTCGGTCACGAGGGCGCCCAACCGATTAATTGGGAGGAAAGAAACACTCGAACCCGTCAGTTGGTCAGAAAAAAACTAGGAAAAGGGGAAAGAAAGTCATGGGACACACAAAAGGCTGGAAAAAAGGTCTGTGAGAGCCCCAGCCTCTGAAACGTATACGCCTTGGGGATATCTACCACATCCTCCCCAAAAGTCAGGTGACATTAGTAACTTGTCTATTTAAGGCTGATTTAAGTACATTCTAGATAAATAACGGCCTATGGCCAGTCTGGCGTGGTGCTGACATCTCTGCGGCGTGGACCAACAGCCGAAGGCTGGTCAAGGCTAGGTCACTATCGGCCCAGTGGTGGCTGTCTGGCAGCCTGCCGAAAGGGATCTGGCACACACAGGAAGCAAGCGTGTGTGACTCCAGTCTACGCTCCTAAACCAGGTAATGAGACGCTCTGAGTTGGTCTCTACTGAGAGGCATGCTTTACTTTTGTTGCCTTCCTACGAGAGATGTTACAAAGAAATGAAATATATATATATATATATATATATATATATATATATATATATATATATATATATATATATATATATATATCGTACCTGAAGGAATTACAAGGTTCTTTTCTGAAGATTTGTTTTCGTATGGAACAATGCACAAAAATTTGAAGCCACGGTGTTTTAAGAATGTATAGATGCCCGTTATTCTACCAGCACAATGGTGTCAGTTGGTGCTGGAAAGTATCTCTTTTACCGTTAGTCATGGAGATATCATGATCCTTGTGGCATCACGCACTAGCATTTCCATCCCACTGGCCGTTACGCTGCTGGTACATGTATACCAGTAAAAACGTAAAAAATTACCATGACATTTGTCCGTCGACTCTGCTTTTCAGATATGCCAACCAGTTCTGACCTTGGCCCCATGCATCGCTACACACCTCCTGCATCATGGCCTGGCTTGCCATTGACCATGCCCGTGAGGCGGCCCAGGAAGGACGGCTTCATGCACAGAGCAGATCGTGGCGTGGCTGCAGCAGTATCAGCCAGAGTGGAAGATGCTTCCACAGCTCTGTGAGCATGCCCGCTGACATCCTGCGTCTGACGTTCCGGCACGCGTAGGTCGCTGCTGGATGGGCCCTTCGCCTCCCAAGCTGCCGTGATGCTGCTCCTCGATGGAGCGTCGGGACGGCGGGTGGTCGGGTGGCCGACACTGCCTGGATCCGAGAGACGGATGGACGCTGCATGCTGCTGGGGGGCCGTTGACTGGTGCTTGAGCTGCAGATTGCAGCCCGCTGAGCCAGCATACGCGGCCCTCACCTGCGGGCGCCTTGGAAGCAGCGCCTGCAGAGCTGGAACCAGTGGCTGCTGCGTGTGGCCAGCATCGCTCACACTTGAAGCACTACCTGCCCTGGTTGGTCCTAGGGGCGCTAATTTTGCAAGGAGGTTGCCCATGGGCGGGCGCATGCTGCTTGGCTTTGGATCCCCTGGCATACGCTCTACTGCCCCGACATGAGAGGGGCTGGGACTGTCAGGGCGGCAGAGGGGTTGGCTGGAAGCGGGCCGCTGCATGACAGGCTCTTATTCGTTTGTGAAGCTCATCACATCGTCGAACGTGATTTCAGTACGTGTCGATTTGCTGCTGGGGTCAGAGGTCCTGGAAGCTTCACTAGCCTGCAAGCAGCGTGTGAGGCCATCAGACCATTGTTAATTTCAGGGTGCTTGACCTTCAACCCTAAGCAGCAGCTTGCAAGACTGTCCAAAACATGAAGCCAAGGAAATACCGGGCAATCACCCACGGCTCGGACCTGTTGCAGGTTTCAGGGTTTTGCATTGCCACTCTGACGTTTTCTACCGCCAGATTTCGAGTTTCATCCACCGCCAGATTTTAAAGTGGCAATCGCCAGACGTCATGAGAGGCATGGCGTGACCCTCAACACGAGAACAGGGTTTGTGCGGCACAGTGCAACCTTACCTACCTGATTGGGTACATCTTTGCAGCTGCAGTTACTGTAATTGCAGTACTGCACCCTGGAAGCTGCTGGGTTTCCGGTTGTGCAGTAAATTGCTGCAAAGACTGCAGTACTGCAATTTGCAAACCCTGCAATTGCAAACCCTGCACTACTAAAATTTCCAGTAGTACAGTTGTTGCAGCAACAAGGAACTGACTCATTGAGTGTCTCTACTGGTGATGACATGCACTGGCACAAGAGGGTGGCCCACTCCATGACTTTCAGGATAAACTGACATCCCATACTCCCATCATGTCAAAAATAGCTTAAAGCGGGTGGCAGCGTTATGTCTAGTACAACCCATGCATGCCATCTTGAATGGGCTTCCGTGTGGCCACAGCTGGGCCGATTGAAATCAAGCTAGGTCAAAATACGGCTGGCGGCCCAAGCAACAAAGCATGCTGCAGCATGACCCCTCGGCGACAGACTGAGAGTCCCGAGCCGAAGTTGGACTGTGGCTAGAATGCGCTCAACGTAACTAACACTGGTGCACGGAAGAGCGATGGACATAACTTTTTACACAGATTTGAAATAATAATTACCGGTTTCTTGCCGGTATTTAAGATTTTTTTTTTTTACTGGAAGCTCATGGTACTCTTTCAATGATGGATCTGACACCAAGGCTGAGCTCCTCTGCTTCTCAGACCCCCCCCCCCCCCTGACCGACCTGCAATGCCAGCAGCGGCCTCCCATCATCACGGCTGAAGCTCATGCGCCTCATGATGGCTCCTTGACATTGCTGAACAAGCCGGACAACCACTTGGCTACTGCTGCCCCTTGCCTCAGCCTCGTGGCTACTACTGCCCCTTGCCTCAGCCTCAAGAGCCTGCGGCACCGGGTCAGCTGGTTGCGTTACAGAAGTTGGGTTGGTGAGAGCAACCCCAGGCGAGCCTGCAAAAGAAGAGACAGAGACCAGGTCAATTCAGGTGGGCTGAACAGGGAGACATGCACTGCTCAGCTGGGCTACGCTTCTGCCTTCTGCTCATCTGTCACCTGGCAACCAGATGATGTCAGGCAGTCAGGGTAAGTGAGCCCAGGTATGCCAGCAGGCTTGTTGAGTGGATGGCTTCCTAGCGCCCGACCCGCAACAAAAACTGCATGGCATCAGTTCATGCAAGCCTCATGCACAAGGTTCACGCCAGTCTTGTTCGTTTTTAGTGCGCTTCTGCGATAGCCAAGCTTCCTCCAGATCAGTGGTTGCGGAGTCCTGGTGCAGCATGCCCTATTGCTCGAGTCGCCGGCCGTAGTCCGGTCCAGGTTTGGTTCTGACTAACACAATGGTGGCCGCGAGACAGCCCCCCCCGAAAGAAAGAAAGAAAGAAAGCATGCTACACCCTGTGGGCGGCGTGAGAGTCCAGGAATCAGCGCAGCATGCCATGGGCCGGGCTGGTGCGCACTTGAGACAACGCTGGTACAAGCCCAGGCTCTAGGCTGATGGCTCATCGCACATTCATCAAACCCGGAGCCCCCAGAAAATCTCACTGTCTCTGTGTGGCACGAGGGGGCCATGTCCTGATGAAGACATGACTGGTACTGAAGACCCGCAGCCGTTGGACGGGAGGAGCGCCAGGGTGCCAGAAGGGCCTAAACTGTTGTCCTGGCTGAAGCTGATCACATCATCGTAGGAGTCAGCCAAGCCGGGGCATGCTTGTAAATTAGCGGTGGTCAGGGCATGTGGCCCTGCTGGTGCGTTGGCACAGATCACGGGGTCCGATTCCTCTGGGAGCAGTTCCTGAGAGAAGATGAGAAACAAAAACTTCTCCTCGCTATGGCTACACTTAGCTACAGCTACATCATAGCCGAGGGGGCAGCTATTAGCTACTGCAACATCATGGCCGAGGGGGCTACACATAGCTACAGCTACATCATGGCCGAGGGGGCCAAGTGCTGCACCAGGCCGCATGCTGGTCAAGCTTTGGCACACTGAAGTCACAGTGGTGACCGACCGGCACACCTCCAACGGTGGTCTGGAGTGCACTCAACAAATAAACACAAGGGGTAATACAACTAAGGAGAGTTGCTGGTGAGGGGTCAGAAATGAGTTCAGGCAGGACAGGCTAATCGGATCTTGGCATGTGAGTTTGAAATCCTGAAGGAGCTAACCGGAAAGTGTGTCCTTGACAGCTTGTGTCTGTCAGCACTGACCCTCATACTTCGAACCAGGCCGTCCAGCAGCCCCATGGTATCGTCTCCACCAAAGGGTTTTGCAGCAGGCTTGCATTGCATTCTTTACAAATCGTTTGATGACCTTCACATCAGATTCGCACCCTGGTTTGCGCTATTGCCCGGTAGGTGGTTGATTGGGTCAGGGCAGAGCTGTTCGTCCCTATATCAAACAAATTAACAAAGCTTTGACAGGTACCGTAGGTACGGTAGATCCATGGGAAAGGGTCCATCGCCACACAAAACCTCTGTCTCTTCTATAATAAAGGCTGTGCATTGTTTAGGACCTGGTTCTGTCCTCAGCTGGCTAATTCATTTATAGTCTGATCCCTATGAAGCCGATCATGTACCGTATCTTGACCGTTTCAAATTGTCCGAAGCCCTGACATCAGAAATTCGGGTTTCGATATGACTTTGGCAGCTCGAATATGGTCTGCATTGCAGTTATTTACTCGCTGCATTTCACTAGTACCTGTAGACTCTGTACCCCTCGATCATTTGCTGGAGAGCTGTCAGAATTCATTTTGTCCCTTTCACTTACCTGGTGAATGGATTAGTCAGGATTGACGTTATGAGAACGGCCTTTAATAACGACCTGCAGAAAGGGCAAACCAATCCTGGATCCGCCAACTGTGATTTTTGCTGCGTGTGCACCTCTGGTGCATCTAGAATTATCTGATGTAGTGATGTGCATGTACGCCTGTCACACTTTTATGCTCGGCGTTGTTGTGGCTAAAAGTAGGGCTATGTCCATTGTGCTTCCTTATCTGTATGCCCTTTCGCTGATGGACTTCTCGAAACATTTCAATGAGGAAGCCCTCGCAGACGTCCTATTGACCTTCAAGTTGATCGGGCAAGACGGCCTTGCACAATCTTCTCTTGCCAAGGAAGAAGAGCCGTTCCTGAAGACGTTTCACCTACATTCTATCTTGATCGCTGACAAGTCTCCATACTTCCAGACTCGCCTGCTCGATGCTAATTTCAAGCCCGATAATGGCGATGAGCTTGAGCGTACAAGCAAGAGGACCAAAACGGACGACAGGGGAAGAACAAGGAGGAGGAGCGCGCAGGTCATGGTCGTGCATGTGCAGGATGCCGATGAAGTAGAAATGGCCGAACACGTCCTTCGGTGGATGTACAGCGGCCAGCTCGACAAGGCATCGGAGGAGGACCCTGTTAGGCTCATGGGCATGTTCATATTCAGCGACCGCTTCCAGATGCAAGCATGCTCAGACGCCTGCTTGGCTGCTCTTTCCACGGCGGCGGTCTCAAACTGCTCGATTCATTTAGTCCAGCATCTGTACAGCCAGCCTGCGGCAATCGTGGACCGGCTGATGTATTTAATGCCAGGAGGAACAGCCGTGACGCAGCAGATGACGGACCTGAATCAAGCAGTGTCTGCTTGGCTGCTCCGTTGCTTTGGCAACATACCTGCGATGATGCAGGCCTCGATTTCAGGGTTCAGAGCACCTCGCCATGCATTATTCCTTTCCCTACCATTTGCTGCGGTGCTGGCGTGGCTGAATATGGACGCCCTTTTGGTAAACTCTGAGAACTGCGTGCTGGCCGTGTTAAATGACTGGGTGACAGTTGGTATGGGAAAGACCTGCAACAAAGAGCAGCTGAAGCAGCTCGCCTTCGGGGTCCGCATCGCTAACCTGAGCGCCTCATACCTCCATTGCGTGCTTCCCGAGCTATCCTGGTTCCAGTCTGTCCTGGAGGGGAATGAGGGGGCTTTGCGCGGCCAGCAGCTTGTCAAGGTCGCAGTCACGAAGGCCCAGCCAGGGAGTAGATTTGTATTTGCAAGCGGCGAGCGGGACACATTCAAGATCAGCTCAAACATCAGCATCTGTGGGTGCCACTGGGGTGCACCGCCCCGCACTGTTATGTCACCAACCGTTTCCTTTCAAAATTTCTGTCAAGAGTTTGGCGGCTTCGATGCCTCCTCTCCAGCACGGTGGTTTGGGAACCATTCAACTGCAGACAGTGCGGCTAGTGTGTCCCACCTGCTTCTGTCAGCCACGGATGCTGAGCTGATGAGCCTGCGCCAGAGTGAGGACACCAGTGCAGCAGCAGCAGCAGCAGCAGGGAGCGCTGAAAGAGGACAGGCCCTTTTTGGCAATGTGAAGTATTGCAACGGCTATTGGCTTCGTCTGCGCGTGGATGCATGCTTGGAAACAGAGGACTCGAAAGGCTGCTACCGTGGACTCCTTGTCGCCTGTCTAGCCGAAGGCAGCATGCGCCCAAAGAACTCCAAGGGCGGACTCGGCTTCTCTGCAACTGTACCAACCAGCAGCCCTACAGGCTGGTCATCCGGCATGTCGCCATTTTTCAAGGTCGCGGGTCAACTGGATGTCATTCCTGCCACTCCAGACCTTCGCTATATGTCTCCGCCGGATGCCTGGTGTGCCCATGAGGGTGAGATCCTCTGGGAGAAGGGCTACGCTGAGAAACAGGAATTCCCTCCTCATGACGCCATGCCAGGAGAAATAGGGTACTCGGCTGAATGGAACGTGGCTGGAGGGGGGGGACGCGGAGGGTCCACATTGGGGGGATCGGGACGCAGAGCAATAGAGCTAGCTCCGACCGGAAGTGTTGGGCACATGACTGGAGGGCGCATGGTTAGAGGGAGGGGACGCAGAGGGCCCACATTGGGAGGGAGGGGACGTGGAGCAGCAGATCTTGGGCCGTATGCGTACGGAAGTGTAAGCATTTCAAGAGGAAATTCAGGCCTTACCTTTCCGTGCAACGTAATGGAGCTGGGCTGATTTGCACATGCAGCTCCTACCACAGCTAATGCAGTTGAAAAGCTTCATTGACATTTAGCAGCTGAAGCTGTGCAGCCATAGTTGTGTGCCTGAGATTTGGTGGTCATAAAGACATGTAGACTTTTGTGCAGTTATTATATTTACTGCTGATTAAGGACGCTATCATCCTGCAGGATCATAGCCAGCCATATAAGGTGTGTGTCACCGTGCACGCCTATCTTGATGCTCGTCTTGTGAGGTATGCCAGTTTGTTCTCCATCGATGAGAGGCTTGATGTTTTTGCGGGAAACATGTCCCAAACAGTGCTCACGCCCCTCAGTGGGGAGCGTTTTTGTCCTTAGTTTTCTCAGATAGCTTAAGAGCTTGGCTCATGCTGGCATGCATGGAACAGGCTTTGCTTGTAAGCTGGGAGTCTAAGTTGTGCATGTGTCTTGCATCAGTTAGATGGGTATTAGCCTGTACCGCCGGTCGTCCATCCAACAATGTACATGGGCAGTTTCTGAAATGTTCCTTTCACCCGCACATCCTTGCGGAGTGAAGCTTAACTTCGTTGTAGTTGGCAATCTGTCGCCTGAATGGCCTGATACATTTTCAACCATAACTAACTACGGATGATGAATGGGCACCGGTTTAGTAATAAGTGAGGAAGGTTGTTTTTGTCAAAGAAAGATAATTCGTATTATACCAGTCTTGCTTGGTTATGGTATCCTGTCTGAGATCTGGTTTTTCAGATCTAACAGTCTTTGGGTTAACGGCTGCTTGGCGACCGTCCTCCGGCTGTAATTCCCCCAAAACAGTTGAGTCAGTTGTTGTGTAATTCCCTGAAACAAGTCTCTTTTTACTCCAGGCTTGACGCTCAAGTTTTTGGCTGGCAGTGCCATTGAGACTATGGCGGCATGTCCTGCCCCGCCCGACTGTCGGTGGCCTTTTCCGCTTATTTTGCTAGTTGCTGGCTGGGGTGACAGCTGAGTCATGCGCTCTGGTTCTGCTGGTCGCTTTTGCTGCTATTTCAGGGCTCGCTGGACGCCTTAGTTCCTGGTAGCTCTGTGCTTGTGCGTCTAGGCTCAAGGGCTTGTGTCTCTGCCCTGTTGCTGCCGCTCCTTTGGAGGGGTTCCCAGGCCTTGCCTTGTTGTTCTGTTTTGAGGGCCTTACGGTCCCCCTCAATGCTTTATTTTCGTCTTGTTACTGGGTGTTTAGGTATTTCTACCCTAGGTCTGTACCCATGTTGGCATGACGGCCGGCCTACTGCAATCTCTTGAATATGGAATAAATTGAGATATCTCATTTGGTTTCGGTTGGTTCGGCTGGAACAGCTCTACATTTTCCGGTTTGCTTGTCCTGGATCTGTTACTCCACTCAGATCTGGCCTTGGGATAACGGCTGCTCAACTGTCAGTCCGCCCTGAGCCCCTGTAATCAAAATCAAAAAGTTATATTTTCCTGCCGAGCGCTTCCCCTGGTCGTCCCGAATTTGTTCCATTCAAGGGCGATAAATATGGCCACCTCGGTTTCCCTTATGGCAACCTGCAAAGGTTTAACAGATATGCTGGAGCATAGTTCCTTTCACACATCCAGATATGTTGGAGCTTAGTTCCTCGCACACAACTATCATTGACCTTCTAATGGCATGTCCCCCTCAGCCTCTTCAGTTGGACAGCGTATCGGATTAAAGAATCCCAGTCAAAAATAAGCGCCAGCAATATGCTCGTTTAATATGCTCATTTCCCATGGTGATCAATTCATCATATACAATTCCTTGTCAGATAGCTGCACATCACGCGGACTGGCAGTTGAACGCTGAACAAGACAAAGGTGTTAGGTAGTGACCTGCTGCATATGGGACCGACCTCCAGGTGAGGGAAAGAAAAAGTGGGTGAGGAGGGAGGACAGCACGAGCTCGTGAAAAAGAGGGGCAAAAGTAGGGAGGGGCATGTCCAAGGCGACAATGTAACCAAAGGGAGGAGTCTACGTGTCAACGACGTTCGGAGGACCAGCCCACCCATGTTCTCTAAGTGCCGCCTTGATGCTAGAGCATTTGAAGCAAGCATGGAGCGAGTCTTCCACATGCTCGCAATGTCCCCTAGCCCTGCATCACTAGCAGTAGCGTGTGTCACGAGCAAGTGTTTATGTGACGGCACGGACGTGTAAGCCAGGGAAATCCAAGGCGGTAATTACCCTGTGCATAAATACAGTACCGGTATGGTACTACGGTGAAACGGTGCGGTACAGGCAATAGGGACACAAATACGGGTCTGGTGAACATTAGGTACAACGATGGGAAACTGCACAAATATGTTTTGCAGACATTACGGGACGGTGAACAGTATGGGATATGGGCCCAAACAGCAGCATCAAGTAATCATGCAAGGGAGACACCGAGGGAAGTCAAGATGGGACCAGGAGAGGTAAAAGGACATGTGAAGAACCAAGGAGAGGAATATGGACAAAGTGAGAGGTCAGAGAAGACTGGTGGGAGCGTCGCAGGTGCGAACTAACAACACGAAAGAGGTGAGTTGGTTATCTGGGAGGCATGCAGGGGTGAGGCATAAGTGACACCCCTTTACTAAACCACCGGTAACGGTGAGTTTGACGATGAAGATCACCGGTATACATCTTAGCTTTAGATGTTGGCCTCAAAGTCAGGGTGGGTTCAATGAAGGAGCAAGAAGTGGGAGTGGGTTAGGCCGTGGACCAAAAAGTTAAATGGGCGGAGGCGTGAAAGCGTGCTAGGGTGGACATGATGAGAGGGCATCCAAGCAGGATTGCTGGCATTAACGACACCATGAGGTGTGCTGTGAACACAGGAGGCATCCCTAAATGTTAGAGACTAACCGAGGGATCAATTAGCAATGGCGGCATAAATCGCTGCCATTCTTTGGGGATGCCAACAGGAACACACAATGCCATTGATGACAACCTCTAGTTGCTGTGGGTGAGGCATGAGGACTAAGAAGGGACTGGTGGACAAAGAGGGCACAAGCAGTCCATGTGAGATTGCAACGCATGATGTTGAGAATCGTGCAGATGAAGGCGGTTCAACAAGCCTTGGAATGCCTCATATGATTCCTAATAACAGGCAGCGCAGATGAGTGGAGCTCCCTAAGGGCGGAGTATGTCTGGGTCTGAGGGTACAGATGAGGCTATTGGTGATACCATATGTGGGCTTATCGAGAATAGATGGCTGGTGATGGGGGAGGTGAGGTCAAGGGCAAACCATGGGTCAGCGTCACCAGAAACAAAGATGCGAGGTAAGTGCCAATGCCAGACATGTTGGAAGGTGCATGCGGAGGGGTCACTGATGGCTTCAGAGCATCTGCATTTTTCTTGCCTACAAAACCAGTGTGACGGTTGACATTTTAGAAGCAAGTGGAGGGATTCCAGGTGGTACGGGTCGTCAGAGGTGGCCCAATGGTTCGGATAAGAGGAGCATCTTACAATTCAGTAAGGGCATAAGGGTACTGGGCGGTTTTACAGGTCTGGTTAATGTTGCAAAGGCTGTCGCAGAAGATAGGGGGGTCGGAAAGGGTCCAGATTGGTCGAAAAGGAGGACAACACCAAGACCAGCATGCTCAGCACGGTTGATGGTGTCAGTTTCGCATTCTCCAGCTGGCCGGATTTCGTGGATAATGGTGACATGTCCAAAAAGAGGGGGCGTCGGAAGGAAGTGGACCAAAAGCAGGGGTGGTGAGAAGGTGGCAAAGTTGAGAGGTAGTGGCGGGAGGGGGGTGCGGGGCACGAAAGGAGATGGAGATACGGGCAGAACCCATGGTTTTGAACGGTGAATTTGACTGAAACCCCGGGCAAAGGGGTTGCCATGGGATGGAGGGGGGAGTAGACAGGCCACAGCGGAAAAATGAACCGGTGGAAGGTCTGCCGCGTGGACTGGAGGATGAGAAAGGGGCGGGTGAGGGTTAGTAGGCCTTGAAGGTCGCGACCATGAGACTACTATGAGAGGAGTCAAAGGCCACTTGGATTGGCCATGGGATGGGGGGCAAGAGTAGAGCATGCATGGATAATTCATAGTTGGCAGAGACAAAATCAGCAATACTACATTATTTTGAAGCTTGAGGATCCGATCTTACTCACGTCCAGAGCTCGGCACCCTCAGAGCATGCTTCCGATCACCGCCTCCGACACGGCCCCTGGATACGGTATTTAGGGGCCGACGGCGTGAAAACCAGCCTGTTAATATGCATCTGCCCACGTAGCGTCATCCTAGCGTCACAACAGCTTGCACGTGGCTGCTGTAGCAGATCAGAAATTTGAGCAATGGAGTAGCTAGATCATACGACGTGAAGGAATGCCTTCACAATACTGCTGCACAGGCTGAAACGACAACGTGGTTGGAGGGCAAGAAGCCGTCATCAATGGAGCTTCGCCATCTGTCAGAAGCCCCAAAAACACAGCCATGCTTCCCGGATGCCCCATGTTGCGGTAGCTTCTTGATGTAATATCTGAGGGTACAATCCCCCAAACCTGCCCAAAACCTTGAAGTGTATGTATAGCAGCTTCAATGCTACATCTTTCGTACCGCGATCCACTTCCATCCACATCCTGCCCTCCTGTGAAGCTCTACAATTGTGCCTCAGAACCTTAAGCCCACATTGTCCACGAAACAAGTCAACTGCGTTTTGCACACGCTGTCTCAGGCCTCCAGAGTCCTCTTTAATAATTTAGCATAGTACGCATTTATCCTAACTGTCTACAGGCCTTGAACTGTAGTAAGGCCTCGCGCACCTGCAGCTTCTCGGAAGCTCCCACAAGGTCTTCTCCCTTTCTCGAATGTCCCTTAAATTCGGGTGTATTAGCATGACCTATATTTACTGAGGGGCGCCTCGGCCCATCTTCCTGAGTACCCACCATCCAACTTCTGACGCAATGAGCCTTCAGCGGTGTCCAACCATTGGTGCGTGAGGAACTCTGCAGCTATTTTTCTGTAGCTTCTTCCTGTCTACCTCCCGGTCCAGCTCCCAACTTTTTGAGATTTCCTTCCCACTTTCTTTGTTTCCGGTGCAGACGTTCATCCCAGCGTTCGCTCCGCTTACCAGGCGCATCACTTGAACCTTACAATCTCTGGTCGGGACCGCAGCCCAGAACCATTGCATCAGCCGTCACCCGGGGGAGAGACCAAACATGCCTCCCCATTCTTCTCGTCCTCCACTCCCGCGGAGGTGTCGGACGCCATTCCCAAGGCAGCGCAAACGTTTTCAAAGCAGTTTTCGCACTTGGCCTCACCATGCATGTCAGAGCACCCCCAACCTGGCACCTTCACAGCTAACCCGTCCATGCTCTCCTCCTGTATATCCACCATTGCATCCTCCATCATGTCAGCATGCAATCAGCAGGCCGGCAACCCGCAATGCACTGCCGGCGGGCCCCCGCATGGTGTTAAAGCGGTGTGTGGCAAGCGCCCCAAAATGGAAGACACCTACGCAGTTCAAACCAACTTCTACGACCTCCACACCCATAGCTTGGACACAGTTGAAGAGGACACGCTTCCGGTGCGGATCGCCACTCGGATCCAGGCGGGGCTTTGCTGGTGCACGACCCACTGTGAAATGGACGTCGCGGCCTCGTCGCCGACTGGCGCCGCTGCAGCCACCCTTGGCTGCCCCACCTCGCCTACAAGCGGCAGCGCCTCGTCCTCCATCGACTCAACAGAGAGCGACACGCTGCACTTCTTTGCCGTGTATGACGGTCACGGCGGCTTTGAGGCCGCCAGCCACTGCCAGCAGCGGTTGCACCACCACCTGTCCCAGGCAATTCAAGCCTCGGCTGGCAACCAGGCAGGCGGGCTGCTGCTGCAGGAGCCAGCAGCAGTGATGCAGTGTAGCGAGAGCGCCCCAGCAGTGTGTGCCGGGGGCTGGGCCACCACCCCAGGAACGCCCCCCAGCGCAGCTGCCTCGGCCCCGCCGGCCGCCTTCTCCCCGCAGACCCAGCAGTTTCTGATTCATACAGCGGCCGCCCCGCTTGGCAGCGCACACCCGCACACCCAGCCTTACCGGCCGGGGCAGGTGGACAGCACTGCCGGGCAGGCTGCAAGGCTGTTGGCACCGTCCTCTAATCCCCCTCAAGGGCAGCTCGCAGCGGCAGCAGCACCCAGGCTCGGCATGACAAAAGCATACAGCGGCGGCAGCGATGCTTGCCCTGACGATAAGGTTGCTAGCCAGGGATGCTACCTGCAAGATAAACCTCCCCCAGGAGCTGACTCTTTCGGGATGCATGAACAGGAGCTGCTGCCCGAGGCACTCCAGCAGCAGCAGATCCTGATTTCCAGTCCAGCCCCAATTCCGTTGGAACCCAAGGAAGTGCAGCGCCCTGTGGCCATGGATTTGGGTGGGATGGACTCTGACCTATGGAGCTTGCCACCAGCGCCTGGGAATGACTCTTTCAACCATGGCAGCAGAAATAGCAACATCACATCCTTCTCAACCGCTTTTGTGGAAGAGGCGCTCAGGTGCGAGAAAGATAGGCTTAGGGAGGCGAGGACAGGTGCCAGGCCAACTAAGCTACTGTGGCAACTGACAGGTGCCAGGCCGACTCAATTATTTTGGTGAGCGGCTGGGCAAATGGTCCATATTCGACTTGCTTTCTACTGGCCCAACTGGTGGCCAGTGGTTACGACTCGCCTACAAGTGAAGCAATGGTGCCAGGTGGTCCTGGTGCAGGGGCAGTACCGCCCATGGTTTAAGCTGATGTAACTGGAGCAAACAGGAGAGACCCCAGTGTTTCTTTTTCCAGCTACGAGTCCGCCTTCGAAGTCTCTGCGGCCGCCAAAGGCTGGATTTGAAAAGAAACTGGCCAGGCTTATGACTGGTGGCCAACGCAGCTGGGCTTGCAAGAAATGGGACCTCTGGGCAGAGGCTGGAGTGTAGCTGACATGTAGCTGATTCATGAAAAAGAGACGCTCAGAGACCCCCCTCTCTCTTTGTGGTATTTGAATGGAGAGAGAAGCAGATCCGCATGGCCTGTGATGCTGAAATGAAACTCTGAACCCTAACAATGTCCTACATGCATCATCGATCCCCTGCCCGCACCCTCTCTTTTGCCGCGCTGCAGGGATGATGTTTTGAAAGGGCCTGAACCCTTCACCTTGAACCCTCCCTTGGTAGCTTTTGGACGGCCGCTCTCTCGACGGCCTGATCCCTCAACCTCAGATTTGCTTTGCCTTCCCTCACAATTAACGTTGTTGGCTGTTGAGGGATCCAGGAATGTACTAATTATTGATTGTTGACGCCAGTTTTCAGTCAGAAATGAATTGTTTTGGTCAATGGAGCGTTGAGGGCAGCATTGAGAGACAAGCTTTTTCAAATCCGAGGGAAGGCAAATCAAAACTATGGTATCTTAGATTCTTTTATTAGTCAATGCCTGTGTGGTCGGCACCGATCATGCAGGTACTGACTAAGCAGAATCTTTTACCCGACCATGCAAAACGCCAAACTCAAAAGTTCTCTCTTGCCGGGCTGCAGGGAGGCCTTTTTAAAGACGGATGCTGAGTTTGCTGAGGACGGCGCCGCCGCCATGGTAGGCAGCACGGCCGTGGTTGCGCTGCTGGGCAAGCGCAGGATCTGGGTGGCGAACTGCGGTGACTCCCGGGCCGTGTTGTGCCGCGCGGGCCGGGCTGTGCAGCTGACTGATGATCATAAGCCTGACAGGGAGGACGAGGCGGTGAGCTTCTGGGGGCAATGCTGATGAGGAGCAGGAGGGGGAGGAATGGGGGTGGCTGAGGAGGGAGGGGAGAGGTGTCATCGGTAGTTTTGAGTGTGTGAAAAAATTATCAGCTGTTCAACGCAGCGCACTGATGGGAGGGTAGAGATAGGGGGGTACATTGATTTGTGTGTGTGCGTGCTGGCGGCGTGAGTTCGCGTGTTCCTAGGGTTAATAGGAAATGGGGCAGCTGAGCGAGGCAACTGTAGGTAGGAAGATATCTGGAGTGCTTTTGTTGTGGAAAGGCGATGGGCATGCATGTTAACTGTCAGAGGCATAGGATGTGGGCGAGAGAGTGGGCATGTTTTTTTCCTTGGGAATTCTGGAAAGCAATCAACGGATTACCTGATGCCGTCAACATGATCATTCGCATTCGTCATGCATCCTCAATGATGACGACGATGTGCATGTCTGCCTGATGCCATTAAGATGATGATATGTATTCTACATGCAGTCTTTGAGACTATGACAATGTGCCTGTGTGCCTGAAGCTGTCAAGACATGCTGTTGTGCATGTCTGCTTGGATTTTGTGTTTCTCTGACTAGCAGGAGCGTGTGGTCAATGCTGTTTTGCATGCTTGCTTGAACGTGGTGTCTCTCTGACTGGTAGGAGCGTGTGGTTAAGGCTGGCGGGCAGGTCTTGTACTGGAACGGCCACCGCGTAATGGGCATCCTGGCAATGTCGCGGGCCATCGGCGACCACGGGCTGCGCCCCTACGTGATCTCAGACCCAGAGGTGACATTCAGTGCACGTGTTGGTTCACGTTTTACATGAATCAGCGGTTGATGAGTGGGGTGGAACGATGGGCTGCGCCCGTATGCGATCTCAGAGCCAGAGGTGACTTTCAGGGCACGGTTCATGTTACATGAATCACTTGTTCATCAGTGGGGAAGAACGATGGGCTGCGCCATATTTTAAATTTCTGATACAAGAGCAGTGTTCCTTTTTTTCCGGCTACAAATTCAACTTCGTCAGGCCGCCAATGGCCCAATTAGGACCAAACCTGGACCGGCCTGCAACTGTTGATTAAAGCAGCAAGGCTGGCCACAATTGGGGCCTCTGGCCAGTGGCCAAAATGTAGCTGACGTGTAGCTGCGTCACGAAACCCTAAACACTGTACCGATACAGGAGGTGTCTTCTAGGTCACTGTTGTCCGGTCACGGCAGGCTTTCGTGTCAATCGTGCAGGCCGAGAGGTTGTTAGAAATAAGGGTTGTGTGTGTGTGGGGGGGGGGGGCAGAATAATACCTTTGCATAGCATATGACGGCTGGCCCCAGGGGAGTTGTGGTCGCATGGACAGGGCCACCCTGGTTTGGGGTCCCAGAACAAAAATGCATGTGGCATGAGGGTGCACAGCAAGGTGAGGGAAAAGTGTGTGTTTTCTGCTATAATGAAAGGACAGCTCTTGTCCTTGTACGCGGACATCCGAAAGGTCTGCTCCTCCGCAATTGCGCCTCCTGACCAACCTGCTAAGGATATGTGTTGGGGGCATGCTTTTGCGTTTTTGACCAGACGGGGTGCACGTTGATGTCCGGGTTGCACGTGGATGCAAGGTTCCCTTGGACCAAAGGGTTCCAATTTGTACCTTGCGAATTTGTGACCAACATATTGTGACTTGACATACAATTCTGCATCAAGAATGTCCCCAGCCTTTACTTGCCATCGGCATTTGCATACCAACCATGCTGACGCGGCCAAGCACAGGCCCCTGGCTTTTGACAACATTAAAACCTCCATAACATGTTTCATGTTCTCAGCAAATAAAAAATGTGACTGAGGTTTTGCTGGTTGATGAACGGTGGAGCCTCCTCTCAGTTCGCTCCACCGCTCAGTTCCCCACACCTGGGTTTATGACACCCTTTGGTTAGTGACACACCACCTTCTGGTTTCTCTCCCCTGCAGATCACCGCTCTGACCCGGTCCCCCGGTGATGACTTCCTGTTGCTGGCCAGCGACGGCCTGTGGGACGTCATGGGGAACCAGGATGCGACCAACCTGGCCATGCGCTGCCTGACGCGCGCCTGGGAGAAGGGCGCCGGACGCAAGGCCGCGGCGCGCATCGCCGCCAACGTGCTGACCAAGGCTGCGATGGACAAGGGCTCCAAGGACAACGTGACCGTGCTGCTGATCGATCTGCGCGCTGAACCGGCGCCGGGCTCTGTGATGGCCACGGTCACGGAGCAACACAGCGCTACTGCTGCTGCTGCTGCTTGTACCGCTGCAGTCAGTGAAGCTGCCGCTAGCTCTGTCCCCTGCCCCATAGGAGGCGCTGCGCTCTGAAACCAAGCCCTGAGGCCTTTGCTGACGGGCGAGACGGATGGACCTCGCACCTCTTAACCTATCTACATATAGTACGGGCCTTTCTTGCCCCACACTAGTGTGAACCTGCTGGTTCCCCCCCACAGTGCCCTCCTTCAGCCCCGGAAGCAAAACCAGCTGGACTATTTTTTGCTGGTCACGGACATTTAGCTAGGAGGGCCTTGTGCACTCAAGGCTCCCGAAGCGGCTGGGCCCGTAACCCATCCCGCCAACAAGTGCTATGCGTCGCTTGCGCTATGTATCGCGAGTGCCACGTAGCGCTTGCCGGGTGTTGACCCTTCTCCATAGGTCCACTCCTTCCCTGGCTTGTTCTTGTTGTGGCTGTGATACGTCTGGCCACGCTGCAGCCCCAGTGTGCAGTGCTGTACATATTAAAATGCCCCCCCCCCCCTGACAGCTTTTGTGTGAACAATGCCGCGCAGCAATGGCGGGCACCGCTTGCTTCTGTTTTGCGTCGCTTTGGAAAAGAAGGCAGGCAGGGCTTGTGACTGTGTGAAATATATAGTGAGGCCCGGGGGCCCTTTGCTGGAGTCTCAGCAGAGGTTGTGCCCCCACAGAGACGCTTGCCTCCTATTCGAGGGACTCCCTAGTCAGCTTGCCTCGCTCCTCTCGTGTTGAGGAGACTGGCGCGGGTAGTTGTGACTAAGAGTTATATGGGCTGCATGACTAATTAGCCCCGACTGAATAATGCAGTGTTGTGTGAACCAAAGCCGATGTCCTGCTTTAAGGGTCGTTCTTGCCTTGGGACTAGCTGGCGGAGTGCCTGCAACACCCTTTTATACTCGGCCAAACCTTTGTTGAGCAGGGCCCAGAGGTGTCATGTCATTTGACCCTTGCGTATGCTGGCCATTGTGGACCAACTGCTAGCTACCTGGTGGTCGAATGGTGGCGTATGTTTGATCAGCTGATGGGGGTCTGTCAGACCTCGTGCACAAGGGGACCTATTTATTACTGTTTGCTCAGTACTGATTAAGGGCAGTGTTTTGTATGCACTCTCTCCCTTCCAAGGTCGGGGCCTTATGGGGTGTTGACTTGCTTTTGATTTGTTGAGTTTGGAGAAAACAGACGGGACGCTGATGTGGCATAGGGCAGGCGACTGATTGTCGCCTGAAGCTAATGCTAGTCCGCTGGTATCAGTAAGCTTGTAAAAAGGTAGTATTGCTTTGGCCGATAAAGAAGTCTTTGAGCATCAGTAATTCTGAAACTCGACATCTGAAAAATTGGCCTTGCCACTGCATGGCATAGAAAAGAAATCCGGGCTGAGGCTGTCAACATCCCTGTGGCTTAATTCTCCGGTTAAAGATAATACGAAATACCATAATGACTAGCATGGAGATCAATGGCAGGTCAAGTGTCTCATGAAAATTAACAAACTTTTCGCAACAGGATTAATAAGGTTGAAGTACGAACTTCAAGGCTCCATACTCTTGAAACAGGGAAAAAGGAGATACCCTGTTGCCTGCCCCACAACAACTACCAAACACTTGTACCGGATTTTGTGTGACCAACTGTTACTTGTGCCTGCCTGCATTCACGTCCTGTCAGTACGCCTGTTTGCAATTGGCACGGGACATGTTCCTAATCATACAGAGTCTTCCAAATACAACACAGACAGATGAGGGGCTATGGTCTGGTTGGGGTGATGCCGCACGCATGCCCGGTCCAACCATTGGGAGCCCATATCTGTCACAACAAGCAATGCCCAGGTGTAGCAGTTATATTAATACAATCCAGTCAGGGTAGGGGCCTTCAGCCAGACTCGGGCAGAATCACGAAGCCCTAAATAAGATAAGGCGTTATGTATACTAGCAGCAGCAGCACGGACATCATGCCATTGCTGAAATTTCCACCGAAGTGCGCGCTGGCCCCGCGACAGCTTTGGCGCCCACAAGCTCCGCCTGTGAGGCAAGAGCAGAAGGAGGGAGGCGATCTGTTACTTTTGTGATCGTTTTGCAGTCATGTTGAGCATTTGATTTCATGCGTGGGACTAATGCTTGCAAACCGGCCTGGTAAAAGGGCAGGGGGAAAAGAGACATCGGGCGGTGGGGCATGCTGCAGTTGGGTGAAACATACTTCAGTGGCAATTGCAGGGGGAGGGGCCGCGGCCAAGGAAGCTCACTCAATTGGGCTCTGGTATGCGCCTTAGCTGGACAGGACAAACTTGACAAAATTTGACTGCTCACTGCTGCAGAAAAAACTTGAATCCCGTGGTATGTCCGCCGTGGTTGTCACTAGCATCATGTGCGCGCTTTGCATGCATGCTGCATAACCCTCTACCCTGACTGCACAGAGGGCATGACAGATGCCGTCCGGCCTTCGGGAGTTGGCTGAGCCTCCCATGCTGGGGGTTCCTACCTCCCTAATGATTCCGGTTTATTTCGGCGCACTTGAAAACGACGAAGACCTACAGCCAACAGAGCCTGGTGGAGCAAGCCTGGCTACTCGTGCCAACGGCCGAAAGCCGGTCAAAGCATGGGCCCCATTGACCCAGCGGCGGCCGCCTGGCGTTCCTCCAAGGGTGGTCTGGAAGCGTACAAAAACAGATAATGGCACTGCGTGTGAGGCAACGGAGGAAGCCTGATGCTCACCTTCATGTTCGACTCCATCGCTGCCAGGACCGCCGCCGTCTCCGCGTCAAACTTGCGGCACACGAGCTCGTACGTCGCCTTTTTGTACCACAGGCCCTTGTGCCCGCCACCGATAGAATCCTCCATCTTCTCCATTTCTAGCCTGGAGGCAAAACACAGATTTTTGTTTAGTTTCTGGCCTAAAATTATAATAGCTCTTGGCCCTGGACGCAGAGTAGGTTCTGTATCCTGATAACATATCGAATGTCAATTGAAAAACAAGAAAAAACTGCCCCCTGTCCGTTACATGGATCCCTTGTACTAACGTGGAAGGGACCAGCCTTTCATTTATCTCCCCCACCTTTCCTTCATCCCCAAAATGTTTCCCACCTTCCAATCATCTCCTCCGCCTCTTTCGCGTTCTTCTCGATAAAGAGGATCTTCTTTTTTGTGATGGCATCAATGAAAGGCGATACTGCCTGCAATTATGTTTTGAATCCCAGTTTCATTTTCCAGGTATTATCAGGGCTGACATACAAAACCCTGACGAGAGCCTGAGTGACTTCTGGCCTTGGACTGCTAGCCAAAACAAAAAACACAATATGTGACTGTGCATCCCAGGGGCTGCATCCACACTTAGCATCATCTTAACCACCTGTGTCCATACCAACAGTATGGAGGGCAACTGCATAAGTGTGGAACCCTCCCTCAGCTCACCTTCCACGTCATTGAAAACAGCATGGGCGAGCGATAGCAGATGGCGAGGCCCAACCGCTCCGGGTAGTGGCTCTGAAGCACGTGGTTGCATTGCATGGACACCTGACGGCAGTGCAGCAATCGCATGAACGTGCTGCTTGGACTCGCAATGACATTTGTTGAGATGATGTTGACATGTTGTTATTGGAAGCATCAAAATGTAGGATAACTATGTGTATGGCTCAAGGGGAGGGTCGGAACAAAATGAAATGGACCCCCGTCACCCCAAAGTGATAGAGAGCTTCATGAGAGTATTCAAAATCAAGCCTGGAAATACTTTTTGGGGTGGGCGGTGGGATAGATATGGGCCGGCGCACAACAGAGGGGTTGAAATATCGTTTTGTAAAGAACTTGTTTTCTACGTCGGATTGAAACAGAGCAACAATATTGCATTCGGCATGGCAAATGCTGTTGATTTGCTTCATAAAGCATGGCATGCATATCATGCATCATCCGCCATTCCTTGACCGCATGCATACAGCCCACCCTCATCAGGTCAGCAGCAGACGGAGGCAGAGGTGGCAAGATATGCTACGGACTCTCAGGGTTGAGGGTGGGTGGGAAAGGAGCTCCCGAAGAGGCAGAATACCTAGTTGCTTGAGGTGCACGTCTGTAAGCTCCAGTCAGATGCCAGTGTGATAACCCAGTCTTCTCCCTTCAGGAGCCTCATGGTCTCCACCGAGGATAGGTAGCTAGCAATAAGTAGCTAGATCACCATTCTCGCCAGCTTCATTTCTTTGATTATTCTGTCCATGTTTCACCTACATTTGATAATTGTGAACCAGCTGCATTTTGTTTACTTTTGAAGCGCATCATTGAGATGATTGGAATATAGATCCTGCCCAGGCAATGCCCACACCCCAGAATTCTGCTACTGAACTAAAAAATTAGGGTTCTACTACATTTCAGAGGCACGGGGTTGTGGGTCAGCCAGAGGTCGTTGCACATGTTTTTGATGATGGGGTATTGACTTGTTTTCCCTTCCTACCCTCGGTCTGACTGACCCTAGTGGTATCAATGCTGGGCATGGAGTAAAAAGAGAAGTCACGTAGCACGAACATGTACCAGGACGATGGGAGAAATGGAATTGATGGGTTGCATACCAAATTTGACTAGCCTTCTCGCCGCCCTTGGAACATACAACTGTTTGATCAGCCCCGCAGGATTCTTCATTGTTCATAAATCATGCGGGAGGGGGGATGTCATTGTGTAACTGTCCACACACTGTACAATTCCGACTACCGGTACCAATAATTCCGGTATCCATTTCCGGCTGATTCTGCGCAATATCGCCATATCCCCTCCGCATGATATTACTTCATTTATAATCTGCGCAGCCCGTTGTGCACCCCTCATCGACAATAATTCCGAGGTAAGGCAACCTGAATGTACTGTACTGCCTCCTGAAAATAAACATGCACCGAGGTGGTGGCGTCAGGAACCCACCTTCAGGGGCGGCGCGTTAGAGAGCGAGTAACCTTGGAAGTCCATGACCCAGCACATCTTGCCGACGCCTGCGGGTGATAAGGGTGGACAGCATTGTTTGTTTTGTACGCTTCGGCTACAATTCAGCTAAATCACACAGGATACGGCACGCTAAGCATTATTACTTATTTTAGCCAGTCCCTGACCATCTTTGGTGACGTTTGGTCAGACGTTTGGTCACCAACTCACCACTAGGCGGATGGGGGACCCAACCATGACCGGCCTACGGCCGGTGGCCTAAGCAGCAGGGTTTGCTGCGCCGGGCCTCCTTGACCGCAGGCCGTGATTTAGCTGCATGAAGCGTAACTGAAGCGTGCTCAGTTCAGAGGCGTTTGGTTGTTCAGCGACACCATCAGGGCATCAGGAGAAGGCGTGCTCATACAGGTACCAGCGCAGTGCTGTAAGGTGATATTAAAGGAAGGGTAGGTACGGACGAGAGTGGTGTGGCAGTGTTGAGTGTGTGCAATACAAGCGGTAGTGCGGGAGGGTGCACGGAGGGGCAGTCAGGTACAACAAAATAATACAGTATTCGAATATACAGATATGACTGAGCGTACATGGTCTGACTGCATGAGAGGGTGTGAGTGTTGACAGTGTGAGAAAGTGTGTCTGTCCAAACCTCACTACCTCGCAATCCTGTCCCTGACTTGCTGGCGAGGGGAGAGTGAGACGGCTTACTTGACCCGGCATTGAGCCCCCTCGTATACAGGCAGCCCACTCCGCCCACCTAACCCAACGACTATTGCATGAGAGGGTGTGAGTGTTGACAGTGTACGATAGTGATTATGTCCACACTTCCCTACCTCGCACTCCTGTCCCTGACTGGCAAGGGGAGAGTAAGACGGCTTACCTGACCCGGCATTAAGCCCCCTCGTATACAGGCAACCCGCTCCTCCCACCCAACCCAACGACTGCTGCATGAGAGGGTGTGAGTGTTGACAGTGTACGATAGCGTGTCTGTCCACACTTCACTACCTCGCACTCCCGTTCCTGACTTGCTGGCGAGGGGAGAGTGAGACAGCTCACCAGACCCAGCATGAAGCCCCCTCGTATACAGGCAACCCGCTCCTCCTACCCATCCTGACGACCGGTGCATGCTACTCACCCCTATCGTCAGCAATTTTAGATGCCATCTCCAGATCGTAGACGAGGAACCGGATTTGCATCTCGTGATCCTTGGAGTCTTCAGCGCTGTGGCATAGTTTGAGGGGGGGGAGTAAACTACAGGCTGAGCCACACATTTAAGGGGGGGAATGGTCCAGTGGTACAACACTAGTGGCATCCATACCCAAAAGGTGAGGGATGAAACAGACAAACGATTCTTTCTCCCCCCCTGTCTAGATTGCCGGGTTCCATGTTCCTGGCCCCCCTCGCATAGGCGGATGGCATGGCTGCACCATCGTCCAGGCTGTGCTTGGTAGTTGGAATTGACTTAAGTCGTTCCCTACCAGCCCCACGCGGCCGAGCATTCAGCAGGACCCATCGGGTATGCACCGTTATAAACACATTTATGGGGGGTCTAGGGGGGCGGATTAAGGCTAAACTAGTAAGCTGAACGTCATGAAGCCCGGCTTCAGAGGACGTGGGTCGGTAGGGGCATTGTATTTGACAGACACATGCTACTAGGGTTTCAGCTTCAGGTTCAGCCTGGTGTAAAAACGAAACGCATAGGGGCTTGCTTTCCTAGTTCCATCCCTCCAGTGATACAACGCAGAGGGGGCTTGCTTTCCTAGTTCCATCCCTCCAGTGATACAACGCAGAGGGGGCTTGCTTTCCTAGTTCCATCCCTCCAGTGATGCAACGCAGAGGGGGCTTGCTTTCCTAGTTCCATCCATCCAGTGATACAACGCAGAGGGGGCTTGCTTTCCTAGTTCCATCCCTCCAGTGATACAACGCATAGGGGGGCTTGCTTTCCTAGTTCCATCCCTCCAGTGATACAACGCATAGGGGCTTGCTTTCCTAGTTCCATCCCTCCAGTGATACAACGCAGAGGGGGCTTGCTTTCCTAGTTCCATCCCTCCAGTGATACAACGCATAGGGGCTTGCTTTCCTAGTTCCATCCCTCCAGTGATACAACGCATAGGGGCTTGCTTTCCTAGTTCCATCCCTCCAGTGATACAACGCAGAGGGGGCTTGCTTTCCTAGTTCCATCCCTCCAGTGATACAACGCAGAGGGGGCTTGCTTTCCTAGTTCCATCCCTCCAGTGATGCAACGCAGAGGGGGCTTGCTTTCCTAGTTCCATCCCTCCAGTGATACAACGCAGAGGGGGCTTGCTTTCCTAGTTCCATCCCTCCAGTGATGCAACGCATAGGGGGGCTTGCTTTCCTAGTTCCATCCCTCCAGTGATGCAACGCAGAGGGGGCTTGCTTTCCTAGTTCCATCCCTCCAGTGATACAACGCAGAGGGGGCTTGCTTTCCTAGTTCCATCCCTCCAGTGATACAACGCATAGGGGGGCTTGCTTTCCTAGTTCCATCCCTCCAGTGATACAACGCATAGGGGCTTGCTTTCCTAGTTCCATCCCTCCAGTGATACAACGCAGAGGGGGCTTGCTTTCCTAGTTCCATCCCTCCAGTGATGCAACGCAGAGGGGGCTTGCTTTCCTAGTTCCATCCCTCCAGTGATGCAACGCAGAGGGGGCTTGCTTTCCTAGTTCCATCCCTCCAGTGATACAACGCAGAGGGGGCTTGCTTTCCTAGTTCCATCCCTCCAGTGATGCAACGCAGAGGGGGCTTGCTTTCCTAGTTCCATCCCTCCAGTGATACAACGCAGAGGGGGCTTGCTTTCCTAGTTCCATCCCTCCAGTGATACAACGCATAGGGGGGCTTGCTTTCCTAGTTCCATCCCTCCAGTGATACAACGCAGAGGGGGCTTGCTTTCCTAGTTCCATCCCTCCAGTGATACAACGCATAGGGGCTTGTTTTCCTAGTTCCATCCCTCCAGTGATACAACGCATAGGGGCTTGCTTTCCTAGTTCCATCCCTCCAGTGATACAACGCAGAGGGGGCTTGCTTTCCTAGTTCCATCCCTCCAGTGATGCAACGCAGAGGGGGCTTGCTTTCCTAGTTCCATCCCTCCAGTGATGCAACGCAGAGGGGGCTTGCTTTCCTAGTTCCATCCCTCCAGTGATACAACGCAGAGGGGGCTTGCTTTCCTAGTTCCATCCCTCCAGTGATGCAACGCAGAGGGGGCTTGCTTTCCTAGTTCCATCCCTCCAGTGATACAACGCAGAGGGGGCTTGCTTTCCTAGTTCCATCCCTCCAGTGATACAACGCATAGGGGGGCTTGCTTTCCTAGTTCCATCCCTCCAGTGATACAACGCATAGGGGCTTGCTTTCCTAGTTCCATCCCTCCAGTGATACAACGCAGAGGGGGCTTGCTTTCCTAGTTCCATCCCTCCAGTGATACAACGCATAGGGGCTTGCTTTCCTAGTTCCATCCCTCCAGTGATACAACGCATAGGGGCTTGCTTTCCTAGTTCCATCCCTCCAGTGATACAACGCAGAGGGGGCTTGCTTTCCTAGTTCCATCCCTCCAGTGATGCAACGCAGAGGGGGCTTGCTTTCCTAGTTCCATCCCTCCAGTGATGCAACGCAGAGGGGGCTTGCTTTCCTAGTTCCATCCCTCCAGTGATACAACGCAGAGGGGGCTTGCTTTCCTAGTTCCATCCCTCCAGTGATGCAACGCATAGGGGGGCTTGCTTTCCTAGTTCCATCCCTCCAGTGATACAACGCAGAGGGGGCTTGCTTTCCTAGTTCCATCCCTCCAGTGATACAACGCAGAGGGGGCTTGCTTTCCTAGTTCCATCCCTCCAGTGATACAACGCATAGGGGGGCTTGCTTTCCTAGTTCCATCCCTCCAGTGATACAACGCATAGGGGCTTGCTTTCCTAGTTCCATCCCTCCAGTGATACAACGCAGAGGGGGCTTGCTTTCCTAGTTCCATCCCTCCAGTGATGCAACGCAGAGGGGGCTTGCTTTCCTAGTTCCATCCCTCCAGTGATGCAACGCAGAGGGGGCTTGCTTTCCTAGTTCCATCCCTCCAGTGATACAACGCAGAGGGGGCTTGCTTTCCTAGTTCCATCCCTCCAGTGATGCAACGCAGAGGGGGCTTGCTTTCCTAGTTCCATCCCTCCAGTGATACAACGCAGAGGGGGCTTGCTTTCCTAGTTCCATCCCTCCAGTGATACAACGCATAGGGGGGCTTGCTTTCCTAGTTCCATCCCTCCAGTGATACAACGCATAGGGGCTTGCTTTCCTAGTTCCATCCCTCCAGTGATACAACGCATAGGGGCTTGTTTTCCTAGTTCCATCCCTCCAGTGATACAACGCATAGGGGCTTGCTTTCCTAGTTCCATCCCTCCAGTGATACAACGCAGAGGGGGCTTGCTTTCCTAGTTCCATCCCTCCAGTGATGCAACGCAGAGGGGGCTTGCTTTCCTAGTTCCATCCCTCCAGTGATGCAACGCAGAGGGGGCTTGCTTTCCTAGTTCCATCCCTCCAGTGATACAACGCAGAGGGGGCTTGCTTTCCTAGTTCCATCCCTCCAGTGATGCAACGCAGAGGGGGCTTGCTTTCCTAGTTCCATCCCTCCAGTGATACAACGCAGAGGGGGCTTGCTTTCCTAGTTCCATCCCTCCAGTGATACAACGCATAGGGGGGCTTGCTTTCCTAGTTCCATCCCTCCAGTGATACAACGCATAGGGGCTTGCTTTCCTAGTTCCATCCCTCCAGTGATACAACGCAGAGGGGGCTTGCTTTCCTAGTTCCATCCCTCCAGTGATACAACGCATAGGGGCTTGCTTTCCTAGTTCCATCCCTCCAGTGATACAACGCATAGGGGCTTGCTTTCCTAGTTCCATCCCTCCAGTGATACAACGCAGAGGGGGCTTGCTTTCCTAGTTCCATCCCTCCAGTGATGCAACGCAGAGGGGGCTTGCTTTCCTAGTTCCATCCCTCCAGTGATGCAACGCAGAGGGGGCTTGCTTTCCTAGTTCCATCCCTCCAGTGATACAACGCAGAGGGGGCTTGCTTTCCTAGTTCCATCCCTCCAGTGATGCAACGCATAGGGGGGCTTGCTTTCCTAGTTCCATCCCTCCAGTGATACAACGCAGAGGGGGCTTGCTTTCCTAGTTCCATCCCTCCAGTGATACAACGCAGAGGGGGCTTGCTTTCCTAGTTCCATCCCTCCAGTGATACAACGCATAGGGGGGCTTGCTTTCCTAGTTCCATCCCTCCAGTGATACAACGCATAGGGGCTTGCTTTCCTAGTTCCATCCCTCCAGTGATACAACGCAGAGGGGGCTTGCTTTCCTAGTTCCATCCCTCCAGTGATGCAACGCAGAGGGGGCTTGCTTTCCTAGTTCCATCCCTCCAGTGATGCAACGCAGAGGGGGCTTGCTTTCCTAGTTCCATCCCTCCAGTGATACAACGCAGAGGGGGCTTGCTTTCCTAGTTCCATCCCTCCAGTGATGCAACGCAGAGGGGGCTTGCTTTCCTAGTTCCATCCCTCCAGTGATACAACGCAGAGGGGGCTTGCTTTCCTAGTTCCATCCCTCCAGTGATACAACGCATAGGGGGGCTTGCTTTCCTAGTTCCATCCCTCCAGTGATACAACGCATAGGGGCTTGCTTTCCTAGTTCCATCCCTCCAGTGATACAACGCAGAGGGGGCTTGCTTTCCTAGTTCCATCCCTCCAGTGATACAACGCATAGGGGCTTGCTTTCCTAGTTCCATCCCTCCAGTGATACAACGCATAGGGGCTTGCTTTCCTAGTTCCATCCCTCCAGTGATACAACGCAGAGGGGGCTTGCTTTCCTAGTTCCATCCCTCCAGTGATACAACGCATAGGGGCTTGCTTTCCTAGTTCCATCCCTCCAGTGATACAACGCATAGGGGCTTGCTTTCCTAGTTCCATCCCTCCAGTGATACAACGCAGAGGGGGCTTGCTTTCCTAGTTCCATCCCTCCAGTGATGCAACGCAGAGGGGGCTTGCTTTCCTAGTTCCATCCCTCCAGTGATGCAACGCAGAGGGGGCTTGCTTTCCTAGTTCCATCCCTCCAGTGATACAACGCAGAGGGGGCTTGCTTTCCTAGTTCCATCCCTCCAGTGATGCAACGCAGAGGGGGCTTGCTTTCCTAGTTCCATCCCTCCAGTGATACAACGCATAGGGGTTTGCTTTCCTAGTTCCATCCCTCCAGTGATACAACGCATAGGGGCTTGCTTTCCTAGTTCCATCCCTCCAGTGATACAACGCATAGGGGCTTGCTTTCCTAGTTCCATCCCTCCAGTGATGCAACGCAGAGGGGGCTTGCTTTCCTAGTTCCATCCCTCCAGTGATGCAACGCAGAGGGGGCTTGCTTTCCTAGTTCCATCCCTCCAGTGATACAACGCAGAGGGGGCTTGCTTTCCTAGTTCCATCCCTCCAGTGATGCAACGCATAGGGGGGCTTGCTTTCCTAGTTCCATCCCTCCAGTGATGCAACGCAGAGGGGGCTTGCTTTCCTAGTTCCATCCCTCCAGTGATACAACGCAGAGGGGGCTTGCTTTCCTAGTTCCATCCCTCCAGTGATACAACGCAGAGGGGGGCTTGCTTTCCTAGTTCCATCCCTCCAGTGATACAACGCATAGGGGCTTGCTTTCCTAGTTCCATCCCTCCAGTGATACAACGCAGAGGGGGCTTGCTTTCCTAGTTCCATCCCTCCAGTGATGCAACGCAGAGGGGGCTTGCTTTCCTAGTTCCATCCCTCCAGTGATGCAACGCAGAGGGGGCTTGCTTTCCTAGTTCCATCCCTCCAGTGATACAACGCAGAGGGGGCTTGCTTTCCTAGTTCCATCCCTCCAGTGATGCAACGCAGAGGGGGCTTGCTTTCCTAGTTCCATCCCTCCAGTGATACAACGCAGAGGGGGCTTGCTTTCCTAGATCCATCCCTCCAGTGATACAACGCATAGGGGGGCTTGCTTTCCTAGTTCCATCCCTCCAGTGATACAACGCATAGGGGCTTGCTTTCCTAGTTCCATCCCTCCAGTGATACAACGCAGAGGGGGCTTGCTTTCCTAGTTCCATCCCTCCAGTGATACAACGCATAGGGGCTTGCTTTCCTAGTTCCATCCCTCCAGTGATACAACGCATAGGGGCTTGCTTTCCTAGTTCCATCCCTCCAGTGATACAACGCAGAGGGGGCTTGCTTTCCTAGTTCCATCCCTCCAGTGATGCAACGCAGAGGGGGCTTGCTTTCCTAGTTCCATCCCTCCAGTGATGCAACGCAGAGGGGGCTTGCTTTCCTAGTTCCATCCCTCCAGTGATACAACGCAGAGGGGGCTTGCTTTCCTAGTTCCATCCCTCCAGTGATGCAACGCATAGGGGGGCTTGCTTTCCTAGTTCCATCCCTCCAGTGATGCAACGCAGAGGGGGCTTGCTTTCCTAGTTCCATCCCTCCAGTGATACAACGCAGAGGGGGCTTGCTTTCCTAGTTCCATCCCTCCAGTGATACAACGCATAGGGGGGCTTGCTTTCCTAGTTCCATCCCTCCAGTGATACAACGCATAGGGGCTTGCTTTCCTAGTTCCATCCCTCCAGTGATACAACGCAGAGGGGGCTTGCTTTCCTAGTTCCATCCCTCCAGTGATGCAACGCATAGGGGCTTGCTTTCCTAGTTCCATCCCTCCAGTGATACAACGCAGAGGGGGCTTGCTTTCCTAGTTCCATCCCTCCAGTGATACAACGCAGAGGGGGCTTGCTTTCCTAGTTCCATCCCTCCAGTGATGCAACGCAGAGGGGGCTTGCTTTCCTAGTTCCATCCCTCCAGTGATGCAACGCAGAGGGGGCTTGCTTTCCTAGTTCCATCCCTCCAGTGATACAACGCAGAAGGGGCTTGCTTTCCTAGTTCCATCCCTCCAGTGATGCAACGCATAGGGGGGCTTGCTTTCCTAGTTCCATCCCTCCAGTGATGCAACGCATAGGGGGGCTTGCTTTCCTAGTTCCATCCCTCCAGTGATGCAACGCATAGGGGGGCTTGCTTTCCTAGTTCCATCCCTCCAGTGATACAACGCATAGGGGCTTGCTTTCCTAGTTCCATCCCTCCAGTGATACAACGCATAGGGGGGCTTGCTTTCCTAGTTCCATCCCTCCAGTGATGCAACGCAGAGGGGGCTTGCTTTCCTAGTTCCATCCCTCCAGTGATACAACGCATAGGGGGGCTTGCTTTCCTAGTTCCATCCCTCCAGTGATGCAACGCATAGGGGGGCTTGCTTTCCTAGTTCCATCCCTCCAGTGATACAACGCATAGGGGGGCTTGCTTTCCTAGTTCCATCCCTCCAGTGATGCAACGCAGAGGGGGCTTGCTTTCCTAGTTCCATCCCTCCAGTGATACAACGCAGAGGGGGCTTGCTTTCCTAGTTCCATCCCTCCAGTGATACAACGCAGAGGGGGCTTGCTTTCCTAGTTCCATCCCTCCAGTGATACAACGCATAGGGGGGCTTGCTTTCCTAGTTCCATCCCTCCAGTGATGCAACGCAGAGGGGGCTTGCTTTCCTAGTTCCATCCCTCCAGAGATACAACGCAGAGGGGGCTTGCTTTCCTAGTTCCAGCCCTCCAGTTTCCTTTCATTTAGCTCATCAAGGTGAGGCGTGACAAGGTCCTAGCGCTCGCGCTGCGGGTGGTTTCATGCAGGTCAATTTCCTTCAGGCCTGCTTTTTAAAGTTGTATATCTTTACGAAGCTTGATAGCTTTGGGATTTAGAGATGTTTGTTATGGATGTTTATCCACTTGGGTAAAAAAGAAATCACACCTACCCCTGCTCGAACTCACCACTGCCTCACCCTGACAGTGTGGGTGTCGCATTCGGTCCATCAAAACACACATGTGGCCATGGGGATCTAGAGCGATGCAGCTCCGCAAAATGGAAGAAAACACAACACTACATATTTTGAAGGATAAAGGGGCAAAGCGGCTTCTGAAGTGAATGACTGGACATATCACCAAGGTCATCAATGCAAACTACATGACTATGACTAAATGTCATTGCTCCTGGTTTGTAAATGGTGGATGACTGGCCAGAAATCACTGTTTGTAATGAATGAGCACCTATTGTCCAGATGTCTAAACATTGCTGGATTTCTCCTGTTTTTGCGTTCATGACTATGGCTCTTAATGCAAGGGCTCCTCACCCTTGCAAGGCGTCTTAGAGCCAAGATTTCAAGATATCCCGGCTGCTAATTATAGCTGCAGCTACCCTGCACATACGCCAGCCCCCCCCCCCCCCCCCGGACTCGAGCGTCTTCCTCACACCCTTCACACTCTCGTCACCTCCTCGTGCAAGATGGGCATGAACATCCTGACATGAAACCACATCCCCCATCTACTACTCCCCCCTGCCCACATTCACAGACATTGCACCAGTAGAATCCTCCTGTTTCCATTTCAACCATCGTCACCCCATGCAGTCCATTCCCCCTTCCTTGGTTTCAGTCCATTATCCCTCATCCCTTATTCCTACATGGAGGCCCGTCGCCTTGTTTCTCATCCCTCACTCACACCTTGGTCACTCCCATTGCTTTCTGACCTGGGCCGTCGCCTTCTTCCTCACCCACTCACACCTTCATCACTCCCAGTGCATTCTCACCTGGGCCGCATCATCACAATAGGCCGCCCTTCCTTGTCAGGCGCAGGGTGCAGGAAATGCTTGCCTGGTCCAGCCTCGCTCTGGATCTCGTCCCAACGGATCAGGTGAGGTTTGTAATCTAGCCGCCTGCAACGCATTCAACATTGAATGATGTATTATGAGACCCTGATCTCGTCCCAGCAGATCAGGTGGAATTTAAATGTGTGACCATTTGTGACCATGCAGAAGATATTCCTTCGGGGGGGGGGGGGTAGGGGGGCAGGGGCCAGGTGCGCTTTGCCCTCTAGCTGCCAGCAATGCATTATAGCATTAAACATTCAAACAATGTAATACAAGAAGTTGATCTCGTCCCAGCGGATCAGGCGAGGCTTTTACCCCGACGCCGGCAAAACAGCAGAATTGTAAATGATACAAATGGGAAATCCACAGCTGTATGTATGGGTGGGCAGGTCTGGAGCGCGGGAGCTGAAGCGAACATCAGATTCAAGGACTTGCACATGGTAACGGGCTGACGGCAGCAGGGGGGGGGGGCATGCTCAACCAAAGAGCCAACCCTGCCCCTGATTATGACCGGGCATAGCGGCAGCCCTGACATGACACAAGCCTTTAGCCATGCCAAAACTTGAAGCTAAAAAGGCTATTGGGCAGTTGCGCGGACACTGTAAGAAAATTAATCTCTGGCCTCAAGGCAAGAACAGGAGCTGTGCCAAGGATGAGAGAGCTGCTGCTGCGATATGCATGACTCAGCCGGTGCCCGTGATAGTGAACACAACAGTGCTCGCGGTTCCAACAGCCGTGACGCATTCCCCAGGGCCGTGACGTGCCAGATGGGGTAATGATGCATTCCCTGAGGGCCTTAAGTGCTGAACATTGGGCCTTATTCTAGATGAGTGGGACAGACTTTTCCAACCAAGCCCAGACCTAAGCTTAACATGGTGCATATGAGGAGCCAGTCAGCTGTGGCATATGCAAGACATGCACAAGGAACATGCATTTGGCTTGTCGGAACTCCTGCGAATGTCCAGACAGCGATGCGCTGTTGCTACAGTTACAATGACTATGCACCCAATCAATAGCATTTCTAGTAAGGGCTAAGCAGTTTGAGTTATGGACAGGAGTAACCCAAAAATTGAAGTGAGCCCAGCCAGAGGGCCCAGCAGTGCTTGTCAGAATGTCTTCAGAAATTTGTCTAATCACCTCTAGGTGTCAGCAAAAACCGTAGTGATATGATGATTTGGTGGTACAATAATATTAGTGACAGAAAATCAACGTAGAATAAGAAATTGTGCTAATGGATTGGGAAATGGATTTGGCCATGTTTCGATAGCGATTCAATTTGCTTATTGGATGTTTTAGAGATGTTTTGAAAGAGGTAGCAATGAGCTAGCAGCACCTGGAGGTGGCCCTTTCCTCCGCTTAAACCCTCCATCGCGAGAGATATCGCTGGAGAATTTTTTCGCGCCTTACCTGGCTCGGCTCGAGTTTTGTAGGGGTCTCCGAGGGTTTGGGCGGTTAAATCGCGGTGATACCGATATAGATTGGTAATTATTTCCGCTGCATTTTATGTGGTGATGCATTTTGTAATTCCAATCACCAATCTATATCACCAAATCATCGTATCACCACGATATTGAATCTGAAGAAGAAATAACACATATCCTTGCAGGCATGCAACACATTTGAAACCCAGCACCTGTTTTTGAGCCCATGTCACACAGGCTGGACCCACCAAAGTGCTTATTTTTTTTAGCAAAGCAGAACAGTCGGCCGATGGTCAACCACCACTTGACACATGGGGCCCATGTCCTTCCCCTGGTGGCCCAGGTAGCAGGGCTGGCTGCACTAGACCCCCCCAGCCATAGGCCGCCACGCAGCAGAGTTCTAGCTGAGGCATCCTAAGTCACAGTGACCCACCAGTGCAGGGTGTCTGTCAGCATCTTGGTGGCCTTTTGCAGATTCCATGACCTGATCCATGTGAAAAAACGCTCCTTGAGTATGCAGAGGTACCGACGAGGGTGCATAATCAGTCATGATGGTTGAACATTGTGTATATGCAGTCACAATGGTCAGCAGCCAAGGAGGTGACATGCAAGCACTGCCAGGACAGAAGCGAAGGGCAACCTGTCATGCAAGCCTGGGGACACTCAGCCCCTGGCTGGGCACCGCCCCTCGAGTGGCTGTCACTCACCGTGCTCGCAGGTACCGCACGTATGTGTGCTCGTTGCAGAAAACCTTTAAACAAGCGTGTGCCTGCAATTTGAAAAAGGCACAGCGTCAGTGCTGCTGCAGGAAACACGGCGAGCGCCCGGCTCCGTCATGTGGAGCGTACTCAAATGCTCGGGTAACAGGTGAGAGTCCATGCCTCAAAGATTTCTTCCCCTGTATTCAACCCAACATTTTTCACCGCACCTCCACTATGCTCGCGACCTCCTTCTTCAATTGCTCCACCAGCCCCCCCTGCTGCGGCGTAAGACACTGGCTCATTATCCGTAAGCAGTGGTCCCCTTCTAACAGCACAGTATACAATATGTTATATGTGCAACGTCCAAGTTTCACCACACCGTAGCATGAACCTCAGTGTCAGTTCAAGTCGGTTGTCAGGGAGTAACCCGTAGTCGCTTCTGAGTCATACACGCCAGCTTCGTCGTCATGCACATGGGATGCATATTTGAACATGGGAAATAACTGCAAATGGCACACAATTTACGAAGTCCCAATCAGCTATGGTGAAGGGTGGGACATGTGATGTCCGTTAGGCACTGACGGCACGGTGTGGGACGCAGCACGTGCAGGACTGGATGCCTGTTAGATAGGAGGGTTCAGGGCGGTGGTTCAGAGCAGGTCAGGAGCACCGGTCAGGAGCACGGTTATCCATCCTGCGTGCCCTGCGTGCCGGCACGGAACACCTTTACCCCGCCCCAGTTCCCCACATTTTGACGGGGACCTCTTATCCGATATGCTCAAGCAACTAGAGCGTGTCTTGGGCGCTCATTTAGATTTTTTCTGCTCCCCAGATTTAGCAGCCTTGTCAGCTTGCCCGCAGCTGTGGCCATATTCAAGCCTTCCTTCTGCTCAGGACAGGCCAACACTGCTGTCAAGGACGAGATTTGCAACCTTTAGGTGTATGCTATCAGTATGGATCCTGATCCTGATGCTGATCTGCGGGCCCTATATATAGCCCTGAACGCTGACAGAGAGGATGCATCATTGGATCATGGTCATGGTGTGTGAGCCTGTGAGATTGTGAGGGGGCAGAGGGATTATAAAAGGTCATTTATAAATACCTGTAGAGTCCGGGGCAGTTGAATAATCATGTTCAAAATCATTGAGTTCCATACAGGTTCCATAAGAATGGGCAGGTGTGTAATAGCATTTGGCTGTGATCAAATAAACTCCCTGCTGTCATCCTGCATGATAAATTCTGCATTTAAATGTCTGGTTTTCTGAAATGTGTCAAGGATTTCATTACCGGTACTCGCGGGAGGTATCTCCCCCGATGCAAATCCGGTCTCAGCCCCCGGCCATGCCCTCCCCCGGCAGGCCGCAGCCGACGTATCTTATTTGCTTTCTTCATCTGAACTCTGGTGGTTCTCACAGCCTCAAGCTATTACCGGTATATTTCAAAATTCAAACAGCTGAATTGGCCACTGTTTGCTTGTGCAAGACCCATTAACTTAAAACATGTATTTCGTCTCCTTCAATGTATCTAATTACGGTAAAATCCTCTCTGGGTGTTTTTAGGGTTGGGGTAGAAGTAAAAAAAACTCAAGCCTACTGTAAATGACCCCCCCCCAGTACATTTCCTCTCAGACCTGTTTTTCGTTGCAGGAACAGACTTCATCCAAGACCTGCCGCCAATTCTTTTCAACAGGGACGAGCCGGCATCAGCTCCACAGCCTCTGTCCCCATATTTAACGCATGTAACGCAACCTGTGCAACAGCAGCAGGCTGACCTGTCTGTGAGCCTTGCTGGATTTCAATCGCTACAGCAGCAGCAGCAGCAGCAGGAGCCTCAGCTTGCATCTTTCCTGCATGGTACACCTCAGCAGGATCAGCAGCACCAGCATCAGCTGTTGCAGCATAGGGTTCAGGGGCAGCAGCAGCCGCCACCGCCTGTAGTGCCGCATACCGGTCCTGTTCGCCCCACTGTGAATCTTTGCCCCACGAGAGGCGGAGAAAGTGCCCTGGAGAGACTCCGCATGTCTCAGCTTAAGGGAATAGCGGACAAGATCCTTGCTCTTGCAGGACCACAGGCTGAAGGTGTGAATGATGCAGCTGAGGGAAGGCATGCGGACACCAAACGCCTGGACCCTGATCTGTCCTGTCACGCGCCTGAACTGTGGGATGAGAAGTGCTGGTTCCTTGCTGGGACAGGCATGAGGGGTCTCAACTGGAACCCTGGCGGTACAAGCGCGTTCCGGGCAGCGCCGATACCTGGTGAGATGCCAGCTGTGGGTGCAGATTACTTGTGTTCTGAAGCACAGTATCTGTTTGGATGCATGTGATTCCTTTAACAGCATTTTGAATGTGGAAGCTCTGATAAATATTGTGATGATGATTAACAGCATGTACTGGTGTGTCCCTGCTTCAAATCTGAAAGCTCTGATATATTGTGTGACACTTGTTCAGGCACGGACAACCAATTTTACGCTCTGAAACGGAGCGGGAAACAAACATTCGACAGCCTGGGCCAGAAGAAAAAGAGGTGCTGGGGTGTTTGAAATGGCCTAGCCTGGGTACCGTATTTGAAAAAGGCCGAACAAGGTGTTTAAGTGGGCTGGCCAATATATCTGAAATGGACTATCGGTAGCAGGGGACTGGTAGCTTGGCTATTTTGAATAAAAACCCAGGGTATTTGAAATGGGCTAGCCTGGGTATTTGAAATAGGCCAACCTGGGTATTAAAATAAGCTTATCAAGGTTTTGAAATTGGGCAGGCCATGGCATTTGAAATGGACTAGCTTGGCTTCTTTAAATATAAAATATGCTAACCAAGGTTATTCAAAATGGGCTAGCCAGGGTATTTGAAATGGACGAGTCTGGCTACTTGGAATACGCGAACCAAGGTGGTAGCCAGGGAATTTGAAATTAGCTAGCCAGGGTACCGGTATTCAAATTAAGCTATTCACGGTATTTTAAATGGTCTGGCCAAGCTATTTGAAATCAGGGGGATCCCCCTGGATCCCCCTGATTTGAAATATATTTTCCAGGCCAGGGCAAATGGAAATGGAAATGGATAGACCGAAACTGAAAGTTAGCATTTTTTTGCACAGGATGATATGTCTCTGGATGAAGGTGCGGGAGATTGCTCCTCAGATAGCTTTGTTAATAATGGGTCACCACCTGGGATCGGCAGGAATGACAAGTCCTGCCTCTCCCGTATGTATGTATGAAAAAACAGGATAATCAGCCATTGGGTCGTGGGAGTTCGTCACCAGCTGCAGCTGCCAAAGCAAGTAAAGACTGAGGACAGTGTCGCCGAAGCCTTCTCATTGCCAAGCATCCAAGAGGCTGCCAGCAGCAGCAGCAGCAGGGGGCGGCAGCTGGGGGGGCCAGCTGCTGATGAGCCCTGCATGCTGCCGCCCGAGATCCTCTCCCTTTTGACCGAGCTGAAGTCGGAGAAGTATGTGAAGGACAAGGAAGCCTGGACCTACAAGACCTTTCCAGAAGTTTCGTACTGGCAGTGCGATGAGGTCAGTTTGTTTGCTAGCCATGCATGGATCCCAGGGGTGGAAGCAGAGGGCTTATTTCTTCTCTATATATAAACATGATACGACATAGCCACATAGGGCATGGATCAAGGGGCGTGGATCATCCAGCTTGATTGGATGTCCTGTGTCCTCCTGGTGCGTCAATGCAGGATAGAAACAAGAGAGCTGCGCTTGCCTGTGCCATTGCGCCTTGGGGTTCGCATTTCTTGTTACAGCATGAACGGATTCACCCTATAGCCTATTTCAAAAGGATCAGGCAGTTTGAACGTTTGTACCCGTTGAGGGCTTAGCTTGGGATCCATCCTGCCAGCATGGGCTGAGAGGGCTATAATCCATGCTGCTCCGATTCATATCTAATTGAAATTGCCGGATGCTATAAATAAATATCTCAATCCATGACCTAAGCTGCTTTTCTTTCATGACAATCGTATTAAGCCTTGATCCTATCATGCCATAATTGCAGAGAAATCGATCCTATCCAACGATCCTATCATGCCGTGATTGCAGAGAAATCGATCCTATCCAACAATCCTATCCTGCCGTGATGGCAGAGAAATCGATCATTCACCTGCCACTGTCCGATTGACGGATCATTTGCAGGTGGAGGATGAATCTTTGAAGCGTGCCAGGTCAGCATCAGGAGAGCTGGGAGGCAGCCTTACCGCCCCCCTCTCAGCTGGGCCGGCTTCCATCATGACGACCGCCCATAGCGCCCCTCCCGCTTGGTCACTGCGATCTCCCACCCAGCAGCAGCAGGAGCCGACTGCTGGAGCCAGCATGCAGTTGGCGGTGGTAGCCCATGGCGCCCCTCCCGTTTGGTCACTGCAATTTCCCACCCAGCAGCAGCTTCAGCAGCAGGAGCTGACTGCTGGACCTAGCATGCAGTTGGCGGTGGTAGCCCCTAGCGCCCCTCCCGCTTGGTCCCTGACCTCTCCCACCCAGCAGCAGCAGCAGGAGCCGACCGCTAGAGCGTATCAGCCTGACTCCTCGGCTGTGTCCTATGAAGCAGCGGCATGGACCAGTAGACCTCTGCCCTACATGCCTCCTCGTCCTGAAGACGAACTTGCCTATGCACTGATTGATGCCATTCACGGGCCCGGGCATCCCCTGGCGCCGCAGCTGCTTCAGACGCAGCCGGGGCAGTCTCATGCAGCAGCAGCGGGGCAGCAGCTCCAGCCGACCACAGCTGAGAAGCTGGAGGTATACATCAAGGCGTCGGACCATTTTCGCCAGCTGCTTCATTCACGAGAGTGCGATGAGGAATGCCTGTGCAACCTGAAGCTGCCGGAGCGGCCGCCCTCCCTTCCACAAACGCCGCGACCGGCAGCAGGAGTGGCAGCAGGAGCAGCAGAGTCGGAAGTAGCAACAGGAGTTTTTATGCACGATGAGGGCGCAGCAGGATTAGGCATCCTTAGGCAGGCAGGGATGCCGGTTGAATCAGTTGCACCGTCTCTCGCGGCCCCACTCGGCCAGCAGGCATCGGCTTCGGGGCAGGACAGTGACTCTTCAGGCTCCAAGTCATACTCGCCCCCGTTCCTGCATTGGCTGCTGGTACCCAAGAAGGGTCAGCTGTGGGATTTGGACAACGAGAGTGGGCCTGCTCTAGATCCCAAGCTTCAGATCCTGCTGCTGGATGTGGTCAGGGACCATGTGGAGTCGGCCGCGCTCGATAGACTCCTGTGTCAAAGAGACAGGTGCGCATTGTGGGGGGGCTGAAAGAAATAGGATCAGCTCCTTAGGACAGGGAGAACAAAAAAGTCGGATCTATGAAGACGATGCAAGGCAGGGTACGCCCAGGGGGCATGGATTGATGGGGCATTGGTATGTTTCTGAACGTGGTGCAGTTTGGCTAGTCTAGCCAAGGATGAAAGCTATGCCCCCCCACACCCTCCTTGGGGTGATGAAGGGTGAAAGGCATTCAGGAATAATGTTGCTCAGGGTGGATGCCTGAATCTGTCGTGTCTGTAGCTTGATGTTCCTTTTAGTCTGCAAAGGTTCCCCGCTTCTTGTTCAATTCAGGAATATTTCCCAAGTCCCAACATAATACCAAACCACCCCTTCACAAACTGAATTGCGTCTGGAGTGTTGTCGCTCAGTTGTACCTCATGATTCAAATTGCCTCGTCACATGCTACAACTTCAATAGTCGAGAGGTTAGACCTGATGATATAGCAGGCTAAAAGGGTTTGCTTAAACCAGGCTAGTACAATTCTAGGACATAGAATTATAGGACATTATAACATAGCTGTGCCCCAAAGACGGAAATTTACACTCCTTGTCCTGTCCCATCCATTCCCGTCCACTCAGTTTTGCCGCGTCAGGCCTGAACCGCGCCTGTGCTGTTGCCGAGCCGCTGCTGGTCCATTGGCTGCTGGGGGACCCCCTCCGCAACGGCCTCCCCGCTGGCGGTGGAGGGCAGCCCGGAAGACCTCCTAGCATGGCTCTGGCTGGCCTGCCCAACCCGCACAAGCCTAGCAGGGAGCTGCTACTGGCCTTCTCCAAGAGCGGCTGGCTTGCACTGCACGAGGCATGCAGGTGCGTGACTGCGTGTCTCCTCAAACGTTGGTACTCCTGGACACAATTTATGTGATATTTGAACCCCATGACAAAATGAGCAAATGTGTGAGAAAACTGCAGAAGTTGCTGCCCCAGCGGGGGCCTCGAGTTGGGCTTCAATCTTTTGTAAGGGCAGCAGGTTGTGAAACAGCATTTATAATTAAATCAAATGTTGTCAACTATTATGCATGTAAGTGCTGCCTATAGTCTATCGGCAGTAAGTGTCACCCTACCTACCTTTTGACCTCGTACTGTCTGTGTGCCTGTGCCCAGGAACGGGCATGTAGACAATGCCATTGCTTTCATACGAGCATTGGAGATAGAGTTTGAGGGCGACATGATGAGGTGAGCTGATGGTGGCCTTGCAATTCGGATGCAGCTTCAGGCCTTGGCGAACCTTGCTAGGGCAGCAGCGTGCAGCTAATCAGCTCATCCATGCGAAACCCTGGCTTACTGGCGCCTAAGAGAGACCTAGCCTGATTCTTGTCCCTTTGTGCTCACGAGGAAACCAAGCTAAAAGTTATATCATTTTGTGATGCCGGGCCCTTCCGATTGCCTGCTTGCAATTGTGAACCTCTGTGGCCTGTTTGGGCCTTGCTTGAATGGATCAAACCCCCTGCGAAAGCTTCTGAGACATTATTGATTACTCTGTCACATATGCCTGTTGGCAACCTTTGCCTGAGTACCGTGCGATGTGGAAATCTAAAATTTGAATCCATCCTTTGCCTTCATACAGATACAGAGTCCAGGATGTCCTGTACTCCTTAAAGCACAACAAGTTCTTCAAGAAAAAAGGCGGCGAGGAGGTGTTGAAGAAGGCATGTGACACCTTAGGCTACAGCGTTAGGCCTGCTCCCAACGGCTGGTCGGACAAAGAAAGGCTTGTACGAATGCTGAAAGGGCTGGCAATCAGAAGCTAGATTGGATCCAGCTTGGAAGTGTTACCTTACTGCCTGATAGAAATTTGCATGACATATGCCAGAGATCTCGACAGAAATTTGTGTTCGGGAGTGAGCGCCCCGGCTAAAGTGTGGTTCAGAGATTAATCATGCTAATTCATATGATGGCTGAAAGTTGCCATGGGCCTCACTCCACTGCTAGAGCGACTCTAAACTCGATCTCAGGATTTAGGGACTCGCATAATTTGACGATCATACTGTGGCGATGTACTTCACCTGGGGCCCGTTTGTACCGGGGCAGGCTTGGGTGGGAGGCTCTGACTTTTGTTGAGGACGTAGTAGGCATTCTTAAGGCCTAGTTTGTTGCTTTTATTTGCCTTCTTGGGGAATAAGCTTGAGAGGGGCAGCGATACTTCAGACTGTCTTTTCCTTTTGGGGGGATATTTCTTGCTCCTTTATGTTCTTCTCCTTCTTTCCCTCTTACCTAATTTTCTCCCAACGGGACAGTTGGGCGCCCTCGTGACCGAGCCTTTTTGAGCAGGGCCCAGAGGTGTGATGTCATTGACCTAGGGCCCAATTCCACTAAGGCGCTCGCCCGAACCTGTTCCGGTGGCGGTTTATCCGGTTTCTTTAACCGTTCTGCATGCAGCCACGCTGGCCCAAAAATGGAAGGGGACAGCGTTAATAGGAGCTTAGCAACTGGCTAGCCGTAGGTGTTCTACGTGGCAGGTCGTTTGAATTTGTGCCTCACGGATCTAAGACAGCGTGCAGTTCAACAGAACACCATAGGACGCACATGGTGCAGTGTTGCAATGACCTGATGGGGACACTGAAGGAGTTGGAACGGGGAGCATTTGTCCCTGAACTGTCAGGCAGTCCTTGATATGAAGCCGCTCCCCGTCCGAGAGGTGGTAGAGCTGGTGGACACACGCAGGCACAGCTGGAGGTGTCTGGAAGAAGAGACCCCAGGAACCCTATCACTGGACAAAGGTTAGTGGCTGCCTAGCACGCCCGGTTCAAGCCCAAGGCAGGCATTTAATAGGACATTGTCCTTTCTTTGAGCGTGTGTGTGAGGGGGGTCCTTTCCTTTTTGCTCCTCTCTTGCTTTCCCACCTCTCCTTCATTTTCACCTTGTTCTGGACAGGAGTCTACAGGGGCGAGGAACCCTTGCACCGCCTTTCCTTTGAGGCGTGGAGAGACATTTTATTTGATATCTTTTTCCCCCTCGCTGTAAAACTATCGTTCTCCCAACTTCACTGTTGGGGGCCCACGCGGGCATTTTCAGCAGGTCCCAGAGGTGTAACGTCATTGACAAAAACACCCTGGGTACGCATGTGGCCCTAATCGGTGGCTGAGAAAAAGAGAGCAGTAATAACAAAATGGAAGACGGCCAACAAGCGCTCACACAGCTGCAGCTACTCGAGCGTTAAAAGTTAAATTTAGGTCAGAGGGAATTGTCCACCTCTGTACTCCACTAGCTTCATACCACCATCGGCCATCGCAAAAAAACGACAGCAACACTTCCGGAGTTCCGGCACTAGCAGCAGCAACACAGCGACACTTCCTCACATCCATCATATATATTTCCAAATGCTATCAGTCTCCAACTTCGGATTAGGAGGTCAATAAAACATAGTGCCCTCTGGACACAAGGAGGGCACTTGAGCTGGAGGTTCCTCATTAAGTACGATTGGTCTCACTAAAATAACACAAGGAGACTACCACATAGATCATCTACGAGCCTAACTCAGAGGGAATCAAGCAGCAAAACGTCATGAACACGCTCCATGGAGCTAGCATCTCCCGTGCGCAGGCAAGGCAAGCCTGTTTCCCAGTGATCATACTTGCCGGCAGTTTCCAAAACTACAGATCCGTAGAAGGAAGGCATAACACCTAAGTCACTTCAACTGACTGACTGGTCGTAAAAAAAATAGGTTACACAAGTAACCTGTCACTAACATCACTCAACTAAACCCTTAACATGGAAATGATCTCCAACCTCAATGCAACTGTGAAGCGCCAAACATTTGTCTGCCCCGATTAATGAACTTGTATCCCATCATGGGGCGCGTAGGGGGTTGGATGTCAACAAGGTCGAAATCATTCATATGCTTGCCATGGAGAGGCACGCCAACAGGCGCCCAGAGGAACAACCAAGCCTAGTTAGTTGCGCCCCCTTGCCCCCTAGTCGTCCAAGTCTCATGCATCAGTCAGACAGTCACGCACTGTGGCCCTGACCGGTACTGATCTTAAGCAGAGCTGCTTGACAGCCTCGTCCGAAGGTTAGACCATCGTCCCTTGGGAAGCCTCATGCTGGTTTAGTCCATCCTCTTGTGCTTCCCAGTATGGAGCTGCTGGGCTGCCTGGGCCAACAAGTCGACCGGTGTGAGACCCACTGTATAATTCCGTAATGCAGTCACGTTGACGATACTTTTGTTGTAAGGTGTTGGACGCCATGTTGCAGATGCCTGTGCATGGGGGCCACAATGGTGTAAGCTCTCGTTGTGCCCAAAGAAAAAAATGAAGGAGTCTGAGGGACGTTCAAACTTAACCCTTAACCCTGAAACCCAACATAACAGATTGCGATGTACAGTGTCTGCGCATTTACCCAACAACTAAGCAGTGTGAACATAGAACATGGAAACGACAGGAAGACTCGAAAGACGACGATTCCAAGCTTGACATCAGGAATGGTATGGGCAAGAATGTGCTTTCAGATTGCCTTCCTGCAAAAATAGTGTTTAGGAGGGGTGCAGAAAAACAAGCCAGGGGTGCGCGTCTAGCTGCGCAGATTTGAAATAATTAAGATCCTGGAAAGTTGGGCGGAATCGGTAACGAAATATGTCAGAATCAGGCAGTGCGCGGACAAATCAACAATTAAAATGTATCATGCGGGGCTTAACAAACAATTTAAAGATCCTTGAAGGCTTTACACTGTTAAACAAGTATTTTTCTTAGGGGTGCGGCAGGCTATTCAAATGTATGGTACCAGTTTTGAGATTTGCATTTATCTCAAACAAACATAACAAACAAACAAAAGGCATACACTCACTTTTGCAATATTGCGGTCTCCCCGCGGCCAACATCATTATTTTATGCCAGCTTGCATTTTCAGTGAAGTCATCTCCCTAGGCTGCCACCATCAATTAATCTACCGGTGGGGTTTGTTTGTGTATCATTTGTTGGAAAGTAAGATAAGTGAAATTGGTAAATGGGGGAATATTGGGGGGCAAATAGTGAACCAGACAAAATCATCACAAAAATGATTTTGTCAGAACACATCGACCCACTGGTTCTGAAGCAGTCGTTGCTGCTAGGGGCAGGCTCTGCCCTTGCCCCTGCCTCGGCCCCTACACGATCAACTGCTTCACATCATCCCTCGACCCTCATTCTAGTGCCCAAGTATAACACAATATTTTTGGGAAGCCTCGAGAAGGGGGTAAAAACGAGACTCAAGCCCGATGCTTCGCGACTAATCAAGCTTTATATTGAGAGGGCATGTCTTAAAACAAATCATACAGACACTATTTGACTCGCTTACATGAGGATTCCATGGAAAATAACGTGAGCTGCAAGGCACAAGGTTAAAAAACACATTTTCCCTACATTCATGCCAGTGAGAGTGTGCAGAAGTCCTAAGAGAAGACGGATACCAATCCAGACTGATGGTGCAGCATTGGCTCTGAAACTCACGTTTGAGGCACACTCTGCCCGCTGCGAGCCTCGACGGAACCCGTCCAACCCCTCCTCCTGGACAAGCAGCGCACGCTTGGCACCTACACCAGAAGTTGCGCCTGTCTTCGGCGACGACGAAGCAGTCACAGATGGCGTAGCTGGGCCGTTATCATCCTCAAAATCTTCATCAAGACCAGGGGCTGAGGAGGGTGGCTGAATGGAGGACGGTGCCATTGACCTCGGTGCAGCACCCGATGTGTCAGAAGTAGACAGGATGGGCTTGTCAGGACCGGCGCTGAAGCTGCTGACAGTTCCAGGAGCAGGTGTGGCTGCAGGAGCTAGTACATCCGCAGCTGGCACTCCCCCGATACTTGCATTACCCAGATTTTCCCCATCGGACCCACTTTCCACCGGCTGGGCGTCGATGAACAGCTGGTCCGCCCCTGGCAAGTCGTACTCGGTGAGGACGGGGCGGTACGTGCCCAGGATCTTGTTCATTGGGTAGGCGATCTGAGGGCCCGTGCTGTTCAGGGAGCTCGGATAGCGATCAATCTTGATGCCGTACCTGGGTGTGAGTGAGAAGCAAACGGTATGAGAGGCATGATCGAGGCTGGGAGAGAGGCAAACGTGCTCGCCTTCTCCCAGCTGCCTGCGAAGACCCCAAGCGCACCCCAGCTATTTTCCCTGTGTTTGCCTCTCAGGTTAACAAGGGTCGGGCGGCCAGCCTCACGCTTTGTGAAGTCGGAGTAAAAGAAAGAATAGTGATGGCAATGGCCTTGAAGAGGCTCGCGGGAGGCGAGCGGATGGCATCTACACCAGCTGCACTAACAAGCATTCAACCCATATTATGACACATTATGTAAAAATGACTCGTTATGTAGCACAGCCGCGGCCATCATATCACCATCCCTGTCTGACAGCAACATCAACACCTGGCTAGAAGTCACCCAGTAGATGCCTTGATGGCAGTGAGCAGTTGCATGGACCTTGTGCATTAACGCTTGCACTTGATCGTACGTGTTTGCTTCTACGCCTGTACATGCTACTACATTGGTTTTCCTACGGGGTTGCAGGTATAGGGTTCTACCCGTGACTCACCCTCATTTATATGCCTGCAACGTTTTAAGGTACCGTATGGGGTTCTACCCATGACTCACCCACATTGGTATCCCTACGGGGTTAAAGTTTTAGGGTTCTACCTGTGACTCACCCGTCCTCGTCGAATGAGTCGTTGTGATTTGCTGTCCAGAACATGGCACCCGCCAGGGCCCCGTTAGAACTCTGCGAGTGCACCATCAGCTGCCGCACCACCTCAATCACCACCTTGAGGTCTGCAGACTCGCTTATCCTGGAGCACATACCATTGTTTTTTGAAAATGTGAAGGGTTAGGGGCTGAAATCTACCAAACCTCTGCTAGCACGTTACAGTCCACTGCCTCAGGCTTCATAGCGCACTTGTAATAACGGTATATTCCGTCGCAGGTCTGTCATAAGCTTAGCTCCTTGCCCTGTACCGTATGGGGATTTACAGTTACAGTCAAGCATTTCCACTTTTTTGGCCCCAAATCCTTCAGGTTGGTGCTTTCCTGTGCCCAAACCTTGCTCCTTAGGATTCTAAATTTCCAAACACATATTTTGCTACGATGTAACTAAATTTGCCTTGAGTCAGAGATGTCGTGCGATCTAGCGAAGCATGGAGAGATGAGGGGATTCGAGGATTCAGGGTGCTGAGGTAGATTCAAATCCTCAAGGGGGTCAAAGCAATACATGTGTGCATGAACAACTTGCATCATGCATCTTTAAAATTTGAATCAGCCCACTGCTGACTCATCAGGCCATGCTTTAGTCTGACATTTGACGTCAACATTTTGAATCAAGCTTTTGCTGACTCACCACCAAGGTAAATGAATCTGGATTCAACGTTCCTACTATTGTATGTGAGCGCATGCTAGCTCGCCACCAAGTCAGCCCATATCTACATAATTAGGATAAGTGTTCTCTCGCAGGTTCCCAGTCAGTAGCTAGGTAGCAGCTCCTACTGGTGGTTTCCGTACAAACACCACCAGCAGCCACTAACCTCCCATGGCCTCTAATGCAGAATTTTCCTGGTCTCAGGTCTGGGCGTCAATGTGGGCTGGGTCACAGGGTCTTGGGCACCCACACCTGAAGGTAAATCTCACGATCTCAGCCCACACCCCCCGCCATATTTCGATGCTTGCACCTCAACGACTGCAGCCCTCCCAGGCATATTCGCCCATAACCTACTCAAAACCTACATGCAAACATTGCGAACCAGACCATTTCCCAGGCATGCTGTTGCTACAAAGCTAACGCAACCACCCACAGCCTTTTGCGATAGAGCCAGGCAGAGCAAACCGGAGAGAGACCGCCAACCATAATTTGAAACAGACACGAGCCAACTGACAGAAAAACAAAGCAAAAGAGACCACAAAAGAAGCATTAGCGACCAGCCAACAACCACAGAAAGCCAAACAGAGAACCCTGTCCATCTGTTTTCCGAAGTGCGTTACCCCTGTTGCTATCTATGTTCCCGTTGGGATACAGCTAACCGGTATCACTTATGACCCATCCAAAGAAGCCCCTGTTGGGTTTAAATTTTGAGCACTCACCACCAAGTCAGCCCAAACTCCTCCAGGATGATCGGCTTGTGGACATCTCTCACGTTGACCTCCAGATGGATCTAGGACAAAGAACAACACACTCGTGGTACCGTAGATGATTTCAATTGAAGTCCCAAGCCAATGGGATCATTGTCTGCGTTGCATGCTGACTCATCTCAAGATTCCTTTTATTTACCTCTACAAGGATCTAGAAGATGGAAAACATGAAACCGTTCCCCGACCATGTCAATTTTCACACTGATGCACAGTCTGCCATGTTGTAGCCACTCAGGCAGTAACAGTATTTGCATCCTGTGTCTACACTGCATACCTGAGAGGCTATCAAGGGCTATGAACGACATTTGAAATGAAGCATATTATGCTGCTTAGTTGCCACCTGGATGCAATGCACCAACCAGTTGATATAGCACTGGATCACCCAAGTCCTGAACCCTATGGTGCTTGGCCTGTAGCATATCATGCTGATTAGTTCTCACCTGAATGTATTGCACCATCCAGTTGATATAGCACTCAAAGGTGCAGTACAGCCAGTCAGGGTCTCCAAGGTAGGATCGGCCAACCTGCAAGGAGTCACACGAGTGCCACAGAGACATCAATGGCCGGGTGTGTGCATCCACCGCATCACCCTTCTTGCAGCAAAGCCAGCCGGGGTCTCCTTCATGCAATCATGGAAGTTCAGCACAAACATCAATCGCCAGGTGCATCAATTATGGTCAATGTAAAAAAAAAACATCTTGCACCGAAGCCAGTATGGGTCTCCTTCATGCAACTGTAATAGACAGAGAGATATCAATGAAGAAGTAGCCTTGATACGCAATAACATAAGCCATGGATGCAAGCAACGCCCGTCCCACAAGCATGCAAGTGCCACACAAGTACCAACTACTGACTACCGACTACCAACCAAGTTTCCCAAAATTGGAACTTCCAATGAAATTCCAATTCACGGTTATTCACGGTTAAGGGCAGTGCCCATCCTACTGCCTTTCAAGCCCGAGACACGTTAACTTCCAACTTCTAGGTTTGCACAACGCCATGCAGTCATTAAAAACTACCGCTACATGCAGATTGGGGCTTCAAAAGCAAAACGATCATAATCCTATCTTACGGTCATGAGACTTAATCCTATGGACACCGATCCGAATCTAGGTTTGTGACACTTGATCCTCTTGACACCGATCCAATTTTAGGGTTAAAGAACACTTTATCCTCTTGACACCGATCCAATTTTAGGGTTATAGAACACTTTATCCACTTGACACCGATCCAATTTTAGGGTTAGGACACTTGATCCTGTTGGCATCAATCCAATTTTAGGGTTATAGGAAACTTGATCCTGTTGGCCCTTCACCTACAGGGATCTCAGGAATGTTTTCCATATGCCTCCGATACACGTGGAGGGTTGATACGTCCAAGTCATCGAGTTGAGCAATGGCACGCCAGTCTTCACCTACATGATTTGGAAAGATAAGGGACATGGTGTTCAATTGGACAGAAATCCAAAACAGTGTGTGGGTTTGTGTAACACAATGGCAAGCCTGCCAATTAGCCTGCCTGATAATTTGTGAAAATTGGTAGTCGAAACCTGACGTTAGACTCTTTGCCTTCGGCACGGATGATACGTGGCAATGTACGGGGTTGCTGTTTGGCTGCTGGTAGCAGCCTGGTGGGGCCCACGAGAACTACACCGTGCTGAAGGCACCGACACCTATATAACTAAAACAGATAACGTAAGCCGCCATTGCCCAACCAGCTAGCCTCACTCTTGTTTCATGGCAACGGTGCGGATGTGGCTTCGGCCCCGAGCTGCGCTGTTCCCTCAGCCCACACGCCCCTAGGGGGTCGTAGTTTTTTTCTTTCTTTGTTTCTTTCTTTAGGCTGTGCCACACACCAACCTGCTTGTCTTCAAGGTGTGCCTCCGTTTCAGTTTCGGGCCCGCTCGTAGAATGGCAGCCAGTTTGCAAACAGTGGGGGCACACGCAATGAGCAGGCCCTGCAATGACTCATGCCCGAGGCCTCAGGCTGATTCATAGGTATGCCTGCCTGCCTGTCCGCCTGCTGGGCCTTAAAATTGGGCGAGGTGCTGCTTGTGCGTTCGTGGGCCTTACTTACATCTTCTATAATTCCTTCCATTTGATAGTATAGCTGGCACTACCATGGACTGTAAACCGCAGTAGTGTTGTAGCCGAGGTCCTCGAGCCACACACGTCTCAATTCACCATCACCAAGTCATCACGAAGTTAAGAGTCTTGGACGAGATTTGTTCCTGACATCTTATACACCATCACATGGCCCCTAGCAACCAAGTCCGCCAGTATTCAGCTGCCAGAGGATATTCTGAACAAAGTGGGGTGGTGCTCGAAACCCAAGGTTCCTCGTTGCCCTCAAGGTCAAAAATGCCGGGGGATAGATTTTCAACCCATGGATACCGGCAAATTGATGTTCAGGTTTTGCTGGGTCACAACCTTCATCTACTCAAAACAGCAACGACTGAGCTCTTTCCTGATATCTTACATCCTTAGCAGAGCATGGTGCAAAGGGGGCATGGTGTAGCAATGTCTGGATTGCTTAAGCCTCGTTGGCTCAACGGTAGCCGCCCAGCAGCCCCCTCAACTGTGACCCAGAACGAGGCAAAGAGCGCAAAAAAACAAGCTTTGTTTTGTTCAAAGGCCTAAGCCTGTTGCCTAGCAGTTGGGTCCCGAGTCGTCACTTAGTCCATGTGACAGTCCGTCAGATTTCCTCCCACCTTCACACTGAGCGCCGGCCCCGGGGTTGTACATGTGCAGAAAATCTTTCCGGTCTGGCATGAAGAATCCTGCAAAAAATCGTAGGAGGGGAAGTTAATCCGGTTAGGGATGAAAAAATCCTAATAACTTCTCTGTAAGCAATGTAAGAGTTGGCAGTGAACTGGAGCCCAAGCAATGAAGTCTGCAGAGATCTTCCCATAACATAAGACGGTTTTCCAGGTCAAAGCGCATGATGCAATATGTCACACATTAATTGATGTAAAGGTGCAGAAGTAAGGTTGTTCAAGCGACACTTCAGCTACGACCCAGCCAGAGGCTTGCATGGCTTGATAAAGCAAGGCCTAATGCTTGGGCGGCCATCCATCTCAGCCCCATTGGCCCTTCCACCCGCCAGCCCTACAATCCCATGGTCATGAAGTGGTTCAGCCTTGGGGCCAAAGTCTGCAATTTCCTAGCACCTGAAATTCTCATGTAAAACACAATATCACTCAATGAGCAGATTCCAAGGTCCTAAGGTAATTCCTGACTTAAGGGCGGGGTGCAACAGCATCTCACAAGCAGACAACGTTGTCAGTTTCTCACCCTCAGTGCCAATGAAAATAAAAGTATTTCTTACCCTCAGTTCCCAAGGTGATGAGGTGGTTGGGGTCTTCCGAACGAAGGTGCGCCATCATCTCTTTCATCCATGTGTGAACATGACCCTGGTTGACAGGGTCTTGACAGCCTACAGGGGAAATTCAAATTTGCAGGCGTTTCTTGATCAAACCGAATTACCACGCGGTAGCAAAAACGTGACAAAAGTGTCCATTCGGAACAACAGCAGTGTTAAGACTGCCGGTACTCAGCCCTCATGACTACGCCCTGCTCAACCTGTATGCGAGATGCCGTCCTGCTTAGATGTTGAGAGGTTGATTGAATGCTGGCCATGCCATTAATGCCAATGGCCCTACTACAAGGGTGCACCTGACATTGGCGGACACAGGCCCCATGCGCATTTCGACGCCCCAAAGCCAGTATACAAATGTTAACCTGGCATAGTACATCTGAAAGACATCTGGAAAGCCTCGGGAGGGAAGCCGGGATCGCCTGCATTTGAATTCTAGCCGGGATCCCCTGCATTTGAATTCTAGCCGGGATCACCTGCATTTGAATTTTAGCCAGGATCACCTGCATTTGAATTCTAGCCGGGATCCCCTGCATTTGAATTCTAGCCGGGATCACCTGCATTTGAATTTTAGCCAGGATCACCTGCGTTTGAATTCTCGCCGGGATCACCTGCATTTGAGTTCTAGCCGGAATCCCCTGCATTTGAATTCTAGCCAGGATCACCTGCATTTGAATTCTAGCCAGGATCGCCTGCATCTGAATTCTAGCCAGAATCACCTGCATTTGAATTCTAGCCAGGATCGCCTGCATCTGAATTCTAGCCAGAATCACCTGCATTTGAATTTTAGCCAGGATCCCCTGCATTTGAATTTTAGCCAGGATCCCCTGCATTTGAATTCAAGCCAGGATCCCCTGCATTTGATTTTTAGCCAAGATCACCTGCATTTGAATTCTAGCCAGGATCGCCTGCATTTGAATTCTAGCCAGGATCACCTGCATTTGAATTCTAGCCAGGATCGCCTGCATTTGAATTCTAGCCAGAATCACCTGCATTTGAATTCTAGCCAAAATCACCTGCGTTTGAATTTTAGCCGGGATCGCCTGCATTTGAATTTTAGCCAAGATCACCTGCATTTGAATTCTAGCCAGGATCGCCTGCATTTGAATTCTAGCCAGGATCACCTGCAGTTGAATTCTAGCCGGGATCGCCTGCATTTGAGTTCTAGCCAGGATCACCTGCATTTGAATTCTAGCCGGAATCACCTGCGTTTGAATTCTTGCCGGGATCACCTGCATTTGAATTCTAGCCGGGATCACCTGCATTTGAATTATAGCGAGAGCAGCAATGGACCTACATACTGAACACAACACCTTGCCACCTCAGCGTCCTGAACGTCAGACCTGAACCCCGAAGCCTGCACACTTGTGAGCTGATTTCCTGTTTTCACGATCCCACTTAACCCTCAACCCTAATTCCTTAACCCACCTGGGCACCTTGGCTCGTTCAGCACGTCCCAGGCCATAATTGCCGGGTCATCTGAGGGCGGGGGAGGGCAGCAGGTGAGGGTTTCAGGAGGTGGGAAATCTCAATATGCAGTAACGGTCACGTAGCAATCCCAGGTCGTATGAAGCAGGCGAGAGGCAGCAGAGGTCGGAAGATGAAACTGCTAATTGTCTATGGAGACGTAGGCTTTGCCCGTAGCTGCTGTCAAGGCAGGCTGCGCCCCTTGTGCACTGTCCCGGTCGGGCACCGTGTTGAGATTGGAATGCCCTGCACACGTTATTATAGTATCAGTTTAGCTCACACCAGAATATCAGCACAAAATGTATCATGCCTAGGCAATTGAAGTGTACTGTTCCTGCTCAGCCAACGCATGCACACAGCGGCGTTTTTATTCGAGTTTCGATGGAAGCGAGGCATCACTTACGATAATAACAAAGGGCGCAAGGCATATGCACGGGACAGGATACGGACAGAAAAATAGAGCATACAATGCAGGCAAGGCATATGACCTGTGCAGGTGTGAAAGGGGGTATAATGAGGGGGGGGTGAGTAGGGCTGAGGAAGTCGAAGAGGGATGAGGAGGGCGAAGGGGGATGGAGGAGGCTGAAAGAGGGAAAAAGGGAAATGAGGGGGCATGAACAGGGGTGCAGGTTTTTGACCAAGATTTCACCTTTACGGGGCCGACCTGCTGCCGCCAACGGCTCAATTGGGACAACATCTGCACTGGCCTACAGCAGGTGGCTTAATCAGCATGGCAGGCCATGCCTGGGGCTTACGACGGAGGTCGTAGTGTAGCTGATATATAGCTGAGTCACGCGAAAATAAGCACTTCCCGGGAACAGGGCACACATTTCCGTCCTTTCACAACATGCCGCACTCTACCCTGTGTTGACTAGGAGGGGGTCTGAGCAACTCTTGGTGAGCCGCCTCTCGACCGCAATAAGCCTGATTTCTTTCTTTGCTCGTGGCCACATCAGGACTGGCCGACCACTGCCAGCCTGAACAACATGGCAGGCCCTGCACGGGCCTCTAGCCGGAGGACCTAAATACATCAACTGAAGCTGAACGGATGATGAGCCAGAGCGAAGGACGCGCTAGTTATTAACAGTTCCCACTCACCCTTGTACTTGACACCGGTGAACACATTGACCCTGTTGGCCATGACGGTTATGTGCTGCTTGAGCAAGTCCTTGGTGGCTTCGTCTTTGTAAAAGTCCAGGATGTTCAGGTCGGCTGCATTCATAAGTCAGGAGGCCACATATTTTGATGGAATGTGCAGCAGCAGGACAAGAATAAATTGTGGGACGCAGACCTTACGTAAGTCCCGTATGTCTGGGCCGACTGCAAGCGACAGTCAACAGGCCACACATTCTGATATGGACTGTGTGGCAAGTGCGGGCAACAGGACAGGAATGAATTACGGGGCGCAGTCCTTGCGTTTAAGTCCACGATGTCCGGGCCAGCTGCAAGAAACAGTCAACAGGCCACAACTTGTGATATTGCCTGTCCAGCATGTGCTGGGTAACTGGACAGGAATGGGTTGCGGGAAGCGGTCCTTGCGGAAGTGCACGAAGTCCGAGCCAGCTGCAGGCGATAGCCAACAGGCCAAAAAAGATCTTATTGGTCTACAATGTCCATGCTGGCTGCAAGCAGCAGATGTGAGACTGGAATGGATTGCGAGGGATGGTGAGGTTCAGGCTGGTAGCAGGGCGGGAAAACATTGTTTGGAGTTGGCAAATCGTAGTGTCATAAGACAAGATTCTTTCAATCGTAAAGCAAATGAAATCAAGAACCCGAGAATCAGTACCTGTAGATCCTTTAGCGTAGGACAACCAGCGTTCAGGGCTGAAGTACGCAGGCCACAGGTTCCCCAGCGCCAGGATCATGCGGATGTCATACCTGCGTGGAAGCATAGATGAAGGTCGGGGCAGGGGGGCGGATCTACACCTGTACGCACCTAAAATGCATTGGCAAGCCTGATTTGCATGCTGCTTGATCTGCCCTTGCGACATAAAAAAAAGTTTGTCTCTGGAAGACAGCAAGGGTCTTGCAGATGGGAACTGCAGAGTCCTGGAACGTGCATAGTCGCCGCTTGTTGCCCCCGCCCATAACTGTATTTTGGTGGCCTTTATTATTTATTTATTTACCATCTTTAAGAAAGATACACATCCTGAGGCGTGGATTAAAAAAGGCACCCGTGCGGCCGCATCACTGGGTAGTATGCCATCTAGCTTCATGTGGGGCTACCTGGCAACCGGGAATATCAGAGATTCTTCACATCTATCAATCAGCAATAGGGTGGAAGTGTTCAAGTTTATACCTCAACCCTGAACCCGCCATCCCAACATGAACTCACTGGCCTGCAACATATATTGCAAAATCAAGAGATTGGAATTGCTGGTCGTCGTACACTCCCGGCGTCTTGGGCAGGTCGCTGTTGAAGGCCCAGGTACGACCCACCTTCAGACCGAGCCTCTGGGAGCGGGGAATAAGGAAAAACTTATTTTGGAATGCCACACTGGAAATTCAAAAGTTGAGATGTCCCGATCGCTAGGCGTTCATAAGGAACACGAAATCATCGTTCAATTAATGGGATCAGGCACTCAGGCACTAAGCTTCAGGATTTAGATTCAGTATTTGACAGCGCAATAGTAAGTCATCTGGTCAGATGCATAAATGTCAGCGGATTTCAGATGTGGAATGCAGGCGTAGATTTCAGACGCCTCACTCAAACTTGACCTGCCTTGGCAGCTGCCATAAGCTGCACCACCTGACGCCTCCCCCAGGCTTGACCCCATGAAGCCTGAAGCAGCATGTACGCATGTTGGGGCATTTGAATTCAGATTTTGCTTGTATATGTTTGTTTTGAACTCTCTTTAGGACATAATCCACACCCTAGACACAGCATCGCTCAACAAGGTCAATGTTTAAGCCCACATTTTAGACCAGGAATTCGCAGAACCTTGCAAGAAAATTGAACGAAGCTGAGTGAACAGGCATCAGCAACTCTACACTAACATGGTAGCGTAACAGGTTCCAGGCTCCACAAAAAGGTGTAAGAGTTCAAAAAGAGCGGTAAACACACACAGATGTGGCTTCGGCCCAGGCTGCGCTGTTTCCATCTCTCTCACGCCCCCCATAGGGCATAGCTATCCTTCTTTATACAAACGACAGTTGTTTCTACTGACCACATCTTGTCCGGGAGCCAGGCTTAATGCAATGTGCACAGCATTTCACAAATTTGTAGAGCTCCGATGGATTATGAAACAAACACATGAAAGTCACAGCTGCTGTCCACACCTTGTCCGGGAGCCAGTACGCGTTGAAGCCCATAAAGTAGAAGGGTGAGTCATGGCCTTTATCATCTTTTAGAACCAGCTGCTGGTTGGACCTGCATGTTGGCACCAGGTGGATCTCAGGCAGCAGATACGTGCATTAGGGCAGATATTAAGCACACATCGCAGCCCTTAGGTAGCTACCGGTCAGCCAACACTTGAAAGTCTGGGATCAAACCATGGCTGGCCTATGGGCCCTGGCCTACAAAGCAGGTATTGCTGAAAGCAGTGTCCCTGACCACATGACGCAATGGAGCTGAATTGTAGCTGAGAGTGTGATGAATGTGGTGGTTGGTGTGCACCAGAGGTAGTGTTGGCTTGCACCAGAAAAAATTAAGAATCCCTAACGCTTCGTTCCCCAACCAGACCTTTCAGAATAGCAACCTTCAGCACTGTGCAAACATACAAGTGCTTCTTCAGTTATTTTAGTGCGCACCAGGCCACTTTGGGGGGCTGGCGGGGAGACCCTCCCTGGGCCGATTGGGTCCAAACCATGACCGGCCCTCAGCGGGTGGCCAAAGATGCTGGGCTTGCTGCACCAAGCCTTGCTGGCCCTAGTTTAAAATTTCAGCTGGATAATGCCTGAAGCATCATGACATGAACTTTGCAATACAGCATATACTGATATACACCATCATCTGCTGCACATGCCTGACCGGTGGTCCCATCACAGCATCCTCAGAACGGTCCATGAAATGCGTCCCTCCCAACCCTCTGCTCACCTCCGCACAAATCCAGCTTGGGCTACAGATTCGGGTACGCCCTGCAGTGCACAAGCAGGCAGGCACCGATAATTGTGGCATTGGTTTGCCTCCCGGACGGATATGCTTCTTTTTTGGAGGCGGCAAAGGCTGTTTATGGCATGTGTGGTGGTGGGCCCGTGTCAAAAGAAGTGTGTTTTGAATTTTGACGAAGTATTTAGGGACAGCGGATGCAGGTTCAAGCAACAAGGGCCCCCCTGTCGTGATGCATGCCATTGCTTTGTCCCACTTCGCTCCGTGTTTGGTTTGAGCAAAGAGACTCCACTAGTCAGCCCATAGCCCCGCCCATACCAGAAGCAGAAACCAGGCAGCACCCCCTGCACAATCTTAGGGCAGTTTTCATCAGGTCCTCCGCCAAAAGAACAAAAAGGACCTGGTATGTCACCAAACCACCTTGTGTGGAATGGAACCCACATGGCATCACTGAAGTGGCCTCTCAACAGTAATCCCCTGTGATCCTCTGTATACCGGTAGTGCACCAACAGTGTTTTTCGTAGTATACACCAGATCACTCAACCCGCGGCCACCATGCATGGATGGAGACAGAATTTGGAACGGCCTGCGGCTGATGGCCCAAGCAGCAGAGCTTGTTACTAGCTGCATCATAGCTGGAGCACGCTGACAGGAACAGTGGCAGTCACTAGACACTGCACCATGAGGTAGTGCACGCAACATACAGTCCTGCTTGGGTGAGCAAAACAATATCACAGCTGGCGACGAAGGCCACAAGGGAGCTTGGGAATCACCCGGGCTCTTTCTTTGTGTGCCAGGCAGGTTTTTGGGGCTTGGTTGGCCTGCCTCACTTCTGAAGTCCAAGCTTAGGAGCAAAAGGTTCAGCTGCATATCTGCAATAGGAGAGCACCCCAAAGATCATGCCTCCCCCCATCTGAAGGGCTGCCTATCTGGTAAGCTCACCACCGGCTTGATTGGAGGCGTCAACCAGATCTCCACGCCCTCCACGTATATGCTGCATGTCTGTTTGGTGGGCGAGGGGACATTGACAAGTGTGGCCTCCAGTGTCTCCCTCCTGCTTGAGGCCGAATCAGCTAGCAGCTGGAAAGGCAGCGTCAAGGACAACACGCTCGCGAAAGCTAGAGTGGCAGCCAATGTGCGTGCTGTTTGCTGATGCTGCCTTCGCTGTGTTGTGGGATGATATCTGGGTGCAGACATGTCGCCTGTGATAAGCAAGGACACATTACACAACAATCAATAAGCAATGCGCTCTTTGGTCTCCAACACTATCGGTTGCGCCCCCGCGCACGGCACCCAGCCTCGGAACAATTCGAAATGTCCCCGTCCCCAGACCTCCCCGGCCGGCGCCACCCGTCCACAGCCTGACGAGCCATGAGCGTTACATCTTGTCATGCTTTTGGGACACATTATGCGGGGGAATTGTGAGGGGGGGGGGCGTCTACGGCAGATCGTGCTTCGCACACAGGCCTGGAAACTGCAATAAATGGGATGGGGCGCTAAAGCAAGTGGGCAGCAGGTGCCGAACGAAGCGCCCAGGACAAGTAGGGGTTGAAATTAGTCATTTACCTGAGCTATATATCGCAGATGGACTGTCTGGACCAACGTTCGATTATGCGCGGGGACGATATAGAGGTCCACCCACACGTCCAATGAAGCGTACGCTTGAGTCCTCGATGAAGAAGTCTGACAGCCGAACGAATACAGCGCACGATTGCCAATTTGTTGTGTTCAAGCGGAAAAACGGCCGCAATTGTGACAGGCAGCATTCTGATAGCAGATCCTGACCTCTGATCCTGATACATCAAAAACATATCCACAGAAATCGTGATATAGGGCGCGGATGCGCGCGGCGTAGATTTGGACGAGTACAGGTTGACGGGAGGCATCTTGCATGCTCCTTTTCCCTATCAGTTACTATTTTCCCCGCCGGTCCCCCACGTCCGGTTAAATTCGGTTGTATGGCTGTCGAAGCAACACAAAGCGGCTGGGGTCATAGCCCGCGGTGATCGCTGTGAAAGACCATACAGGCACTTAGTACAGTACCAAAAATCCTATAAGGAACTAGTTCCTAGGGATACGGTTCTACGGTGGGAAACGTGCTGATACTTGGGCCCCAATTCCACCTGCGCCTCGCCCCGGTGGCGGGTTTTTCTGGTTGGAACAGAGGGTGGGGGGATACGGCAAATGCACTTCCACTTGAGCTTGCGATGTGTTCGGGTTCGGGCGAAACCAAATCTCTTTGCATTACAGCCTGTCAAGGACTTCTGCTCTTGCACTTACCCTTTGCGCTGCTCGTTGATCTGCTTTTTGTGCTACTCTCCGTGCTGTTCTCTGTTCTCTGCGCTACTCCTTGCGCTGCTTGCTCAACAGTAAACATATCGATGCTACTCGTCATCAGCCTAAATGGTATAACCCCAGCCCAACAATTTATAACACCAACATTCGCTAGCTCACAACTTCCAGCATAGCCATTCTCATCGGAATTCTGGTGAATTATGTCCCAACTAACACCTCAAAAATCAAATAATGATGAAAATACATCAAACAAGAAAACATGTGGATCGAGTGGAGTCACGAGAGCCCATTGTTTTACACATGCACCCCTGTCACATATCGTTTTTGTTAGTATCACTAAGGAAGTGTTGCAAAGCACTGTTTTATTACCACCACCATCATAAGGAGGCTAGGTCACTCTGGGGGATAGATCCAGTCCAGCACATGTTTTGGATGGAAAGGCTGACTCATACGCTCACAGCAAAAATCAGAAACGCATAATCCTCACCGGAGATCCTCACAAGATAAAAGCTGGAGATGACAAAGCCAAGGCTGACTGTTCTGACCTCATCAGCTGCCGTCGCAAGCACAAGGTATCTCTTCTTTCGTGGCAAGGTGTCCAATGTTTGGCATTGTGAACCTAAAGCATGCCCCTCGTTTCTGCCATGCACCACATCCCCAGGGATTCTTGACTCGGCTGGTCAACAGCCCTGGTAGCTGCAAATGCATGCATCAAGTCCATCCTTTCTTCTCAGCAATTTGTATCCATCTATCAAAGCATCGGGGTAGGGAAACTAGCACACCCCTTCATAAATGTCCTTCACGACCGTCTCCTCCGCATCAACACCTCATTACAGTACTGATCTCCATCAAGCCTTACCATACTAACCGCCCATGCGACAGAGGATGCCCATATGCCCATGGCATTTCAGTCTTGAACCTGCCCTGCTGGTGTGTGCCCATACATCATTGTGCCCACATGCTCATGTGCCCATTTAATCTATCCCTGCTTTGTGCCCATGCACGTCCCCATGTCATTCGACCCTGCCATAAGGCCAGGTTTACAACGGTGCATACCCGCTGGGCCTTGCTGAATGCTCGGCCGCGTGGGGCTGGTAGGGAATGACCAAGCTCAATTCCAGCTACCACACACAAGCCAGGACCAAGGTGCAGCCATGCCACCCTCCTATGTGAAGGGGCAGGAACATGGAACCCAGCAATCTAGGCAGGAGGATAGAGAAGATCCTCCTGCCAGGTATGTATGATAAGGCCAGGTACCGTTCGTAACACTGTCCTCTCTACTTTCACTCTCTGTCTCCTCAAAAACGGAATTCACACTGGGGCTTCAAATGCACGCGGGAAATGCACGTGTGTCTGTAGACAAGCGCGCTTGTGTGTGTATGTTGCAGTGCGCGCGCCCGGCATCGTTCTGTAGAGCTTATTCAAATGCTCGGTATAATTTTCCAGCCCGTGTTATCAAAGGTCTCCACCGATGACCCTCAAGTAGACCCTCGGCATGGTTATCGTTTCTTATGATCCTGACAGTGCGGAAGGCAATTTTTTACATCGCACCTCCACTTTGCTTGCTGTCAGGGGCACGCGACCTTCCCGTCAGTTGTTCCAATTCAGCCTTCTATCGCAGCAGAAGTCACATGTCCAAGGTTCGTGTGCAGCGGCCTGCTCCCTCCGGCTCAGAAGGTGAAATGGATGATGTTTACCTCGGCGCCGAAAGTGAACCCAGAGAGTTACATCGTCCTGTATAAGGGGTATCATATTTCATTATCTCATTGTAAGTGCGAGTCGGCTGCAGAGCCGTTGAAGCGGCAACGGTAGGGTTGTACAATCCAGCACGCCGTCAATCTCGCCAAGCTATACTGTTTCATTGGGAACAATACATAACATTACGGTATTAACATGCAATTTTGAATGAAAGACGGTCTGAGGAAGTGTGAGAAACGGGATGCACTGATGCACATCGTCGGACTGCCGGGGTGAGGGTTCAGAGATTGTTCAGAGCGTTGGTTTGGGTATGGACACCAGACGTGCCAGCACGGTACACCATCGCCGGTAATTTATCCTTTGCAGGTATCCGTTATCTTCTTCCAACACGAGCGGTTGCAAGGCGCTGAAGTAGAAATCTTCTGCCACCCAGAAAACAATAACACGGCTGACCCTCATAGGCCTCTCCAGCTGTGACCACGTTGAAGCTCCCCTTACACCATTCAAGCCACCAATGCTACCGAGGTAGAACTCCTCCTCTGAATCAAGAACAATATGATTTAATGATGGATAATGATAGCCCGGACTGGGTTGGAAGTGAGGGTTGGGTTAGCTCTGTGCAGAGGCAGCTTGACGACCCGGTAGTGGCAGAAGAGGACGAGGGGCTTCTCCTCCCGCAGTTCTCCAGAGATGAGGCAGTATGGCATGGTGAGAAGGGTGTGTGAGGGGCAGGGAGGGAGGTTTTCAAACGACTGTAAGGGGGGCAATGTACCTTGCTTGTGTATGGTGCATTCAGATTAGCCACCACTGTGCAAGGCACCTCCCATTTGCACACAAAGGCTGCACCTGTACTTTTAAGTACAACACAGTTGCTCAATCCTTATTTGCTGAAAGCGGTTTTTAAATTTGTTGATGGGCACTATGGAATATATGGAATGTGAGGTTTTTCAAATATAGTTTTCTGCGTGACCTGCCATCGTTAAGGTGGCGCATTAGCCTTTCAGTGTTGATTATCTTGCACCTGCTGGCATCCTACCCCCCAGTCTATTCATTTCTCTCCAACCTGCGTTATGCTGCAGGAACGTCCTCTACGCCAGACCTGCAACTTCTTGACAATTTCAACGACTTGGATAGTTTGGAGCTGGCTCCACCTCAGCCTGCATGTCCCCTGAATGAACCGCATGTGCAGCGACAGCAGCTGATGGCTTACCAGCCAACAGTCAGTGAGGAATATGTGCAGCCATTCCGGCAGCAGCAGGAGCAGCAGAATCAGCAGCAGCTTGCACCTTTCCTGCATGATGAACCTCAGCAGGATCAGCAGCAGCAGCAGGCGCAGCATCAGCATCAGCATCAGCAGGTGCAACATGATCAGCAGCAGGAGCAGCAGGTGCAGCATGGTCAGCAGCAGAAGCAGCAGAAGCAGAAGCCTGCCTTCCATTCTCCCGTTTGCCCGACCGTACATCCGTTCCTTGGAGAAGAAACCGAGAAGCACTGCATGGAGATGCTCAAACTGATAGCAACAACGTGTGTGGATCGAGCAGCAGTGGGACGGCCCTCGGGCAATGTCACGGACCCTGATAGGTCAAATTATGCTCCCAAACTGCTGGACGAGGCGTGCTACTGCCTAGCTGGCCCACGTATCAAGGGCTTTATGTGGAACCCAAGCGCAACAAGCGCCTACCCAGCAACGCCGATCGACGGTGAGGTCTTGATGTTGGATTCCAGAACGCCAGCTGTTTGTGTCAGGGAATGAGCACTGGTACGAGCTGCACTCTCACACCTTGCGCAAGATTTCCTAGTGGCAGTGCAACTCGTACCAGCACCCATTCCCTGACATTTTGGACAGGAGGCATTGCGTGCAGGGTTCGTACATGGCATTGCGCATTGGTACACATGCGTGCCCCTAGCTTGCGTGCTCTGATATTGTGTCAAGTGTCTGACATGTCTAGCTCAACATGATTTGAATCTGCTTGCTCCCATGTTGTATGGTGTTTGTTCAGGCACTGGCGACAATTTGTACAGACTGAAGCGGAGCGGATCTCAAACTTGGGACGGCACCACAGACGAGATGAAAAGGAAGGGACTGGTATTCAGCAGGTGCTATCTACTTATGGTATTTGAGCTGGTCTAGCCAGGCCGGGGCAAATCTGAATGGGAAACATGATGCCTCAGTGTATCAGGGGTTCAATTCTATCTGCGTATGATTACTGAACTTCAAGTAAATGCTGGGGAATACTGTCGGAAAACTCTGATAATGGGCCAACCTCTGCAGGCACTTGGTGCCAACAGGTCAGCATGGAACATCTTGTATGCCAGCTCTCAATATGGCCTTTCCGAGGTACCTGACGCCTCTTGCTACGGTAACTGGCGCAATGATTTGTGCTGCCCCTCCGGTGTGTGACAAATCAGGAGAATCTGCCACTTTGAGCTTGCACGTCGGACCCGGCTGCAGCAGCACTCGAAGGAGGAACTGAAGGAACACGAGATGAAGGAGAAATGGGTGGACGGCAGGGAGTGTTGGATCTTCGAGGCGGTCTCAGAGGTGTCGTACTGGCAGTTTGATAAGGTCAGTTTGCTGGCTGGCTGTGCATGGATCACAGGGATGAGAGCAGGGGGGGCGTCTGCATCTGCAAAAGCAAATCCTGGGGCCGGAATCAAGGGAGGCTCCCATATGATAAAATAATCATGGATCCTCCCTGGTGTGCCAGGGGGGCGTATATACCAATGAAAGGTATAAAGATATATAGATAGATAGATAGATAGATAGAGATAGAGATAGATAGATAGATAGAGATAGAGGACAGATAGACAGATAGACAGATAGACAGATAGATAGACAGATAGACAGATAGACAGATAGACAGATAGACAGATAGACAGATAGACAGATAGACAGATAGACAGATAGACAGATAGACAGATAGACAGATAGACAGATAGACAGATAGACAGATAGACAGATAGACAGATAGACAGATAGACAGATAGACAGATAGACAGATAGACCATAATCATGCTTGACAGTTATGTTGCGCCTTCCAATTTGAATGTTGCTTTTCTACCCGTATCGCATCCACCCTACAGCCTTTTTTGAAAGAGCCAAGCACTTTTGGACATGATTTTTATACCCTGGGTTTAGTGAGGACTTCAAATAATAATTGCATACTGGCATACTGCCATCATGGATTCTGCTGGGCGAGTATCCATGTTGCTGGCTTAAATGCTTAGACCCATACTTGGCTGAAATGGCTGACGCCGTCAGTGGCTCTCTTAACCATTGGACAAGTCGTTTTTCTTCGATATTCCCATTTTCTAGGATTGTTATTAAGGCTTGAATCTCACTGTCCATAATTAGATAGACAGATAGACAGATAGACAGATAGACAGATAGAAAACCTGCCCACCTGCGAATGTCCTGCTTGATGAATGCATCACATTGTTTTTATGCAGGTCAAGGAGGTCAAGAAGGACAGACCTAACAAGCGTCCCAAGTTTGAGTCAGGAGGGCTGGCAGGCATCGCAAACGCCCTCACCTCATCAGGGTCATCTTCTGCTATGATGACCGACGCCGGGCACTCGACAGCAGCAGCCTCATCTAGTGGAGCACAGCCCTGTGGGCCGTCTCTGCCTCCTCTCTCAGCTGCTGTGAGGGGCCTTGAGGGGCAGGCAGCTGGGCAGCACACAAACTCCCCGTCTGAGGTGCAGCCAGAGGTGGCTGCATCACCCGAAGTGGTCTTAACAGCCGCCATGCCTAGTACTGCCACCTCTTTGGTGTCGCCAGAGGATCATGATCAGATAGAGCTTGCTTATGCGCTGATCGCTGCAATTCACGAGCCGTGGCCTCCCCAGCCGCAGCATGGGCAGTCTCAGGCAGCAGCGTTGCACCAACAGCACCAGCTAGCCGGAGGGGGAGACTTCATGAGGTACCACGCGAGGTTCAACCGTTTCCGCCAGCTGCTGCGACGTTGCGATGAGGCCACCTTGCGCCGCCTGCCGCTGCAAGGGCGGCCGCCCTCCTTGCCCCTGGCAAACATCTCGATCGTGTCGGCTGCACCCGCGGGTCCGCTTGGCCAGCAGGCGGCGGTGGAGCCAGCCGATGCCTCGACAGACGTTAAGACCGCCCCCTTCCTGCATTGGGTGCTGATCCCCTGAATGCATCAGCTGTGGGACCTGGATGACGAGAGCGGGCCAGCTCTAGCTCCGGTGCTTCAGATCCACCTGCTGGCTATGGTCAGGGACCATGTAGGGACAGCCGCGTTCAACAGGCTGTTGTGCCAAAGAGACGGGTGCGCATTGTGCGTGGGCTGGAAGGCATGTGATCGGAGTCTCCTTGGGCATTGATATGTTCTGACCATGATTCAGTGTTGTCGGCCCTCTTGAGGAGCGAAACGGTTATGAACCCGCGTCACTGCTATGGAGCTACGGCTACAGCTAAATAAGTCAGAATTGCTGCTAAAACGGGCTCTTAAAGATCAAGATCCATCAAAAAAACGCTGAGGACATCTGTCAACTAACGAAATATGGAAATTCATTCATGAGCCACCCGCCCTTGACTGCGGTAGTTGCTCTCAGTACTTCCTAACAGTAAATAGCTGTAACCCCATGATGCGAAGTCGCGTTAACTCTGCCCCAACCTCAGAAACGCCACACTCCATCCCCGTGCACTCAGGCAGAAACCATCCGGCCTCCTCTGATTGTCAAATGCCAAGCTCAGTGTACCATAGTTATGTCACTGTGTTAAGTGACATCCATCCCCATCCATCCACATCCACTCAGGTTTGGCGCATCTGGCCTGAACCGAGCCTGTGCAGTAGCTGACACACTGCTGGTCTATTGGCTGCTCGGGGACCCCCTACGCAACGGCATCCCCGCTGGCGGCGCAAGACGACTGGAAAGACATCCCAGCATGGCTCTAGATCGCCTTCCCAGCCCCGAGAAGCCTAGCAGGGAGCTGCTACTGGCCTTCTCCAATAGCTGCTGGATTGCACTGCACGAGGCATGCAGGTGCGTGACTGTGTGTCTCCTTAAATGGTGCTGTACTTTGACACGGCTCCTGAGCAATTTTCAGCCCCACATCAGCCGAGTAAATCTGTGAGAAGAATGCTGATTGTTTGTCCAGCAAGGGCCTTTGGTCGGGCTACAATTTTTTACAAGAGCAGCAGGGTGCGTTGCAAGAACTTAAATGAAACCACATAATACATTTCAAGGACAGTCAGTGCTGCCTATAATTGATTGGTGTTGAATATCAGCATAGCTGCCTTTCCATTTCATACTGTCTGTGTGCACGTGCCTAGGAACAAGCATGTAGACAGCGCCATTGCATTCATCCGAGCGTTGGAGATCGAGTTTGGGGGCTACAGGATGAGGTGAGTTGATGCCAACAATGGCCTGATCTGCATGCTGATAGGAACAAGACTGACATGTCTTTTACCTTGTCCCAATTAGGCACGCATGTGCAACAATGTTCAGTTGTTCCATTCTCAACCCTGGGTCGCTTGTGCTCAAGGGCAGCAATACCGGTACCCGTCAATTTTGTTGTGCCCGGCCCGCCCTCCGATTGTCTGTCTGCTGTATTTTGGGGGCTTACTGTAACCTTGAAGCACCTACGATGATACATTCTCTCATCAACTTGCTCGCGCTTCAACGATATTATCTTTTGCCCAGTCCCATGCACCCGTGGGTGCACTCTGAACCATGAATACGTGGATTAGTGCTATGAAATGATCCTGTGCTATTTACGGTGAATACCGTTTGCAGGTCCGAGGTCCAGATGCTCCTTTATTCATTGAAGCACAACAAGCACTTCTGGGAGAAAGGCGGCGAGGCGGTTTTGAAAGAGGCGTGCCATGCCCTGGGTTACAATGTTGCTCCTGCTCCCTATGACTGGCTGGGTAAAGGAGCCATGGCAGTAATGCTGTGGGCGATGTCACGGTATGTTCCTGTATACATCAGAGAAGCGTGCCAAGCCCTATTTGCATACATCCGAGGATCAGCCTCGGAGATCCCGCAGTAGACCAAGTTCCGACCAATGTAGAAGCCGCTCACTCACCGCTGCAAAGGTGGCTATGAGCTGGCAGAAGAGTCCCATATATCCTGTAAATATAACTCAGGGCGTGTCAGGGCAATGACCCAGGCAGCCGCCCCGTCTTTCTGTTCACTTTACCTGCGGAGGACTTTTAGTGGGTATGAGCGGTAGAGCGGTTGTGGGAAACAGCTGTGGGGATTTAGAGTAGGAACCAGCGATTGAGTTTTAGCATTGGATACCAGCAGTGAAGCACTAGGGGGGGACGAGTGGAATCATGGTGTCATGGCTGTTACCTCATGTTGCCGGTGTTTAGTAGCTTGGTGCAGGGCGTACCCTGTCCAGTTTTTTTAAGAGTTACAATGTCTTGCTGGTGAAAGTCCCATGCGCCCTCTTGGTGCCAAACGAACTGAGCGGAATGTTGGATATTATAAATAAAGGTCTTGTCCTACCTTAGAAGCCCTACTAGCACCTTTGCTACGCGCTCCTCGCGGTTTAGCCGTAACCGTTGATTTGACTTGAAAGCGAAACTGGATCTTAAAATAAAATGCGAAGCAGGAATGAAGCCCTTTGCATGCTGCACACACCCTGTCCTCGCTAAGTATCACCAGGCTACTTGTGTACGAGAAATCGGATCCCAATTTGAAGTATCGGTATCGGTACCAAAAAGAAGGTGGTGCTGTGGTATCGATGCCATCTTCACAGCAAGTGTGCATCTGAGCTCCCATCCACACGGTTGCAGTCATGAGCTACTCAAGAAGTCAGGGTTCACACTCCCCTAAGTCGACTGTCGGCAACCATTTTAGTAGGACACGGGATCCCACTAAGAAGCATGCAAGATGCAGCTCCCTCTGAACTCATAGGACGTTCAGACACCTTGCCTTGACTTCATAGGCGGGAAAACAAGCTGAACATTCAAACAAAAAATGAACAACAACAAAAAACACAATGCTTTGACCTAGCCTTCACTCGGAACCCTCGTCTGGCAATCAGAAACTGCTGGCAATTTGCTGGCTCTCGATCAAAATTCAATCCACAGATTCTGAAACCGGGAAATCTGAAATCAGATCCTGGAGCGCGCTGGCTTGTAGTCCTTGAACATCTCCCGCATATTCAGCTTGGACACCTTGCCAGTGGCATTCTGTATACAGACAGGACAGGCAGGGCGGGCAGTCAGACGTGGGGAACTCAGAACAGGGGAGGCTCAGCAGGGTGCATGACTGAGCTGCAAATGTCAGCCGAGATTTGTGTCTATATAATTATAAAAATCTGAGCTGGACCCCCTCCTCCCTCCGCAGCAGAAACAGACAGGGTACACTAACACACACCAGTGTTTGTTTTTAGTGCGCACCATATGTTCATACCACTTTTGGCTTGCCCGACCTTTGTATTCTTCTTGTTTGGTGGGTGAAATTGCTATCCCTTCTCTTCCCTTGTGCCTTCTCCCTAGACTTTCCTAGCTGACTTTTTCTTTGCCGACGTGACTGAGCTTCATTTCAGCATGGACTAGAGGTGTAACGTCATCAACAACTTTTGGCTTGCCGCTGGGGGCTGTGGGGACCAAAGTTTGACCGGCCCACAGGCCATAGCCCAAGCTGCAGGGCAAGCTGCAACAGGCCCCACGGCCATTGGCCGTGACGCAGCTGAGTTTGTAGCCTAAGCACACTATGATAGGCATGCAGGGTGCACTTGCTAGCTTGAGCAGCAGCTTCAGCACCTTGGCGTCAATAACTTAGTGTTCTCCAAGCGGTAACGGTAATGGCGCGGATGTGGCTTCGGCCTAGGCTGCGCTGCTTCCTTAACTCTCACGCCCCCCACGGGGCGTAGCTTTCTTTTTTCTTTCGCTCTCCAAGCGGAGCTTCAATTCCTATTCATCAGTCTCCCAGAGACATCCCGGCACTCTGTCAATCAGAAGCTCTCCATCATACACGTTTGATTCTGAGTAAGTACAGGGTGTCCTTATAATGTCTCTGTGAGGCTCCAGCAAGTGACGAAATCGAACCCTAGACCAGTTATTGGCCGTCTTTTTGGGGGGAATGGTTCAATCAGCAAGGCTCCCTCCCGTCCGACTTTGAGGCCCCGATGGGCCTAACAAAACGACTGCACCCCTTGAAGGGTGCCCAACTTATCACTGCTCAGGCACTACACTCTTTGGGTGTGAGATTTATAGGAATAGTACATCCCTGAAGCAAATCAACTTCCACACAACATTCACACAACATAAATCATTAACCTTGTTCGGAGCTGAGACAGATCCCCACTGCCACCGTACAGCTAGCCGTTTAAGAGTGGAAGCTCCGTCAGGGCTGGATTATTTTAGTTTAGGGTCTAGGGTTAGGCTATGTGGCCAACGTGAGGATTCTCGTCAGGGTTGGGCTTTTAGGATTTAGGGTTCAGGCTATCAGGTTCAAGCTATGCACCTTACGTGGGGAACACGATATTATCTGGCACCGCAAACTCGGCAACCTTTAGGGTTCAAGAAATCAGGGTCTAGGGTTCAGGCGAAGTGCCTTACGTGAGGGATCTCTGTAAGGAACACGATGTCATCTGGCACTGCGTACTTGGCGATCTTGCCGTCCAGGTGCCTGGTGATGAAGATAGTTCAATCAGAATGTTCAAGCAGGCATTTAAAGACAGGCTCAGGCACCATGACAATAACCTACCCCTACAAGGAAAGAAAGAAAGACTACTCCTTTGCCAAAGCAGGAGGCGTAAGGTACTGCTTGACCCACAGCAGTTCTATCCTTAGTAGGATAGCCCGCTCACGACATTCTGCGGGTACCCCTACAAAATATGTACCTACGGTGTACCCCAGCTAATTTCACCTTTTGTTTGCAGATGCAATTATGTGGGGGGCTATCATGCATGCATTTGATCCAGTGCTGTGCAATTGCGCCGCAATTCAGATATTGTGTTAGTAATTACGGTCTCTTACTGGTAAAAGTAGCTGAATTTGCCTTGAAATTACGGTGACTGAAACTCAGCTACGTAATTCAGCCGCAGCAAGGACCGTAATTGGCACAGCACTGATTTGATCACACATCATTCCATCTGGCGTGCTGTCTGGCTATATCCCTCTCACCTGTAAATGTCGGTCTTGATGGCCTCGTGCTCGCCCTCCTGCTCAACGTGCGGCTTCAACACGACGCACAGCAGCGGACGCTCACCCCACCTGCGATCAATACAGCAGGTGCAGATAGCTTACGAGCTGGCTGATTCAAACCACATTAACATCCAGATCCCCAATAATCAGGCTAATTCAGCACATGCCACACGCCCATGGTCTAGGGTTGAGTTGCTCAACGCTGTACCCTGAACCAGGGATGTACCGCCTCCGGTATGTTGACATTGCTGCTTACAGTACAACCATGCATCAAATGGGTGCCAAACTGTCAACAAACTCGGCATTTCTTTTTCTAATTTATAGATGTCGACATTGCTTGCGACCGTTCCAAGCAAAGCTTGTGATAGATGAGTCAAACGAGGCATGAAGAACGACCAACCACTTTCTCAATGTTAGGCCAGTGGCCCACCAGGTAGACTCACTTTGCATTGGGGATGGCGATAACCGCAGCCTCAGCCACCACGGGGTGTCCCATGGCCAGGTTTTCGATCTCAATGGTGCTGATCCACTCGCCCCCTGCACGCGCGCATGGCATTCAGCGCAAACCTCAAAACAGGCTGCCAGAAATAAACAAACACACCCTCAGCTCATGGGGCGTGACAGATAAAGAATTTTTTTTGCAAATGAGGGCCGAAGCCAAATCCACACAGGCAGTGGGGCATATCACTACGATGGGAGACTGTGGTTCCCTTGGAACACAGTCATTGTTTTGTCAATCAATTTGACATTTCAGCCCATCAGGCCCCCAACTCACACTCCATTTACAACCCTAGGGCACAGCCCATACCCGAAAATCCTGCCTGCCAGTCGAGAGTGGCAAATGGCCCCAACTTGCCCCTCTTCGTCACCTCCAGGGATTCAGCTAGCTGCGCACAATTGTTGAACCTACCACTGAAGATCCATAAACGCTGCACCCCAATGCAGGTTGTCCCAGCCCGAACCTCGCGACCCTATTTCCCCATCCCCTTGATATTATGGCCCCAGCGCAGACCCGGCCCCGGCCAAAGCCGAAGAGATTCCTCAAACCTCGCGCCCCTGCAGAACACAGGTATCTTCCTTTTCCTGATGAAGGTATGACGCCGCTCCCGGGCCTGAGCCCCTCCTGATAGGACCCAGGTGATGGCATCTCCGGCTGAACCTGAAATTGTAGCCTGAACCAAATCTGCAACCCTGAAGTCTAGAGCCCTGAAGTTCCTGCCAGCCGGATAGCCCCAAATCAGGTGAGTCTGCCTCACCTGATTTGACGACGTCTTTAGCTCTGTCCGTGATGGCCATGTGGCCCAGCTTGTCGATACTGCACACATCTGGCAGCCAGGAGCATGCAAAGCAATAATGACTAAATGTTAATTACAATACGGTACCGGTATGCAGATTACAACTTGCAGCTCAACATGTACAGATCGGTATCATGGGATTATTGATTATAGAAAACGTAAGATTGGAGGTAATAAGGCAGGTCAGGAATTTGGGGATAGCTGAAGTCAGGTAAGGCGCTGAAAGATCTGTTTTTCAAGCTGCGAGGCCACCTTTGATGAGCGGTCCCACCGCTGCAAAAAGCCGGATGGGGATCAAAACCAGGACCGCACAGCAGCCGGCGGCTCAAGCAGCATGGCAGGCCATGCATCATACCTCCATCCAGAGGCCGGTACGGTGCTGAACTGTATCGTCAGTGTTGCCGAGCCACGCAAAAACGAAAACCCAGCAAGGCCAGTGTTTCTTTTTTTTGCTACGAGTCCAAAAGCCTGATTGGGACGAGACCAGGATTGGCCTTCGACTTACTGATGGCCAATGCAGCATAACTGGCCACAACTGGAGCCTCTGGCCAGAGGCGGCAGTGTAGCTGAGATGTAGCTGAATCACGAAAGAAAAAAGACGCAAGGCGCAGGCTCTCTCACCTCCCGTCGTGAACCAGCCCTCAGTGTCGGTGGCGGGCTTGCCCATTTTGAAGTACTCGCCGACAACGCAGGGGCCCTTCACCTGCAGGCATGGTAGGTGATCGATGATCAATTGATCATGGAGATCAGACAGGCCCGGCATCACAGACGACCTCGTTCAGATCAGGACCCAGGCCTCCAGGCGCTACATGACAGTTCGCCTTGACACCTCCAGGCTCTACTTATAACAGTCCGCCTTGACACTCAAGTCAGCACGGATGTTACTCAAACATTCTCGTTCCGGGTTTGGGATCCTCCATGGCTGCTACCCATGAAGCGTCTAAGCGTTCCTAGTTTGCTGCGGCTGATTCTGCTGCTACGACTGATTCCTTGTGTCATCTGCAACATTCTCCCGGTTGTGGCGGCCACCTGGGAAGTGGCTCAGCCAGTCTACTTTGTTACAGATCACGCTGCAGTTATGCTTGTATTTTTGTGTTGTTGTGACAGCATCAACACAATAACACATCTGAAAAATAAAAGGAATCTGCGCCCCGCAGAGGTACGGGGTTGAAGAAACAGCGTGGGATGGGTCAAAAACGCGTCCATGTAAACCTATGTCTGACCTGCATATTCCCCAGGATCTTGCTTTTGCGCAGTTAAACAAGTTTAGTTTTCTGCTGTCACCGTTGCTGCCCCTGCTGGGATGCTTGATTCTGTTACACACCTACAGAGCCCCCACAGTCTTGCCGTCATGCAACCCTAAACCCTAAAACAAGGTTGTTTTTCTGCTGCCACTGTTGCTGCTCCTGCTGCTATGTTTGATTCTGCGTCTCACCTGGACAGTTGCCACGGCCCTGCCAGCCTGTGACTTACCAAGTCTAATTATATGCCGCCAATGTTGCTGCTAATGCAGGTATGCTTGATTCCCTGTCTCGCCGGCAGATGCCCCTGCAGACTCCTCACCCTCTTGCCGTCAAGAGGATAAACAGGTTCATTTGTATGTTGTCACTGCCGCTCAGCTTGATTCCAGATCTCACCTGCAGATTCCCCACGGCCTTGCCATCGTGAGGCTGCACCCGCCCGGCATCGTCCGTGATGCGCATGTCCACCAGACAGTGGGGCCTGTATGTGGTACAAACCATCAGAAGCAGTAGCAGCAGCAGCAGCAGCAATCACGCAATGAACCAGAAATGAAACAGTAGCATTTAACACAATCAACATATACTGGTTTCCATCACTGGCTTGCCCTACGGAGTAGGTGAAGGGAGCCCCTCCCATTTTGGCAGAACAATGGTTTGCCGCTGTTCCCAAAACAGGCATGATCGCATTCTCAATTTGAAATGGAAGGAAGTGGTATGTAAATTCCCAGCATAAGGCTGTGCCTCACCGACCTCAGTGAAGGAGAAGCAGATTGCCTGATGAGGCATATGACCCCTGGCACAAATAAATGAATTGTCACTCCCTCATAGACCCCCTGAAGACTGAGGCTAGGGAGATGGGAGACAACTAAACAAAGCTACCCCTATCTACTGGGACGCGCAACCTTAGGAAACCAGGGCAGCTTGGGCCTCAAACTCTCACACCATGTCCATGCACTTGCAAAACATGAGCTACCAGAAATAATTGCACCACCCGGTCCTTATGCCTGCATGAGCGGGTCAGATCTAACACAGTGCAAGTAGCTGCCCTTAAAGTGCATATCAGAACATGCTAATGATGCGATGTTCATCCCTCCGGTCTCTAAGCCTGCTACGACGCACACCTGCCCTGCTTCATCTTGTTCGCCAGGATCTGGTCCCGCGTCTTGCCCTGGAGCGCCGCCTTCACCCCGCATATGGTGCCCAGGGGCGACAGCTCGGTCATGCCCCACAAGTGGCGGACATCCACACCGTGCCTAAAGGGGCAGTCAAGTAAAAGTTCTTCAGCAGAAGTAAAGCTATATCATATTATCACACTCTGTGGCTTGTGGGACCTGGTGCATAAGGTGCCGAGGGGGACAGCTCGGTCAAGCCCCACGAGTGGCGGACATCCACACCGTGCCTAGAAGGGCAGTCAATGTTATTTCTTTTAGGGTTCTTCAGCTACACATCAGCTACATGAAGAGATCTTCGGCTACAAATCAGCTACATCACAACTGTTCAGTCATTTGTTGCCTGCTTTTGCCTTTGCGGCCTGGTGCAGATGGTGCCCAGGAGCGACTGCCCAGTCATGCCCCAGTGCACACAAGTGGCGGACATCCACACCGTGCCTAGAAGGGCAGTCAACGTTATTTCTCTTAGGGTTGTTCACTACACATCAGCTACATTTAAGGTTCATTGGCTACAAATCAGCTACATTGCAACCTGCTGCCTCTTCGGCCTGGTGCGCATGGTGCCCAGGAGCGACTGCCCAGTCATGCCCCACAGGTGGCGAACATCCACCATGCCGGACTGCCAGACACTTCATATACAGTCAGAGTCATGCCACCAAAAGAAGTCATCCAAGAAACCAAGCACTGGAATTTCCAAGGCATTGAGGATGCAGTCAGTTTCGTTCATTTCGGGGATTAGGGTGCTTTAGGTACGGTTCAACCAAATCACGGCCGGCGGCCAGTGGGACAAGCCCTGCTGCCTCGGTCACCAGCCGTAGGCCGTTTGTGTGTTTGCCTCTATTGGCCCAGGGGTGGACCCCAACCCTAAACCCTAAACTAGGCCTGCCAATGGTGGTTTGTCATGCACTACAATCAACACAGGCTGTTCAGAAGGGTAAGGGGGGAGGCAGTAATATACCCAGCAAGGGATTGCACCCTGCAGAGAGGTGGCGATAAGGGGACAGTGGTATCAGCACCTGAGTGCCCACTACTTCAACTTTCAGTCAAGAAGGACCGAAGGGTGAGGAATGGAATCCATGGAATGAAATATATTGGGGAAAACTGGAGAGGGGGAAATCCGGGTCCGGCTAACCCTTTGGGACCCCAAACCCATTGCATAACCCTGGAATGGATCCAGGGTTTTCAGGAGGGGATTTCAACCTGCAAGTGATGAGACGGTGTCCAGCTTCTGTGTGCACATGGCATTTACTCAGGCCAGGTGAGGCATCGTGCATCATGCAACGGATGATCAAGCAGGCATGTGTGACGCAAAGAGTTCAGGGATTGCGCATGTGCTTTATGGCGGGGTTCCTTTTGTCAAGTCATGCAATCACAGATAATCTAACCAGCGCAGCCAAGTAGCAATCATCCCAACAGGAAGGAAGCAGAGCTCACTTGATTTCAAAATCAGCCATCTTAATCAAGCGTCGAGCGGAGCTCACTTGATTTCGAATGCGTCGATCATGGACCGTGGCGCAGCTGAGCCGCCAATGCAAACGGTGGTGAGTGATGAGAAGCGGAGGTCGTTGTCGTCCATGTAGCTGAGCAGGTTCATCCACACGGTAGGAACCCCTAGGGTTAAGGGTTTAGGGTTAGGGTTAGGGTTTAGGGTTGAGCAGGTTCATCCACACGGTAGGAACCCCTAGGAGCAGGCAGGGCAGGAGGAAGGTTAGGGTGAACGGTCAATTGTCATGAACTTAAGCTACAATCTACATCACGGTCTGCGGTCAGGGAACCCAGAGCAACAAGCCCTTCGCTGCTTGGGCCACTGGCCGTAGGCTGGCTAGGGCATGGTCCCTATCGGCCCAGTGGCGGCTGCCCGGCGGCCTGCCGAATATGTTTGCCTAAAAGGGTTTACGGGTACAAGGAGCTAGCTCAGGACAGACCCACAGATTTCTTTTCCTACTCCTGAGCTTCCAAGCACCTTTCACTTTCGACAGGCAGAGAGTTTCACTGCGCCCCACACAGTTGATTTGCCTTCTCTTGAAACTTGCGAGTCTTCGGTTGCTTTGCTAACTGATCTTCTTTTTGCCCTGAAACCCAGCCCCCTCTTCAATTGCCACCCTGATTTGAGAGCTGCCCCCCCCCCAAAACATATGTACTTCATAATGCAAGCTTGAGCAGTGCAATGACTGCAGCTTTCAGCGCCCGCTGTTCTGAAGAGCCTTTTCCAACTGACTCTTCTACATCAGGCAGTGATGATCCTGTAGTCTCAACCTGATGCTTAATCCGAGAATCCTGGTCATGCTAATCTGATGAGCCCCCACTGATTGATTACGGCTCACCTACGGACAGCTTCACGCGGAAGTCTTGCAGAATATTGTACACGCTCTCTCCGTCCAGGTAGGGGCCTGCCGCACGCACAGAAACAGATAACAGAGAGAAAGGAAACTACGCCCCCCGCAGGGGCGTGAGGGTTCAGGAAACAACGCGGCAATGAATAACAGAAACACACAAGCAGGTCCTGAGCTGCATCTAGGGTCTTATGGGTGGGAGTGGGATGACCACTGGCCAGCACACACAGAAACAAACAAAACATACATGTGGGGCCTGAATTTCGTGGGCTAGCTGCCACTGTTCATTCCAGACTGCTTCATGGGGAAAAAACCAGCTATCAGTATATAATGGCCTGCAGCTGACAGGGCTTGCTGCGGGATGCACTCACTCTTTGTTCATTTTTTTGTTCCCTCGCGCACCCCCACAGGGCGTAGTTGCACTTCTTTCGTTTTATAATAGGCGTACTAGATACTTACATCACCTGGCAAACCCATCTTGGCACTTCCGATGGGCGCCGTGGAAACCGGTAAGCTATTTCATTACCTGGCAGGACGAGCTTGGCGCCCACCATGGGTGCCGCAAAGACTGTGCCCCAGCCGTTAGCATGGAACATGGGCACGAGGGCCAGAATGGAGGTGGAGCTGCCCATGCACCTATGGACAGGAGAGCAGGTGGGGTAGGCAGGACAATAATTCAAGCCTGTGTGTAGGAGGAGGGAAATGACGGAGGTGTAGCTGCCCATGCACCTATGGACAGGAGAGCAGGTGGGGTGGGCATGGAAGAAATTATGGCATGCCTGTGTGCAAGGCTGCAACCAGGGGGGGCATGTGTAACATGTCCTGCTGCTTGGGCCGACGGCCATGGGCCAATCGAGGTTTGGTCCCCATCGGCCCAGTGGTGACCGCCCGGCGGCCTGTCAAAGATGGTCAAATGCAGAGGGAAGTGAACGCTGCCATGCAGGGTGGGCTGGAAACCTCTGTCACTAAAAGAGGTGCGGCAATGCTAACTTAGCTGAGCCCAAAACACTGAGATGGTAGGTGGTGCAAGCTCTCCTCTCACACTAGTCTTCGGGTGCATACAGGACCATGGCATGCAGGTAGGGCTGATGTTCTAAACTAGTACCAAAAACCTAGAGCATCAAACGTCGGACATACATGGCATGAGTGACCAGCTCTCCTCTCACACTAGTCTTCGGGTCCATACAGGACCATGGCATGCAGGTAGGACTGATGTTGAAACCCAGCGCCTAAAACCTAGTGCCTAACACCAAGGACACAGGCGACACGTGTGCCAAGCCCTCCTCTCACTTGTTATCGGGCCGCTCCAGGACCATGGCATGCAGGTAAGGCTGGCATTTTAAACTAGTGCCGGAAACCTAGTGCACCAAACCTAGGACATACACGACACGTGTGACAAAATCTCCTTTCACCAGTTATTGGGCCGCACCAGGACCATGGCATGCAGGTAGGGCTGATGTTTAGACCCACCGCATAAAACATAGCTTCTAAAACATAGCTCATAAAACCTCGGACAAAGGCGACACATGACCAAGCCCTCCTCTCACCAGTTGTCGGGCCGCTCCATGATTATGGCATGCAGGTAGGGCTGATGTTTCAACCCAGTGCATAAAACCTAGTGCATAAATCCTATACCGTAGGCAGCATGTGAGCCAAGCCCTCCTCTCACCAGTTGTCAGGCTGCACTAGGGCCATGGCATGCAGGTAATTGCTGCGGTGTGAATATCTGCAAGTAATGGACAGGGAGGGTCAGTGAGGACAGTATACTGTACAAGTGAACATACCGTGTACAAGTGTACATACAGTGTACAAGTGTACATACAGTGTACAAGTGAACGCTGTGCCTACGCTTTGCCTAGGCTCAAAATTAACGTTGTTTAGGGGGCGAGGAATACATAAAGATACTAATCATCAATGCACCTGCCCAGGCAGGGCTTTGCAAATTGGGACAAAGATTACTGTAATACAGCCTCCCATTTGGAATTAGCACGGGCGGTGGCTGAAATAGAAAGGACGCTACCTCAGTTCAATTGCCTCTGGCATTTACAAGGAGAATGTACGCATTGTATCAGCATATACTGCAGAAGGCCTTGACATCAGTAAAGGGAATTTTTAGCCTCCTGTCACGATTCATGAAAAGTGTTATCGTTCATCACAAAGAGCCATTGGAACTACTTACAGCACGCCCTTGGGGTTCCCGGTGGTCCCGGAGGTGTAGCACAGTCCACACGCAGCATTCTCGTCCACCTCCACCCACTTGAAGGGCAGGTGGCTGACCTGCAGAAAGAAAGGAGGAGCGTGACTCATGCTGTCACGCACACATGCTTGAGCCGCAACATTCGGCAGCTAGGGAATAACAACCAGTTGGATGTGCAAAACAAAGAAATAAAGGATGCTGTGCCTCGATCTGTTGAGAACAAAGACACAAACAATAACACTCAGCCTGTTTGCATCGGGTGGAACCTTCACTACAGGCATCACTGCCTAGAGACATCTCGTGTGTTCTTGCTACAGAGTGAACACAACCGCCCATAGCCAGGGAGCTACCTAGCAGTGGGATGGATGTACAAACAAAACAACAAGAGCAAGAATGCTGCACCTCAACCTATTCAAAAACAAAACGATCCACAGTTCTCCGCCTGTTTCTATGAGTTGGACTGACTACCGGTGCTCAATACGCTCATCTGTGTCTACAGGCACCCCGTGCCTGCTGCGCCTTTCCCGCCCTCCACTCGCCTGGGCATCCAGGAGCTCCTCGTAGCAAAAGGCAGGGCACGCCAAGCTGTGTCTGGGCATGTGCTGCCTGCAGGCATGCGGGGGCATACCCTCAATCCAGGCAATACGTATCGCACTAAACCCTAAACCCGTACACGGATGTACATGTATGTATCTATCTACTTCAAGTGCATCCTCGGGTGCATTCATTGATCTCCACTCCATTCACCTCATACCCTGAAACAATAATTCGGAGCGGACCAAGAGGCGCATTAGGGTCCAGCCATAGATAGGGCTGGCATATACCGTATATTTCACTGATGTATACACGTATAAACCGTACATGTATAAGAGTATATACTGTATATGTATATGGGGACATGATGACATGAACATCTTAGAAAGTCTTGGAACCTGGCCCTGAGACTCTTAGAATCATCTTTTCACGCCAAGCCGTGTCTGGGCATGTGTTGCCTGCAGGGGGATCTCGGGCACCGCCACAACGCGCAGATCAAACTATTTATGTATGACGCAAATAATGACCAGCCATGTTCATAATTCGCCTCACTCCAGTACAGTCATGGAGGAGACATTTCACGCCATGCGGCCAGGCTGTGTCTGGGCATGTGCTGCCGGCAGACTCAGGGGAGATCACGGGAAATACCTCACCGCGCACAGATACACCATTGTGGACGTAATTCAGCTGTTTGGATATGGACACTGATATAATATTTAGGAGATGCACACATTCCGTCCTGCCTGTCCAGCACTGTTCGTTTAAGAGTGTTTCAGCTACAACTCAGCTAACATTCAGCTACGTCACGGCCGTGGGGGCCTAGTGAAGAGGTCCCTGCTGCAAGGGCTGCCGGCCGCAGGCCTGTCAAAGTTGGGTCCCCACGGGTCCAGTGGTGGCCGCTTGGCGGCCCCCCAAGGAGTCTGGTGTGCATTCATTCACCAAAATAAATACCCAGCTGACCCACAGTAATTTTTGTATGAAGCAGGGGCACAGGGAACAGTCTCAGAGGACGCGGCAGCCACTGCTAATTTTAGGGTGCCTCACACATGCTTCAGATACATGATTATGTCTAATAGCCGGGGGGGGCATGCAGCAGCAAGGTGCCTGCTGCGTGGGCCACCCGCCGTGGGTCGGTCATAGCTCAATCTCCATCCGCGCTCAGGTGGCCCCCGGCTTCCCCAAAGATAGTCTGGCTCACACTGAAAATTTGAACAGGGGTTGCAGCCTTGCAGGCACATCCCCTGCTCCGGCCATCAGAGGCTTCTTTGCACCCCCTACCCAGATGCTGTGCAAGGACGTGGGCCGGAGCAGAAGATAAACATGAACGCGGGTGTTAACTGGGACATGTGCAGCAGTAACAGCCCCCCCCCCCCCATCTCAGTGCATTCCTTCCCATATTGCTTTATGCAGATTGAGATCAATTGCAGAGGGATCTCACCTGCCCGTCAGGAACACCCCACGCTTTTGTGTGGGCAAGACGCGTACAGGCTGCTAACAGGCTTTGCGACGGCCCTGACCTCACCCGGGCCGTCTTCTGCCATCTCTTGATGAGATTACGATCGATTCCGGAGTTCGAGACCTCATCTGCCCGTCAGGAACACCCCACACTTTTAATGAGTAGGCAAGACGCACACAGGCTGCTGACAGGCTTTGCGACGGCCCTCACCTCACCTGGGCCGTCTTCTGACATCTCTTGATGAGACTACAATCGATTCTGGAGTTCGAGATCTCGCCAAGATCTCACCTGTCTGTTAGAAACACCACGCATTTGACGTGTGGGCAGTGTGGCAAGATCCTGTCTAGTTGAGGGGCAAAGGTGATGTCTGACAAGAGGACCGTGCCCTGAGGGGGAGACATCAGGAAACGTGGATTGTTTCAGTTCTTACAACTTCCAACTGTTTTTAAATCCTGAAAAGGCTTCAGAGCGGCCGCTAAAATAGCCTCACAAACAGGCTCAGGTTTTTGAACAGGCCATGGGGCACCTGCATGCGCATAACACCTGAAACCACTTCGGCCCATGCCAAAATGTCCCCTCAAACCTCCCCTCCCCAGTCCCCATGCGCAAACCCATCCTTCTTCTTTACCAGGCACAACCCAGCGAAGACAAAGTAACCCATCCGGCTTCTCAGCCTCCACCCGAACACAAAGATCCACGATGAAACAGAGATCGGTCTTACTCAGGCGCGGGTCGGCCGTATGGCAGCTAGCGCCCAGGCCCCAAGAGCTCGGCCCTCTGTCTGTCTCATCACTAGACGATAAAGCTCCAACTGAGCTACGCCCCCCACACCTGGGCGTCATTGAGGATGAAGCATATGTCCTTGTCACTCAGGCGCGGGTTGACGGTGTGGCAGCAAGCCCCTAGGCCCATGATCCCAAACCAGGACTCCAAGTGCCGGGTTGTGTTCCACGCCAGGGTGGCCACCATGTCGCCCTCGCTGCAGGGGCGGGAAGAGGACCGGGAGGCAGTGTTTACTGCAGCGCTTCAGCAGCAATTTAGTTTTTTTGAACCTGCTGCCAAGGGTGCCTAACGTTGCCAGCCCTCTGGGCTTGGGCCACCAGCCGTAGGCCGATCAGGGTTTCGTTCATGCTGGCGCATTGGTGGCTGCCTGGAAGGCCCCTAAAGAATGGTTACGGTCCCCTAAAGAAAGGTTTGGTCCAAGGTGGCCAATATAACACTCTCCCTTATCATTTAGGTCGGTTTTGCTTCTTTTTTTTGCCCAGTGGCCGCCTGGAAGTCCCCCCAGACACGGCCTGGCGTGCACTGAAATAAACAGTGAGCAGGACTAAGCAGGAGCTAAGCTAAATGATGTCGGATCAAAGGAGGGGGCAGCAGCGTGGGGTGGTATGGAAGGGTCAAATGAACTGTAAGGCTGAGCGGAGGGGATGAGCAAGGGCAGAAGAAAATTAAGTACAATGCTGCTAACAGTGCAGACAGGTTGACGGGTATTGGACATCCTTACAGACGATTTGATGTCGTTACAAAGTGAAGGGAAACACCCGTAGCCTTTTTCGAAAGGGCCGGCAGAACAAACCAGGGGGAAACCAGCGACATGAACCAAAACAGAACCTAAAACCTGCAAACGCGGCCAAACGATGAAGCACCAGGATTTTTGTGGTAGGCAAGGTATAGAAATCAGAGAACGCCTGGAATAAGCAGGGCCATGAGCCATGCACCAGGAGCTCTAGAGAGGTGCACGGTATGCCCTGCATGGTATGCTCTGCATGGTATGCTCTGCATGGCTGCTCCCATGTAAGAAAAATGTGTTGACTGATCATGGCAACAGGTTCCTCAGCCAGGACATGCATGGGCTTATCAATGTTTCCTTCAGTGCACTTCCCAGCTACATCACAGCCTGCGGTCGAAGTGGCTTGTCGTAGCAAGTTCAGCTGCTTGGGCCACCGGCCGCTTGAACGTTCAGGTTCATTAATTTAGGCCCAGTGGTGGCGCCCAGCGGCCTGTCTAAGGTGTTCTGCTGCACTGTAAAGTAAAAACTGGAAACCTCAGGGACAAATCATACGGGAATGTGGACATAACGATGCAAGGTCACAGAGCAGGGAGTCAGTGAATCATGGAGTAGGCATACCGGGTATGGGTGCACGTAAGGATGCATGCGTACTCAGTAGGGACAAATGGCATGGGCGCATGCATGGGCACTCGGCGGGGTTCAGTGGCAGGGGCGCATGGTGAGTAAATACCCCCCCCTCTCCTCGCAAAACTTTATATTAAATGGTCCCGAAGCTCAAGGCATATGCTTTGGATTGGATTGATGACATGGCGCAACATATAACGTTGTTGCTGCTTTGAGCGTGCGTCACACATTGGCCCTGGCCAGGCTCCGTTGCTCCGGAAGTACTGGCATGTTGGATTACGATGGGATTACGGCTCGCCGATGCAAACTAAAGACGGCTTGAAGGTGCAGCATTTCCCTGCTGAAGGGGCTGGTCGACCATGTGGGCGTTCAGGTGTTGTTCCACGCGCTCCCAGTCGGGAGTATTTTACGGTTTCGAGTATTCGTGCGTGCTGGCCCCTTGCGGAAACCCATGTGGACCGCTGGCGCCAACGCCGTTAGGCTCCATTGACAACGTACCCCATTCCCAGCGCTCGCAGTGCCATAGAGCACAGCTGTGATTTTTGGTGCAAGTCGACGTATGTCGAGATGACAGTGGGTCCCTCGGGCGTGCGGCAGACAACCTCCTGCTCCGGATGCCATTTGGATGCGTAGTCAAGCAGCGACGTCATGTTCATTTTCCAGCTGGACTGCATCAGAGCCGGTAGCACAGCAGGCGCCATGTTGAGACCGGTCGATAGACAAACACAAGACGTCGAGTTGAGGATTGCGGGTGAGAAAGGAAGTAAATAAAGAAAGCTATCGCCGCATCGTGACTTGATGGGTTCGGGCCTTCGTCAGCGTTGGCGTCAGCATAATATCTAGTTCGAATATGGCACAAGGCCTATCCAACTGAAGATCTTGGATCTACCGTTCACAGGTTTTATCCAGACTCTCACAAAACCCAGGGGACCAGACCTGGCAAGGAGCATTCAAACCTCGATATACTTAAGCGTATTAGGAGGTTTCATACGTCTGTTTAATTCGGCCCTCCCTAATCTCCAGGATTGAGGTACCCATCACGCGATCCAAACATCCGATGCCGTGACGGGCAATCAGACACGATGCATGGCTTAGGACAAGAAAATAGGTTAGGTGTTACCAGTCGCAATGGAGCTTTGTGCCAGCGACAACATGTATCTGGCATGGAGAGGTTCAGCACCGTCCGCTGTCGATCATTACCATCTCGGCGTCTTGGGAGGACAGATTTGGACGTTCCCACCCTATGCTTTGGCAAGTTGAGCTGCTATTGTAAATATGGTGTGGCAGAAAACGTATGGATATGCATGGTATAACATGGGTAACATGTGCGTGACACATGCAACATGGACAGGGTGCATGGGAAAGAATTGTCGCTTGCATGATTTCGCATGGGAATCGTAACTTACTACATGCATGAATACGCTTTTAAGTTGCTTCATTACCAGCATGCTCACCATTTCTCTCCAACGAAGAGGTGGGTTATATTACCGGAACGTCCCTGAGAGAAGATAGGATTGCACGGCTTCCCTGCAGTGTTTCCTGCAGTGCTTGCCAGATCACCTTCCGGGGGCAGCCCATGAGCCACGACCACCTTTGGGGGGCCATCACCACCTTAAAGCGGCCTCGACCACCATAAGGCGACCACCACCACCTTTTGAGGGGCTGCCAGGCTGCCACCACCAGGCAGATGGGGACCAAACCATGACTGACCTTAAGCCTGTGGCCCGAGCAGCTGGGCTTGCTACACCAGGCCCACCCCTCCTTCCGCTTAGATGTAGCTGAAGTGCGCTAAATGAATCGATGCTGCTCCGTGCAGGGACAATGCTTTTTGGAGAGAGCACCTCCTCACCAGCCGCCTGCCGCCTGCTGGACATGTGCATGGAGAGCGGCGTGAACTTCTTCGACAGCGCCGAGATGTACCCAGTCCCGCAGGCGGCGGCGACACAGGGCCTGTCTGAGAGGATCTTGGGGAAATGGATGAAGTCTCGTGCAAGGTGGGACTGTGGGAGTGGATGGGACGACAGGGTAGGCACACATCCGAGGCGGGATGGAGTGGAGGAGTGGATGGAGAGGAGACGGAGGAGGGAGGAGATGGGCGGAAAATAAGAGAGGGGAGATGGAGGAGGTGACAAGGGAGGAGGAGGAGGAGGGACGAGGGGAGAGGGGTATGCAGCTTTGGGGTATTGAGAGGTTAGGCTGAGGGGAGAGCACTGAGTTCAGTCCTCGTAATTCTTAATTTAGCCACCACCTATATCCCTTTTCACCAAGCAGCAGCAAGCTCGTGACAGAATCGGTGGTGAAGGCACAAAGCTGAATGCGCACCCTGTAGTTAAGATACCGTTATGTTAACTTGTCCGGCGGGTCGAACACACTCAGTGCGTTGGAGGTGAGGTAGATCAGGGCTTCCTAGCTGGAGCTGCATCCTGCTTTTGAACAAGCATAGTGACTGCAAAGACGAGTGCGGCGAATTCCTGGCTCGGTATTTGCACCCCTGCCTGCACTCGTAGGGACAAAGTGATCGTGTCCACTAAGGTGGCAGGCCCCTCCGGCCAGATGACCTGGATCCGCGGGGGGCCTGCCAAGGTGGACGCAGCAAACATCACAGCGGCCATTGAGGGCAGCCTCCAGCGGTTGGGTACCGACTACATTGATCTGTACCAGGTGGGTTGATACTGATGTGTGGGAGGTAATGGCGTGGATGTGGCGCCGGCCTAGGCTGCGCTGTTTCCTTAACTCTTACGCCTCCCACGGGGCGTAGCATCTTTTCTTTCTGTGTTGGAGGGGGTGACGTAGGCAGTGCTTGGATAGCAGCTGACTGGAGGGAGAGAGGGTGGGGATGAAGGCAGCCTTCAGCGGCTGGGCACCGACTACACTGACGTGTGTCTGGTGGGTTGATACTGATGTGTGGGAGGGGGGGCGTAGGGCTGTGGCAGTTAGGAAGGAACCTGGCCAGGAGCACTATCACCTGGTGGGTTGATACTATCGTGTGTGATGGGGGGAAGGCAGCTGAATAGCTGATTGGCCTGCAGTTGATGGGGGGGCTGAAAGAGGGAGGGTGATGGGGGCAGCCTCCGGAGCCTGGGCTCTGACTAAATTTACCTGTACCAGGCAAGTCCACTGCAAATTAAATCGGTTGTGATGTGGCCAGGGTTGTGGCCTGTCACCCCTGATTGTGATGCAGAGGGAGTATGCTCGAGGGGTCGACGGTGTTTTTGAATTTGTTGACATAATTTGAAAACCAGGTAGATGAGAAAAGCAGCGTTCCACCGGAGGGCACCAGGCCACGACCCCCCCACGGCTGTAAGCCATGATGAAGTGAAATTGCAGCTGCAGCAACCAAGTAAACTTGCCTTCGGCTCCACCTTCCCACTGTTTGAGGGGGTGGAGTCCCTAATTGTTTATTGATACCCCTCCCCTGCTGCTGCATTCGACTGCTCCACAGATCCACTGGCCCGATAGGTGAGAGCAACCATCGAATCACAATTTGCTGATCGGGCATGTCTTCTACATCCATGGCTGTGGCTATATAACCTGGTCGAGCAGGGGAGTGTGCTTGCTCGGGTGTCTACCATCCCTCGCCGAGATGGAGCAACAGCTGATGTGTTAGATATGCCTCCTGCTGCAGCCACGGTGGGCTGTATTACCTGGCCCTTGAAGTCAGTTAATCAGGCATTTCATCTGCATTAATCGTTTGCTATGTAAATGTAACATGACCAGACCCAACAGGCGCGTGCCTGCCAACCCTGGCTGCCACTCGCGTCAAGTCTGTTAATGGCCATGTCCTTTGCGTCAAAATTTTGCAATGCTGGTGTCACATTACTTGGCCCGGCAGGCTTGGGCCTGCTTGGGTCCCTCCCATGAGCTACCCTCCACCTCTGCTGGTGTTACATGCTGGTGTTGCATTACCTGGTCCTACAGGTTTGGGTCTGCCTGGGTTCCCACCATGAGCTGCACTCCACCTCTCGCAAGAAGCATGATTTGATAAATGTTGTGCAGTACCTGGCCCTGTCTACGAGGGCTAGAGATCCAGTAGCCGTGTGAATACCAGTACCTGGTCCCACCTACGTTGGCTTGGAGCGTGAGGGTACTTGTATTGACACAGGGCCAGACCGCCGGAGCCCTCTGTATGACTTTTTGTCACATTGTGTCAGCCACTCTGCCCTATGCTTTGATAGATGCTTGTACTGGGCTCGTCCTCTGCATCTGCAATTTATTGATCTGTTGTTGTTACAAAGTTAGCGCAACCACCCACAGCCTTTTGCGACAGGGCCAGGCAGAGTACCCCATGCCTCTTCAACGCCCCTCCATGCTATCCTTGACCATTCCGCCTACCCTCCCACGCCTCCTTGAGCGCCACTCCTTGCCTTCCTCCCCATGCACGCGGCATATTTTCAACCTACGCAGGTACGTGCCCATGTTTGGTGACGTTGACTACTGCCCCAGCTACGCGTACAGTGGCGCCGTGCCGCTGGAGGAGCAGCTGGGGGCTCTCGGGGATGCAGTCCGCATGGGCAAGGTCCGCCACATAGGTCTGAGCAATGAGACCTCATGGGGCCTGATGAAGAGCATCCAAGCAGGTGAGATGAGACCGAGGGACGGTAGGGGTGATTGTGCGGCTAGGCCTGGCCTCAGCCTTGAACCGTGCTGTACATACCACTGTAATGGGACCTGATGAGCAGCATCCATACTGGTGAGAAGGGAGCGAAGGGCAGCAGGGGTGATGGTGCGGCTGGGCCTGGCCTCAGCCTTGAACCGTGCTGTACATACCACTGTAATGGGACCTGATGAGCAGCATCCATACTGGTGAGAAGGGAGCGAAGGGCAGCAGGGGTGAAGGTGCGGCTGGGCCTGGCCTCAGCCTTGAACCGTGCTGTACATACCACTGTAATGGGACCTGATGAGCAGCATCCATACTGGTGAGAAGGGAGTGAAGGGCAGCAGGGGTGATGGTGCGGCTGGGCCTGGCCTCAGCCTTGAACCGTGTTGTACATACCACTGTAATGGGACCTGATAAGCAGCATCCATACTGGTGAGAAGGGAGCGAAGGGCAGCAGGGGTGATGGTGCGGCTAGGCCTGGCCTCAGCCTTGAACCGTGCTGTACATACCACTGTAATGGGACCTGATGAGCAGCATCCATACTGGTGAGAAGGGAGTGAAGGGCAGCAGGGGTGATGGTGCGGCTGGGCCTGGCTCCAGCCCTGTGCCGCATTGAGCACCTCTTTCTCCTGGGGCTGATGAACAGCATCCAAGCAGGTGAGACGACACTGAGGGATGGCAGGGGTGATAGTGCGGCTGGGCCTGGCCTCAGCCCTGAGCCGTGCTGTACATACCACTGCAATGGGGCCTGATGAACAGCATCTCTGTGGGTGCGAATTTGGACTGCAGGGGAACAGCACATGCACCTGCTCGACAGTACCAGATGTGTCCGCTTGTCAGGAGAGGTCAGGCTAACAGTGTTGATTGGATGTGCACAACAGTGGAATGTAAGCAGAGGCTGCTGGGCAGTCACCGCTGGAACAATCGGGACTAAACCTTGGAATAAACAGCCGGGCCTGCTGCCGTAGGCCCTTGGCCGTAACACTCCTGTCTTGTAGCTGATACACCCTGAGATAAACAGTGCAGGGTGACCGAGCGAACATGCCTGGCTTCAGCCCCTAGCTTTTATTCTGCCTCTCTCACGCCGAAGCAGGCAAAGATGTATAGCTTGTTGATTGATCACGGCTTTGTTGTGGCTTCACTATTGTACTGCGTTGCTCCCATCACCTTTTCCTCATATAAAGTAAACACAAGTTTGTCTCCTGAAGTGCCTGCAGGCTATCAGAGGGGGGCGGGGAGAGGATGTGCTGTAATGCAGCTGATGGTGGCACAGCTGCCAGAGATGTCCCCCTGCCCTGCAACGCCAGCCTGCAGAGCGCTTACACCTTCACTCACTGTCTGCTCCTCCGCTCCCCTCTATGTGCTGCAATGCAGCTGATCGTGACACAGCTGCAGGGGATCTCCCCCTGCCTCGCATCGCCAGCCTGCAGAACGCGTACAGCCTGACCTGCCGCACCTTTGATTCCCACCTGGCGGAGTGCTGCCATGCAGAGGGCGTGTCTCTGCTGGCGTACAGCCCGTTGGCCATGGGCCTGCTCTCGGTGAGGGCATGGAACTCGCATGGATGTCAGGGTTATGGGCTTGGGCATCAAATCGGAAACCGAATACCTTATAATGCCCTGTCATATACCTATCGGCCGTGGGTCTGCACTTGCTGAAAATGTAAAATGGTATTTAAGTATGGGTGATGGCCTACTTTGCACGGGAAGAGCAGGCTTGAACTCTGGTGGCGTACCGGTATCTGGTTTGCATATCCCGTTGCTTAAATGGGTTGCATATCTGACTTGTCGGTGACTAGCAGGATCCATGGTCGGGACCTATCGAGGGGATGTTATGCTCCATCTGGGTGAGGCTCATGGGGTTATGTCCGGATGCTGCTTTCCTTTACAGGGGAAGTACCAGGCGCCTGGTGGGGCGCCCCCTGAGGCACGGCTGAACAAGTACAAGGGGCGGTACGCTGAAGCAGAGTCGAGGTGAGGGAAGATGGGTAGTGGATCGGTTATTTAATGTAGAAGAAAAGGTACGGCAAAAGTTCTTTACACTGGAAGCGAGCAAATTGTACAGCTTGCTACGGCATCAAATGTCAATTGACGATCGCATGGCATGACCGACCATGTACATGATCGCTTGACAAAGTTCGGACGAGCGACATAGATCAGACCAAGCAAAGGATGTAAACGCCCGATCCCTTCTCTAGCTCACCAAGCGTATTCTGTGTGTCAGCCAACCATCCTTGTATCATAAGATGCCATCCTCGAGAAATGCAGGAAATCATGGAGCGCAGTACAGACCATGACCGTGCAGTGCAGTACAGTGCAGTACAATGTAGTACAGTTTAGTACAGTGCCGTCCAATGCAGTACAGCCCCATGCATTCCATGCAGGTACGGCATGCGTCCCAGCGTGTTGTCAGCTGTGGATGCGTATAGCGAGGTGGCTCAGAGGGCGGGCATGGAGCCTTGCGAGATGGCACTCAGGTAATGGACTCGGGGAGCAGGGGCAGGGGCAGTGAAGTTGCAATGTGAGACAAGGCTCAGGTGATTATCTGGGTGCTTGCCCGCACGCTCCTAAGGGGGCGTGGTTGCTGATTTTTGTTTGTTTTTGTAACTGAGCGCTTGCCAGCACTCTCCTGTGCAGGTGGCGCTTTCTTTCTTCCAACCCGAGCGCTTGTCCGCGCGCCCCTAGGGAGTCTCGGAGATTTCTTTTTTCCCTTCTGGTTATGTAAATACGAGTTAGCATTGGGGATATAATGTTCTGATCATTACAATGTCCATAAACCGTCATTGTATTGGATGTACACGAGTAGTGGTTGGCATGGGCCTGGTGGTGGGAAATGTGGTGGGAAATGTGGGCAGGGGTAAGGGCATGTGCTTGTGTGAGCATGCATGTGGGGCCATGAGCATGTGCCCTATCCTTGCTGCACACATGCCCTCAACTGCAAGCTGCACTATGCCTTTCACTCTCACAACCCAAGGGGAGGCGTACCATTGTTCCTTTATTTCTGAGCATAGGGCATGGATATGGGCATGGGCGTGGGCATGGGCTTGGGCATGGGCATGGGCATGGACGTGATGATTTCGTAACAATGCAAGCTTCATATTTCTGTTTTTCACAACGGACAGGTTTGTGCTCAGTCATCCCTTGGTGGCGAGTGCCGTGATTGGCGCGACAAGCGAGCAGCAGCTGCATCAGCTGCTGAGGGCAGCCGAGTCGGGGGTCCTCGAGGACAAGGTTATGGAAGACATAAATGAAGTGCATGCTAGATTCCCCAACCCAACTCCTTGAAGGGTGGATCCAACTTGCTGCTTGAAGGATGACGGTCGAAGATGCACTGGCAGCTGCTGAGGGCAGCTAACTAGGTTCACACCTATGCGATTTTTTAGTGAACAACAAAATTTGAAATTATTTTTTCTACAACCAGTTTCACAAAAACAGACTCATGACGATGCGTTGTGTGTCAACTGCCTTGCCAGCTTTAATATGGAGGACAAGGTCCCTGTCTGGAGATGAAAAGTGGGTTTGTTATGGTTCAGAAGGACCCCTATATCCTGACATCTTGGCACATTTTGGGGGTGAATCTTTCCCTTCGTGTTCCCCTCATCAGGGGCTGAGGTTTCGGTTTTCTTTTCGGGGGGCAGATATTTTCCCCTTAACGTTCCCCTCTTGCTTTCTATCCCCTGCTTTTCATCCTCTCCGTCATTTTAACTGCTTGAAGGCTTGCATCGGAACGGGTTGGGGAATCTTAAAACTTCATTTTCCTTTCGACGCGGTATTTTCTCTCCTATTCTCATCTGTTTCCTTCCTTTCTCCTCTCGCCATTCGTCCCCCCCCCCACAACCAGACAATTGGGCGCCCACGCGGCCGAGCCTTCTAAGTAGGGCGCACAGGTGTAACTCATGGACATATCACATATCACATACCGGTATGGCATAAACCCATCATCCCACCAATGACACCCATCCCTGGCAGCGCCGACTGCCAGCCCTGACCGTACCGTGTTGAAGCGTGTCCAAGAATTCAAATTCTTGGGCATCACTCAGCACAAAAGCGGCGGCATGAAGAGGGCCATGGAGGGTAGACAGGCGCCTTTGGCTGCCGCGCTGCACCGTGTTCGCCACATGGCATCCAAGGTGGGCCTAAGGCGCCATCTCCCAACCCGCATCAGGCTGGTAGCTGTGTACGCATCGCCTGCCGCCAACTACGGCGACGTGGTGTGGGCCACCAGCCACCTTCGGCTGCGGCAATGTCTCTCCAGCAAAATGCAGTCCAGCTTGCTTCAGCACCTACGCCAGGCTGCCCGGCTACCTGCATCAGCCGCCAGTTGGGGAGTCATGAGAGAGCTGCAGCTCCAGCCACTACAGCGAGACTGGTGGGCCCATATCATCCGCTTCTACAATGCAGCAGTGGCACCGGAGGCACAGCAATACAGCCCTCTCATAGCTGAAGCCATGGCAGCAGATATGCAGCTTGCAATCAGCCAGGGCACTGGCGGCCGCACCTGGTGCTCTGATCTGCTGGGTGCATTAGAGGAGCTGGGGCGGGGGGCAGCCACCCCCACCTTGCGCGAGGAAGCAGCTGCCCTACAGCGCCTACGCGTCATAGAGGTGATGGCACTCGTTGACGCAGCCTACGAGCAAGCACGGCTGGACGCAAGCGGCGGTGGGGACCCCAGGGACCCTACCACCGAGCACAGATCTGAGGCGACCTACCGCGCCTGGTTCCAGTCCACGGCGGGTGCCGTGCTGGCGCAAGCCAAGAGCCGCACTAGTCAGAGGGAGTGTGCTTGTGTGCGCTTCAATTTGCGACTGCGGCTTGGCGCGATCAGCACTGCTGATACCAGAGGACGGCGCAACGGTCAGCGGCGACAGGCACGCTGCTGCCAGCGGTGTTGGGCACGGTAGAGGATGCGCTGCATGTGTGCTTCCAATGCCCTAGTGCCAGGGAGCAGTTACGGGAGCGGGGGTGGGCAGGTCCTCCGGGCGCTGCCACTAACTTCCACCAGTTGTACCAGGCTGAGCATGGGTGGGACGCACTTGCTTTTGTGGACTGTGCTGTGGGCATTATTGAGGGTTAGTCTCCAGGGTTTCTGAGGCCGGTGTCGTTGGCCTTGCCCGCCTTCTCTTTAGTTTTGTTGTTGTTGTTGTTGTTGTTTGCCCCCTTCTTAGTTTCTTCTCTGCTCCCTTCTGATCAGTGGGGCGCCCTCGCGGCCAAGCAGGGGTGGGTTACGCTTGCTTTTCTGGACTTATCTTTCTTAGAGGCTTTGTTGAGGGCTAGTCTCTAGTGGAACTCAGGTGTTGGACTTGGTCTGCTTTGCCTTCCCGGCCTCTCCTTGTGTTGTCGCCAAACTGACGAACTGAACCGAACCGAACTCGACGAACTGAACTAGGTGTGAATTGGCTCTTAGCCACCCATAGCCCAGTCCTTGAGCGTTACATCTTATTCAGCACACGGGTAGGTGCTAACCTGAAGCATCCTTAACAAACATCAAGCAACTAACAACAGGAGCATGTTACAATACAACATGCCTTAAGTCCCAGCTAACAGCCACCTTTGCAGAGTGAGCAGCTGGCTTCTACATTGGTCGGAACTTGGTCTACCGCGGGTTCCCTGAGAACCAGCCTCGGATAATTGAAAATAGGCCCTGGCACGCTTCTCTGATGTATACAGGAATGTACCGTGATGACATCGCCCACTGCATTACTGCCATGGCTCCTTTACCCAGCCAGTCATAGGGCGCAGCAGGAGCAACGTTGTAACCCAGGGCATCGCACGCCTCCTTCAACACCGCCTCACCGCCTTTCTCCCTAAAGCACTTGTCGTACTTCAAAGTATAAAGGAGCTTCTGGACCTCGGACCTGCAAGCCGTATTCACCATAAACAGCACAGGATCATGTCATAGCACTTATCCATGTTTTCATGGTCCAGAGTGCGCCCACGGGTGCATGGGACTGGGCAAAAGATATTATCTTTGAAGCGCGAGCTGGTTGATGAGAGTATTATCGTAGGTGCTTCAAGGCAGAGGCTCTGCTTCAAGGGTTCAAGTAAGCCCTTAAGGTACAGCAGACAGGTAATCGGAGGGCTGGGCACAACATATTAGACATTACCAGTATTGCTGCCCTTGAGCACAAGCGCCCCAGGGTTGAGAATGAAACAACTGAACATAGTTGCACATGCGGGCCTAATTGGGACGAGGTAAAAGACGTGTCAGTCTTGTTACTATCAACGGGCAGATCAGGCCATGGTTGGCATCAACTGACCTCATTCTGTAGCCCTCAAACTCGATCTCCAACGCTCGGATGAAAGCAACTGCGCTGTTTACATGCTTGTTCCTGGGCACGTGCACACAGACAGTATGAAATGGAAAGGCAGCTTGGGTGATACTCAACACCAATCAATTATAGGCAGCACTGACAGCCCTTGGAATATAGAATGTGGTTTCATTAAAAATCTTGAAACACACCCTGCTGCTCTTGTAATTCATTGCAGCCCGACCCAAGGCCCTTGCTGGACAAAAATCGGCAGTTTCCTCTTAGATTTACTCGGCTGATGTGGGGCTGAAAATGGCTCAGGAGCCGTGTCAAAGTATAGCACCATTTGAGAGGCCATGCAGCCACGCACCTGCATGCCTCGTACAATGCAAGCCGGCCGCTCTTGGTGTAGGCCAGCAGCAGCTCCCTGCTAGGCTTGTGGGGGGTGGGCAGGCCAGCTAGAGCCATGCTGGGAGGTCTTCCCGGCTGCCCTCCACCGCCAGCGGGGAGGCCGTTGCGGAGGGGGTCCCCCAGCAGCCAATGGACCAGCAGCGGCTCGGCAACGGCACAGGCGCGGTTCAGGCCTGACGCGGCAAAACTGAGTGGACGGGAATGGATAGGGACAGGTCACTTATGACACAGTGACATAACCATGGTGCAATGAGCTTGACATTGGACAATCAGAGGAGGCCGGATGGTTTCTGCCTGAGAGCACGGGGATGGAGTGTGGCGTTTCTGACGTTGGGGCAGAGTTAACGAGACTTTGCATCATGTGGTTACAGCTATTCACTTTTAGGAAGTACTGCGAGCAACTACCGCAGTCGAGGGCGGGCAGCTCATGAATGGGTTTCCGCATTTCGTCGACAGATGGCCTCAGCCTTTTCTTGATGAATCTAAATCTTGAAGCGCCCGTTTCAGCAACAATAATAAGACAAACGTGGCTGTAGCCGTAGCTCCATAGCAGTGACGCAGCTTCAAAACCACTTTGCTCCTCAACAGGGCCGACAACACTAAATCATGGTTAGAACATATCAATGCCCAAGGAGACTCCGATCTCATACCTTCCAGCCCACGCACAATGCGCACCTGTCTCTTTGGCATAAGAGCCTGTTGAACGTGGCTGTCCCCACATGGTCCCTGACCATAGCCAGCAGGTGGATCTGAAGCACCGGATCTAGAGCTGGCCCGCTCTTGTCATCCAGATCCCACAGCTGAAGCATTCGAGGGATCAGCACCCAGTGTAGGAAGGGGGGGGCAAAGAATTTGACGACCGACCAGGCATTGGTCGGCTCCGCCCTGGGCTCCTCCGCCGCCTGCTGGCCAAGCAGGCCTGTGGGTGCAGCCGACACGACCGAGATGTTTGCCAGGGGCAAGGAGGGCGGCCGCCCTGGCAGCGGCAGGCAGCTCAAGGTGGCCTCATCGCAACGTCGCAGCAGCTGGCGGAAACGGTCAAACCTCGCATGGAATCTCTTGCAGTCTCCCCCTCCGGCTAGCTGGTGCTGTTGCTGCAACGCTGCTGCCTGAGACTGCCCATGCTGCTGCTGATGCGGCTGGGGAGGCCACGGCTCGTGAATCGCAGCGATCAGCGCATAAACAAGCTCTTTTTGATCATGACCCTCTGGCAAAACCACAGAAGCGGCAATATCAGGCATGGGGGCTGTTAAGACCACTTTGCGTGTTGCTACCACATCTGGATGCACCTCAGACGGGGAGTTTGTGTCCTGCCCAGCTGCCTGCCCCATGAAGCCCCTCAAAATCTCTGAGAGGAGAGACAGTATAGATGGCTCTGGTCCACTAGAACAGTATACTATTCTCGAGGGCCCGGCGTCGGTCATCATGGCAGAAGACGACCCTGGTGAGGTGAGGGCGGTTGCGATGCCTGCCTGCCCTCCTGGCTCTAACTTAGCACGCTTGGCAGGTCTCTCCTTCTTGACCTCCTTGACCTGCATACAAACAATGTGATGCATCCATCAAGCAGGGACATTCATAGGCGGACTGGTTTTATGTGGTATCATACTATCATGGCCAGTGAGGTTCAAGCGTAGTTTACAATTCTTGAAAATCGAGATCGAAGAAACAGACTTGTCCAATGGTTAAGAGAGCCGCTCACGGCGACAGCCATTTCAGCCAAGTACGGATCCCCCTGACGGATCTAAGCAACATCGACTCTCGCCCAGCTGAATCCATGATGGCAGTATGCAGCTTTTATTTCAAGTCCTCACTGAACCCAGGATAAACAAATCCTGTCCAAAAGTGCTTGGCTCATTAAAAAAAGGCTGTAGGTTGGATGCGATACCGGTAGTGCGATACCGGTATAAAAGCAACATTCAAATTTGGAGGCGTAACAGAACTTTCAAACATGATTATTTCTACCTTTCATTGGTATATACGCCCCCCTGGCACACCAGGAAGGATCCATGATTATTTTATCATATGGGAGCCTCCCTTGATTCCGGCCCTAGGATTTGCTTTGCTTTTGCAGATGCAGACGACCCCCCTGCTTTCATCCATGTGATCCATGCACAGCCAGCCAGCAAACTGACCTTATCAAACTGCCAGTACGACACCTCTGAGACCGCCTCGAAGATCCAACACTCCCTGCCCTCCACCCATTTCTCCTTCATCTCGTGTTTCTTCAGTTTCTCCTTTGAGTGCAGCTGCGGCCGGATCCGACGTACAACCTCAAAGTGGCAGATTCTCCTGCTTCGTCACACACCGGAGGGGCATCCCACAAGTCATTGCGCAGGTCACTGTAGCATGTCAATGGCTTCCGGCACCCCAGCAAGGCCCAATCGAGAGCTGGCGTACAAGATGTTCCATGCTGCCCTGTTGGCAACAAGTGCCTGCAGATGGTGGCCCATTATCAGAGTTTTCCGACAGCATTCCCCAGCATTTACTTGGAGTTCAGTAATCAAACGCAGATATAATTGAACCCCTGATACACTGAGGCATCATATTTCCCATTCAGATTTGCCCCGGCCTGGCTAGACCAGCTCAAATACCATAAGTAGATAGCACCTGCTGAATACCAGTCCCTTCCTTTTCATCTCGTCTGTGGTGCCGTCCCAAGTTTGATATCCGCTCCGCTTCAGTCTGTACAAATTGTCGCCAGTGCCTGAACAAACACCATACAACATGAGTGAGAGCAAGCAGATTCAAATCATGTTGAGCTTAACATGTCAGACACTTGACACAATATCAGAGCACGCAAGCTAGGGGCACGCATGTGTACCAATGCGCAATGCCATGTAACCTGCACGCAATGCCCCCTGTCCAAACTGTCAGGGAATGGGTACTGGTACGAGTTGCACTGCCACTAGGAAATCTTGCGCAAGGTGTGGGAGTGCAGCTCGTACCAGTGCTCATTCCCTGACACAAACAGCTGGCAATCTGGAATCCAACATCAAGACCGCACCGTCGATCGGCGTTGCTGGGTAGGCGCTTGTCCCGGTTAGGTTACACTTGGGTTTGAAGCCCTTGATACGTGGGCCCCCTAGGCAGTAGCACGCCTTGTCCAGCAGATCAGGAGCACAACTTGACCTATCAGGGTCCGTGAGACATCATTGCCCGAGGGCCGTCCCACTGCTGCTGGATTCACATGCGTTGTTGCTATCATTTTGAGCATCTCCATGCAGTGCTCCTCCTGCTCGGATTCTTCTCCAATGATTAGATGTACGGTCGGGCAAACGGGAGAATGGAAGGCAGGTTTCTGCTGCTGCTGCTGATCATGCTGCACTTGCTGCTGCTGCTGCTGCTGATGATGATGATCATGCTGCACCTGCTGCTGCTGCTGCTGATCATGCTGCGCATGCACCTGCTGCTGCTGCTGCTGCTGCTGCTGCTGCTGCTGCTGCTGCTGATGATGATGATGATGATGATCATGATCATGCTGCGCCTGCACCTGCTGCTGCTGCTGTTGCTGCTGCTGATCATGCTGCACCTGCTGCTGCTGTTGCTGCTGATGATTATGCTGCACCTGCTGCTGCTGATGATGATCATGCTGCGCCTGCACCTGCTGCTGATCATGCTGCTGATCATGCTGCACCTGCGGCTGCTGCTGCTGATCATGCTGCTGCTGCTGCTGCTGATGATGATCATGCTCCGCCTGCACATGCTGCTGATCATGCTGCTGCTGCTGCTGCTGCTGCTGATCTTCATACTGCGCCTGCACCTGCTGCTGATCATGCTGCACTTGCTGCTGCTGCTGCTGTTCCTCGCTGTCGATTGTGTTTAGAAGTTGCAGCAGGTCTGGCGTAAACGACGACGTTCCTAATAAAGCTTTGATGAGTGGGTATGGGAGAAGACACTGTCGGGAAGAAAATCAGCAATCTGATCATAGCAGGAACAGAAATGCTAAGGGTCATTCAATAAGTCAATCTACATCGAAGATGGCAGGTTGACTGAGCAAGATCAAACTCGTGTTTTTTCATCTTGAACAAATTTGAACATTGGAGCAATTTAAGATTGAAGAAATACTTGGCAGGAACAGGTGCGGCTGGGAGGGGTCTTGCACATGCACTTAGTGGCTAATCCAGTTGTAAGGATATCATGATATGTGGTCTATTGACCAGGGCTGTCATAACTGAGTTAAGACAGCCAGCCATGGCCAGGGTCAACCGGTCACCATACTAGTCACCAATGGCCCAGCCAGTGTGCAAATCACTCAGGAAATCAAAAGCCACATCCCAGGCATCGCAATTGTTCATAAGTTTGTGGTATGACAACAGTAAGCCTTTTTTGCTCCGTTTGCACCATACACAAGCAAGGCAAATTGCCCCCCTCACAGCCGTTTGAAGCCCACCGCCCCTACCCCTCACACACCCTGTGCACCATGCGATGCTGCCTCATCTCCGGAAAACTGCGGGAGGGGAAGCTCCACGTCCTCTTCTGCTGCTACCGGGTCGTCAAAAAACAGCAGCCCCTGCATCCAATCCTGGCTTCCTAACCCATCTGGGCTACCGGTATCATTATCCGTCATAAAATCATATGATTCAGAGGACTTCTAACTCAGAAGTATCAGGGGTAGCATTGGTGGCTTGAATTGTGTAATGGGAGCTTGGATGTGGTCACAGACTCACAGCTGGAGAGGCCACTGTCCACTGAGTGAGGGTCAGCCTCAGTGCTATTGTTGTTGTTACAAAGTTGACGCAACCACCCACAGCCTTTTACTAAACGGCCAGGCAGAGCGAACGGAGAGAAACCAGAGAACGTGAACAATAGTACCGGTACCGGGGACACAATTGCTTGCTGGGAGGCAGCATATTCAACTTCAGCGCCTTGCAACCGCTCGTGTTGGAAGAATATGAAGGATAAAGGATAAATTACCGGCGATGGTGTTCCGTGCGGGCACGTCTCCATACCCATCACGTCAAGTACCGGTAAGCCACACTTGAGAGTCTCACTTGAAAAAGGGCTTGCCACAGATCTGCCGCCCGCCAGCGTTACCAGCCATTTCTTACCGGCGAGCGTGTCACGTGCCGTCAGGGTGCCTCCAAGGTTGAAAACATTATGTTTCATCTCGCGCGCCCCGTTCACGCACGTCGCGTCAGTTGCTCCCGCAAAATACAGAAGGTAAGCGTGTAATCCTGTCCTGCATGCAGCCCTGTCCTGCCCTGCCCTGCCCTGCCCTGCAGACCAGCTCTGCCCTGCAGCTCTGACCTACAGCCCTGTCCTGCATGTAGCCCTGTCCTACATGCAGCCCTGTCTTGCCTTGCCCTGCCCTGCCCTGCATGCAGCCCTGCCCTGCATACAGCCCTGCCCTGTCTTGCATGTAGCCATGCCCTGTCGGCCTGCCTTGCCCTGCCTTGCCCTGCTGCCCCTGCCCCTGCCTACAAACCTGCCTTGCCCTGCCCTAACTGCAGCCCTGCCCTGCCCTGAAGCCCTGCCCTGACCTGAAGCCATGCCATGCCCTGCCATGCAGCCCTACCCTGCAGCCATGCAGCCATACCAATTACTCACATGGCAATGTTTATGCATGGACGCGAAGGAAAGCATGACCAGGATGCACAACAACTGGGAATGCCCAAGGCTGTGAGCGTGGTGAGTAGCTTATATATATAGCCAGGCCGTGCATGTGCCTACACTGACCATGTTTCATATTGCGCTGTTTTCTTAGCCGTCCGCCTGCCCCTGCCCCCTCGTCCCCCTCTTGCTCTTGCCCCAACCCCGTCGTACCACACATGTCCCAGCCCCCTCTCCCCCCTCTTGCTTCTGCCCCTTCGTCCTCTCCTGGTCCTGCCCTTGCCGCATCCTCCTTTCCTGCTCCTGTCCCTGCCCCCTCGTCCCCTCCTGCTCCTGTCCCTGCCCCCTCGCCCCCTCCTGCTCCTGTCCCTGCCCCCTCGTCCCCCCCTGTTCCTGCCCCTGCCCCCTCATCCCCTCCTGCTCCTGTCCCTGCCCCCTCGTCCCCTCCTGCTCCTGTCCCTGCCCCCTCGTCCCCTCCTGCTCCTGCCCCTGCCCCCTCGTCCCCTCCTGCTCCTGTCCCTGCCCCCTCGTCCCCTCCTGCTCCTGTCCCTGCCCCCTGCCTCGCCCCCTCCTGCTCCTTCCCCCTCGTCCCCAGGACGCGCATCCGCAATATCTGCTATATAATTACAGCACGTCCCTGTAACCCTGTGGTCCCGGTCGTTGCCTGAGTCGCCACCAGCAGGGCTGTCGATTGTTCTGGTTGTACCTGCAATCAAGGCCCCCTGCATACACTCCTGGTGGTGCCTTGAATAAGTCTGCTGTGGAATCTGGATGATAAGGATGAAGACGAGGATGAGAGTTCGCCAGCACTTTTTCCGGAACTACAAATCCGTCAATGACGTTACACCACTGGGCCATGCTGCAAAGCTCGGCCGCGTCGGCGTCCAACAGCAAGGTTGGAAACTAAAGAGAGAGAGGAAAGAGACCCCCTCAAAAACAAAACAAAAAGTCCTAAACCCCAATCCAACTACCGGAAGCTACAAATCCGTATTATTGCCTTCGTCAGGGACCTTGTGGGGCCAGATGTGCACGACAGGCTGCTGCGCAGCTTCAACAGTTGCCTATTGCGTGGGGGCATGATTACATGAGTCCAGCTTCTCAGTCATTGCAGCCCATACACAAATGCTGCTGGATTCATCACATCAGCCTTGTTCAGCGCTCTATCTCAGCCTTGATCAGCGTTCTGTCTCATCAGCCATGTTCAGCGCTCTCTTCCTTTCTCCCATCCTTTGGGGCATGCCCACCTATCCTGTTATGTGACGGAATGCTGTGATTAGGTCCAGATCCAACGGAGATCCGCCAGCCTACAGTGCTGACAGGGACTACAGAACGTGCTGGACTCGCCATCCTGGCTGCTCCTTTTCTCACCTCCTCAAATGTGATATATTACAGCTGATGGTTGGAGAGCTTTTGGCGATCTTCCCCTGCCCTGTCCTGCCTTCCTGCACAACACGTACCGCTTGGCTTACTTGCCGCTCCTCCGCTCCCCTCTTATGTGCTGCAATGCAGCTGATAGGGACACAGCTGCCAAGTATCTCCCCCTGCCCCGCATCGCCAGCCTGCAGAACGCATACAGCCTGACCTGCCGCACCTTTGATTCCCACCTGGCGGAGTGCTGCCACGCAAAGGGCGTGTCTCTGCTGGCCTGCAGCCCGTTGGCCATGGGCCTGCTCTCAGTGAGGGCTTGGAACTCGCATGTATGTCAGGGTTGCGGGCTTGGGCATCAAATCGGAAACCAAATACCTAATAAATGCCCTGTCGTGTACCCATCGGAAACCAAATACCTAATAAATGCCCTGTCATATAGTACCCATCGGAAACCGAATACCTAATAAATGCCCTGTCATATACCCATCGGCGGTGGGTCTTCACTTGCTTAAAATGTAACATGTTATTTAAGTATGGGGGATGGTCTACTTTGCACGGGAAAAGCAGGCTTAACATCTGGCGGCACACCGGTATCTGGTTTGCATGTCTCGTTGCCTAAATGGGTTGCATGTCTGACTTGCCGGAGATTAGCGGGATCGATGGCTGGGACCTACCAGGGTGATGTTATGCTCCATCTGTGAGACGCTCATGGGGTTTATGTCCCGATGCTTCTTTCCTCTACAGGGGAAGTACCAGGCGCCTGGTGGCCTTGGTGGGGCGCCCCCTGAGGCACGGCTGAACAAGTACAAGGGGCGGTACGCTGAAGCAGAGTCAAGGTGAGGGAAGATGGGTAGTTGATCGGCTACCTTAAAGTGCAAAATAAAAGGTACGGCAAAAGTTCTTTACACTGCAAGCGAGCAAATTGTACAGCTTAATACAGCATCAAATGTCAATTGACGATCGCATGGCATGACCGACCTTGCACATGATCGCATGACAAAGTTCGGACGAGCGACATAGATCAGACCAAGCAAAGGATGTAAACGCCCGATCCCTTCTCTAGCTCACCAAGCGTATTCTGTGTGTCAGCCAACCATCCTTGTATCATAAGATGCCATCCTCAAGAAATGCAGGAAATCATGGAGCACAGTACAGACCATGACCGTGCAGTGCAGTACAGTGCAGTACAATGTAGTACAGTTTAGTACAGTGCTGTCCAATGCAGTACAGCCCCATGCATTCCATGCAGGTACGGCATGCGTCCCATCGTGGTGTCAGCTGTGGATGCGTATAGCGAGGTGGCTCAGAGGGCGGGCATGGAGCCTTGCGAGATGGCACTCAGGTAATGGACTCGGAGAGCAGGGGCAGGGGCAGTAAGGTTGCAATGTCAGACAAGGCTCAGATGATTATCTGTACGAGTGCCCGCTCGCTCCTAAGGGGTCGGTTTTTATTGGTTGTTGTTTTTATTTGTTTTTGTAACTGAGCGCTTGCCAGCACGCTCCTGTGCAGGTAGCGCTGTCTTTCTTCCTACTCAAGCGCTTGCCCGCGCGCCCCTAGGGAGTCGCGGAGGTTTCTTTCTGTCCATCTGGTTATCTTACTAAGAATTGACATGGGGGGGTATGATGTTCTGATCATTACAAGGCCCATAAACCGTCATTGTATTGCATTGACACGAGTAGTGATTGGCATGAGCCAGATGGTGGGAAAGGTGGGCAGGGGTAAGGGCATGTGCTTGTGTGGGCATGCATGTGGGGTCATGGACATATGCCTTATCCTTGCTGCACACATGCCCTCGGCCGCAAGCTGCCCTTTGCCTTTCACTCTCACAACCCAAGCCTTGGAACAATAGCTTAAGGCATTTTACAGGTTATGTAAGCCTATCGATATTTAACATCAGCATTGCGCGTCCCTTTTTTTCGACCTGGGCACCACTACAATGGGAGGTGTACCATTGTTCCTTTCTTTCTGAGCTTAGGGCATGGGCATGGGCATGGCCATGGACGTGATGATTTCGTAACAATGCAAGCTTTATATTTATGCTTGCCGCCACGGACAGGTTTGTGCTGAGTCATCCCTTGGTGGCGAGTGCCGTGATTGGCGCGACAAGCGAGCAGCAGCTGCATCAGCTGCTGAGGGCAGCCGAGTCGGGGGTCCTCGAGGACAAGGTTATGGAAGACATAAATGAAGTGCATGCTAGATTCCCCAACCCAACTCCTTGAAGGGTGGATCCAACTTGCTGCTTGAAGGAGGACGGTCGAAGATGCACTGGCAGCTGCTGGGTGCCTGGGGTGGTGTATGTGTGTGTGTGTATGTATATACACGAGGTGCAGATTAGGTTCATAAACACAAGCCCAGAACTAAACTTGCCAACAGAAAGGAGACACCCAGGTAATGTCCTGGGTCAGCTTGGATCCTCGAGATCTTTGACAATTCTTTGACCCGTGACTAAAACTCCGCGCAGTGGACACTTTTGAATCAGGTTGTCACGCATGAAACTCCGGGCATCCAAGAATGACTTGGTAAGAGTGAAGTGAATTTGGTTCTACGACCTCTCCGAAATTTCGCGTGTTTGGGGGATGCTGATATTCCACCTTACCAGGGGATCTTACCCACCCACGGGCCAGTTCTTGCACTTTACATCTTATTCAACACACGGGTAGGTGCTAATCTAAAGCATCCTTAACAAACTCCAGCAACAAGAGTTCGTTAATACAGGTGAGTGTCGTAAGGGACAACGTTAGATTCTAACGTGTTAAAGTTTGTATATAAATGTCACGTCATACAACCGACGTGGCTTAAAACCCTGCTAGCCAGCATAACAACTGTTGGCACAAATTCATACTTCCCCCCCTTGGCCTTCCCCCCTCAGTTTTTTAGTCCTGTCTGTAGCCCCCTGAACTTTGGTTCTGCTATGTGTATAATACGACATGCTTTCAGTCCCAGCTAACAGCACATAACACAAATAAAAATATGTCCCCCCATGGGATTGGACCATGACGATCCAATTCAAGAGGCCATGGTCCTACAAACACAGCAGTATCTCCGCACACACTTGTTTTCCCCAAACTTACTTTGATTGTCCCCTCTCCGAAATCGGAAGAATATCCCGTATCTTCGTTCCAATTTGTGTCAGCATAAAAGACAGCGAAGCTTGTGATACAAACTAACCATCATTCAATACGGCAAGAACGAGGAACCGTCTAATCAGGGAAAATACACGTTTCCTCCCAGCCCCAAGTGTAGTAGGTAAAGTCTTCAAACCAGCCCATTTGTCTTCTGGTGCTTAGCTAACTTCATTATCGTGTTTCCAAATATCATCAGTAGTGCAAGTATACAGTCCATCCCTGAGCCACACTCACTGCACGTTACTCCCACGCAGTGCGCTCTCAACATTATGAAGTCCATGCTTCCTGAATTTACAGCAGCGAGACATGTCAATGACACATGACATAATACCTCTGGGCCCTGCTAAAAAAAGCTCGAACTTCAGGTAAGAGGGAAAGAAGGATAAGAACACACAGCAGAAAGAAATACCCCACCCAAAAGGAAAAGGCGGCCTGAAGAATCCCTGCCCCTCTCAAGCAAGACATGTGCTGATACACCACATCCAAGCCTTATATTGCCAGCCCCTTCAGCATTTCCAATATCCTTTCTTTGTCCTGCCAACCGTTTGGAGCGGGAGCAACGCTGTAGCTCAGGGCATCGCATGCTGCCTTCAACACTGCATCGCCACCTTTGCTCCTGAAGTACTTGTTGTACTTCAAGGAGTACAGGACCTCCTGGACTTTGGATCTGTGTGAAGGCATTAGAGGATTTCACACTTCGGATCCTCCCAGTCCACTGGGCACCAACAGGCACATAAGACTGGATAATACAATGATATGACAGTTGAAGGATACACATGCCTAATTATTATGGACGTTGCTTCAACAGGCCAAGCAGGCCACCGAGGTACAGGCAGAAGACCATAAGGTCAGGGCAGAGCAAAGGGGCAGAAAAAGCTACTTCTCCCCATGAGCGCCATTGCGCAAGTCTAGCGAGGAGAAAATCTGCAAGTGCACATGCATGCTTTGCCTGGCCGGCAGCCATATCCTCCACACCATACCAGCAGCGGACATGTACATCAGCACACCATTAGCTCACCTGCTGCCCTGGAACTCCACCTCGAGTGCTCGAATAAAAGCAATTGCACTGTCCACGAATCCATTCCTGAAAAAATGCACACGTACGGAGTGAGGCGCTATGAAAGGTAGTTTTGTGGTTGCCGTCGTGGCAATTACTGCAAATCACCCACAGACTGTGCTGATTGGCATCGAGGGTGCAAATATTATGATTCATCTCCCTCACTGAAATGCAGCCTGCTGCCCTTGGGGAAATGCCCCAAGGCAATCCAAGGCCCCTGCTGGGCAGCAATTCTTACAGTATTTTCCATACATTTGCACAGCAATGATGTTGTGCATAGGAAAAGAGTGGGGCCTGTGTCCGTGCATAACAGCATTGGAGGTGCCCCGCAGCCACGCACCTGCATGCCTCGTGCAGTGCAAGCCAGCCGCTCTTTGAGTAGGCCAGCAGCAGCTCCCTGCTAGGCTTGTGGGGGGTGGGAAGGTCATCCAGAGCCATGCTGGGAGGTCTTCCCGGTTGCCCTCCACCGCCAGCGGGGAGGCCGTTGCGGAGGGGGTCCCCCAGCAGCCAATGGACCAGCAGCGGCTCGGCAACAGCACAGGTGCGGTTCAGGCCTGACGCGGCAAAACTGAGTGGACGGGAATGGATAGGGACAGGACAAGGAGTGTGGATTTCCAGGGTTCGGAGCACTGGTTACCAGTTTCGGCTGTAGGCGAGGGCCCCTTGCGCACCCAAGCTGTTTTTTGTGAGAGCTTCTAAGGTTTCTAGGGTTGGGCGGCCGGTCTCACACCTTGTAAAGTCACAGCAAAAGAAAATAACCAGGCTTGATTTTGGGCGTTCAGGAGTGTACGGTAAAAAGGTGTACCAAAGAGGCACTGCAGCTGAGGGTAGCAACTCCTGACTTCATTTCTGCCCCACTGTTCTTGATAAATCCATCTCTTTAAGAGCAAAGCTTATCCACAGCTATAGGACTGGATTAATTGAAGCTGTAGTTTCAGGATGGGGGTGCGAGTTTGAATCCCGTCAAATCCACTATCTTGACAGTTCAACCTCTCCATGACAGGTGCTGCAGCATGCTGATGAGGCAATCAGGATAAAGAGGTACAACACAGCGGCTGTACCACTAGGCGTGATCATGTGGAGGGGAGAGGGTTGTAATTATGTCAAGAGATGCAGACCCAGTCGACCCTGGGAGGGGGCGACGCAGCATTTTTCGTGTGAGTGACAGGATCCACCATCCACAGCTTTGATCCCTGGCAGGGCTGTCACACCAGGTTAAAGAAACACAACAGCCCACACATGCCCCTTATCTTCACCCTCCAGGACCTTGCCTTCCTTTTTGTCATCTTCTTCCTTGTTCGAACAGCAGCTCTGCCCGATGAACGCTTCAGCGGAACCTATCTATTCCAGTCAAAAAATGTTGCGCACCTGTCTCTTTGGCACAGCAGCCTGTCGAACGCGTCTAAACCCACATGGTCCCTGACCACAGCCAGCAGGTGGATCTGAAGCACCGGATCTAGAGCTGGCCCGCTCTCGTCGTTCAGGTCCCACAGCTGACCCTTCCGTGGAATCAGCGGCCAGTGGGCAAAGGGGGGGCAGTACGACGTGGAGTCTGACCCCTCATCATCCGGCTCCGACGCCACCTGTTGGACCACAAGTGCACTAGACACAACTGGCCGCTGGGAGGGCGGCAGCTCCGTCAACCTCAGACGGCGCAAGCAGGCATCGTCACACCCTCGGGTACACAGCAGCTGCTGAAGAGCGCTCGACACCCATGTGCATACCTCAAGCGGCGTCGGCCGCTGGAGCTGGAGAAGCCACAGTCCGTGCATCGTATCAATCAGTTCGCCGGCAACATGAAGATCCAAATTTTGAACCGGGGAAGCCAGATTCGTTAGGCTCGCCATGGGTGATGCTTCCCCTGCCAGCTGCACGCTAGCTTGGGAGGTCATTAGCAGCTTCGCAGCCTGCCTGTCAAAGCCCCTCGCATCAGCTCCTAGAGATAGAGGCTGAGGAGGCGCAAGGAAAGAGCTGCCGGCCCAGGCTGCTGCAGCCGAGGGCCCAGCAGCGCAGGCAGGCTGATCCGTCCCAGCGGGAAGAGGAGGCACAGGGAGGGAAGAACTGCCGGCGCAGGATGCTGCAGCTGAGGTCCCGGCAGCGCAGGCAGGCTGATCTGTCCCAGCGGGAAGAGGTGGCGCAGGGAGGAAAGAGCCACCGGCCCAGGCTGCTGCAGCTGAGGGACCGGCAGCGCAGGTGGGCTGATCCGTCCCAGCGGGAAGAGTAGGCACAGGGAGCAAAGAGCTACCGGCCCTGGCTGCTGCAGCCGAGGGCCCGACAGCGCAGGCGGGCTGATGCGTCCCAGGCGGAAGAGGAGTAGGTTTCTGCTGTACGTGCTGCAGACGGGTGGGGGATGACCTGGACCGCTTCTCGGCAGGTTCAAATTCCTCGGAGTCCAGGAAGTCGGCCTGCAAATAAGACATCAATCGGGCAGCAGCGCTGGCGGGTAAGTGAACATATTTTCTGTGGCATCATGGCATTTGACAATCAATCCTTGATGATTGGCTTGGAAACAACCTGGGCCATGGATGGAGGGGGCTGTTGCAGCATCCTGGCCTCAAAGGTAAACATGGATCCAATTTGGCAGCAAGTAGGAGAGAAAGAAAGTGCTTGAAGTGGCATGGATTCTTGTCCATGTCAACCCAGAATGGAATTACGGATTTATAGAATACAAATGTAGCCCGTGGTGGAAACAATCACATAAAAAAACTGCCCGGCACTTTTGGAAATGCCGTAACGAAACTCATTCACACACGCAGACACCAGGGCACTAGCCCCAAATAAACAGGATAAATTAGAGGGGGGGGGAAATAACTGGGTTAATGCGGCAACACAAATCGATGAAATCCCATCCTTAATTCCTCACGAGTTTCTCTATATGTCAGGACTAAAAACGCGGTTGTCTTGTTTCTATCTCCACCTGGCAAGCCGGAAAGAATCCTCCAGGAAACACTTTGACGCATCTAATCAAATGGGAGGCTCCCTTTATCCATGTCTGAGGGCACATCTTAGCTGTCTGCATGAATTAAGACATCTCTGTGTTTCCACCTGTATGATCCTTGGTCCGGAGCAAAACTGACCATATCACATTGCCAGTAGGACACATCTGGAAACGTCTTGTAGGTCCAAAACTCCCCGGTCGCTTTCTCCGTCATGTCTGTGGTCAGACGAGCCATGATTTCAGGCGAAAGCCCGCATGCTCCGTCAACAGCCAAAGCGCCCCTGCTGTCCGCATTTCCTTGGAACCACCGAATTCCAACCACCGAGTTATTGATCATCCTGCCGTTTTATTGACACGGGGGAGGCGGCACATGTCATTCCTTATGCTTCCAAGTGTATGGAGGTAATAACCTTGCTGTCATCCCGGCAGCATCAAGGTTGTCCTGACAGAATCCCCCCCTCCAAAATTAAGAGGCTTCCCATCAAGAATGGTAAGATGGAAAATAACGTGTTCAGGGTTCAGAGGGGCGCCAGGCGAGGAAGAGTGACACACATAATGAATGCGCAAATGATTTGATGAAAACATTTTTTCTATTTACCATTCACATTTTTCTAGGCTAGCCAATTTCACATTACAAGTCACCTACTCACCTCGTTTTACTTAGGCCCCGCTTGACAGGGGAGGTTTGCCGCCCGCCCCGCTTCAGTGCATAGAACAAGCCGCCAGTGCCTGAATAAAATCACATTCACAGCATCAGATAGAGCGAGCAGATTTGCGCAGATTTGAGCCATGTAGAGATATACCGTTGAGTTGGAGTCGATTCACCTTTTTCAGCATGTTTGACTGGTGAATAATTCTTATATACTGTGGTACATGGGTACTTATATTTAATTCAAAATTGTAAGATTTGAAAGGAAAAGGACATATGATACCGCCAGATTCACGGGGGATGGTGGTGCACTACCGAACGACTTCTTGGTTCAACATGCTGCTGGTCCCAACGAGACCGTTGCAGCTCCCAGAGGCAAACCTGACTTAGGCGGCTGACGGGGTTCAGAAGCTCAGCAGTGAAGTGGCCAGGGGGCAAGGGCAAGGGCAAGGGCAGAGGCGGTGCAATAGGGGGGAGGGGCCAAGATCGTTGTGCCACAGATTCTGCGGTGCCTGTTCTGACCAAGAGTGGTTAAGGTCATTAGTTCTTTGGGTAATTGTAGGGGTAGTCAGTTTTTGGGTAATTATAGGAGGGGGGGCAGGGCTGCAGAGGTGCGCTTATTGAGGCTACTGATTATCAGCTTGAGGCTGGTGAGTTTGAGGCTGACGAGGTTGATGACGAGGATGAGGCAGGGGCTGAGGACAGGGAGGAGTCAGAGGCATTCAAGGGACAGAGGCCTGCAAAGATGAGCCGCACATGCTGGACGCTCAGGCGAGCTATCACATAGAACATTGCAGCTGAGGTGGCCGATGCTCTTTGACGTGTCAGTGTTTGATTTGCTTGTTTTGTGGAGGACACTGAAGGGCCATGCCAGCATGAAATTTAAACCCAGAACAATTTCAGTCCTTTGATGGGCAAATAAATTACCGGTACATGGCAACGAATTGGCAAAAACGCATGAAATGAAAAACATGATACTGAACCTTCCCAATGCACCAGTTGAAAGCACACACAGAAACAGTCAGGTACCAAGCTTTCCTTCAGAGCAGGCAAAATCTAATGTGTACCGCAGTCCCAGCAGCTGGCATCTCACCGGGTATAAGCTGTGCTCTGAAGGTGGATCCTCTACCGCTGATGTTCTTGTTCTTGAGGCCCTCCATGCCTTCATGAGCTAAGAACCAGCAATGTAAGTCCGGCAGCTCTGGGGCGTGTTTGGACTTGTTTGGGTCCAGGAGTTCACTGCTGGCAGGCTGTCCCGCTGCTACTGAATTCAAACTGCTTGCTGCTGCGTGTTGCCCTGCAGCCTGTTGTTGCCCAGCGGGGGTCAAGTACCAGTCCACAATCCCCTTGGGCTGCTCTTGATGGTGCCACTTCAAGGCTTCTGTGCCGGCTCCTTTGGGGCAGGGATGCACGATTGGGAGACACGAGCGCTCTGTGCCAGGCTGCTGCCTCTGATCCCGCTGCTGCGTCGGTTGATTCTGATCCTGATCCTGCAGCTGCCGCAGATCCTGCTGAGGTGGACATGCGGGGAAGATGCGGGCTGCTGCTGCCACTGATCCCACTGCTGAACCTGCTGCTGCTGCCGCTCCCTCTGCTTAAACTGCTGCTGCTGCTGCCACTCATCCCTCTGCTGAACCTGCTGCTGTTGAATCACCCACTGTTGATCCGTCTGCTCAACCTGCTGCTGCTGCTGCTGCTGCTGAATCACCCACTGTTGCTCCCTCTGATGCACCTGCTGCTGCTGAAGCACCCGCTGTTCGTCCCTATGCTGCACCTGCTGCTGCTGACTCCTGGGCTGAACCTTCCACACCTGCTGCTGCTGCTGCTGCTGCTGGTACTGATGTAGCTGAGCCTCCTTCTGTTGCGATGGAACAGCAGTGTGGCTCACAGAAGACAAGTCGGCCTGCCGTTGTTGCTGCAGAAAATGCTGCACGCACTGTAATTCCAGCAAATACACTTCATCCGGGGACGGCACAAGCGGTCGCTGCTGGGCTGGTATCTGTTGCATTCGGTTTGAATTTAAATGTCGATACTGAAGGTCTGCTGGCACAAAGGTCTTTCCTCCAGGATGAAGCAGGTCTGAGAGAAGATAGCCATGGGGGCAGGGAGGGGGGGGGGAGGGGATATCACCAGGCTCACCATAATCATAGATCCACAAAAGCTGTTAGCCAAATAATACTGGAAACCTTCATCAAAGAGGGCAGCGCAGAGTAAAAGCCTGGATTGATCAACACCTCGTTTTTTAAATTTGTGTGGGTGTTGCTTGTGGCACTCCAAGAGTGCAGAATCTGGGAGGAGTGCTGCATAGACACAAAGTGGGTAATGCAACTGCAAGAATATCACGATCTATTGTAAAGGCTGTTTGCTCCCAACTTGCAAATGAGGGGTGGGGGGGGGATTGCATAATGATGACAACAGGATACACAGATGCCTGCTGCCTGCCTGCCACGCTGCTTGCCTTGCAAACTGCATTGTGTAATATTACTCCCATGACTATAATCACTGTTGTGATGATTACACTTGCACACTCAATTGCACGAACTTCTGGATTTTGAAGGTTTTCTGCCATGCCACAGAGACACCGGGTATAATCACCCCTAGCAGCCTGCCAGCCATTTAGGGCCGTTCGCCCTTCCTTACACTGGCGCACGCAACCTGTGCTTCGTCCTCCATCGCGAACTGCCGATAGGACTTTTGAATGACCGTGTCAGGGGTCCCCATGTCTGCCTTGCCTTGGGGGTCGGTATCAGAGGCCCCCTGATTCGCCCCAACTTGCGCAGCTCCTCTTCAGATAAAACTGTCCCAGAAATGATCCCGAGAAAATTAGACGCCTTCTTAGGCCACATAAGCCCTGGGGAGCAGGAATAAGTTTATTTGGCAACGGTGAAGAGAAGCTTACCTTTGAGGCTGCTGAGGCCAGGGAGCACTTCAACGATTTCAAATAGAGTGCCCAAGGAACGCCCCTACAGCTTGAGCAGATCAATGAAAGATCGAGAACAGCGAGACATTAGAGCTTTTTGAAAACTGCTGTCGTACACATCATTTATCATTATCGATCTCGAGCCCTACATGGTGAGAGATAGATGATACGAGCATCTTGACCCAGAGATATTGGCTTGCGGTACACAATACGGCAAGCCCTCACTCATATCTACAGGCCAGAAAGTCAGGGGACCTGACCAACTTACTTGACTTGAATTTCATTGCATTGCATTGCCTTCATTCATTCCATGGGCTGCACAGCGAGCTTGCATGGGCGGGATGGCACCGACCTGTCAAGGCTTGATGTTTTGAGCGAAAGAGTGCTTAACGATGCACGCATACCGCTCGCATGCGCTTGACCTGGGCCTCACAAAACCTTCCAGCCATAAGTTGTGCCCATCATAAACTGCGATTTGCATGAGCAGCGCAGCGCACGTTAATGCTGGTCCTATGAGGAAATACACAAGAGAGCGGGAGGCTGGAGGTACATACAGCATCCATGGTGCATGGAGGCTTCTAGCGCCGGATGTCCGACCCGCTGCATGTTTTCAAAATGACAGCTAGGGTATGCCGGGTGTTGGTCAACCTCATGCCCTTGAATTAAGAGCCTATCACTGTGCACCACATTGTTGATCTGTGGGTGCTTCTGCTACTATTCAGCTACAACAAAGCCTTATGCCTGCTCGATTTGGAGCATAAAGCCTTGCTGCTTGGGCCACCGGCCGTAGGCCAGTCAAAGTTTGTTCCCCATCGGCGCCATGGTGGCCGCCTGGTGGTATGGGCACAAACAAATAAACAGTGACGCACATGCATGTACGCTGAGTTCAAGAAATGCATGACCTATGACGAATGCACCTTTGCTTGAGATGGACAAGTCCCATTGAATCCATGGTTGCATGGCAATCGCCCGCATGAATTCTGGGTCGCATGGCTGCATGGATCCCTGGGCCGCATGGCTGCATGGATCCCTGGGCCGCATGGCAGCATGGATCCCTGGAGTGCCTGGATCCCTGGGCTGCATCTTAGATGGATGGCTGCATGGATCATTGGGCTGCATGCATGGTTGCATATATTTTCATGGGCTGCATGCACTCCACTAGCAAGCCCAAATCCACAAAGCATCCCCACACTTCACGTGGCATGCAATGTATTGGTTGTCACCTGATAAGCGCCCTCCAGACGAGTGGCATCCACTGAAGAAAGCAATCTCCCAGCCGATCCCGTGCAATGACGCAGCAGCCCACATAATCCACCAAAGAATCCAGGAGGGATTAACTGAAAGGAATCCCACTGGAAAGAGACAACCTCCTTCATAATAAATTTCGATTTCTCACTCAAACGATACAAGATTTTGCACCAGACGATAAGGAGCATGTACGGCATGCCACGATAGCTCCATCACTTGTGTACCACAACAGTTTGCAAAAAGCTGATGTGGTAGAAAGAAATCTGGCATACGTACGGTATTAGAGTTTGAGTGACAGACTTATCTGTACGACCTATCTGCAGATGTACCGGTTCAGGGCACCCGGGTTGAAGGTGGGTTCGGGGCAGGGTGGTTGAGGGCGGGCGCGCAGTGGTTAAGGGCATCAGGTGTTCCGTGCTGGCACGGAACACCTCAACACCATCGCAGATGGGTCCTCAGTTATCCACATCACAAGGACGTTTAATCCATTCCTCCCAAGCGAAAGAAGCGGTTTCAAGGCGCTAAATTTAAAATCATCGCCCCCCAACTCTTAAACGTCTGCTTCTTTAGCATCTTCTCAAGCAGCTCTGAGTGGCCAACTGGCCACATCTAAGCTCCTGTTATTAGTTCTCTCCTTGCACATGAAATCCGAGCCGCTAACGCTGCTTATGAAGAACTCTTCTACCCAGACCTCTACGCTGTCCTCATGAAACCTGCTGGTGGCCCCGAGGAGGCCGATAAGGAGTTCTGTCAGTTCCTCGAGGTGTTCAGCAACGATGACGACGCAGCATCGCAAGTTGCGCATGGTGTGTGAAGGGGGCAGATGGTGCTTATGGGCTGTAAGAGCCAGGTTATTTAATAATAAGCCTTACGTCGGTACCAGCAGCACACTCAAATCCTTTCAAACTTTTGAAATGTAAACAACGGAGATCGCAGGCAATTGGATCGCAGCCATGCACATTGATGTGGCAATGTGGCATTTGGCGATGGGCTACTTAGGTAGGCAGGCAGGCAGGCAGCATGTTTGTCGCTCGTATTACAACACAAACTGGGCTTCCTACAATCCTACCTGTGGTCAACTTCCTGCTATTATATTCAGCATATTACAACCTGGGATTTCCTTCCACGGTGGAAGGAAATCCCAGATTGTAAACGAGAAGGAAATTCCAGTGGGCAAACAAGAAGTCGTGGTGGAAGTTAGACCACGACTTCTTGTTTGCACACTGCAGGTGGCTGGACGTCCGTCCTCACTCCTCACAATAACAACAGCCAATTCAAATGCCTGGCTGAGCTGTGGCATTTTCGTTCCTCAGCACACTGGCAATCCTAGCAGCTTATAGATCATAATTATATGACTGACGCTGGATCAGTCACTGAAGTACCGTATGTACTGAACCCCAGTGCAAGAACAAATTTGTTCTATAAAAGTATCTTGAATAGGTACCCACCCAGCATCCAAGTGGCACCAAAAGTTTGTCAAAGATAAAGTGTGAGGTGTGAAAATGAAACCCAGGCTTTTAGCCTACCATTTTTGTTGTCTTTGACTTATTAGCGTTAAGCGTTTCTGGCTATGTTATGGGCCTGCTGACATTCCCCTCCACCTGTCTTTATAATTTCTCAGGAACAATCCCCCACGTACCGGTACCGGTTTTTGGAAAGCAGGCCATTGTAAACCACCGAATGGAGCGGCTCAAGGGGATTGTGGACCACTTGACCCCTGCAGAGCAGCAGGCTACAGGGCAGCATGCGGCATCCAGAATCGCGAATCCAGCAGCAGCGGGACGGCCCGACGGCAGCGAAGGCCTGGATCTGAGCATGCCCAGTGAGGTCCCGAAAATTACTCTGCCCAAGCTGCCGCCAAACGGAAAATGCTGGTTCCTCGCTCCTTTAGATGTGACGGGCTTCAATTGGGCTCGAAGCGGCAAAACTGGTACCAGTGCTTACCGAGCAGTGCTGGTCCCCGGTGAGATGCCAGGCTGACATTGCCAGCTGCTGTGGCTTGTACTCATGATACTCATGAACCTTTGTGTGCTCAATCTTAGCCTGGCCCGCGTGTGTGTGTGTACACCATTGATGTATGTCCGTCCTGTCAGCTGGTGCGTTGGGCTGGGCCAATATAATCTTGATAATTTCAGATGGTGTGCTACTGTGCTATGATGAGTGAAAGATCGCGGGCCTTGAAAGGTAAATGGGCCTTTTCATCCTTGCCATGTCATAGGAGGGTTTGAAGCAGGGCAAAAATGACCTGGGTAACTACTGCCATGACTGCAGCCCTAATTGGAAGTATATATAGACAACTTAGACTATATACAACGCTACAACTAGATAACTGAGATGAGACAACACGCCTTATCCCTTGTGCCTGATAAACTTAGAAGCGACATAACTATTTAAACTTTTAGGCAACAGCTTGATGCTTGCCTTGGTTGTGATGAATATGCCCCTCCGTAGTTTCTGTAGTTTGGGTCAAAGGTGTTCAGACTGCCTCTTTTTGATTCTTGCAAATTAATTTACCAGTATTAATGGCTTGCTTTCGGAATCAGGTATATAACTAGACCTGACGGTATCCAATATTTATTTCCCCCTCATACTGTCTCCCTTGCATCGTACTTAATTCGGGAATTCCTGCTTTCCATATCTATTTAGAAGAATGAGTGCCTCTACAGCATTATTTACACCTGCATGCCCTGATGTGTGTCTGACATTTTTACTCAGACACTGGTGGCAGGATTTACGAATTGAAGCGGACTGGACGTCACATCTGCGACAGCCCAGCAAACCTTCCAGCAGACAAAAGGATAATAAGGTGTGTCAGGGTGTTTGAAATGTTTGAACTGGACTGGCTTAATCAGAATGTTAGTGGAAATACTTTGTTTAGGATTATCCCAGTAAATATCTGCTGGGTGTCTGCACCCTCTGGTCTACACATGAGGTATGACCATGACGACCTGTAACCTGCAAACACTGGTGCCTCCAGGGATGACATGTGCCGTCCCTCCCCTGTGTGTTACGAAACAGGGTCATCAGCCAATACATGGTCGGATTTCGGGTTTGTCTGCAACAGCCGAAACAAACCAAAGAGGAGGATATGAACCGCGGCCTCGGTGGCGGTTCAAGCGGGCCGGCTGCTGATGCAGCATGCGGTCTGCATCCCGACATCGCCAAACGTTTCACAGAGGAGAAGTTAGAGAAGAAATCGGATGGAAAGGAATCTTATGTCTACAAGATCTTTCCAGGGGTGACATACTTCCAGTGCGACGAGGTTAGTTTTCTTGCTGGTCATGGTTCTTAGATAGGGGTGAAAGCAAGGGCATTATAATTGCCGATCGCAACAAAATGCTGATTGGACAGGGATCGAGGGGGTTGATCCACACTGCCATCATGGATTCAAACGAGGATCCACACTGCCATCATGGATTCAAACGAGGATCCACACTGCCAGCATGGATTTAAATGAGGATTCACACAGCCAGCATGGATTCAAATGAGGATTTCAGCTGTCAGCCTGGTTTCACAGCTAAGCTCAATTTTATCGTCATGAATTGAGATGAGGATCCAAACTGCTAGTATGGAATCAAATAAGAAACTATTCTCATAGGCTGCCAGGAATGCCGGGGATGTTTTGTTTGCTAATGCGCAATCTGTTGTTGGGCCATTCGTGATGTTTATTAGCAGGTAGACATCGAAGACGCCAAGGATCCTGACCCTGCCAAGAAGCGGCCCAGGTACTGCAAGACCAAGCAGCAGCAGCAACAGCAGCAGATGCAGCTGACAGATAGTGTTTTCTCTGGGGCATACCAGTTCTCATCTACTTCCACCGCTGAGCCCAGTGGATGTCTGCCCTCCGTGCCAACTATGCCTTTGTCCCCGGGAGCTGCTGTTACGGGCGTTGAAGGGCAGGCAGCTGGGAGGAGCACAAGCCTTCCGACCGAGGTGCAGATGCAGGACGTGGTGGTCTCACCCACGGTGGGCCAAACAGCCTCCACTCCTGATGCTGCCGCGTCAACGGTTCTGCCTGAGGATCAGCAAGCATATGCACTGATTGATGCAATTCACGCAGAGCAGCAACATTGGCGAGCTGCAACGGGAGGGAGGGAGGCATACCGTTTGTCCGACCATCTTCGCAAATTGCTGCACGATTCTAGCGAGTCCTCCCTGTGGTCCCGGACGCTGCCTGAGTCGCCACCAGCAGGGATGTCGGTTGTGCCGGTTGTACCTGCAATCAAGGCCCCCTGCATACACTTGCTGGTGGTGCCTCGAATGAGTCTGCTGTGGAATCTCGATGATGAGAGCTCGCCAGCTTTAGATCCGGAACTACAAATTCATCTTCTCGCCTTCGTCAGAAACCTTGTTGGGCCAGATGAGTTCGACAGGCTGCTGCGCTGCTGCATTGACAAGTGCGTTTTGTGTGGAGGATGTTTGACATGGGTTCAGCTTCTCATTGCAGCCCGATAGCCCATACGCAAATGCTGCTGGAGCAATGAAGGCCTCGTCCTCAAGGCGATGGATTGACGGGGTCACACATGGGTATGGGCATTTTCTGAAGGTGTGCATAGTGACTGGCCCTGCAAAGGGGGAAATTATTTGCCTGTCAATTAGGTGAACTAAATAGCGTTTGTACCCACTTTCCGACCCTGTAGCTGTAGCCAACCCCATCCTGTAGATATAACGAGCATGGCTCTCATACAAAGAAAGGGAATGGTTAAAAAAGGCGGGTACATACTCACACGCTGCTAATCACATCTGCGGTATCTGCTATATAATTTCAGCTTGTACCTGTAACCGCCTGAATCAAGCCATGTAGTAAGAGCTGCTATGTTTGCCCCAAACCGGGCAAATTCTCACCTCTAGCCCTGTCCTATCGATTCCTGTTCACTCAGGTACAAAGCGTCGGGCCTGAACCGCGCTTGTGCCACTTTGGACTCGCTGCCTGTCCGTTGGCTGCTGGGGGTCCACATCAGCGACCTCCCTGGTGGCAGCGGAGGGTACCCTGGATCTGCCAGCAGTGTGATGCTGCCCCAGGTTGGCCCGCACGCTCCCCACAAGCCCAGCAGGGCGTTACTGCTGGCCACCTCTGAGAGCGGCTGGCACGCAGGGCATGAGGCATGCAGGTGCGCGGCTACATGATGGCTGCAAATAACTTTAATTTATGTCTCTGTGGCGTTTCGACTGCCGTTTATGTTGGTGTTGTAACTGCTGCTAGGTAAAGTGCACCTTGTACCACCTCCACTGCTGTGCAGGTTGCAAATTTGTTAAAAAAACAAAATTGCTGTGCCCTTGGAACAGGGTCCTCGATTTTTTCATTTTCTGAACTTCAACAGAGAGCATGTTAAGCAGTACTAAGTGTTAAGCAGATTGTGTGCATCCTGTCAGCAATTCCCCTGTTTCATTGTTAGTTAGTGCTACCCGTTGATCTCCTCCACCATCTGTGTGCATTTCAGGAACGGACGCAAGGACAATGTAATCGCTTTCATCCAGGCACTGAGGGTGATGTACCCGCATGACAGGTGAGCGGGTGGAGGGCTAATCTATATATCCAATGGTAACGGCGCGGATGTGGATGCGGCCCCAAGCTGCGCTGTTTCCTTTACCTCCATGCCCTACTAGGGCGTAGCTTTCTTTTCGTTTTTCTATCTATCCAGTGATGCGATGCTGATGCGGCTACGGCCCCATGCACAGTTGCACAGGTGCAGCAATCATTGTTCATTAATCTTATGCACTGGACTCGAGGGAATAATTGACTGCACTAAATAGCCCGTTCTCTGCCTGCCTGCATGATCATTTCAATATATGTCTGTGCCTCTGTGGCTTGGACCCGTAAACAGCTATAATTTAATAAACCATCTCCCTTGCTAATAATGCTCCAGGCATACAATTTAACACTCTTTGCTTCATTCGATTTTCGCTCAGAACTACAATCGAGAAAATCTTGTACACCTTGAAAAACCCGTAGTTCTTCCAGAAGAAAGGCGGCCAGAAGGTGCTACAGGAAGCCTGCGATGAATTCGGCTACCAGTTTAGTGCACATCCCATAGGCTGGGATGGAAAAGGAGAGTTAAAGAAGTTTATGCGAGCTGAGATGGAGGGGAAGCTGGACCAGCTGTCGATCAACAATGAAACTCAGTAGTGCAGAAATGCTGTAATGAAGTCATTAGTTGACATGCCATGGACACCGTGCATGCAGGGCAAGCATCATAAGCTCAGGAATTGTGCTAGATACAAACTGGAGTGGAAGCATTGCACATACTTTTCCGATGTTTCCTCATTATCTGGTGCTTGTTCCTGGTATGGTACGCGGAATGGCATCAATTTGAACCAGAAATTAGGAAGAATTCCGGCTTCGCAAGGAGCCAGTTGAATACAGTTTCGGGAATGCAAAGAACAAGAATGTTTAGCTGATACCGGTACCCTGATCTAGCCAGGGGATTGTCAATGTTTGTATGTTCTGTGCTGTTGCCGGTGACAAGGTTGTTAAGACATCGTCTTGATTTGATTTCCTGCATGCTCTCTTGAGCACACTCCACATGCAACGCCTTGAACTGCCCAATATTGTGTACTAGATGCATGTACTGTGTACTGCCGTATATATACTGAGAGGGGTGTGAATCTGTCAACGTGTCATGATAATGACCCTCCTGGGCTTGTATTTAGCCACCATCGCCTAGACGGAGGCAGTATGACCTGTGAAGTGTGTGGAAATTTGTTGAGCCCAGCGGGGCATCACATTTGATGCATGGGGCGATGCCCGGAAACCGGTTTGGACACAAAATAAACTAGGACAGTGAGCAAAAAACAGTGACCCCTCTGGGTAAGCAGCTGACATACATCCACATTTGAATGGTTTGGGAATTTCCCCCATGGTACGGAAGATAAGCCAATAAGCCACACACATGACCTAATATGCCGCGTGGCATTGCTGGAGACAGGCGAAAATACATGACGTTGCATGAGTTGAGGAGACTTATGCGCATCAGCCACACCTAGTCTACGCTTTTCATTATGTTTTGGACTTCCATTGACCTGCAAAGCGTATGCTGGAGCTTGAGGATGGAGGTGTCCCCGTCATGGACGACACTGGTAAGTTTCTTAGCTGCCCTTCTCTCCTCCCTGCTTCCACCGACTGTTTCATTTTGGTGAAGCATCTCGAAGCTTCCCCCCAAGTTGTATGTTGGCTGGTTTTAGCTATAACTTGAGATGTTGCATTTTACGTGCCGTGCAAGCGTGATATGATTGTATGAAATCTCTCATCCTTCATTAGTCACCAACAAAGAGATGTTTAAATATTAATTCGCTTATTGTCACACAATTGGCAAAGCTGCAAACGTGCTGCTAGCGGGAAATGTTTAGGGTTGAGCCCTCTAAGGTTGAGGGGCTTAACCCTTAACCCTCACTAAAAGACAGTGGGCAACATGATGAATGTACCGTTGCCATCCGTGCTGGGGAAAATATTGACAGCTGAGGGCTGAACCCTTCACTCAAACACGATAGGCAGCGTGATGAACGTGTCGCTGCCGTCCTTGCTGGCAGGAAACCGCGCCTGTTTCTGCCGCTCCGTTACATCCGCCGCGAACAGCGTTTCGGCCACGATCTGCTGAATGCCTGCCCGGATCTGATCCGCCGGCAGATCCGGGCCTGCCGGAAGCGGGATCATCGTGTCCGCCAGCCACTCCAGCCCCTTGACTGCACCTGACTTTCCGTCAACCTGCAGCCTCACAGTCAGAACGCCTGTGCAGATATGCCATGTTAAGGGTTCAGGTTTCAGGAAGGCGGGGTGCTAGTGTACTAGTTCAGCATGCTAGTTCGGCAGCAACGGTGCAGATGTGGCTTTGTCCCGAATTACGCAACTTCCAAGAACTCTCAAGGGATGGGGGTCCAGGATTAGGGTTTAGGGCCGTACCACAGTTGACGATGGGTGCATGATCGTGCTGGTCATGGCATCGTCATGGCAGACAGTGAGGAAGTCCAGGGTGGGTGGGCAGAAAAAGAAAGAAATGCCAAGCGCTCAAAATGAGACTGACCACATCGAAACAAAGCATTCCACGCCAATGTTTAAAAAGGCCGAAATTTTACTGGCAGGCAGGCTGATATGCCCTCTCTGTACGATAGAGCTCTACATGCACAGATATATTCTGAAAATAAGATCTGCATACAGAGATGTATGCAAACAATTTAAGTACCTGTTGCTGGCGGTAGGCCTGCCAGCAGGTCCATGACCTCGCCCATGGCCTCATCCAGCACCTCCTGGGCCTCATCAGCTGTCAGCCCCCCGGTGAAGAAGGGGGTGGGCTCGGTAAACCAACCTATGGGACAAAAGGGAGTGGGCATGGTAAACAAACTATGATGGAAACATGGGGTCGACTGGGTAAAGCAACCTGTGGTGAATCAGTAGCACCAACCGTGGACTACCAACCGTGGAGTAACAACCGTGGAGTAACAACCGTGAAGTAACAACCGTGAAGTACCAACCGTGGAGTAACAACCGTGAAGTACCAACCGTGAAGTACCAACCGTGCCTGCTGAAGGTGACCGTCTACAACTTAACTTATATCGTAGCGCAAGGTCCTAATCGTTAACCTTACACCCTCTGCTGTCGAGTCATCACCAGGCTTACTTCCCCAGGGGTAAGCGTGAAGAAGGGAGGGTGTAGTGGACACATTTGTTTTTCTGACCGCCTCAACGTGTAGCACCAGGCGAGCATTCCGAAGGTATAGGGTTAAAAGCCGTTAAGGGTAAAATTCGTTAAGTGGCAACAGCTGTTAGCTCAGATGCTCCACGTGTAGCACCAGATGTGCCACCCGAGGGTTTAGGGTTTAGGGTAAAAGACGTTAAGGGTCTAGTGGCAACAGCTGTTTGCTCAAACGCTCACCGTGAAGCACCCGGCCTGCCTCCCGAGTTTTAAAGGCTTATAGATGTGAAGGGTCTAGTCAACTGGTAACGGCAGCTTTTCGCTCAAACGCTCACCGTGAAGCACCAGGCCTGCCTCCCGAGGGTCCCACGTTTTTTTACAGGCCGGACTTCACCCTAAACCTTCACGCTCACCGTGTAGAACCAGGCGTGCCTCTCTGGGGTCACGCGTTCCGCTGACAGGTCGGACACCGTGAGGGAACCTGAGGGATCAAGAACATACATAAAGGATCAAAAAAGAGGGGCCAAATCCACTGACAGGCCAAATGACAGATCGGACAAGTTGAGGCAACGTAAGTGGTAAAAGACATGCAGGGTCACAAGGGCAGATTTAAACAGGCTGGATATTGTGAAGGACCCTGATTCTTACAGGACATGAAGGGGCAGCGGGGAAGCAGGCCAGAAGGACTAGTTTGATTTGGCTGGAGACAGGCGGGGGAAGCTGATGTGGAGGACAGTCGGTGGATGGAGGCCATGGCCCCAGGGATAGAAGAGCCTGATAGTGCCAGTAGGTTATTTGCACAGGTTCGGAACTGTGCATTGGCCCCGAAGCCGCACTTCATCAGTTCACCACTTTTATTTGGATGTTTTAGGAGGCAGGATGCCAAGATAGGCTTCAATGCATGCAAGGGTGAGAGGGCACAGGGAGGTGAGGGGAATCATATGAATGAGTTCCATCTCGAAGTGTCTTTCTACATGCCTTAATCCACACACTGGATGTGACCGTGCATAGGAAGTTGATATCCCCCCAAGGTAAAGCCAGTCAACAGACAGAACTGAGTGCAGAAACAATGAGATGCCTCTGGCAGAACAAAAAGTGTTTCTCATTCATGGCCAGGCTACAATCCTCCAAAGTTCACCCACAATTCAGCTACAGTTTGCTTACGGTTCAGCTACAGTTCAGATACGTCCTGGCCTCCGGCCAAAGGTCCCATGCATGACCAGCCATGCTGCGTGGGTCTGTGCCTCTGAAGAGTGCCGGTCAATGTTTTGACCCAAATGGAGCCCTGCATGGGACTACAAAGGAAGGCTCGAAGCCAGAAAAAATAAACACTGTCAAAAGCTCATCGCGCACCTGGGGTCAAATACAGTGAGCCTGTTAAACAGGGGCTCCACCAGCTGCACCAGGTCACCCAGCTCCAGGCCCCGCCCACCGCTGTACAGGCTGCTCCAGTAGTCCAGCACGCCGGGGCGCAGGATCATCGTCTCCCCGCCCCGGAACCGGCGGAGATCCCACTCTTTTGGGTGTGTCAAGGGGGCACAGACGGGTGGTGCGTCAGGGCGGAGGGGCAAGGCAGCCCTGGGTGATGGGCGGGGAGGGACGGGGAGAGTCGGGCAGGACAGAAAATGGAGGATAATCATGGGCGGGACCTTGGGTAGAGCTGGGCGGGGCAAGGCTGGGCGGGGCACGGCAGGGCAGCTCGGGGAGGGTCGTGGGAGGCTCGGCGGAGCAAGGCAGGGCAGAGCAGGCTGGGGCCGGGCGGGTCAGGGCAGAACGGAGCAGGGCGGGGCAGGCTGGGCAGGAGGAGGCAAGTTGGAACAGACCTAGACAGGACAAGGCAGGAGGGGGCAGGCGGATGGCAGGCCTGAGCTGGACGGGACGAAGCGGGAAAGGGACAAATCGGGGGCGGAGGAATCCTGGGCGGGACCATCGGGACTGGGCGGGAGGGATCTTACCCGCAAGGTTGCAAACATATGGGTTAACAGGGGGGCTAGAACTTCATGCATCCGTGTGGCAGGGGGGACTCGAGCCAGGCTCTTGTCTGACGCTCAGTTCATGCAAGATCCTACTTTATCTGTGGGTGCCTATGATGCACTGTTTTCTCAACCACCACACGCTCCTGCCGAGCATAGCTGTGATGTTTTTCTCACAGGAGGATGCCCGTGCCCCGCACAGTTGCAGTGACCCTCACACACCGTTCACGGTAATGGCGTGCATGATTTACTGGGACACAGCCTGTTGCTTCTGTGGAGCGTAACTTTCCTCCTTTCTTTCTGATCAGAGGATGGGTCTCACCAGTCAGGGACAGCACGAAAGCGAAGGGCCCATGAGGGTTGTCACAGTGAAGCTCCTGGACACAGCCGTCAACGTAGTACCTGAAGAGGCAAGGAGGTTAAGTGTTTAGTTAATTACAAGACCAGGAGGGTAAATCTCCTGAAACATTATCAGATCCACGAGTCACAACCCTCTCAGTATATGGCAGTAAACAGTATGATAGGAAGCATAGTGTTAAGGGTTTAGGGTCTTGGCTAATGAGCATGCCAAGGGATGAGCAAATAAGCCAACGGATATTTCAACTGGAAGTTGTTGCTTCAGAATTTTCGAAATTGTCGCCCCACTGGCGCCGCATGCCAGGAATTTGCGACATCTGTACTGGAGTGACAGCCTAACGATTTAAGATTTTGGGCGGAGGGCTCAGTGTTAAGACTCGCAACGTCCATATGTGAGTGACTGCCCATGATGAGCCCAAAGCGTAAGATTTAGAGTGAAGGGGTTAGGGCTCAGGCCTCAGGGTTCAGACTCACGACATCAATATTGGGGTGGCAGCCCATTATGAGCCCAAAGTTACAGATTTAGAGTGAAGGGTTTAGGGCCCAGGTTTCAGACTCACGACATCCATATGGGGGTGATGGCCCGGCAGCCCAGCTTGGACTCCCCGTATGAAATGAGAGCGTCTTCCAGCCGCTCATACAGCTCGTCGGGGAAGTAGACCTGGGCCTAGCAGCGGCAGGGGGGCGTGAAGTGGGTGGGCGGGGCAGGTAGGGCTGATCAGGCAAGAGGGCAGAAGCCAGGAAAGCGAACCTGCACCCTCTCTGGGGTATTAGAGTAGGGTAGGGTAGTCAAGGGGATATAATGCTGGAAGCAAACTCTGAGGCCAGCGGGAGGGAGCAGAGCAGTCAAGGATCGGGTCGGCACCAACTCTGACCAAACGGCGGATAGATGGAAGCAAACTCTGAGTTCAGCTGTAAGTCTCAAGCTATAAGAGAAAAAAGAGACATCAAACCATTGCCCAGACGATTCCCCACCTAGACGATTCCCGCCCAGACGATTCCCACCCAAACAAAAAGCATGCATCAAACCATCATCCAGACGATTCCCACCTCCCGCTACCCTGCCCACAACCGTTTCTGAAGGGGGTAGAAATTGTGCCGCAATCCCCTAACAGGCTAGATGCCTATATTGGTTGTATTGCCCCCTTCCCACCTGTGTGCGCACGAGGGTGTATTGCTCGGGGATATGCCAATAGTCCCTGCTCACGCACACAAGCAGGCAGCAGGGATCAGCCCGCAGTCCCTCTGACTAAGTATAGACATGCAGACAAGCAGGCAGGCAGGCAGGCAGGCAGGCAGGCAGGCAGGCAGCGGGGACCAACCCGCAGTCCTTTTAAACATTTATACGCATGCAGGCAGGCAGGCAGCACGGATTAGCCCGGTGCCCCTTTCACCAAGTATACACATGCAGGCAGGCAGCAGGGACCAGCCGGCAGCCCCCCCGGTTCCAAAATATAAAGAAAGGCCAGATGTCATCCCCGACTGTCCGTCACCACCCCCCCTTTCATGCTCCCATCACCCTCCCTCTCCCCCTCAGGGAGGAAAGAGAGGGAGGAGGCAGGAGCATACACGATTGCACGCAGAGTTAACACCGATCTGGGCTTGCACCGGCAACCTGCCCTGGACCACTTATGTACCTCTGCCCCCCGTAATCCGTAAACCACACCGGGGGGGCCCCGGCAACCTGCCCTGGACCACCTATGTAACTCTGCCCCCCGTAATCCATAACCCACACCGGGGGGCTCCCATACGCCATTGATTCTTTCAGCACGTGCCAGACCGCCTTTGGCGAGCGGCTGAGTAGCCACCAGCCCACTGCTGGGCCGAAGTGGACCAAACCTGGATCGGCCTGCAGCTGGTCATCCAAGCAAAAGGGTTTGATGTACCAGATCTCCACGGATGTAAGCTGTAATTAGTGCAATGTAGCTGAATTGTAGCTGAAACATCCTCAAACAAACACTGACACACACGCATACACACAAAAACAATATCAGAGTCCCCAAAACGCACCACGTGAAACATTCGGCGCTGACGCTCTTAGGGACGGTGAACGGCGCATCAAATAGCTCCCACATCATTCCTACATCCCCCCGCAATACAGACCCCTCACCAGCCTCCCCACCTCCCCCCCACACACAGAGTCCTGATCACGCACCACATGAACCGCTCAGGGCTGATGCTTCTTGGGTCTGCAAACCGCGCATCAAATACGTCCCGCAGCTGCCGCGCCTCTGGCAGGAAGCCATCCTCCGTGATCACATGGCGGGCTATGCTCAGCTGCTCTAGTGGAGGCTCATCAGCCTCCTCCTCATCAGCCTCCTCCTCTTCAGCCTCTCCCTCCTCTTCAGCCTCTCCCTCCTCTTCAATTAAAATTTCTACAAATCCACGCAAGCAAGCCTTGTTTAAAAGGGGCCAGGCAATGCAAGCAGGAAGATCAGGACAGGATTTTGGACAAGATTTCCCCCTCCTGTGAAGCCTCCTCCCTGCTGGTTGTCGGATGCGAGCTCCGTGAGATACCCCCCAGTCCCTGGAAGAAACCTGCCTCTAAGTTTGTTGTTTCACACATCTCACATCTGCTCTATATCTAGATCTATACCTTCCCCACATATCCTTCCACTGCCTGACACGCACCTTCTTGGTCCGGACGTCCTGCGAAAGTCTCTAGCCGCCGTGAAGGTGCAAAGCGAGCTGTGAAAAGGAAGTCGTATGCGCAATTCGTTAGGGTACCATGATGGTTGCATGCCTGCATTGTGGCGTACTGCCTACATGGTGGCATACTGCATGCACGGTGGTGTACTGTATGTAGCTTGACAGCCCTCCTGCGGCAGCTGCTGCCATGCTGAGCTGCTTGGTTGTCATTTTTGCATGCATCCGATGGCTTGTAGCCGTGTATGCTGGATTCATATAATCCATACAACCTCTTATTTTTATCACTCTGTCCCCGTGGCTTCTGCACCTCCAAACGATCGCCTAGGGCTGCCAGTTGAGGTAGCAGCTAGAGGGTGGGGGCCACGAGGCGACGGAGGACGATGCGGGCACTGGATCTGCGCGATGACACCGCATTTCGGCGTATGCGAGGTATTTGAACCGCTAAGACGGCACAGCACTCGAGGAGCAGCGTGTTGAGCCGAAATCTTTAAAACCATGGCGGGTGGACGACAGGGCAGATTGCAGTCCCTATAAACGCGGACGGTCAGGGATAGCGATTTATAAATATTTACTGCGTACACGCTGCGTTAACACGAAACGGAGGATACCTTGCTGGAAGATCGGCCAACAACCAGTCTCACCATGCCAACACCTAACCACCAACCGAAAACGGCGTCCTTTGCCTTCCTCGAGATTCCCTTTTCCGTATGACCGAGGCTGACACGTTGAAAACGTCATAAACACCTAGAAATTCTCCCAAATCTGAAATGGCTCTTGAACACGCCGGGGCCCCGGAACCTTCGCTGCAGAACCTGGTGGAACAGCAGGAGCTGAAATGGATATTTGTCGGAGGCAAGGGAGGCGTTGGCAAGACCACCTGCTCCAGCAGCCTGGCGGTGCAGCTGGCCGCCGCGCGCAAGTCCGTGCTCATCATCTCGACCGACCCGGCGCACAACCTCAGCGATGCGTTCAAGCAGAAGTTCACAAAGACGCCGTCGCTGGTGGAGGGTTTTTCCAACCTTTATGCCATGGTGGGAATCGTGGGACACATACACACGAGCATGGGCGCAGATGGATGGCCTCTCCATCCTGAACGCCATGGTGGGATCCATGCCCAACTTGGGCATGTGTGGATCCGTACGCTCCAGCATGGGAGGAATCCATGCATGAAAGTCATGAAGCAGGTGTTAGTGCAACTGCGGGCGATCTTCATACACAGTGGATGGCGGTGCGTATCGTGTGTACTGTGTTTTCAGTCTTGACAAGGGGGGTGTCGCAGCTGATACCGCATCGATATTGAATCTTGACAGCTGTGTTTGCTATGTGTGGGACATCTATTCTCACCAAGATAGAGCTAATTCCATGTTGTGACGGCATGTGCATTCGGTCATGCGCCACAAGCCATATGCGCCACGTGCAATACGCTAGATGCCATGCGCTGTGTGCCATGCGCCATAGTCCATGTGACATGCGGTGTATGCCATGCATCAAATGCTATTAGCAACAAAACGGGCACCATTCAAAATGGCTCACACAGCGTCCCCTGCTGTGGGGAGTCTCTCTCGTCCCTTGGCAGTGCATGCAAGAGTTTCACGCCTTTCTGTTTTCATCTCACGGCCATCCTTTTGCATGCACCGAACGTTTTGAAACAGGAAGTGGACCCCAACCCTGACACTGGGGACATGGAGCAGCTGGAGTGGGCCCAAGACTCATTTCTCACCGAGCTGGCAGGATCCATACCAGGCATCGATGAGGCCATGAGCTTTGCGGAGGTCATGAAGCAGGTTTGTGTGTGGAATTGTGGGCGATCTTCATACATGTGTGAAGATCATGCAGCAAGTGTGTGTGGGCTATCTTCATGCATGTGACTCGGGAGCCTGTGTGGGGGAGCTGTCTTCATACATGTGTGAGGGTCATTAAACAGGTGTGGGGAAACTCCATACCTGTGCCTCCATCAGCTCCCAGCTGCAATATGCAGGAAAGTGGGAAGGCAGCAGTTTTGTGATTTTGTCACGATGCAGTTGTAAGAGTGAACCTGTACAAGTAGGGCTCCAGCCATAATCCACGCTGTTGCATTCATGGGGTAGGGTAGCAGTTGTCCTTCCCCTTTTCAATCAGGCACGGCTGACCTTCATGACCCATGAGCTCCGCATGCTGCAATGTGGCTATGGCCCTCACACCGGAGATTTTAATTTACTTTAAAAAAAAACGTTTTAAAGATAAAAAAAGGGTTTAGAGAAGATACATTTAACGTTTTAAAATTGTAATATTGGGTTTCCTAAAGAAGGCCGCTGATGCTATTTTTTGTACTATAAGGGGGGAAAGCAGCTGCTTGTTTTGTTCTCCATGGGTGAGCAGGTGTGCTGAGATAGTGTCACTGCAGAGGGATGGAGGCTATCGAAAGCAAGGCGTCGAAGGAGGGTGCACTGCCTTACCCGGGCGGCCGGCAGTGTTTATTTTTTCGGCCACAAATCCATCTTTGGTGGGCAGCCCGTGTGGCCAGCCAAAGACCCCAATGGGTCCTATCCTGGACCAGCCAATGGTTGGCGGCCAAAGCAGCATGGCTGGCCACAAAAGAAGTCTTTGGACTGAGGACGAGTGTAGCTGACAAATAGCTGAGACAAGGAAAATAACTGCTTTACCCGGGTGGTCATGTCCACAGGATGATAGCTCTGGAGATGCCACCGTAAGGGATGGGGTCTGAGCCCTCAGCCCAGTGTCCCACCCACTGTTCCACACTTGCTGGCCCAGGCAAGTAAAGCCTCCCACCCATTCAGGCCGCGGACACGTTTCCCTCAACCCTTTTTCCACACATGCACACCCTCCCCCCCCCACACACAGGTCCAGACTCTAGACTACAGCTGCATCGTGTTTGATACTGCACCGACAGGCCACACGCTCCGATTGCTCAATTTCCCAAACATACTGGAGAAAGGTGCGTGCGTAGGAACAACCGTGCAGGGAAAAGGGCTTAAACATCAGCTTGGGCTAAATGTGCAGGGACGAGGGCTTGCAAATCAGCTTGGGATAAATGGTGAGTACACCAGAATCAGCCACAGGGCCAAGGCTACCAAGGCGGCTTGTTTGTTTTAACAGGGTTTGCCACGATGCTTGCTTGCTTACTTGAATAAAATACTGAGCATTCGAAGGTGGAAAGCCACGAGTTCCACTCCGCTGACCTGAATGCTGAAGCATGTTTTTGAACCTATGGTTTGTATGCGTATGCAGTCAAACAGAATCTTCACCCCCCCCCAAAACCTGGATATTGACAGGGTTACAGCGAAGGGTGCTTGCATGGTGGCTAATTTTTCATCCCATGTTATCTGGCCATGCAGTCCAAAAGGTTGTGTTGACTATATTTCTCTCCGTGCCGCCTAGCCATATCTGTTCCTCTGCCCCCCCGATTGCAGGCCTCAGCAAGTTGATGAGCCTGAAAGGCGCGATGGGCGGGCTCATGGGGCAGGTTGGGCGTATGTTTGGCGGAAGCGGAGACGGAGATCCGACGGAGCAGGTGGGGGAACAACGGTGTTGAACCATGTGCGGTGTCCATGCTTTAGTTCAAACAGTTAAGCTGCGTAGACTTTTTGGAAATGTCAGAATGACGGAAACGGTGGAGGGCGCCAGTTTTGTTACTCCTGGTATGTGATTTCAAGGTTGGGAGCTTCAGTGAATCTGTATCCTGCATAATGAAGCGGACTTCAACTTATGAGCGGTATTTCAAAGTCGGTTTGGATTTTAGTTTTGTCTGCTATGAGGAAGAAGCTGTGGAGGACGCAGTGAGGTAGTCAGGCTACTTTTGAATGTGCAAGGCCTTGCCTCTGGTAAGGGAGAGAGACAACCTGCTCTCCCGCCCCCTGTCCCTGTGTGAGGAAGCTGATCCCGAGCAGCATTCCATTTTTGCTGGTATTACAAAAAGAAGTACTGGTACATAGAGCGGTACACAAACGGACACCTCAGATCCTTACCTCTTGAAATGCGGAACTAGGGTTGCCACGTGCTCCTTAGGGCCCACGTCGCCCATTCCGACCAGGCACACCAGCCATAACCGTATGTATGCATGTATGTCAAGGCTGCAGCGTTTGTTTATTCTAGTATCCAGCGAGGCCCATCTGACCCCACTTGAACTGCATGTTAAAGCACTGGAAGTCGTCACACCTCAGCATGGCATAGCAGACGCATACTGCATGGCGTCAGCATGGCATGGCACCCATGCCACGCCATGCTGACGCCATGCAATGTACGTCTGCTATGCCATGCTGACGTGATGCCATGCACTCAAGCTACGCCACGCTGATGCCTTGCCATGCGCCCATGCTGTCATACCATGCCAGATGCTGGACAAGCTCGAGAGCATGCTGAGCGTGGTGCGCGAGATCAACGTGCAGTTCAAGAACCCTGACCTTACCACGTTCGTGTGTGTGTGCATCCCGGAGTTCTTGTCTCTGTACGAGACAGAGCGCCTAGTGCAGGTGAGGCTGAATGGACCAGGGGCATTGCTAAACTATGCACCCCCGACTCTCGTCTAACTCGACTTTTTTTTTAAGATCGTCCGTCCTTGTAATAGACAGAGCGCCTAATGCAAGTGAGGTGGATGGGTTTAGGTTCAAATGACTTCAGAGTCTGAATGAAGTACAAACCCTGAATCCTCAGCAATTATCACGGACTTAGCTGTCCTGGTACACAACAGAGCGCCTAGTGCATGTGAGGAGAATGGATGGGAACAGCGCGGACGTGGCTTGGTCTCCCGCTGTGCTGTTACCTTCAACGGTACTTATCTGCAGGGCTCAGCTTCCCTTCCTCCTTCCTAGATCAACTGCTCCTTTCTTGGGGAACTGCCCGCGGTCCCAAGCTATGTTTGCCTGCTGACTTGCTGAGTTAAGCGCACCCAAATGGGTGCTGGAAGCTTGAGTTTTGGAGGCGATCGGTATTTAGCTGGGCTTGTGCTAGGTTATGCAAGCTGCTGCGTGTGTTTGTGTTTTGGGGGGGGCTCCGGTGTGATGGAGGCTGCTGCAGCTGCATGGCTAGCTGCATAGCTGCATGGCTAGCTGCTAGCGGCTAGCTGCATGGCTACCTGTTCATTTATTTTACCGCAGAAGTGGTACCTGCAGCCAGCTGCAGCAGCAGCATAACCATGAGGTTTCACTCATCTGCGCCCCAGGGCTTGCCTCCCCTCCTGTGCTTTGTTCCAGTGCGGTCAGGTCCACTTCGGGCAGGGCGCTGAGCGGCCGCCACTCTGGGAGGCAGGGGACCAAACCTGGGCCGGCCTGTATGGCTATGGTCGCCACTGGCCATGGGCCGGTGGTTGAAGCAATTGGGCTTGCTGCATTAAGGCCCCCCCCAGCCACAAACCGTGGTCATGCTGAAGTGTGTCTGAAGCACTGGTACATAGTCAGTGCTTTGTGCGTTGATTGATGTTCACACCTGCACACCCGTGTCATGTGGAGTTATCTGCCCACCTGCACACATGTTCACACTTTGTGTTGATTGGTGTTCACACTTGCACACCCGTGTCGCAAGGAGAGGTGTTTACACCTGCACACCTGTTCACACTTTGTTTGTTGATTGATGTTCCTCTCCACACCTGTGTCGTGTCCAGGAGCTTGCCAAGTTCGAGATTGACACGAGAAATATCGTCATTAACCAGGTCATCTACCCAGACTCAGGTGATTGGGAGCTTGGAGTCATCTACGGTACCTTGACTCGGGGAATTGGGAGTTAAGGGAGTGTCAAGGCTCATATAACTTGACTCGGGAGCTTCCGTTTACCTACCTAGACTACAGCATATGGGATTTAAAGTGTCGTCAGTCTCTGTTATGAAGTTTGCTTCTAGGAGGTTGTTGTGATTTCTGTTGCTGTTGCAGCGGCAACTCAGGCAGCTGAAGTCTTTATAGAACAGGACAAGCAGTGTGAAGTGAAAAACTGGGAAACTGGAAAGAAATCCCCCCCTGCTCCCAGAGACTCCTCGCGGGCGTGCTTTTGACAGAGCTGAATGCACTTGACAATTAAGGGTGGCTCTCATGAATCCATGCCGCGAGGACTACTCCTTGCGCATTTTTTGTTATTTTTTCCATGCATCTGTGGAAGAAGGGGGAGGTGGGCTAAGAGGGAAAGGAAGCTGCGCCTCGCAAGGGCGCGAAGGAAACGGCGCAGCACGGGCAGGGGCAGCCCTCTCCACTGGGCGGGGGGGCTTGCCTCCCGAAGGGGGGAAAGGGCTTGCCTCCCAAAGGGGGGATAGAGCTTACCCCTTTTGGGGGGGGGAACTGCCTTAGTGTGGGGAACTGCGCCGTTTCGTTCTGGGGGCAACCACTGAGCGTGCTCTCCATGATGGTTCCTTCACTCATTGCCACCCGCCATCTCATGGTGACCCAATTGATTGTCAGCTTGTTTACTTTGTTTATTTCAGTGCGCACCAGGCCCCACCTTTGGGGAGCCCCGCTGGGCCTGTTGGGACCAGGCCAGGACGGAAGTGCGGCCGGTGGCCCGAGCAAGGGAGTTCGGTGCTTCAGGTCACCTCAGCCATTGGCTGTGATGTAGCTGAATTGTAGCTGATTAAGCTGAATTGTAGCTGATTAAGCTGAATTGCAGCTGAAGGACGTGCAAGGAAACCATGATCTGCGGCCTGCCTGTGGATGCATCGGTTAAGGTCGTGGGAGGCAGCTGGCTACTGGAGGCGTGTGTGTGCATGAGGCAGCAGGGGTACCTGGATCGGTTCTACGACTTCTGGCCTGCCTGGGGGGGGCCTGGTGCAGCCAGCCTTGAGGGGGGGGGGGGGGACTGGGAGTGAGGGGGGGTCAAGGGAGGGGGGGTCATACTGGGAGTGAGGCGGGGGGGGCATACTGGGAGTGATGGGGGGAAGGAGGGGGAATACTATCCCCCCCATACTTAATATTCATGTTTTATCATTGGCGTGGGAGGCTGCCGGCTGCTGGAGGTGCGGGTGTTGCATGCAGCAGGAGTACCTGGAGTAGCTCTACGACCGTTCGTATGGCCTGCTTGTGGATGTGACTCTTATTTCTCATTTTTATGTTTTGTTTTATATGTCTCGCAGTGGGAGGCAGTCGGCTGCTGGAGGCGCAGGTGCACATGCAGCAAAAGTACCTGGATCAGTTCTACGACCTGCCTGCGAGACTTCTGTTTCGGATTTTAATGTTTTATTCATTGATGTCTCGCAGTGGGAGGCAGTCGGCTGCTGGAGGCGCGGGTGCGCATGCAGCAGAAGTACCTGGATCAGTTCTACGACCTGTACGAGGACTTCCATATTGTCAAGATGCCGTTGCTGGAGGAGGAGGTACGAGGGGACACGCACAGTCAGTGATTGGTGAAGTGATATTCAGCAGGGGGTATTCCCTGGTACAGTATTCAGGTTGGGGGTATTCAGGTTGGGGGTATTCAGGTTGGGGGTATTCAGGTTGGGGGTATTCAGGTTGGGAGTATTCAGGTTGGGGGTATTCAGGTTGGGGGTATTCAGGTTGGGAGTATTCAGGTTGGGGGTATTCAGGTTGGGGGTATTCAGGTTGGGAGTATTCAGGTTGGGGGTATTCAGGTTGGGGGTATTCAGGTTGGGGGTATTCAGGTTGGGAGTATTCAGGTTGGGGGTATTCAGGTTGGGGGTATTCAGGTTGGGAGTATTCAGGTTGGGAGTATTCAGGTTGGGGGTATTCAGGTTGGGGGTATTCAGGTTGGGGGTATTCAGGTTGGGGGTATTCAGGTTGGGGGTATTCAGGTTGGGGGTATTCAGGTTGGGGGTATTCAGGTTGGGGGTATTCAGGTTGGGGGTATTCAGGTTGGGAGTATTCAGGTTGGGAGTATTCAGGTTGGGGGTATTCAGGTTGGGGGTATTCAGGTTGGGGGTATTCAGGTTGGGGGTATTCAGGTTGGGGGTATTCAGGTTGGGTTGATATCTTGGTACAGATATATCGCCGAAGCCTGCCATCCGCCTGGAAGAACTCCTGACTATCACAGGATTTCAGGTGCCAGACATGGCCATGGTACTCTTGCACTGCGAGTACCTTCAAAATAACCACTTTTCTCTGGATCATGCTGTTATGCCTGTCAGTGGTCCTTTGGAAAACCTGAGACTTGTTCCCTGGCCCCCTGGTCTGCTGTCATGCCGCTGTAGGTGCGGGGCGTGGAGGCCCTCAGGTCCTTCAGCCGAAATCTGTTGGTGCCGTACGTTGCGCCACCGCCGCGACAGGTGGGGTTTTGAGTTCGGGTTCAGGGTGATGGCTTAAGGAACCTGTTGGTGCCGTACGTTGTGCCACCGCCGGGACAGGTGGGGTTTTGAGTTCGGGTTCAGGGTGATGGCTTAAGGAACCTGTTGGTGCCGTACGTTGTGCCACCGCCGCGACAGGTGGGGTTTTGAGTTCGGGTTCAGGGTGATGGCTTAAGGAACCTGTTGGTGCCGTACGTTGCGCCACCGCCGCGACAGGTGGGGTTTTGAGTTCAGGTTTTAGGAACCTGTTGGTGCTGTACGTTACGCCACTGATGGCGACAGGTGGGGTAATGGGGCTGAGGGATTAGGGTTTAGGAACCTGTTGGTGCCGTACGATGAGTGGACCGAGTGGGACAGGTGGGCTGGAAGGTTATGTAGATATGATGTGATGTGTGAGGGGGAATATCAGCCCAGTGGAGACAAAATTTTGTGTCTGCACGAAATATGAGGGCCTATGCCAGCTCTGGAGTGGCGCATATTACTACGGTGCAGTGATTCTCTATCTGGATTACTGGAAAGTAATGTGGGTCCTGGCGAACTTGGTGCCGGAATATGTGCGTAATCAAAGCTCTGGATCCTATAATATCTGGTTCAGGATATTCATAATATCTGTAGGGTTTGTCCTGGATCCTAAATGTTGAAATCTGGTTGCTTAAGTTGCTGCTGCTGTTCTCTTGATGCCGCACGTCAGCTCCGCAACGGCCTATGGCCCTCTCTGCCTTCCGGCCTCAAAGCGAACAAGGTTTGTCGTCCAGTGGCCTAGTATTGAATTCCCAGCAGCCTGACGAAGGTGGTCTGGGCCCATCTTGGCTTGGATGAGCTGGTACCAAATAACGGGTGTCAAAGGTTCACACAAAAATCCACCCTTGGATTTTTAATACTGGTATCTCGCCCGATATTGATCTGCTACGTACGGGCCATTGACATGCTTAACTGCTTAACTGCTTAACTGCTTAACTGCTTAACTGCTTGTCTTGCGAATAAAAGCTGCTATTTATTTTGACGAGACTTCGCTGTACAGCAGCTGGTAAACAGGTTTATTTTTAGTGGTTCCTGGTTACGAGTCGTAACCAAAGTGGACACCAAACAATTAATGCGGTGAAGTCGATGTTCAGTTGCGCAATAACGAAAAACGACGAAATCAATTAGGATCGGAAAATGTTTGGCGCCTACAGCGAGCTCTTCACCAAGAATATCGTCAGAACTCACTGCTGCTGGTAACAAAAATTAATTCCGAATGTCACTAGAAAAAGTCCCTGCTGGTAAGGCATCAAATGTGAAGCGCCCGATAAGCTTGCACTTCAAACCCTAAACGCATTTAATCCCTGGCTTTCATCAGCGCTGGTAAGTGAACGATTGATAGACACAGCTTCTTGACATTCTTGCTGTGACTTAAGAAGGTGTTAGACCAGCCGCCCAACCCTAGAAACCTGAGACGCTGACACAAAAAATTGACGTTGGGTTGAGCGCTTCTGGGATGAATAGTGTGAAGACTGTCCACACAATTATAACACGGCACGGGAATAATCGTCCTTTTTTTTTATGAAAGCGCACGTTCCAGAATCTTTGCATGTAGTATCAAAATTCCTTTTTTGAAACCATGTATTTACCGGTTTACCGGTATGCATGGTGACGAATGATTGGTGCAGTTTCTTGAGCTAGCATGGCCCCAAGGCCCACTCATTATGAGCGGCACTCACAACGTCGGGCTGAAGGGTCCTCACAAGTTTGATTCAGCTCAGGACCAGGCGGAAAGTGCTTCTGAAAACAATAAGGGCTTTTTCATGCAAGTGAAAACTGTTTTCAGCATAAAGCAAATGGCCACGTGAGGTACCAGCTCCTGCAAGGGAGGCCTCAGACTTGCACTTAAAGACACAGGTCACTGCCCCTGGTCAGTTGGGAACCTAGGAATTGGAGGCCGACCTTGTTACAAAATGTCAGCGTCATTACCGATGATGTTCTTTGCCTTCGCGTGAGGCAATTGAAGTGAGTTTTTATTAACCGCGGGGCCACGAATAGTTAAATGTTAATCCGCAAAGCCTCTTTAATGGACACTGGCACTTCGCTAGCAAGATTAGGCTTAGCAGCTGCAGGGGTAGGTGGGAACGCAAGGAGGATCACGATGATTGTACCGGCACTGATGTGGGGAATTTGTATGATACTCACAGGCGAAATTTTTAGATTTTAGTAATTAAGTTAAGACACGTGGCCCTGAAATTATTAATGAAGTGTTATTGCGCGCAAGCCAATTAACATAAATCGGTGCGAAGGCAATTGACGTCTACTGTACAACATGTTTAACTTGTGCATAAAGCTGCCCGTATTGTTCACCGCTGTCCAGGTGGGAGGCGCCCGGGAAGCGGAGCTGGAGGCGGAGCTGGCTGTGTTGAGAAAACGGGTGGCTGATTTGGAGGCCCAGCTGCAGGCCGGGAAATAAGTGTTGTGTTTATCGCCCGATATTGATCTGCTACGTACGGGCCTTTGACATGCTTAACTGCTTAACTGCTTAACTGCTTAACTGCTTGTCTTGCGAATAAAAGCTGCTATTTATTTTGACGAGACTTCGCTGTACAGCAGCTGGTAAACAGGTTTATTTTTAGTGGTTCCTGGTTACGAGTCGTAACCAAAGTGGACACCAAACAATTAATGCGGTGAAGTCGATGTTCAGTTGCGCAATAACGAAAAACGACGAAATCAATTAGGATCGGAAAATGTTTGGCGCCTACAGCGAGCTCTTCACCAAGAATATCGTCAGAACTCACTGCTGCTGGTAACAAAAATTAATTCCGAATGTCACTAGAAAAAGTCCCTGCTGGTAAGGCATCAAATGTGAAGCGCCCGATAAGCTTGCACTTCAAACCCTAAACGCATTTAATCCCTGGCTTTCATCAGCGCTGGTAAGTGAACGATTGATAGACACAGCTTCTTGACATTCTTGCTGTGACTTAAGAAGGTGTTAGACCAGCCGCCCAACCCTAGAAACCTGAGACGCTGACACAAAAAATTGACGTTGGGTTGAGCGCTTCTGGGATGAATAGTGTGAAGACTGTCCACACAATTATAACACGGCACGGGAATAATCGTCCTTTTTTTTTATGAAAGCGCACGTTCCAGAATCTTTGCATGTAGTATCAAAATTCCTTTTTTGAAACCATGTATTTACCGGTTTACCGGTATGCATGGTGACGAATGATTGGTGCAGTTTCTTGAGCTAGCATGGCCCCAAGGCCCACTCATTATGAGCGGCACTCACAACGTCGGGCTGAAGGGTCCTCACAAGTTTGATTCAGCTCAGGACCAGGCGGAAAGTGCTTCTGAAAACAATAAGGGCTTTTTCATGCAAGTGAAAACTGTTTTCAGCATAAAGCAAATGGCCACGTGAGGTACCAGCTCCTGCAAGGGAGGCCTCAGACTTGCACTTAAAGACACAGGTCACTGCCCCTGGTCAGTTGGGAACCTAGGAATTGGAGGCCGACCTTGTTACAAAATGTCAGCGTCATTACCGATGATGTTCTTTGCCTTCGCGTGAGGCAATTGAAGTGAGTTTTTATTAACCGCGGGGCCACGAATAGTTAAATGTTAATCCGCAAAGCCTCTTTAATGGACACTGGCACTTCGCTAGCAAGATTAGGCTTAGCAGCTGCAGGGGTAGGTGGGAACGCAAGGAGGATCACGATGATTGTACCGGCACTGATGTGGGGAATTTGTATGATACTCACAGGCGAAATTTTTAGATTTTAGTAATTAAGTTAAGACACGTGGCCCTGAAATTATTAATGAAGTGTTATTGCGCGCAAGCCAATTAACATAAATCGGTGCGAAGGCAATTGACGTCTACTGTACAACATGTTTAACTTGTGCATAAAGCTGCCCGTATTGTTCACCGCTGTCCAGGTGGGAGGCGCCCGGGAAGCGGAGCTGGAGGCGGAGCTGGCTGTGTTGAGAAAACGGGTGGCTGATTTGGAGGCCCAGCTGCAGGCCGGGAAATAAGTGTTGTGTTTAGCTAGCTGATGCAGTGCCCGATCCGGTTTGCCGTCCCTGACATCAAATGATATTGTCCGCTGGATTGAAACAAAAGTTGCAAATAAATGAAGTGCTGGACGTGTGATGACGGAAATATTGTTGTACACCGAGCATCGGGATCCACAAAGTAGCATTTTTCGGAAGGGCCGGGCAGTGTCAGCGCCGGAGACAGTAAAGCAGGTGCAGCGCTAGCATCTACCCGGTCTGTCTGTGCAGTAGATGCGTTGCTTGGTGATTGAAAACTCCGCCTGTGTGACTAGGACTGCCAGCAGGTTGGTTGTACTGGTGCTGTTATGATAGGATACAGCTCAGGTAAACAACGTTACACCTCTGGGCCCTGCTCAAAAGACTCAACCGTGTGGTTACCCAACAGTGAAGTTTGCAGAAGGAGTCAAAACAGAGACGGCTCCTGTTCCTATCCCTCGCGCCTTGTGGGTGCCTAATGGACTGAACGATTGTGGAATACCTGGGAGGCCAGTCGGATGCAGTGTCCATGGCAGGCCTCAGGCTGGCGTCACACGATGATTCATTCGTTCTCTCCTGTTTAGAACAGTGCATACCCGCTGGGCCATGCTGAACGCTCGGCCACGTGGGGCTGGTAGGGAATGACTAGGCCCAACTCCGGCTACCATTCGTTCTCTCCTGTGTATTGCTTAAACACGGCTGGAAAAAGAGGGACGCTGTCCGCCTCAGGTGCCTCTAGTTATGCCGTAAGTGCCACACGGTAACATAATAAAAATGCAAAAATGTAAAAGAATATGTCATGTACTCATGTCCTCTCAAATCATCGCCCCACGTCCCTTTTCTCAGCGCACATGGGACAAAAACTTCATAGCTTTGGTGGCAGATGAAAGCTAAAGATTCAATCAGCCCATCACAAATGGAATTTTAAAACCAATGGAGGTGCGTTCCGACTGCACAATCCAAGTTTGCACCGGACCATCCCGAACATATGCCATAATGTTTGCTTCTCACACAGCTCCCCTACTGTCACCGAGGGACTGAAGGTTTAACAATGACCACTGAGGAGCTACCAGGCTTGCTCTCCAATTCTGTTCCGATGCAGCCTTGCTCGTCGTCAGTTGTTGCTGAGCTGCCCCTAGCCCACCATCATGACAACTAGCATGGCTCTATCATCTCCGTCAGAACGACCCTCTCCCTGAACTGCCACAGGGCTCCATCACCTCACAACAGGCGGGTGCCTCGTGGCCTCCTCCTGTCTCTCAGATTCCAGCCCCTGGCTGCAGAGAGAAGATAACGCTGATTTTCCATGAAGGTGGATTTCCCGTTAGGGTGGATGAGAGTCGAGGGGGCAACACCAATGTTCATGGTTCAGTGCTCGCCAGACCCCCTTTGAGAGGCGGCCAGGCGTCCACCGCTGGGCGAATGGGGACCAGACATTGGCCGGCCTACGTCAGTAGCCTGAGCAGATGGGTTCCTACACCAAGCAGGTGCATCCTCTCGCATCCTTTTGGTAGAATAAAATCTACATGCTGCTTGGGGTTAAGGGCTTAGGGGTACCTAACTTGCACCCTAAACCCTTGCCCCCAGTCTCTCGCGGGGTGAAGGAATATCAACGCGCCCCCTTCCAGCGTTCTGGGTGTGAGGAAGTGATGGGCCACTTGAAGGAAGCCTGGAATCCTCCTTGATCAGGAGGAGGGCATCTCTGTCGGCCTGGGTACATGGGAACACAAAGTTTCAAACTTACAGCTCGGACGGTTGGAGGCATATCAAACTCGCATGAGACATACTACGACACGTATCAGTCCGGTAAAAAACACGTTGAGCTCACGCCTCGATCAGGAAGGAGGGGACTGCGCTGGCCTCCACACACAGGAGGGCGCGCAATCGTATTGAAGTGCGGAACATTTTCTTCCTAGCTCCTCCTCCACATGGGACAAGGAGGATCCTTAGCCAGCGGGTATCAGACAGCCCAGGACATGGCTTCAATCCAGATCAAAAGCGTACATGCGTACCGACCAAGCCCAGCATGAAAGAGATAAGAAGAGTCATTAAGTTCTACTCTCGGGGCGTGAGACTTGCGACTTCAATTCAGATACGTCACGGCCTGAGGCCGTGGGGCTTAGTGCAGCAAGACCAGCTGCATGGGGCCGTCTGCCGTGGGTGGTCATGGTTTGGTCCCAGCCGGCCCAGTGGTGGCCGCCTCGCGGCCTATCAAACGGAGATCTGGCGCGCATGAACATCAACACTGCCCCCCTTCTTCCCCTCGTCATCATCATCACCTAGGTATCTGACCCCGAGTCTTCGCGCGCTAGCTGCTCCCTTGTTAGGGGGCCTCGGGGTATCTGAACTGTCCCTGAACCTCTCTAGATGAAAACAGTGCTGGCCCCTACCTCATCAACATCACCAGGGCAAGCAAGCCCGAGTCCTTGCGCACTGGCTGCTCCCTTGTGAGAAGGTGTCGAGGTGGCCGAACTGTGCATTAACCTCCCTGGAAGAAAACAGTGCTGGACTGCTGGCCCCTACCTCATCAACATCACCGGGGCGTGCGATCTCGGGTCCTTGGGCGCTGACTGCTCCGTTTTGTCGAGGCTTTGAGCAGCTCCTCATCCTCCTGAATCCCCACCGGCCCCTCGATCACAGGCGGGAGCAAGCAGCAGCAGATGTAGTCCTTGAGGGCCTTCTTCTTGATTTGAGCCCCGCCTGCTTTACTGGCCTGCGGGCAGCATGCACGGAGAATGATTGTGTTTAGGATGTTACAGCTACACTTCAGCCAGATCAAAAGGACGCTTGAGGACACTCGACAGGGGCAAGAAGCAGCAGATGTAGTCCTTGAGGGCCTTCTTCTTGATTTGAGCCCCGCCTGCTTTACTGACCTGCGGGCAGCATGAACGGAGAATGCTTGTTTTCTTAGGATGCTTCAGCTACAGTTCAGCTACATCAAAAGGACACTTGAGGACACTCGACAGGGGCAAGAAGCAGCAGATGCAGTCCTTGAGGGCCTTCTTCTTGATTTGAGCCCCGCCTGCTTTACTGGCCTGCGGGCAGCATGCAAGGTTTTTTTATTTTAGATGCTTTAGCTACAGCTCAGCTACATTAAAAGGGACACTTGAGGATCGACAGGGGTAAGCAGCAGCGGAAGCAGTCCGTCAGAGATTTTATCTTAATTGGGGCCCTGTCTGCTGCACAAGCCTGCAGAAAAGCAAGGAAACCTTGTACGAGGCGCTTTCACTGACCTAGTGAACCTGGCGACCTGATGGGCTACCCTCCTCAGCTTTTTGTCCTACCGGCTTCTTGTCAACTTCCTCTGCCAGAACATGGCCATTTTGGCGCTCTTATTGAAGGATTGATGGTTTAAGGTTCAATTTTTTCCATTCCGGCTTCTCGCCAGGTTCCTCTGCCAGAGCGTGGTGTTTTTTGTGCTCTACAACAAGGGTTGAGGTTTAAAGTTCAGTTATTTCCCCTACCAGCTTCTTGCCAGCTTCCTCTGCCAAAGCATGGTCGTTTTGGTGCTTTTGATCAAGGGTTGAGGGTTTGGGGTTCAGTCTCTTGCCCGTTTTGGCGCTCTTCATGAAGGGTTAAAGGTATGGGGTTCAGTTATCTCTCTTACCGGCTTCTCGTCAGCTTCCTCTGCTAGCCCATGTTCTTCTTGGCGCTCTTCGTGAAGCTGCTTTTGCCGCAACCGCCGCTCTCGCCGCTCCGCCCTTGCCTGCTCCGCCCGCAACTCCTCCGGGTCAACCGGAACCTCGGCATCCTGAGGGGGGCAGGGTTCAGGGGTTTGGGATGAGTGTGCAAAATTTGGCGCCTTAATAGGATCTAAAAAGGGGATGGGTTTGAGCGTTAAAAGTGGTGTCTTGACAGGATTGGTTTGAGGTTTAGAACTTAAAGATGCCCTGCGAGGGTCAGGGACGGGGTTGAGGTTTCAGGTCATGGGGTGTTAACCATAGCATCTTGAGAGGGTCAGGGTTCAAGGGTCAGAGTTCAGGGTTTAGAACCCGACGTCCTTTGAGGGTCAGGGTTCAGGGTTACAGGCACGGGGACTTAAAACAACCTAAGAAGGCCAGAATTGTGGGTGAAGGGTCAAAAATCCAACAACCTGAAAAGCCAGTGTATGAATGTATGCGATGCGGAGAGGGGCCCCAAAGTCTGAGAACAAAGCATTAGGGAGCTGCGCTGTCTCCTCAACTCTTACGTGCTAAGGCTTTGCTCACTCCTACTGAAAGAGGGGGAGTGAGCCTGCGGATAAAATAATGCACCTAGACTAAGGGAATCTGCCATGGTGCATGCAGGTCCCTGCTGACTACGTATATGCCTTAATTTGGTATGACCATAGTCAGAACACGGTATGACCAAGGTATCATCATGGTATGACCAAGGTATGATCATGGTATGACCAAGGTATGATCATGGTATGACCAAGGTATGAGCATGGTATGACCAAGGTATGATCATGGTATGACCACGGTATGAGCATGGTATGACCACGTATGAGCACGGTACGACCACGTATGACGGTATGACCATGGTATGACTAAGGTATGGCCATTGTATGACCACGGTATGAGCATGGTATAACCATTGTATGACCATTGCATGACCAAGGTATGACCAAGGTATGAGCACGATATGATCATAGTATGACCATTGTATGACCAAGGTATGACCAAGGTATGAGCACGATGTGATCATAGTATGACCATTGTATGACCAAGGTATGAGCACGATATGATCATAGTATGACCATTGTATGACCAAGGTATGAACAAGTTCCTTTCATCATTACGAGGATGACCAATGAACCTGCTCACCTACTTCTAGGATGTCTCCTGCCGCGTATGGCCGATCCTGCCACTTACAAGGTATCAACATGGCGCAAATGTGTGACTTGTGTATAAATATGGCTGCCAGCCAACCTCAGGGATCTCCTGAGGAACGTGGGGGGCCTTTCTCCCCATGCCTAGGCAACCACAATTGGCCACGAAACGCCCCTTCCAGTCTCCTTCCGGAATTTTGAAGTGCTCTCCGGATCAGCTGGCAGCGCGGGGTACTCGTGAAGTGATCTACTGCCCGGGAGGGGACAAAGACTACTGATACTAGGCTAGAGGCTGGGCTGGAAGACTAGGGAGGCGCACGTGGTGCGTGGGAGCTATGTCGACTCCGGGACTGGGGCGTTGGCTGAAGGGTTTGCAAGTGGGAGCCAAGTATTGAGCTTGGTAGAATGAACTTATCTCTGTCGAGAGACTCCCGGTTTACTAGCGGGGCGCACTTATGTAGGCGCTCGGCAGATGGCAAGCCCGGATAAGGCTCTAAAGGCTGGAAGGTTCATGTCGTACAACCGAAGGTTGTTAGAGATCTTAAGGACACGCAACTGCTCTCACACTGTTAGCTACGCAGTGTGACAACGGTTGTGTTCGCGTACTGGATACTAGGAGACATGTACTGAGTTAACTAGACTGGGGGGTCCAAGACCACTACACACCTCCCCCTTTGCTGCGTGCATAACGCGCTGCAAGGAGCGTAGGCTGTAGCGACTTGTAGCTGGATAACTCGGCTGGTAAGATAGAGATTAATCTGTAAAATGGACATGACTTGGAATGGACTTGATTTTTTTTCATTTTTCATTTTTTTTCATTTGCTTGACTGGAATCTTTATGCCTGGTCAGATTTAGTTCGGACAGATTGTCTGGGCTAGTCTGGTGAATATGTGACACGTACACAGTGTTAAATATTTTTAATTAATGACAAGGAATGCTGCAACATTATTTGAAAAATGTTTTAGCTTGCTCGAGCAGGTCAGGAGTGAGGTTAGCAAGCGGTTCCCATGAATTGTGGGTGTCGTCGTATGCTTTCCACTTGACTAGAACTTGTTTGATTTTCCTTTTTCAACCTTTCGGATGCGATGGGACAAGAGTGTCTCGACTTGATAGAACGGAAGGCCGTCTTCTACTTCAGGTCCAGCGGGTACAGGCATGGATTCGCTTGAAGATTTGAAGGGCTTGAGGAGGGACACGTGAAAAACTGGGTGAACTCGTGAGTAATTGGCAGGCAATGCTAGTTTCGCAGCGTTGCCTCCTGGTGTCATAGACAGGATCTGGACTGGGCCGATGTATTTGGGATGTAATATCTTAACACCTGTTTTGAACTTGAAATTTCTGGTGGAAACCATGACTTGATCTCCTGTTTTGAAGGAGTGTGGTGCTCGGAATCTTGAATCAGCGTACGTTTTCTGTCTGTCTTGGGCAGAGCGCAAAAGCTGCTGGACTCGTACAAGTGTGATGTCTAGGTCTGCAAATACTGCGTCAAGTGCTGGGATTTGCTTGTCAGGCATCTGGACAGACAAGGGTGTGTTTGGGTGCCTTGCGGTGTTCAAGTAAAATGGGCTCTGCCCGGTGACGCTGGATTTTGCATTATTTATAGTCAGGGCGACTATGGGCAAGAGTTCTTCCCATGTGACATGATTTCCATCAATGAAATGCCTCAGCACTTCTTCAACGACTCGGTTCATGCGCTCGGTTTGCCCATCGGTTTGAGGGTGGAAAGCAGTTGAAAAACGCGGCTCGATTCGCATGCGGGTGCACATATTGCGCCAGAACTGTGAGGTAAAACGCACATCTCGATCCGATATAATATTTTTCGGTAGGCCATGGTGTTGGTAAACATGTTTGATAAAGGCTCGTGCTATGTCCTCTGAGGTACTGGATTTCTGGACTGGTGCTAGGCAGACATACTTGGTAAGCTTGTCAACAATGACCATGATTCCATCGTTTTTCTCTGAAGACATGGGAAGATCGAACACGAAGTCCATAGTGACAGTGTGCCACCTAGTGTCTGGGATGGGCAAGGGCTGGAGCAACCCATAGGGTCGTTTGCATGAGGCCTTGTTTGCTTGGCATGTTTGGCATGTGGACACGAACTGTTGGACATCAGCAGCCATGCTGGGCCACCAGAACTGTCGCTGAATCAAGTCTAGAGTCTTGGTCCAGCTGAAATGGCCGGCAATGAGGGTTGCATGGTGCTCTTTCATGACACGTGCTCGGACAGTGGCTGGAACAATGATTCGACCGCGGAATGACCAGGTTCAAGTGGTCTAGATGTTCTGCTGGGGATTGCGACAGGATGAGGATGTCATCGATGTAAATCAGCACGAAGGACAGGGACTGGAAGATCTTGTTAACAGTACTCTGGTACTGGCTGGGCGCGTTGGAAAGTCCCATAGGCAGACATCGCCATGTATAGTGACCGAATGGTGTCGCGAACGCGGTTTTAGGCACGTCTTCCTCGGAAATCAGCAGCTGGTGAAAGCCACCTGCCATGTCAAGGCTGGAGTAACAAGTGGCACCGCGGGCTGCATCCAGCAGGTCATCAATGCGCGGTAGCGGATAGCGGAGCTTGAGAGTTATTTCATTGAGGGCTCGGTAATCAAGGCAAAACCTGAAGCCACCGCTTGGTTTCTTGACAAAGAGGACTGGAGCTCCGTATGGAGAATTGATAGGGGTGATGATTCCCTTCGCTAGGAGTTCGGTAACTTGTGACTTGAGCTCGATCATTTCACTGGGAGAAAGGCGACAGTTCCTTCGGAAAGGGGGCTTCGCACCGGGTACAAGATTGATTGTGTGCTTGAGTGACGGGATGTTAGTCCGCCGGCCTGGGTTGTTTCACTGAAAATGTCTGCAAAACTGTCAATTAAGTTGCACATTTCAGTTTGCATGGCTGGGTGCACATGGTCCATGTTCACGTCAAGTTTGCATGGCTGGGCATCGACTGGTTCTCCACTGGGTTGGTTTGGTACCCTATCAAGGTCGACCTCACTGTCGTCTGGGCTTAGCTCGTGAGGCGTAAGGACCGCGACGAAGGACTTGTATCGACCGGAGTTGAGGTATCTCACGGCGAGGTCAGCTGGGATTTCATCTGGCGGGGCGTTCGTCTTCCGCGGACTTCTGAAAATCAGTAACCGTGGGCATAGGGGCGGTGGTCTTCACTACACGGGCTGTTGCACCGCGAGTGCCACGGTAGACGCACTAGGTTTACACGACTCCATCCCCATTGGGTGATGGAAGCCTCATCGAGTCAAGATTGTATGTTAGCCACAAGATGCATCGACAAGAATATGGACAGGACGTGGGCAATGATTTCAAAATCAGCCCGGCCGAGCATAATTTTAAAGTCACTGCCCTGGCTACAGGGACAACTTGATCGGAAGCGGTGGCCACCGGCTTGAATCGCGACATACGAACGGGGAGTCCCATTTTCTTGGGAAATCAGGAACTAGAGCTAGATCCAGTATGAAATAGACTAGGGAGACTTTGACCATGTGCTGGCCGTCATAGATTGATGCTAGGGACTAGGGGCTGGACTAGGGGAAGTCCACTTCCATCACGGACAGCGGCTGGGTCATCTGAAAGGCTCGGCATTTTGCTGTGTCGCGTAAATCTGAAGGAACTAGAAGAGCCCATGCATGTTTAGACAAGGCAGGGGCCGCGATATTTGTTCTCTTGAGCTGGAACTAGTATGGACAGCAGGGAGAGCTGAGATTGGAGGAACCAATGCCTGGGGCTGTAGCGACAGCTTGGGGTGGGCAAATATTCGTACTCGCGAAATTAAAAAATGTCTGGGCTGGACTCGGGCCTGGGTGCGACTCGGCTGGAATCTGGACTCGATCTCGAACTGTTCCGCCATCGTTACATAACGTGTCAGCAAGGATACGATACATTTTGGTAGATTTGCTTGCAAAGCTCTGATTGACTGGGTCTGGTAGTATCTCGATTTGCAGAGGAGCTAGGTAGTCAGCGACTGGACATGTGAGTGACTTGAGCTGCAGATACGCGAGAGAGATGGCAGTATATCGCCCATTATACGCTTGGCTTGGGCAGGAGCAGCAACGGTTGGGCTGCAATGATATCGGCCTGGACTGGAATTGCGACGGCAACAACTTGATCCGTCGGGGTGACAGCGATAGCGACCCCACTGGAAGACATGGAAACAGCGTCATGAGTAAGGACCGCGACGAAGGACTTGTATCGACCGGAGTTGAGGTATCTCACGGCGAGGTCAGCTGGGATTTCATCTGGCGGGGCGTTCGTCTTCCGCGGACTTCTGAAAATCAGTAACCGTGGGCATAGGGGCGGTGGTCTTCACTACACGGGCTGTTGCACCGCGAGTGCCACGGTAGACGCACTAGGTTTACACGACTCCATCCCCATTGGGTGATGGAAGCCTCATCGAGTCAAGATTGTATGTTAGCCACAAGATGCATCGACAAGAATATGGACAGGACGTGGGCAATGATTTCAAAATCAGCCCGGCCGAGCATAATTTTAAAGTCACTGCCCTGGCTACAGGGACAACTTGATCGGAAGCGGTGGCCACCGGCTTGAATCGCGACATACGAACGGGGAGTCCCATTTTCTTGGGAAATCAGGAACTAGAGCTAGATCCAGTATGAAATAGACTAGGGAGACTTTGACCATGTGCTGGCCGTCATAGATTGATGCTAGGGACTAGGGGCTGGACTAGGGGAAGTCCACTTCCATCACGGACAGCGGCTGGGTCATCTGAAAGGCTCGGCATTTTGCTGTGTCGCGTAAATCTGAAGGAACTAGAAGAGCCCATGCATGTTTAGACAAGGCAGGGGCCGCGATATTTGTTCTCTTGAGCTGGAACTAGTATGGACAGCAGGGAGAGCTGAGATTGGAGGAACCAATGCCTGGGGCTGTAGCGACAGCTTGGGGTGGGCAAATATTCGTACTCGCGAAATTAAAAAATGTCTGGGCTGGACTCGGGCCTGGGTGCGACTCGGCTGGAATCTGGACTCGATCTCGAACTGTTCCGCCATCGTTACATAACGTGTCAGCAAGGATACGATACATTTTGGTAGATTTGCTTGCAAAGCTCTGATTGACTGGGTCTAGTAGTATCTCGATTTGCAGAGGAGCTAGGTAGTCAGCGACTGGACATGTGAGTGACTTGAGCTGCAGATACGCGAGAGAGATGGCAGTATATCGCCCATTATACGCTTGGCTTGGGCAGGAGCAGCAACGGTTGGGCTGCAATGATATCGGCCTGGACTGGAATTGCGACGGCAACAACTTGATCCGTCGGGGTGACAGCGATAGCGACCCCACTGGAAGACATGGAAACAGCGTCATGAGAATTGCGAAGGCAACGCTTAGTAAGCGGCTGGAAATGGCTAGAAGGGGAGGGGAGCTTGTCGATATGTCGCCTGTAGGCGTTGACAGGTTGTTGTACGACCAGGGGGGGGGAGCTTCGCGCAGTAGCCTGTAGGCGTCGACAGGATGCGGTACGACAGCATGGGGGGGGGGGAGCTTCGCGCAGTAGCCTGTAGGCGTCGACAGGTTGCGGTACGACAGCATGGGGGGGGGGAGCTTCGCGCCGTAGCCTGTAGGCGTCGACAGGCTGATGCTGAACCCAAGGTGCTTGTCCGCGACATGCGCTAGGTGCTGGGGTGGCTTAACTCAACGGAACTCTGAGAGCCGGGTTGCGAGATTGGAAATGAGTGACCATAGCTTGGCTTGACTAGACAGAAGCTTGACACGTATGACAGGGTGGCCCGCGCGTAATCGCGTCGAACAAATTTTGACGTGGTACATCATGACTGATGACTGGGACTGAGTTTGTGGCTAGGCTTGGCGCGAAAAAAATGCTCGGTGGATCAATGGCTGGGACTGGGAGATTCCAACAATTCACAATTCCTTTCAATCTGCAGCGACTCTTTGATATCTATGTATCTCAAGTTTGCTGTTGAGATATTGGAGTGCAAAATTGAAGGTCTGGGAGAGTCAAGGACTTGATCCTCGAGAGGATGCCGGAGGATACTCGAAGACTGGGCACGCGAGGAAACTCGGGGATACTGGTTGTGTCCGATGGTTTCCATTCGGGTGGCTCGACACTACGGTAAAGAGACCTTGGCTCGTGAAACCACTGAAGTGATCTACTGCCCGGGAGGGGACAAAGACTACTGATACTAGGCTAGAGGCTGGGCTGGAAGACTAGGGAGGCGCACGTGGTGCGTGGGAGCTATGTCGACTCCGGGACTGGGGCGTTGGCTGAAGGGTTTGCAAGTGGGAGCCAAGTATTGAGCTTGGTAGAATGAACTTATCTCTGTCGAGAGACTCCCGGTTTACTAGCGGGGCGCACTTATGTAGGCGCTCGGCAGATGGCAAGCCCGGATAAGGCTCTAAAGGCTGGAAGGTTCATGTCGTACAACCGAAGGTTGTTAGAGATCTTAACGACACGCAACTGCTCTCACACTGTTAGCTACGCAGTGTGACAACGGTTGTGTTCGCGTACTGGATACTAGGAGACATGTACTGAGTTAACTGGACTGGGGGGTCCAAGACCACTACAACTCGACCCACAGCTAGCTGACTTTGCGCACGCCTTGCACGGTATGAAGATGGTATGAGCATGGTGTGAATGTTGTATGAACAGGGTATTCACATGGACAGACGACGCCACGAGGCCTACCTCGGGGATCTCCTCCGGGACCTGGGGTCCACGGTTTGTTCTGCTCTTGGGCGCCCGGCCACTCCTAGGCTTGCGGGAACGCCTGGCGCCGCCCTCCCCGCCGTCCTCCTCGTCTGCTGTACCTCGCCCGCTGGCAGAGGCGCCCGATGCGTTGTCAAACCCGCTCAGATCCTAGTTCCGGGTGAAGGGTTCAGGGTTGTTGAACCTGCTCTCGTATCCTATTTTAGGGTTGTTAAATCTGCTCTCAGATCCTATTTTAGGGTTGTTAAATCTGCTCTCAGATCCTAGTTAGAAGTTGTTAAACCTGCTCTCGGATCCTAGATTAGGTTTGTTAAACCTGCCCATAGATGCCGGTCTAGGGGTCAGGGTTGAGGGATTATAAGTTTATCAAACACGCTCATGTCCTCAAACGGGGAGGTGGTGCAGCAGGCGCTAAAATGCACCTGCCTTCCCCGATGAGCTCCACCAGCTTCCCTAAATAACTAACTCATGATTTCAGCAGCTGCTCTTGTTTTCCGGTCACCGCAGCAGCCTTTATTACTGGTGCTATCAGCTCCCCCTGGACTGCCTTGACCTGCATACTTTTCTGTTTAACTTCAGCAGGAGTCGTATTTGAATGTTTTTAGCCTTTGGGGAGCAAGCCTAGAAAAAAATGCAAAGTTGCGGATGAAGTTTCCGATGACTTGAAACGTACGATGCAGCTCATTGCTAGGGACACAACACAGTTGCTCCGACCCAATCCATCAGAGATCCCGAAAGGGCCAGTCTGGAAAGTGCATGAAGAAAATGAATCGAGCAAGGAGCCGGAACTCATCCTGCGAGTGAAATGGGTGGGGAGGACGGAATCCTTGCCCTGTTGCGTTACGGTATTTCCATACCGGTATATTGTAATTTCGGAATAAAGTACAGGACAATTTTTAGATTTTAGGTGTTTCTTATGGTCTGCGGACCACACTGTTCATTGTTATGGTGTTGTACTCCGTACTATGTTACACCAGATTACACCGGCTCCCCTGTCCCCTTAAACGGTGCATTCGCCCAACCCTGATGGGCACACATGTTATCATTGCATGATGAGGTCATCATCATGTACATGATGATGTCATCATGGGCACGCATGTCGTCATTGCATGATGAGGTCATCATCATGAACATGATGATGTCATCATGGGCACGCATGTTATCATTGCATGATGAGGTCATCATCATGTACATGATGATGTCATCATGGGCACGCATGTCGTCATTGCACCGTGAGGACATGAATCAGCATGTGGCACTAGCCACCTCACAATGCCCTTCACTAGCCACCTCACAATGCCCTTCACTAGCCACCTCACAATGCCCTTCACTAGCCACCTCACAATGCCCTACACTAGCCACCTCACAATGCCCTTCACTAGCCACCTCACAATGCCCTTCACTAGTCACCTCACAATGCCCTTCACTAGCCACCTCACAATGCCCTACACTAGCCACCTCACAATGCCCTACACTAGCCACCTCACAAAGCCCTACACTAGTCACCTCACAATGCCCTACACTAGCCACCTCACAATGCCCTACACTAGCCACCTCACAATGCCCTACACTAGCCACCTCACAATGCCCTTCACTAGCCACCTCACAATGCCCTTCACTAGCCACCTCACAATGCCCTTCACTAGCCACCTCACAATGCCCTACACTAGCCACCTCACAATGCCCTTCACTAGCCACCTCACAATGCCCTTCACTAGTCACCTCACAATGCCCTTCACTAGCCACCTCACAATGCCCTACACTAGCCACCTCACAATGCCCTACACTAGCCACCTCACAAAGCCCTACACTAGTCACCTCACAATGCCCTACACTAGCCACCTCACAATGCCCTACACTAGCCACCTCACAATGCCCTACACTAGCCACCTCACAATGCCCTACACTAGCCACCTCACAATGCCCTACACTAGCCACCTCACAATGCCCTACACTAGCCACCTCACAATGCCCTACACTAGCCACCTCACAATGCCCTACACTAGCCACCTCACAATGCCCTACACTAGCCACCTCACAATGCCCTACACTAGCCACCTCACAATGCCCTACACTAGCCACCTTACAAATCCCTACACTAGCCACCTCACAATGCCCTACACTAGCCACCTCACAAATCCCTTTTACGGGCCACGCAAAGTCTGGGAACATACCCGCAGGTTACGCAAGGTGCCCACACCCAGCCGAGTTCCATTGACCTGCTCCGCAACTGCCTCCTCCTCCTCAACATTCCTCTCATACTGCTACTCTGTGGACATGTCATGCCCAGGAATACACCACTTATTACCTAATGATACTGGTGGTCTGAAACCCAGCCTCCTGTAGTCCGGTAGTGCCGCTCACCTGCTCCAGCGCCTCCTCCTCATGCAGCCGTTCTGTGAACATATTATGCCAAGAGATGTACCATTTTGTACCTAAATTTACTAACAGTCCTTAACCCAGATTCCTGCCTCCGGCAGTCCGGTAGGGCTGCGCACCTGCTCCGTCATCTCCTCCTCCCCCACGTCCTCCTCATGCTGCTTTTCTGTGCCATGTCCAGAAAGGTACCAATTTGTACCTTATTTTACAAGCAGTCCTTCACCCAGTTACCCAGCCTCCAGTAGCTCACCTGCTCCGCTGCCTCCTCCTCCTCCACATCCTCCTCGTGCTGCTGTTCCGTGAACATGCTGCCGCTCAGTTCCGTCATTGTGTCGGGGTCGATCTTTGCATCCTTCAGCCAGCTGGCTTTGATGCTCACTTTAAGCTTCCCGAAAGGTCTGGAGACATGGAGAAATGACGGGTTTGTGCCGATCAAAGGTGGAGGCCACGCATCAGCCAAGTGGAGGCCACCCAACATTATCCCCAACAGGTAATTTGGTGCGCACTATAAATTGCAACTGCGCTGCACTGGAGATGCTGCATTGCCATACCTTCCTGCTCCAACGGAGCTGCCACGAAACATGCACGCACATGAACCTTAAAAGCAACAGGTAGCAGCATTAGCCTGTTGCCTCGAACTTTCATGTCCTCTTTCTCAATGGCAGCTTGCCCGGTGCAAGGGCTGAACGGGTGCCTTTCTTTTTCCAACCCCCTAGGCACATAATTTAATTATTGAAGTACCGTAGATTTAATTTGCCTTCCCTCGAGCATTAAACAAATATCTCTTTTAATGCTGCCCTCAGGGCAAACTGTCGACAAAAACTCACAATCTATGACTGAAAACTGGCGTCGACGATCGATGATTAGTAGATGCATAGTTCCCTGAACCCCCCAAAAACGTTAATTATGAGGGAAGGCAAAGCAAATATACGTTCCGGTATCGGATGACTGGTGTACCCACTTGAGCTGCAGGCATTTCTCCACTGGTTTTGGATCCACTTGGCCTGTGCAGAACGCGGCCAAATCTATGTGGATCTTTGCCACTGTCTTGCGCTCCTCGTGCCCCTTGGAGTCAGTGGAGACCGACTGCAGCTTGAACGAGAAATCCTTGGTCTCAAAGCCGCCCTTGTTCTTGTACATGGTCACTTGCTGCGTGCATGGTGAGCACAGTGTTCATGATTTGAACATGTATACTTACTTTTCTAGGAGCCAACGGTGTTAAAAAGTGTGACCGTTGGCCCCTCCTTCTAGGCAAGCCGACTTCTTTCGGCGAGTGGCTAGGATGAAATCGCCAAGCCGGCTTTCATCTCGCCCTACTGCTCACCAATGGCTACCACTCGCCTAATGGAGAAGCACTGGGTCAGCAGCGTGCAGCGGCGTGCCAGGGGCATGGAGGCTGTTTTCATGCATCGCATCGTACTCAGACCATCGATGCATGTCCGTGTATGTCCGTCCATGCATTTCTATTGTCAATACAGGTCCATACATATTCATGCAAATCCAAACATGTCCATCCATGCAAGCGCGGCCAAGCATGGCCAAGAATGTCCATCCATGCATGAGTGAGATGAAGTTCAAAAATCGACACCCGGGCTTCCGGAAGAGTGAGGTATAAATCTGCATCAAGGCCTGAGCTCTGCTGTTGCAGCCTCGGCTTTGAAGGCATGCGTCAAACACGTGGTGACCTGACAGAACGCACCTATTCCCACTCTAGCTGCTTCAGCATCTGTGCCATGTTTTAAATATGCGGTGACATGGTATGCACCCATACTTGATTTAGTTGCCCCTGCGTTAATGCCATGCATTTAACACATGGTCTCATGGCCGCATGCGCCATGCACAGCTCCTCCTCAACCGCGCATGAGGACGGCCTCGCAGCGCACCTGCTTCAGGAACTGCTTCCAGAACACGGCCTTGTTAGGTCGCACCGTCTCTGCATCTGTGACAAACAGCTTTGAGCCGCGCTCCCAGGCAAACAGCAGCTTGGCATGCCCCTCCGGAATCTCCCCTGTGGCAAGAGGGGCCATGCGAAGCCCCAAATCGTATTACAATCATGCACGATTTTTGTATTGGATTTGTAGCCGTGCTTGCTCACAAGCGGTGAAAGGGATGACTTCGAACTCGTATTTGATGGGCTGCTTCCCGCGAGCCTTTTGAGTCACGTTGACAACAGCCCTCCCGATAGTCATCGTGTCAGAGTCCGAAGAACGCTTTCCTAAGCTGGCACTAAACTATGCCACCGGTGGATCCGATATTTGACTGGTCGACAGTTCCGTGTCCATGCATGTTTGGAGTGCCGTGGAGGTCTGTGTTAATAAGGTAAGACATGACGACTCCATTTTCTCATCTTCCAGACGACAGTTTTCGGGCGACACGACATGATGGTTGCAACGTTCGCATTTGTGTGAAGCTCACGCAAGTATACCGTCATCGAGTGCAGCATTACAACCGCGATGAAAACTGCATACCGAGTCCGATAAAGTGATGAATATTGGTGGACAAAGTTGTGTTTAATTTTAAATCGCTCTGGCTGACTGGCTGTCCCTGTCCGATTGCCTTCTTGGCCGGAGTCCCGGGCCAGGTGCCCCTTCCAGCCTTCCAGAGTGCTGACTGCAGAATATGGTAGATTCCAGCGGGTATGCACCATTATAAACATGGTAGAGTACGTGGTATAAGACATGCTAGGTACCTGTACATATCTGCCCCAATCTACTGGGTAGCAGCCAATGTCTTTTGACAGTGTCATTTGTCCCATGCAAGGTCCAATACAGTGCTCTGATGGCCCGATGCCCTGTCTCTCTGCCCCTTGGAAAAAAGCTACCAGGAACATGCATTAATGCTGTGACGACAAGTTTGCCGATTTCTCATGCCATTTGCCGAGGCTCGGCACACCTTGTTTACGATTGCTTCAGCCACAGTTCAGCCACATCACAGCCAGCAATCGGCCTGCGGCCATGGGGGGCTGGTTGCAGCAAGCCCTGCTACTTGTGCAGCTGGAGGCGACTGGCAGAGGAGACCCCAGGAAGGCAGGAACCCCACCACCAAGCCCAGGTCTGCGGCCGCCTACCGCGCATGGTCCAGCCTACGGCGGGTGCCGCACTGGCGCATGCTGTGGGCCGCACCCACAACCAAGGCGTGTGCTTGTGTGCGCATTAAATTCCGGTTGCGGCTCAGTGAGGTTTACACGGCTGACACCAGAGGACGGCGAAGCGGTCAACAGCGTGAGACACGCTGCTGCCAACGGTGCTGGGCAAGGGGAGTAGGCGAGCATGTGGAGGATGCGCTACATGTTTGCTTTCACAGGTGTAACGTTATTGACATGTTTGCTTTCAGTGCCCTAGCATCAAGTGTCAGCTTAGTGACAGGGGTTGGGCAGAACTCCCGGAAGGCACCATGGACTTTCATCTGTTGTACCGGAGCAAGCATGGGTGGGAGGCTCTGGCTTTTGTGGAGGACGTAAAGGAGGGTTGTTTTCTTGGGGAGCTGGGAAATTGGGTTCATTTTCTCCCGACCTGACAGTCGGGCGCCCACGCAGCCGAGCCTGTTGAGCATGGCCCGGAGATGTAGTGTCATTGACGAATCCTGTCTGTCTAGCCCAAGGCAAGTGTGAAGGATAACCAGAGGTTCCCCAAGCCTGTTAGTCCCTGCATGAGTTCCTACACCTGTCAATTTATTACAAGGGCAGGCTAGGGTGGGATGCTAGGGGGGGGCTAGGATCCAGACGGGCTGGGGTTTCTTAAGACTTCCTTCCTTTTGTGCCTTCCTTTTGTGGGATGGTCTCTTCCCTTATCTTTTCCCATCTGCTCCTCTTCTTCATCCTTAAGTTCATTTTCCTCTCGACCAGACAGTTGGGCACCCATACGGCTGTGCCTTTGCAGCATGGCTCAAAGGTCAATGACGTTACACCTCTGGGCCCTGCTCAAGCATGGCTCAAATGTGTAATGTCATTGACCTGTATAAGATAAGTTAAGGGCCTTATAAGTAACGACCTCTCGGATATATCAGTCAAATATACTGGGTGTAACGGCAATAGAATGGGCGGGGAGAAGTTTGGAGTAACGGAGAACTGTAGCTGGCACTTGTTGAGGATTTGGTAGTGTCAATTTCTAGGCATTTTGTGTGTGAATTCTGCAGTTTTCCGGGCCTGTGACAGCAAACGTCCAGGGCGGGTCATATGTATCGTAAAAACGTGGACAGGCCCAGCAGTGCAAGGAGGTTAGGTCATGACTTGATATCAGTTACACATTGACTGTGCTCTAACCTGATTGCTAGCAGTGCACTAATACTGGCAGGCACCAACTGTCCCTTGAGATAATCAAACGCAAACACAATGGGCTTAAGGAGTCCACTTGACAGAATCACCAACTCCAATAAATTTATGTTTTGAGATAACTTGGCCATGCTGAGGGGCCTGCCTCTAATTTTTTGAGGATGTTATATTGCAGTGCTGGCCTCCATAGCTGAAGTATTACCTGATTACCCAAGCGGTGAAAGGGATGACTTCGAACTCGTATTTGATGGGCTGCTTCCCGCGAGCCTTTTGAGTCACGTTGACAACAGCCCTCCCGATAGTCATCGTGTCAGAGTCCGAAGAACGCTTTCCTAAGCTGGCACTAAACTATGCCACCGGTGGATCCGATATTTGACTGGTCGACAGTTCCGTGTCCATGCATGTTTGGAGTGCCGTGGAGGTCTGTGTTAATAAGGTAAGACATGACGACTCCATTTTCTCATCTTCCAGACGACAGTTTTCGGGCGACACGACATGATGGTTGCAACGTTCGCATTTGTGTGAAGCTCACGCAAGTATACCGTCATCGAGTGCAGCATTACAACCGCGATGAAAACTGCATACCGAGTCCGATAAAGTGATGAATAGTGGACAAAGTTGTGTTTAATTTTAAATCGCTCTGGCTGACTGGCTGTCCCTGTCCGATTGCCTTCTTGGCCGGAGTCCCGGGCCAGGTGCCCCTTCCAGCCTTCCAGAGTGCTGACTGCAGAATATGGTAGATTCCAGTGGGTATGCACCATTATAAACATGGTAGAGTACGTGGTATAAGACATGCTAGGTACCTGTACATATCTGCCCCAATCTACTGGGTAGCAGCCAATGTCTTTTGACAGTGTCATTTGTCCCATGCAAGGTCCAATACAGTGCTCTGATGGCCCGATGCCCTGTCTCTCTGCCCCTTGGAAAAAAGCTACCAGGAACATGCATTAATGCTGTGACGACAAGTTTGCCGATTTCTCATGCCATTTGCCGAGGCTCGGCACACCTTGTTTACGATTGCTTCAGCCACAGTTCAGCCACATCACAGCCAGCAATCGGCCTGCGGCCATGGGGGGCTGGTTGCAGCAAGCCCTGCTACTTATGCAGCTGGAGGCGACTGGCAGAGGAGACCCCAGGAAGGCAGGAACCCCACCACCAAGCCCAGGTCTGCGGCCGCCTACCGCGCATGGTCCAGCCTACGGCGGGTGCCGCACTGGCGCATGCTGTGGGCCGCACCCACAACCAAGGCGTGTGCTTGTGTGCGCATTAAATTCCGGTTGCGGCTCAGTGAGGTTTACACGGCTGACACCAGAGGACGGCGAAGCGGTCAACAGCGTGAGACACGCTGCTGCCAACGGTGCTGGGCAAGGGGAGTAGGCGAGCATGTGGAGGATGCGCTACATGTTTGCTTTCACAGGTGTAACGTTATTGACATGTTTGCTTTCAGTGCCCTAGCATCAAGGATCAGCTTAGTGACAGGGGTTGGGCAGAACTCCCGGAAGGCACCATGGACTTTCATCTGTTGTACCGGAGCAAGCATGGGTGGGAGGCTCTGGCTTTTGTGGAGGACGTAAAGGAGGGTTGTTTTCTTGGGGAGCTGGGAAATTGGGTTCATTTTCTCCCGACCTGACAGTCGGGCGCCCACGCAGCCGAGCCTGTTGAGCATGGCCCGGAGATGTAGTGTCATTGACGAATCCTGTCTGTCTAGCCCAAGGCAAGTGTGAAGGATAACCAGAGGTTCCCCAAGCCTGTTAGTCCCTGCATGAGTTCCTACACCTGTCAATTTATTACAAGGGCAGGCTAGGGTGGGATGCTAGGGGGGGGCTAGGATCCAGACGGGCTGGGGTTTCTTAAGACTTCCTTCCTTTTGTGCCTTCCTTTTGTGGGATGGTCTCTTCCCTTATCTTTTCCCATCTGCTCCTCTTCTTCATCCTTAAGTTCATTTTCCTCTCGACCAGACAGTTGGGCACCCATACGGCTGTGCCTTTGCAGCATGGCTCAAAGGTCAATGACGTTACACCTCTGGGCCCTGCTCAAGCATGGCTCAAATGTGTAATGTCATTGACCTGTATAAGATAAGTTAAGGGCCTTATAAGTAACGACCTCTCGGATATATCAGTCAAATATACTGGGTGTAACGGCAATAGAATGGGCGGGGAGAAGTTTGGAGTAACGGAGAACTGTAGCTGGCACTTGTTGAGGATTTGGTAGTGTCAATTTCTAGGCATTTTGTGTGTGAATTCTGCAGTTTCCGGGCCTGTGACAGCAAACGTCCAGGGCGGGTCATATGTATCGTAAAAACGTGGACAGGCCCAGCAGTGCAAGGAGGTTAGGTCATGACTTGATATCAGTTACACATTGACTGTGCTCTAACCTGATTGCTAGCAGTGCACTAATACTGGCAGGCACCAACTGTCCCTTAAGATAATCAAACGCAAACACAATGGGCTTAAGGAGTCCACTTGACAGAATCACCAACTCCAATAAATTTATGTTTTGAGATAACTTGGCCATGCTGAGGGGCCTGCCTCTAATTTTTTGAGGATGTTATATTGCAGTGCTGGCCTCCATAGCTGAAGTATTACCTGATTACCCAAGCGGTGAAAGGGATGACTTCGAACTCGTATTTGATGGGCTGCTTCCCGCGAGCCTTTTGAGTCACGTTGACAACAGCCCTCCCGATAGTCATCGTGTCAGAGTCCGAAGAACGCTTTCCTAAGCTGGCACTAAACTATGCCACCGGTGGATCCGATATTTGACTGGTCGACAGTTCCGTGTCCATGCATGTTTGGAGTGCCGTGGAGGTCTGTGTTAATAAGGTAAGACATGACGACTCCATTTTCTCATCTTCCAGACGACAGTTTTCGGGCGACACGACATGATGGTTGCAACGTTCGCATTTGTGTGAAGCTCACGCAAGTATACCGTCATCGAGTGCAGCATTACAACCGCGATGAAAACTGCATACCGAGTCCGATAAAGTGATGAATAGTGGACAAAGTTGTGTTTAATTTTAAATCGCTCTGGCTGACTGGCTGTCCCTGTCCGATTGCCTTCTTGGCCGGAGTCCCGGGCCAGGTGCCCCTTCCAGCCTTCCAGAGTGCTGACTGCAGAATATGGTAGATTCCAGTGGGTATGCACCATTATAAACATGGTAGAGTACGTGGTATAAGACATGCTAGGTACCTGTACATATCTGCCCCAATCTACTGGGTAGCAGCCAATGTCTTTTGACAGTGTCATTTGTCCCATGCAAGGTCCAATACAGTGCTCTGATGGCCCGATGCCCTGTCTCTCTGCCCCTTGGAAAAAATCTACCAGGAACATGCATTAATGCTGTGACGACAAGTTTGCCGATTTCTCATGCCATTTGCCGAGGCTCGGCACACCTTGTTTACGATTGCTTCAGCCACAGTTCAGCCACATCACAGCCAGCAATCGGCCTGCGGCCATGGGGGGCTGGTTGCAGCAAGCCCTGCTACTTGTGCAGCTGGAGGCGACTGGCAGAGGAGACCCCAGGAAGGCAGGAACCCCACCACCAAGCCCAGGTCTGCGGCCGCCTACCGCGCATGGTCCAGCCTACGGCGGGTGCCGCACTGGCGCATGCTGTGGGCCGCACCCACAACCAAGGCGTGTGCTTGTGTGCGCATTAAATTCCGGTTGCGGCTCAGTGAGGTTTACACGGCTGACACCAGAGGACGGCGAAGCGGTCAACAGCGTGAGACACGCTGCTGCCAACGGTGCTGGGCAAGGGGAGTAGGCGAGCATGTGGAGGATGCGCTACATGTTTGCTTTCACAGGTGTAACGTTATTGACATGTTTGCTTTCAGTGCCCTAGCATCAAGGATCAGCTTAGTGACAGGGGTTGGGCAGAACTCCCGGAAGGCACCATGGACTTTCATCTGTTGTACCGGAGCAAGCATGGGTGGGAGGCTCTGGCTTTTGTGGAGGACGTAAAGGAGGGTTGTTTTCTTGGGGAGCTGGGAAATTGGGTTCATTTTCTCCCGACCTGACAGTCGGGCGCCCACGCAGCCGAGCCTGTTGAGCATGGCCCGGAGATGTAGTGTCATTGACGAATCCTGTCTGTCTAGCCCAAGGCAAGTGTGAAGGATAACCAGAGGTTCCCCAAGCCTGTTAGTCCCTGCATGAGTTCCTACACCTGTCAATTTATTACAAGGGCAGGCTAGGGTGGGATGCTAGGGGGGGGCTAGGATCCAGACGGGCTGGGGTTTCTTAAGACTTCCTTCCTTTTGTGCCTTCCTTTTGTGGGATGGTCTCTTCCCTTATCTTTTCCCATCTGCTCCTCTTCTTCATCCTTAAGTTCATTTTCCTCTCGACCAGACAGTTGGGCACCCATACGGCTGTGCCTTTGCAGCATGGCTCAAAGGTCAATGACGTTACACCTCTGGGCCCTGCTCAAGCATGGCTCAAATGTGTAATGTCATTGACCTGTATAAGATAAGTTAAGGGCCTTATAAGTAACGACCTCTCGGATATATCAGTCAAATATACTGGGTGTAACGGCAATAGAATGGGCGGGGAGAAGTTTGGAGTAACGGAGAACTGTAGCTGGCACTTGTTGAGGATTTGGTAGTGTCAATTTCTAGGCATTTTGTGTGTGAATTCTGCAGTTTTCCGGGCCTGTGACAGCAAACGTCCAGGGCGGGTCATATGTATCGTAAAAACGTGGACAGGCCCAGCAGTGCAAGGAGGTTAGGTCATGACTTGATATCAGTTACACATTGACTGTGCTCTAACCTGATTGCTAGCAGTGCACTAATACTGGCAGGCACCAACTGTCCCTTGAGATAATCAAACGCAAACACAATGGGCTTAAGGAGTCCACTTGACAGAATCACCAACTCCAATAAATTTATGTTTTGAGATAACTTGGCCATGCTGAGGGGCCTGCCTCTAATTTTTTGAGGATGTTATATTGCAGTGCTGGCCTCCATAGCTGAAGTATTACCTGATTACCCAAGCGGTGAAAGGGATGACTTCGAACTCGTATTTGATGGGCTGCTTCCCGCGAGCCTTTTGAGTCACGTTGACAACAGCCCTCCCGATAGTCATCGTGTCAGAGTCCGAAGAACGCTTTCCTAAGCTGGCACTAAACTATGCCACCGGTGGATCCGATATTTGACTGGTCGACAGTTCCGTGTCCATGCATGTTTGGAGTGCCGTGGAGGTCTGTGTTAATAAGGTAAGACATGACGACTCCATTTTCTCATCTTCCAGACGACAGTTTTCGGGCGACACGACATGATGGTTGCAACGTTCGCATTTGTGTGAAGCTCACGCAAGTATACCGTCATCGAGTGCAGCATTACAACCGCGATGAAAACTGCATACCGAGTCCGATAAAGTGATGAATAGTGGACAAAGTTGTGTTTAATTTTAAATCGCTCTGGCTGACTGGCTGTCCCTGTCCGATTGCCTTCTTGGCCGGAGTCCCGGGCCAGGTGCCCCTTCCAGCCTTCCAGAGTGCTGACTGCAGAATATGGTAGATTCCAGTGGGTATGCACCATTATAAACATGGTAGAGTACGTGGTATAAGACATGCTAGGTACCTGTACATATCTGCCCCAATCTACTGGGTAGCAGCCAATGTCTTTTGACAGTGTCATTTGTCCCATGCAAGGTCCAATACAGTGCTCTGATGGCCCGATGCCCTGTCTCTCTGCCCCTTGGAAAAAATCTACCAGGAACATGCATTAATGCTGTGACGACAAGTTTGCCGATTTCTCATGCCATTTGCCGAGGCTCGGCACACCTTGTTTACGATTGCTTCAGCCACAGTTCAGCCACATCACAGCCAGCAATCGGCCTGCGGCCATGGGGGGCTGGTTGCAGCAAGCCCTGCTACTTGTGCAGCTGGAGGCGACTGGCAGAGGAGACCCCAGGAAGGCAGGAACCCCACCACCAAGCCCAGGTCTGCGGCCGCCTACCGCGCATGGTCCAGCCTACGGCGGGTGCCGCACTGGCGCATGCTGTGGGCCGCACCCACAACCAAGGCGTGTGCTTGTGTGCGCATTAAATTCCGGTTGCGGCTCAGTGAGGTTTACACGGCTGACACCAGAGGACGGCGAAGCGGTCAACAGCGTGAGACACGCTGCTGCCAACGGTGCTGGGCAAGGGGAGTAGGCGAGCATGTGGAGGATGCGCTACATGTTTGCTTTCACAGGTGTAACGTTATTGACATGTTTGCTTTCAGTGCCCTAGCATCAAGGATCAGCTTAGTGACAGGGGTTGGGCAGAACTCCCGGAAGGCACCATGGACTTTCATCTGTTGTACCGGAGCAAGCATGGGTGGGAGGCTCTGGCTTTTGTGGAGGACGTAAAGGAGGGTTGTTTTCTTGGGGAGCTGGGAAATTGGGTTCATTTTCTCCCGACCTGACAGTCGGGCGCCCACGCAGCCGAGCCTGTTGAGCATGGCCCGGAGATGTAGTGTCATTGACGAATCCTGTCTGTCTAGCCCAAGGCAAGTGTGAAGGATAACCAGAGGTTCCCCAAGCCTGTTAGTCCCTGCATGAGTTCCTACACCTGTCAATTTATTACAAGGGCAGGCTAGGGTGGGATGCTAGGGGGGGGCTAGGATCCAGACGGGCTGGGGTTTCTTAAGACTTCCTTCCTTTTGTGCCTTCCTTTTGTGGGATGGTCTCTTCCCTTATCTTTTCCCATCTGCTCCTCTTCTTCATCCTTAAGTTCATTTTCCTCTCGACCAGACAGTTGGGCACCCATACGGCTGTGCCTTTGCAGCATGGCTCAAAGGTCAATGACGTTACACCTCTGGGCCCTGCTCAAGCATGGCTCAAATGTGTAATGTCATTGACCTGTATAAGATAAGTTAAGGGCCTTATAAGTAACGACCTCTCGGATATATCAGTCAAATATACTGGGTGTAACGGCAATAGAATGGGCGGGGAGAAGTTTGGAGTAACGGAGAACTGTAGCTGGCACTTGTTGAGGATTTGGTAGTGTCAATTTCTAGGCATTTTGTGTGTGAATTCTGCAGTTTTCCGGGCCTGTGACAGCAAACGTCCAGGGCGGGTCATATGTATCGTAAAAACGTGGACAGGCCCAGCAGTGCAAGGAGGTTAGGTCATGACTTGATATCAGTTACACATTGACTGTGCTCTAACCTGATTGCTAGCAGTGCACTAATACTGGCAGGCACCAACTGTCCCTTGAGATAATCAAACGCAAACACAATGGGCTTAAGGAGTCCACTTGACAGAATCACCAACTCCAATAAATTTATGTTTTGAGATAACTTGGCCATGCTGAGGGGCCTGCCTCTAATTTTTTGAGGATGTTATATTGCAGTGCTGGCCTCCATAGCTGAAGTATTACCTGATTACCCAAGCGGTGAAAGGGATGACTTCGAACTCGTATTTGATGGGCTGCTTCCCGCGAGCCTTTTGAGTCACGTTGACAACAGCCCTCCCGATAGTCATCGTGTCAGAGTCCGAAGAACGCTTTCCTAAGCTGGCACTAAACTATGCCACCGGTGGATCCGATATTTGACTGGTCGACAGTTCCGTGTCCATGCATGTTTGGAGTGCCGTGGAGGTCTGTGTTAATAAGGTAAGACATGACGACTCCATTTTCTCATCTTCCAGACGACAGTTTTCGGGCGACACGACATGATGGTTGCAACGTTCGCATTTGTGTGAAGCTCACGCAAGTATACCGTCATCGAGTGCAGCATTACAACCGCGATGAAAACTGCATACCGAGTCCGATAAAGTGATGAATATTGGTGGACAAAGTTGTGTTTAATTTTAAATCGCTCTGGCTGACTGGCTGTCCCTGTCCGATTGCCTTCTTGGCCGGAGTCCCGGGCCAGGTGCCCCTTCCAGCCTTCCAGAGTGCTGACTGCAGAATATGGTAGATTCCAGTGGGTATGCACCATTATAAACATGGTAGAGTACGTGGTATAAGACATGCTAGGTACCTGTACATATCTGCCCCAATCTACTGGGTAGCAGCCAATGTCTTTTGACAGTGTCATTTGTCCCATGCAAGGTCCAATACAGTGCTCTGATGGCCCGATGCCCTGTCTCTCTGCCCCTTGGAAAAAATCTACCAGGAACATGCATTAATGCTGTGACGACAAGTTTGCCGATTTCTCATGCCATTTGCCGAGGCTCGGCACACCTTGTTTACGATTGCTTCAGCCACAGTTCAGCCACATCACAGCCAGCAATCGGCCTGCGGCCATGGGGGGCTGGTTGCAGCAAGCCCTGCTACTTATGCAGCTGGAGGCGACTGGCAGAGGAGACCCCAGGAAGGCAGGAACCCCACCACCAAGCCCAGGTCTGCGGCCGCCTACCGCGCATGGTCCAGCCTACGGCGGGTGCCGCACTGGCGCATGCTGTGGGCCGCACCCACAACCAAGGCGTGTGCTTGTGTGCGCATTAAATTCCGGTTGCGGCTCAGTGAGGTTTACACGGCTGACACCAGAGGACGGCGAAGCGGTCAACAGCGTGAGACACGCTGCTGCCAACGGTGCTGGGCAAGGGGAGTAGGCGAGCATGTGGAGGATGCGCTACATGTTTGCTTTCACAGGTGTAACGTTATTGACATGTTTGCTTTCAGTGCCCTAGCATCAAGGATCAGCTTAGTGACAGGGGTTGGGCAGAACTCCCGGAAGGCACCATGGACTTTCATCTGTTGTACCGGAGCAAGCATGGGTGGGAGGCTCTGGCTTTTGTGGAGGACGTAAAGGAGGGTTGTTTTCTTGGGGAGCTGGGAAATTGGGTTCATTTTCTCCCGACCTGACAGTCGGGCGCCCACGCAGCCGAGCCTGTTGAGCATGGCCCGGAGATGTAGTGTCATTGACGAATCCTGTCTGTCTAGCCCAAGGCAAGTGTGAAGGATAACCAGAGGTTCCCCAAGCCTGTTAGTCCCTGCATGAGTTCCTACACCTGTCAATTTATTACAAGGGCAGGCTAGGGTGGGATGCTAGGGGGGGGCTAGGATCCAGACGGGCTGGGGTTTCTTAAGACTTCCTTCCTTTTGTGCCTTCCTTTTGTGGGATGGTCTCTTCCCTTATCTTTTCCCATCTGCTCCTCTTCTTCATCCTTAAGTTCATTTTCCTCTCGACCAGACAGTTGGGCACCCATACGGCTGTGCCTTTGCAGCATGGCTCAAAGGTCAATGACGTTACACCTCTGGGCCCTGCTCAAGCATGGCTCAAATGTGTAATGTCATTGACCTGTATAAGATAAGTTAAGGGCCTTATAAGTAACGACCTCTCGGATATATCAGTCAAATATACTGGGTGTAACGGCAATAGAATGGGCGGGGAGAAGTTTGGAGTAACGGAGAACTGTAGCTGGCACTTGTTGAGGATTTGGTAGTGTCAATTTCTAGGCATTTTGTGTGTGAATTCTGCAGTTTTCCGGGCCTGTGACAGCAAACGTCCAGGGCGGGTCATATGTATCGTAAAAACGTGGACAGGCCCAGCAGTGCAAGGAGGTTAGGTCATGACTTGATATCAGTTACACATTGACTGTGCTCTAACCTGATTGCTAGCAGTGCACTAATACTGGCAGGCACCAACTGTCCCTTAAGATAATCAAACGCAAACACAATGGGCTTAAGGAGTCCACTTGACAGAATCACCAACTCCAATAAATTTATGTTTTGAGATAACTTGGCCATGCTGAGGGGCCTGCCTCTAATTTTTTGAGGATGTTATATTGCAGTGCTGGCCTCCATAGCTGAAGTATTACCTGATTACCCAAGCGGTGAAAGGGATGACTTCGAACTCGTATTTGATGGGCTGCTTCCCGCGAGCCTTTTGAGTCACGTTGACAACAGCCCTCCCGATAGTCATCGTGTCAGAGTCCGAAGAACGCTTTCCTAAGCTGGCACTAAACTATGCCACCGGTGGATCCGATATTTGACTGGTCGACAGTTCCGTGTCCATGCATGTTTGGAGTGCCGTGGAGGTCTGTGTTAATAAGGTAAGACATGACGACTCCATTTTCTCATCTTCCAGACGACAGTTTTCGGGCGACACGACATGATGGTTGCAACGTTCGCATTTGTGTGAAGCTCACGCAAGTATACCGTCATCGAGTGCAGCATTACAACCGCGATGAAAACTGCATACCGAGTCCGATAAAGTGATGAATATTGGTGGACAAAGTTGTGTTTAATTTTAAATCGCTCTGGCTGACTGGCTGTCCCTGTCCGATTGCCTTCTTGGCCGGAGTCCCGGGCCAGGTGCCCCTTCCAGCCTTCCAGAGTGCTGACTGCAGAATATGGTAGATTCCAGTGGGTATGCACCATTATAAACATGGTAGAGTACGTGGTATAAGACATGCTAGGTACCTGTACATATCTGCCCCAATCTACTGGGTAGCAGCCAATGTCTTTTGACAGTGTCATTTGTCCCATGCAAGGTCCAATACAGTGCTCTGATGGCCCGATGCCCTGTCTCTCTGCCCCTTGGAAAAAAGCTACCAGGAACATGCATTAATGCTGTGACGACAAGTTTGCCGATTTCTCATGCCATTTGCCGAGGCTCGGCACACCTTGTTTACGATTGCTTCAGCCACAGTTCAGCCACATCACAGCCAGCAATCGGCCTGCGGCCATGGGGGGCTGGTTGCAGCAAGCCCTGCTACTTGTGCAGCTGGAGGCGACTGGCAGAGGAGACCCCAGGAAGGCAGGAACCCCACCACCAAGCCCAGGTCTGCGGCCGCCTACCGCGCATGGTCCAGCCTACGGCGGGTGCCGCACTGGCGCATGCTGTGGGCCGCACCCACAACCAAGGCGTGTGCTTGTGTGCGCATTAAATTCCGGTTGCGGCTCAGTGAGGTTTACACGGCTGACACCAGAGGACGGCGAAGCGGTCAACAGCGTGAGACACGCTGCTGCCAACGGTGCTGGGCAAGGGGAGTAGGCGAGCATGTGGAGGATGCGCTACATGTTTGCTTTCACAGGTGTAACGTTATTGACATGTTTGCTTTCAGTGCCCTAGCATCAAGGATCAGCTTAGTGACAGGGGTTGGGCAGAACTCCCGGAAGGCACCATGGACTTTCATCTGTTGTACCGGAGCAAGCATGGGTGGGAGGCTCTGGCTTTTGTGGAGGACGTAAAGGAGGGTTGTTTTCTTGGGGAGCTGGGAAATTGGGTTCATTTTCTCCCGACCTGACAGTCGGGCGCCCACGCAGCCGAGCCTGTTGAGCATGGCCCGGAGATGTAGTGTCATTGACGAATCCTGTCTGTCTAGCCCAAGGCAAGTGTGAAGGATAACCAGAGGTTCCCCAAGCCTGTTAGTCCCTGCATGAGTTCCTACACCTGTCAATTTATTACAAGGGCAGGCTAGGGTGGGATGCTAGGGGGGGGCTAGGATCCAGACGGGCTGGGGTTTCTTAAGACTTCCTTCCTTTTGTGCCTTCCTTTTGTGGGATGGTCTCTTCCCTTATCTTTTCCCATCTGTTCCTCTTCTTCATCCTTAAGTTCATTTTCCTCTCGACCAGACAGTTGGGCACCCATACGGCTGTGCCTTTGCAGCATGGCTCAAAGGTCAATGACGTTACACCTCTGGGCCCTGCTCAAGCATGGCTCAAATGTGTAATGTCATTGACCTGTATAAGATAAGTTAAGGGCCTTATAAGTAGGCATCGGCAATATTATATAATATTATATAGTATATAAAGTATATTATATATTATATAAAGTATATTCGAATTCGGCATATCATATATACTTTATATAAAGTCGCGAAAATCCCGAATGTCGCGACTGAAAACGTGGAAATACGGCATTTCAGCTATTGTGGGCTACTTGTGAGACAAGCGCATGCGTTCTCGTCCGATTCTATACTCCAATAATACTCGTGTTACCTGGAATTGCCCCTGAGAAAGTGAAACGATCTATCCCTCTCGACAATGGCAAGCAACTGCACTTAGGAACCGAGTGGGAGCCTGAGCTGAATAAGATTAAGCGAGTTTGGAACAATCGGTCCAGCGGAACTGGTCAGCATGGGGGCGGACATACACCAGTAGCCGCTCTCGCCTAGGCATCGCGCGGGCTGAGAAGCTGATTAATGTCAAGGCGAACCGTGACGACGGTGAGGTCAAGGAGGTTCAGCACGAGGAGGTTTCATTCTCTGAACTATTACTCCGACTGACTTGATAACTTCGGAACAGTCATGCTATGAGACTCAAATTTATATCTAGTGATCATGTAGTGGTACTTAAACTGAACTTCTGGACCAGACCTGCCCCATTTTTCGAACCCGTGATCCGCGTCAAACAAATACAGTGTTTTTATGTTTTGAGGACTTAGCTTTCTTAGATGGGACGAGTAAGCTGCAGATTCTGAATGCCCTGATTAAGCTGAATCCAGACCTCTATTTTTTTTTTACTTTGGCCCACCTTTCTGACTTTATATACTATATATATGATATATATATTATATACTTTACATTGGCGGGGCATGTAAAGTATATTGCCGATGCCTACTTATAAGTAACGACCTCTCGGATATATCAGTCAAATATACTGGGTGTAACGGCAATAGAATGGGCGGGGAGAAGTTTGGAGTAACGGAGAACTGTAGCTGGCACTTGTTGAGGATTTGGTAGTGTCAATTTCTAGGCATTTTGTGTGTGAATTCTGCAGTTTTCCGGGCCTGTGACAGCAAACGTCCAGGGCGGGTCATATGTATCGTAAAAACGTGGACAGGCCCAGCAGTGCAAGGAGGTTAGGTCATGACTTGATATCAGTTACACATTGACTGTGCTCTAACCTGATTGCTAGCAGTGCACTAATACTGGCAGGCACCAACTGTCCCTTGAGATAATCAAACGCAAACACAATGGGCTTAAGGAGTCCACTTGACAGAATCACCAACTCCAATAAATTTATGTTTTGAGATAACTTGGCCATGCTGAGGGGCCTGCCTCTAATTTTTTGAGGATGTTATATTGCAGTGCTGGCCTCCATAGCTGAAGTATTACCTGCTGTAAAGCCTAGGGTTGTGGCTCTGAAACCACCAGTGCTGTTTTTTCCATCCTCTCGCAAAACCAGTCCTCGGCAGATCTGGCTGGCTCAGCTCAGATAAGAAGGGGGGCCTGGAATAAAGGACATGAAAATCAAGATGTGTGAATAAAGAGTGGATACCTGACTTAAGGCATTCTGGAACTCAGTGGCAGTGATATGGGAGCTTGCATGGCTGAGGGGCTGCATGGGGCAAGGGGCATGGCTTCCTGACAAGCCACCTTCGCCCCAAATTTGCAGCCTCTGGAGTGGGGAATGGTGCAAAAATTGGGTGGGCAGTCTTAATGAGCTACTCTCAGGCTCTCTGAATCACCAGACATCATAGCAATCAGACAGGTATGGAGTGAATTCCAATCCATCAAAGACAGCCCTGGTGTGGGCCACATAGAAGGCCATATCTGCATGTTGGATTGGCCAAATGACCCAGGGAAAGTGGCAATGCCTCCGTCTATGGCCCACCTACACCCACTACAGGTTCTACCATAACCGGGTTTTGGCCACTTTTCAGGCTCAGCCGCCGCAAGTTTGGTACCCAACGGGGCAGTTTTTGGCATCCATCTGCCATTCGGATTCAAATGATACCCCAACAGACCTCAATAAACCGTGTATGGCAAGCTGATTACAGCACTTGACGATGTAGCAACATACCAGGTCCACCGAGGCAGTTCCTAGAGAGATTATTTCAAATTGCAGTTGGTACTGCTAGTGTGAACCAGGTTGGGACGGCGGGTCAAACCTCAGTACCCCTAAAACGTGTCGATACATCTGACCCGCCTTGTCCGCTAGGTGCTTCTCCTCTCGAGACACACGTCTTTTTATTCCCAAGTTTCCAGTTAGACAGACGGGGACTAAGCCGAGCTTCTTGGGGCAGGGGCAGTAGGTCAAGGACGTGACACCTCTGGGCCATGCACAAGAAGGCGCGGCCGCGTGGCCGCTCGACTGTTCAGAAGGGCGAAAATAAAAACTTAAAGGTAAGGGGACACAAAATAAAGGAACAAAAGGAGAGGCCGGGAAGGCAAACAAGACCGACGGCATCTAGGGGTTTGAAGTGTAACGGCATTGAGCAACAATATTCTGGATTACTAAAAAAACAACCCAGAGGTGTAACGTCATCGACTCAAATCCACAACCGGCAATATCAACTGACATGAAGCAGGCAAGGCCATGCAACATCAACTGTGGGCCAAGCAAAATAAAATGTTCACCGGGATAACAGTCAGTGTGTGTAATCCACGTCTCGTCCCACCTCGGCTGCAGTTTAGCCACCTCTTGGCCTCCGTCCGGAGGCCCCATGGTCGGCCAAGCCTGTTACCTGGGCCTATGCCTGTAAGCTGCTGAAATAAATATTGCCCCTAATCATGCTTTGAGCGGCAGCGGTGCGGCCAGCCAAAGGTGCCGATTGCACCTTGAGAATGTTATCAATCATTTTAAAAGAATCATTGGTACCAGTTTAATATACCTCCCTCAGGACTGAAAAAGTGGGTCGTGACGCATGTCAACTGCAGTTGCAGCTCGGTAAAATCAGTTTCCATTACGGCAGTTGATTAGTGGCCTGCCTTCATTGATACCCGTTTGAAATACCTCCCTCAGAGCAGAAACACAACCATGCTCATTTGCGTCACCAAGTAGCATTCGTGAATATGCAACCAGCATAGGAAAGTAACAGACCATGGTAATTACTACCGTTATGGAAATGAAGCATCAAAAATCAAGATGCAGTTTCCAACAGTTTCACAACATCCAGCGAACGCTGACAAATGAATGAAAAGCATACAACTGCCCTGGTATGCAAGGTGGCAGTGCAGCACCCAACACAGAAGGCCGAGTTTACAACGGTGCATACCGGCTGGGCCCTGCTGAATGCTCGGCCGCGTGGCAAGGACAAGTTTCGCCAAGACAAGCAATCTGCACATATATCTTGGTGAAGCAATCCTTGCAATTGCATTGCCAAGGTAGGACAAAACATAAGTCAATGACTGGGCCAGTCCAGCTGAAACACACATGAGGAGCCTTCTTCGTGTTCTTCAGTGTCCTTGCCATGTGTCACGCGTAGAAGCCTTCTCACAATACCAACAGCCAGGAGAGAAGGTGCCCTTAGCCTGCCCAGCTTGCCCAAGGCCTGGTTCTTAAGCCCAAGGGGGCACATGATGTTGTCCACATCAGTCTCCCTGGCTTTACAAGCAAGGCACAATTGCAGTATCGTACCCCATCCTGCACACCCCAGAGTCATTCCTTATGGCGGGTCAAGCGAGCCGACTGATACTAGCGTGGGGGAGCCAGCAAGGCTTCTCTTAGTTACACGCATGTTGCCCCCAGGAGGCGGCCCGACCTGTCTGGTCGGCTCTCAGTGCTCCGTTCTTCAGCTTTGGCGGGACTCCCTACAAACGTAGAAGTCCAAATTGGGGCCAAGCCTGGACCGGCCAACAGCTGATGGCCCAAGCAGCATGGGCATGTCCTCCGGTTCGGGACCATGAGGTACCCGGACTGCAGACGAGCCACGCAAAAGGAATCACGCCCCGCTGTGAAACATAAAAATCGAAAAGATCATCAAAAGAGGCTTCATCAGGAATCACGCCCCGCTGTAAATTGATTCATCATGACCGTGGCTTTCCGAAACACCCCAGCAGCCGCTTCATCGCGCCGCTGCGGACGGCCGCCTTGAGCACAACTGCAGTCTCCACGTAGCCGCGCGCCTCGGCCCTCACGATCGCGTCCTTGCATCTCGAGGCGTCAGCCCTGTTGTCCAGAAGCATCTTGACCACAGCCTGCATCCAGCAGCGTATCAGAGGGGGCAGCGTATCAGAGGGGGCAGCATATCAGAGGGGGCAGCATATCAGAGGGGGCAGCGTATCAGAGGGGGCAGCGTATCAGAGGGGGCAGCGTATCAGAGGGGGCAGCGTATAAGAGAGGGCAGCGTATCAGAGGGGGCAGCGTATCAGAGGGGGCAGGGTATCAGAGGGGGTAGCGTATCAGAGGGGGCAGCATATCAGAGGGGGCAGCATATCAGAGGGGGCAGCGTATCAGAGGGGGCAGCGTATCAGAGGGGGCAGCGTATCAGAGAAAAAAGCGTATCAGAGGGGGCAGCGTATCAGAGAGGGCAGCGTATCAGAGAGGGCAGCGTATCAGAGGGGGCAGCGTATCAGAGAGGGCAGCGTATCAGAGGGGGCAGCGTATCAGAGAGGGCAGCGTATCAGAGGGGGGCAGCATATCAGAGGGGGCAGCGTATCAGAGGGGGCAGCGTATCAGAGAGGGCAGCGTATCAGAGAGGGCAGCGTATCAGAGGGGGCAGCGTATCAGAGGGGGCAGCGTATCAGAGGGGCAGCGTATCAGAGGGGGCAGCGTATCAGAGAGGGCAGCGTATCAGAGGGGGCAGCGTATCAGAGGGGGCAGCGTATCAGAGGGGGCAGCGTATCACAGAGGGCAGCGTATCAGAGAGGGCAGCGTATCAGAGGGGGCAGCGTATCAGAGGGGGCAGCGTATCAGAGGGGCAGCGTATCAGAGGGGGCAGCGTATCAGAGGGGGCAGCGTATCAGAGGGGGCAGCGTATCAGAGGGGGCAGCATATCAGAGGGAGCAGCGTATCAGAGGGGGCAGCGTATCAGAGGGGGCTGCGTATCAGAGGGGGTAGCGTATCAGAGGGGGCAGCGTATCAGAGAGGGCAGCGTATCAGAGGGGGCAGCGTATCAGAGGGGGCAGCGTATCAGAGGGGGCAGCGTATCAGAGGGGGCAGCGTATCAGAGGGGGCAGCGTATCAGAGGAAGCAGCGTATCAGAGAGGGCAGCGTATCAGAGATGGCAGCGTATCAGAGAGGGCAGCGTATCAGAGGGGGCAGCGTATCAGAGGGGGCAGCGTATCAGAGGGGGCAGCATATCAGAGGGGGCAGCGTATCAGAGGGGGCAGCGTATCAGAGAAAAAAGCGTATCAGAGGGGGCAGCGTATCAGAGAGGGCAGCGTATCAGAGGGGGCAGCGTATCAGAGGGGGCAGCGTATCAGAGAGGGCAGCGTATCAGAGGGGGCAGCGTATCAGAGAGGGCAGCGTATCAGAGGGGGGCAGCATATCAGAGGGGGCAGCGTATCAGAGGGGGCAGCGTATCAGAGAGGGCAGCGTATCAGAGAGGGCAGCGTATCAGAGGGGGCAGCGTATCAGAGGGGGCAGCGTATCAGAGGGGCAGCGTATCAGAGGGGGCAGCGTATCAGAGAGGGCAGCGTATCAGAGGGGGCAGCGTTTCAGAGGGGGCAGCGTATCAGAGGGGGCAGCGTATCACAGAGGGCAGCGTATCAGAGAGGGCAGCGTATCAGAGGGGGCAGCGTATCAGAGGGGGCAGCGTATCAGAGGGGCAGCGTATCAGAGGGGGCAGCGTATCAGAGGGGGCAGCGTATCAGAGGGGGCAGCGTATCAGAGGGGGCAGCATATCAGAGGGAGCAGCGTATCAGAGGGGGCAGCGTATCAGAGGGGGCTGCGTATCAGAGGGGGTAGCGTATCAGAGGGGGCAGCGTATCAGAGAGGGCAGCGTATCAGAGGGGGCAGCGTATCAGAGGGGGCAGCGTATCAGAGGGGGCAGCGTATCAGAGGGGGCAGCGTATCAGAGGGGGCAGCGTATCAGAGGAAGCAGCGTATCAGAGAGGGCAGCGTATCAGAGATGGCAGCGTATCAGAGAGGGCAGCGTATCAGAGGGGGCAGCGTATCAGAGGGGGCAGCGTATCAGAGGGGGCAGCATATCAGAGGGGGCAGCGTATCAGAGGGGGCAGCGTATCAGAGAGGGCAGCGTATCAGAGGGGGCAGCATATCAGAGGTGATAGCGTATCAGAGGGGGCAGCATATCAGAGGGGGCAGCGTATCAGAGAGGGCAGCGTATCAGAGGGGGCAGCGTATCAGAGTGGGCAGCGTATCAGAGTGGGCACCATATCAGAGGGGGCAGCGTATCAGAGGGGGCAGCGTATCAGAGGGGGCAGCGTATCAGAGGGGGCAGCGTATCAGAGGGGGCAGCGTATCAGAGGGGGCAGCATATCAGAGGGGGCAGCGTATCAGAGGGGGCAGCGTATCAGAGGGGGCAGCGTATCAGAGGGGGCAGCGTATAAGAGAGGGCAGCATATCAGAGGGGGCAGCGAATCAGAGGGGGCAGCGTATCAGAGGGGGCAGCATATCAGAGGGGGCAGCGTATCAGAGAGGGCAGCGTATCAGAGGGGGCAGCGTATCAGAGGGGGCAGCGTATCAGAGGGGGCAGCGTATCAGAGGGGGCAGCGTATCAGAGGGGGCAGCGTATCAGAGGGGGCAGCGTATCAGAGGGGGCAGCATATCAGAGGGGGTAGCGTATCAGAGGGGGCAGCATATCAGAGGGGGCAGCGTATCAGAGGGGGCAGCGTATCAGAGGGGGCAGCGTATCAGAGGGGGCAGCGTATCAGAGAGGGCAGCGTATCAGAGGGGGCAGCGTATCAGAGGGGGCAGCGTATCAGAGGGGGCAGCGTATCAGAGGGGGCAGCGTATCAGAGGAAGCAGCGTATCAGAGAGGGCAGCGTATCAGAGATGGCAGCGTATCAGAGAGGGCAGCGTATCAGAGGGGGCAGCGTATCAGAGGGGGCAGCGTATCAGAGGGGGCAGCATATCAGAGGGGGCAGCGTATCAGAGGGGGCAGCGTATCAGAGAGGGCAGCGTATCAGAGGGGGCAGCATATCAGAGGGGGCAGCGTATCAGAGAGGGCAGCGTATCAGAGGGGGCAGCGTATCAGAGAGGGCAGCGTATCAGAGGGGGCAGCGTATCAGAGGGGCAGCGTATCAGAGGGGGCAGCATATCAGAGGGGGCAGCGAATCAGAGGGGGCAGCGTATCAGAGGGGGCAGCGTATCAGAGGGGGCAGCGTATCAGAGGGGGCAGCATATCAGAGGGGGCAGAGTATCAGAGGGGGCAGCGTATCAGAGGGGGCAGCGTATCAGAGGGGGCAGCATATCAGAGGGGGCAGCGTATCAGAGGGGGCAGCATATCAGAGAGGGCAGCGTATCAGAGAGGGCAGCGTATCAGAGGGGGCAGCGTATCAGAGGGGGCAGCGTATCAGAGGGGGCAGCGTATCAGAGGGGGCAGCGTATCAGAGAGGGCAGCGTATCAGAGGGGGCAGCATATCAGAGGGGGCAGCGTATCAGAGGGGGCAGCATATCAGAGAGGGCAGCGTATCAGAGGGGGCAGCATATCAGAGGTGATAGCGTATCAGAGGGGGCAGCATATCAGAGGGGGCAGCGTATCAGAGAGGGCAGCGTATCAGAGGGGGCAGCGTATCAGAGGGGGCAGCGTATCAGAGTGGGCACCATATCAGAGGGGGCAGCGTATCAGAGGGGGCAACGTATAAGAGAGGGCAGCATATCAGAGGGGGCAGCGAATCAGAGGGGGCAGCGTATCAGAGGGGGCAGCATATCAGAGGGGGCAGCGTATCAGAGAGGGCAGCGTATCAGAGGGGGCAGCGTATCAGAGGGGGCAGCGTATCAGAGGGGGCAGCGTATCAGAGGGGGCAGCGTATCAGAGGGGGCAGCGTATCAGAGGGGGCAGCGTATCAGAGGGGGCAGCATATCAGAGGGGGTAGCGTATCAGAGGGGGCAGCATATCAGAGGGGGCAGCGTATCAGAGGGGGCAGCGTATCAGAGGGGGCAGCGTATCAGAGGGGGCAGCGTATCAGAGAGGGCAGCGTATCAGAGGGGGCAGCGTATCAGAGGGGGCAGCGTATCAGAGGGGGCAGCGTATCAGAGGGGGCAGCGTATCAGAGAGGGCAGCGTATCAGAGGGGGCAGCATATCAGAGGGGGCAGCGTATCAGAGGGGGCAGCATATCAGAGGGGGCAGCGTATCAGAGAGGGCAGCGTATCAGAGGGGGCAGCGTATCAGAGGTGGCAGCATATCAGAGGGGGCAGCGTTTCAGAGGGGGCAGCGTATCAGAGGGGGCAGCGTATCAGAGGGGGCAGCGTATCAGAGGGGGCAGCGTATCAGAGGGGGCAGCGTATCAGAGGGGGCAGCGTATCAGAGGGGGGCAGCGTATCAGAGGGGGCAGCGTATCAGAGGGGGCAGCGTATCAGAGGGGGCAGCGTATCAGAGGGGGCAGGGTATCAGAGGGGGCAGCGTATCAGAGTGGGTAGCGTATCAGAGGGGGGCAGCGTATCAGAGGGGGGCAGCGTATCAGAGGGGGCAGCGTATCAGAGGGGGCAGCGTATCAGAGGGGGCAGCGTATCAGAGGGGGCAGCGTATCAGAGAGGGCAGCATATCAGAGGGGGCAGCGTATCAGAGGGGGCAGCGTATCAGAGGGGGCAGCATATCAGAGGGGGCAGCGTATCAGAGAGGGCAGCGTATCAGAGGGGGCAGCGTATCAGAGGGGGGCAGCGTATCAGAGGGGGCAGCGTATCAGAGGGGGCAGCGTATCAGAGAGGGCAGCGTATCAGAGGGGGCAGCGTATCAGAGGGGGCAGCATATCAGAGGGGGCAGCGTATCAGAGGGGGCAGCATATCAGAGGGGGCAGCGTCAAGTCGTCGACATTACAAAAGTTAGGGGACACAAGTGTCTGCGGATTCTGCGCGGCAGGCTAGCTTTAGTGGTAATATCCTGACATCGACGTACATGCAGCATGAGAGAGGTGGCGCCATCAACAGGGTGCAAGCATAAGGAATTGAGGCGTCCGCGTGACTGGCCAGGAACATGTTCACAATGGCTGATGTGCAGCACGATAGAGGGCAGCACCATCAACATGAAGCTGGCATGGGGAATCGAGGCGTCTGCGCGACGGGCCAGGGACATCTTCACAATGGATGATGTGCAGCACAATAGATGGCGGCACCATCAACATGAAGCTGGCATGGGGAACCGAGGCGTCTGCGCGACGGGCCAGGGACATGTTCACAATGGCTGATGTGCAGCACGAGAGAGGGAGGCACCATCGACATGAAGCTGGCATGGGGAATCAAGGCATCCGCACGACAGGCCAGGTATGTCTTCACAATGGCTGATGTTCAACAGGAGAGAGGGGGGCCATCAACATGAAGCTAGCATGTGTAATCAAGGCGCCACCCGCTGGCCAGCAACACCTTCACAATGGCTGAAGTGCAGCACGAGAGGCGATGCCGTCAACATGAGAAATCATGGGGATCAAAGCGCCCGCGCCGGGCCAGCAGCATCCTCTCAGCATCAGGAGAGAGGCGTGCGCCTTAAACAGAGAACAAGCACGGGAAAAATATTGAGGCAACCACCTTGCTGGCCAGCAGCATTCATAACGGATCGCGTGCCACAACCTGGAAGGGGTATCATCCACATCAGTGCAGCGGGGATAACCAAAGCAAGTCGTGCCTGCCGCCTCGCCTCAGGTACCTTTAGCCATGTCCCAAGTGCAAAGCTTGAATGGCACGAGTTTCGGGTTTCGGGTTTAGCATGCGCGAAAGTGCGCGTCCACGTAGCTCACCTGGGTCGGCGAGAGGTCACAAGGGAGCAGCACAGCTTGGAGCCAGAGGCATAGCATGCGACCTGTTACCGTGAAATATCAGAAACTGCAGGCTTAAGCCTGACCTATCACACCCCAACCCAGCATAGCAGTCACCCGCCATCAAGCTTGAGCTAAGCTCAGCGGCGCCCATTCTTTTATTTTCAGCTGAGAATCGCTTGTTTGTGTGAGCCCTTCGTTAATTGATGTTTGGTTCTCACCGTGTGCCCATTCTTGGCCGCCTGATACAAGGAGTCTTGCATGCCAGCGCTGACATCGGCGCCGTGTTGAACGAGCAGCGAGGCCACATGCAGCCTGATTTTATGAGGGTGGCGGGATGTGATGTGGACAGGCGGGCGAGCGGTGAGATGTGACATGGGCGGTGTAATACAATATGAGGCAGGATACAATGTGGACAGGCGGGCGAGCTGCGGGATGTGACGAGGGCGGCGGGATGGGAGTGGGCAAGAGGGCAGGGGGTAGATAATGCTTTCAAGTTCATATTTCTACACTTTTGATTTGAACAGGGTTCATTCAGCCTCCCGTGTGCGGGCAGCGGGCGTAACTATTTTATGCCCTCTAGGAGAGCATGAATATTCACCATCCTCCAGCATAGAGCTGCCTTCCCTCTCAGTCCCCAACCAGTCACAGGTAGGTCTCCTTACCTGGGTTTAACTGGATAGTACTGGATAGTGCAGTTGAGGTTTTGTTTCAGGGTTGCGAAGGGTTATACTGAAGTGTTCATCTTTACGGCTACAAGGCCGACTTGGACAGGCGTCCTGCGGCCCCCGAACGCCCCATTGGGACTAAACCTGGACCGGCCTATGAGTGGGGGCCAAAGCATTTGTTGCCTCTCAAACTTCTCAAACTAAAAGTGTGAGAGCAGACAAAAAAGGGGCGGCAAACCCGCCCGGACCTAATGAGCATAGCTAATTGGTCTGGTCAGATCCCGCGCACGAGGATGTAATTGAAGCCAGTACCGGTATTTGAAGTATAACACCGGTATACCGTATATATATGGTTCGTATGGTTCGTCAAGGTTCCAGCTTGCAGTCTGCTGCAAATAATCAGTTACCGTAGCATGGCTGGCCACAAACGGGGCCTCCGGCCAGCGGCTGATGTGTAGCCGACATAAAGCCAAGAGACGAAAAAATGAACACTGATACCCCATAATTACTTGAGTTCAACAGTGTCGTCCTGGGTCCTCACCTGCCGTGAGAGCATGCCCATCGCAGCGCAAAGTTGTCCGAGGCATGCACGTTGGCTCCCTTGCTGAGCAGCAGCGACAGCACCGCCAGATGCGAGGGCTTGTCTGAGGCAATGGAGGCGGACAGAGCCATGCTGCCCCCAGCTCGAACGTCGGCACCTGAGGATACACAGGAGGGACAGTGTGAGACAAGTCCTTCACAACTTATGTTTACGTGTATGTGTGCGTGAAGGGGGGAGAGGGAGGGATGTGTTTATACTGATGTTGCTGACGTTGCTGCCGTTGTCGTTTCAGCATTTCCGAATACAATTATCTGTCCAATTGGACAAGCCCAGGGAGAGCACTCGGGCCGCACAAATACATCGATTAGCTGTCAGTAGCTTAGTCAGCAGGGTCTCCTCACAGCGTCAATTACTCATCCAAAAGCGTTCAACCAGTGCAGGATGCCTGTCAGCATCCTCAACCAGGAAGAGGAACTAGGATAGGGTGAGGGTTCTAATAAGCCCCTCACAGGACATGCACCAAATACCCACTGGCTAAGTGAAACAGGAATGTTAAGTAGGACTTCTATTTTTCAGCCTGTGCACGAGACCCGCCAGCCTGCTTTAACAGGATTAAGGAAATAGGGTCCTAACTTGTCCCGCAAGCCATCAAGCCATCAATACAACCCATGCAAAAGACTCACCTGCTTCATCCACCAGGAAGCGTGCAACCTCGATGTGGCCGCCCCCAGCAGCCAGCGCCAGCGGCATCCCGTCCCGCACGCCGACGTCAGCGCCGTGCGCCACCAGCATCTTCACCTGCAGCGTGAAAAGCAGGGGATGCGGCACTTGTCCGTACCTCACATAAACCTTTTCGTGTTTGACGTCTTGAATAAGGGTGTGCTTCAGCACCATGGGGTTCCAAGAAAGGTAGAGAGGCTTGACAAGACGCTCAAAGCTAGCCGGATGCGTTAGGCATGACAAGTCAGAAGTAAAAGGCAGATTCCATTCGCCTCTTAATACTCCTTCTACTTTTCTCATGCTTGCCCCATACTATTTGATCCTTCCAAAACAGGTTATTCAAAGGGGGGAAGACGTACACCAAATGCTAGGGATTCACAAACGGTAAGGCGGCAGCAGGCCCCACTGCCAGCTTGGTCACAACTCGTAGCGACAACCACTTAACAATCCCTGTTGGCAGGAGGCAGATCCTGGCGCTTCTTGGTCAGAGCAATTACAGCACTCTGCATGGGCCAAAGAAACCCTTCACGCCATGCACCTGTCCGTGCGCCCGCCCATGCAGCCACACACGTCCTCGTGCACACACGCAACCGCCCATGCAGCTAACCATGCGCCCATGCGGCCACCCATGCATCTGAGCAACCGCACAAGCAGCCCAGTGCACCTGCCCATGCAAGCACCTGTGTAAGCATGCAACTCATGCACCTCCCATATAATCTAGCACATCCGCCCATGCTATCCAGCGCACCCGCCCATGCACCCATGCAACTAACCATGAACCACCCAACCAACCCAGCCTACCGACGCTATGTCGCCGACATGGCAAGCGTGGCGCAGCGCAGCATCGTGAAAGTAGTGCACGTCTGCCAGCTGCAAACCTGTCTCCTCAGGCTGAGCACACGGGTCCGGGCTACGGGAGCAGCCACCGCTGCGGAGGATGTGGTAGGGGGGCAGGGGACAGTATTTAAACAAATATCAAGTGTGTTTTAAATTTTGGCAAGCCACAGGAATAGTAGGATAAGCTCAACATGCCCTACCAGTACGGTATCTGTCCAACGGCCATCATCACTTGATTTTACTCTCAATGCATCAAAGTAATTGTTTATTTCTGAAGCCAGTCACCTGCTGCCCCGGGTTGGCGATCCAGAATGGTCACCCTCGTCGATAGCCATTGATACCCGGCCGCCTCGCCGCGTGGACTGAGTGTCTGCAGGCTGGAGAGCCGCATCCCCCCCCAGCAGGACCACGCCGTCTGCGCCTCCACCTACGCCTGCCGACAAGTCTGGACACTGCTTGCCTGCGATGCTCCTGCTGTTCCTCCACAGGATCTGCATACTCGGCATCGCCAGGCCTCGGAATGCCAACGAGGGACCTGTGCCGCCGCCGCCTGTACCGCCGGCGCCAATGCTCGAGGCCATGCTGAGTGAGTTGAGGTGTGGGGCAGAGGCAACGGGATCAGGCCTACTAGATGGCCCGGCGCCGGTAGCAGTGGCCGCAGGCACAAGTGACGTCAAGCCGATAGTTGCAAGCGAGGTGGCTGCTGCCGCTGGCTCTGCGGATTGAGGGGTATGCTGCGGCAGGCGGGAGTTGGTAGAGATGCGGCTGATGACGGGTGCAGCCTTGACGACCTGCAGCGGGAGGGTGGGGGCAGAGACACGGCTGATGACGGGCGCTGATGTGCTGGGCACCACTGCGCTGGCGCCTTGCTGGCCTGTGCTGCCGCAGCTGCCAAACTTTGTGTGGTTGATTGACGGACGGGCCACGAGGGGGTGTTTTTGCACTGAACGGCGGGTCAGGTGCCCGGCTGGCCGCTGCTGCTGCTCCTGCTGTGCCAAGGCTGCTGCGGAGGCCGAGGTGGGGTGCGAGGCGGAGAGACCGGTCAGCGGGGGCAGAGGGAGAAGCATGAGGTCGGTTATGTCTCCAGGAGCAAACTCAGGCGCGCTGTCCTCCTCGCCCTGCTCCTCGACGAGGAACGCGAGCATGGCGTAGAGGCACTCAGCGACGTCAGGCCGGCTGAGCTTGACTGCGACCAGCGCCCACTCATCCCAGTCCTGATTGCCGCCGCGTTGCTGCTGGCATGAGGCGAGCAGCATTCGGGTGAGCGCCATGTGGTAGCTGGGGCTGCGGCGCGAGAGCAGGCCGCGTATCTCCCGCCTTGAGAGAGGGACACCGCGCTTGATAAGCCATCCGGAGGTGACCTCGACCCTGCTGGACAACTCATGTAGCTTTCTGGAAGCCGCGAAGAAGGCGCCAAGATCCGAAAGGTGCAGGAGGCTTGAGGCAACCTCGACCAAGACGTCGTCGGGCAGGTTGATGAGCGTCTTTGTCTCGGCAGCCTCCTGTAGAGGTTGGTGCTGCAGCGTCGGAGTCACAGGCTGCAAAGCGCTCATGTCAAGGGCGCGAGTACCTCCCAAGGATCACCCTGTGTGTCGTTACCAAGTTCAAAAAAACAATATTCAAATAAAGGAGGCCCGACAAGAAAAACTGTGGTGGGGCGAATTTAAAGCGACGAGGGCCTCAACCCACTATATTCACTGTGAGAATAAGTGGACCCTAACGAAGCGGTCATTCGCAGGGGTCATAGTACGTAGATCTTGGCCGGGCCAGGGGGCGTAATCGGTCGGCGTCATTTTTGCCCATGCTCTTCAAAAAGCATCATCAATTCGATAGGAAAACAATAGCTAGCTGGAAAAGAGATAGAGGAAGGAAGATGCTAAAAGTATGGCTTGGGTTTCTGTCCGTGATGATGTGCTGGCAACCCTCCCGTAAAACGCTTCCGTGACGCACCTTCCGTGACAGAGGATCACCTGCCGATGTCTGCGACGCCCTTCGTCACTTATCCACGATCACATCACGGCATCATCCCAAGCTTGTATCTCTAGTAGACGTCTCTCTACATTGGGACCTCAGACTCCCTCAGGGTTTTCCAATCTCTGCATGCATAGAACATGGGAGTAGATAGGTGCGCCATTGACAATCGTGGGAGGCTGGGAGCTGCGATGGTCATGTGAGAGTTGTTCAAATGTTCGGGCCTTCAGGCCCTGTCCTGCCGCATATCCTAGTTCAGTAGAGTGATCTCTACCAAGCAGTCTGTAACTCGGTATGTGTCAGCTCTGCTCAACTGACTCACACAATCAACCCTTACTTGCGAGCTCCACTGACTGAATGCCATGTACCGGTATATGTTTATCACTCAGGATCAGAGTCAGCTGAGTGGTTTACTGAAGTCCTGCGGTACTTTGTCCTTACCATCTGCAACCTTGGAGAGGGTGTGTGTGGGTGCCTTTGTGTACTCTGTAGGCCAGTATTCTGATGGTATTGGCTGGCTCCGACGATGCCATTTACTCTGTGCTCTGACTGTGCGTACGTTCACAATCATTTCACATTGACAGCATCTTTTAATTTGAATCCTGATCTGTTGTGACGGCAAATCTTCTGCTTTCCTGAGCATTCTCTTGCACTGGTACGAGTTCTTGATGATCAGACCTGGGCAGGTCAGTAATTTGGCCAACAGATCCATGGACATGATGCTCAAAATTCCCTGAACATTGGCGCTACACAACCTTGGGCTTAACCTCTTCGGGTCCAGCCTAGCACTTAATGAAGTGCGCGCCAGATTACCTGAAGGGGGACGCCTGTTGGCCATCATAGGGACCAATCCTTAAATGGCCCACTGCCTGTGGCCCAAGCAGAGGGAATTGCTGCACCTGGAAACCTCCGCCCCAAGTTGTAATGCAGCTGAACTGTAGCGGAAGCACGCTGAAATGAACAGTGGTATAACCGGTGCCTTAAAACATGACGCGATACAAAGTTTGCAGTCAAGGGTCAGCATGTTACACGTGGGAAGTCTACAACAATTTGCTGGGCGGAAAAACTGAGATCACATGATGCAATACAGTACTGGTTCATAATTATGTTTGGTCATATCTTTGCTCACATTGAGTTCACTGGTATCAAGTTTCTACCCACCACCCCAAAAATAACTCTCGACAGAGAAAGAACAAACATAAAGCACACCCATGCATGTAAGGAGCTAGGCCTCTAATCGCAAACAGAAAATCCAGGGATGTATGCAGTAATAGTGTGTACACAAATAGTGTGTACACAAATAGCAATCCTGAATACAAGTACTATGTGGGTCATGCAGCCGTACTTGCCACTACCACAATTTTTTTGGCACTGTGGTCAACAACGTTTTTTATGAAAAGGCTCCCATGTGGTACAGGGCGCGAGAGCTAGCTGTTTATTGCCAACACACGGTGAAAATATTGGCCGAGGACACTTATATACCCTAGCACACACAATGGTTTGCTGTTTATTGCAACATCATGAGGAAAACTTTCATGCCTTGGCGTACATAATGCATTCCAATATTTGCCACGACTTGAGTGACTGGTGGCCGCCATTCCGTCATTCAGATATTGGCCTAGAAACCCTTCCGTTCTCCAGCGCACACACCTCCTGCTGCACTTCGTGCCGCCTGTTTGCATGCTGAGCTGCTGCTTGGGGCAGTTCTGTGCCAGGAGCAGGCCCGCTCAAGCTCCATCGACCCGAGGGGCCATGTTTGAGCCCTGTGCTAGGATGGGGTGATCCCGATATGGGAGGAATGTCCACTTGGGGACCCTACCCTACAAATGCACGGGCACAGCATGTTCATTTTAGAGGGGCCACAGGCTCGGCAATTTTATTTTGAAGGGAACACCAGCACGGCAAGTGTATTCCAGGGTAAACAGATTTATTTCTTTCTTTTAGGTGCCATCGGCACACAAAATGGATTCCAAGCAGCCAAGCAGTTGACCAGCAGTAACTCATAAAAGGCAGTTTAAGAAACAGTTTGCCCTGGGCAGGTCACCTGCATAACAATTCTGCCGCCCTCCGGCAAGACTGCGTGTCAGCCACTATGCATTCTTACTTATTTATAGCATGTCAAACACCTGAAGCGGCCGCCGAGCAGCCACCACTGAGCTGACGGGGACAAGACCTTGACTAGCCTAGGGCCGGTAGCCTGGGCAGGAGGGCTAGCTTCACCAGACCCCCACAGCTATAGGCTGTGATTCCACTTAAGCGCTCTAAAATAAAGGAGTGCCCCTCACAGTATGTACCCCTCACAGTGACAGGGGCCTATGTCGCTCTGCCTCTCAATACGGTAGTCAATTACCTCGAGGATTCGGGAGAGCATTCCCATCTTTGCTACGGACCAGTTGTGCCTCCGCCCAGCCCTCCCCAAGATGCTGGCAACTCCCTACAAGGGCGAGGAAAGTGATGTCAGGCATAACGAGTGCATGGCGTGGAAAGCATGACGCATGGCATACCACATGGCATGGAATGAAATGACCTCATGTCAAGCATCACCTGGCCTCCAACAACCGCTGGTGACCTGATCACATCCTTGATGTCAAACGCATCGCTTGAGGGTGCGGCCATGCTAGCTGATGTCGCTGCCAGGGCAGGGATATGGCTAGAAAAGCTGAGCTCAGTGCCATGCGCTTCCAGCAGCGGATCCACGCTTGCGGGCAGCTGGGTGCTTGGGACCCCAGCTAGCGCTACTTTGGGCAGCGTCAGCGAAGGGAGCAACGTCGCCTGCTGCTGTACACTTGATGACTCATGCTCCCCGAGGCCGGTTGGGTGTGCCTTTGGCAGTTCAGCATGGTCCCTGACACATATGTGTTTGTGTCTCTCGACCTTGTTGGTCTGATGGTAGGGCCAGCCCTTCGCCAGGGGTGGCTTAATCCCTGCCTGGCCGGCGGGCTGTCCAAAGGCCTCCTTCCTCTGTGGCCCGACTTCTCGTGCACTGAATGCGATCTTGCTGAGTGGGAATGAGGCCGAGCCATTCGTGGTCCATTTTTGGCGCAAATTTGGTTTGACCACCTTCGGCTCTTTCAGCAACGGAGCTGATGTGCTGTTGTTAGTCGGGTCGCTGCTGCGCTCGTGATGTTGTTTGCTTGTGTTTGTGCCATAGGCAGCACCAATGCCAGTTAACAGTTTGTATGCAGCGCTGGGTGCTGCCACTGTTTCTGTTCCTGACGTTGCAGGTGCATGGCTGCCACCATGGTGCTGTGACGCCAGCACCATGCTAGACGGCTGTCTGACCCTCTCGTGGGGCATGAGGAAGCTCGGGCATGAACCAGAGTTCACCTCTTGCGTTTCTTGTGGCCTGTGAAATAGCAGGTATTGTGAATGAGCAGGAGCAACAACAGTACCTGCGGGCCGCTGTTAAGAGTTAGTTCGGGGCGGGACCGGTCAGTCGATGGGACCCCCGGACGAGATTGACCACCCGAACCCACCCCAAGGGGGGGTCGGCCTGGGGGGGCGGAAAGACTCCGAGGCTTTTCCTTGTAAATGGCTCTACTATAGCATGTAATTAAAGCATGTTTCTATTTTGGGGGCAAACGGCGCCGTGGGGATTCCCGAACCCGCGGGAGCCGGTACATTTTCGGCCTCTTGCCAGAGGCTCCCACTCACCCGCACCGTGGGGAGATCGCCACAGGTTCAGGCTTGTCATCCTGCATCTGGAGATGTCTACAGTTTCCCTTTCAAACACACCTGCCTGCATGGAAAGAATGTGTTGGTGTCCAGACAAACTGTGCGTCCTGCCGAACCCCGCCCATTGACGTGACGTATGACGCATACGCATTTAGCTCCGAGACCAAAGGGTTGTGCCGTGTCCTAGTGATGACACGTATGCGTCACACGTCATACGTCACGTCAAGGGGCGGGGTTCGGCAGGACGCACAGTTTGACGCAAACCTCACTGACCTACCGACGCTGCGCTCTGCAAATGGTAGAATTTATACAACTACTATGCACGAATCTCGTGCACTATTCAAGCAGATAAGTCATGAATCATGAGCCGTGGCAGAGATAGTTCTCTGAAAGTTGCAGTTTCACTGCGTTCGCAGCACACGGACTCGTTCATAGCAAGGCAATATATGTCATAGCGTAGCAACGAATAGCCGTAACCCCTGGTGCACGAATGATGCATGATGTGCTTGACGAGGGTGCAGGGTTTTGGTACAAACGTGAGGTACAGACTTATCATAGTGCGTGTCCCCTGCTCTTGTTGTGCATGGCCTTGATTGCAGAGGTAATTACCCCGTCAAACTGATGAGGCAACTGAGTCATGCAAGAGACCACGGGCCGGTAGGACATGCCTTTTCCTTTTGCTTGGACTTGCCTTGCCTTGGGATCCCTGGTTGGGATCTCCTATCAGGAAATATGTGTCAGCTGGATACTGCAGCATACCCAGCTATACAAGGCATGGTGCACCGGGACAAGCATGCTCTTGTCAACTGGTCTAGCAGCCAGGCTTTTCTCCAACAGTGCCATGGCCCATGTCAATGGTCCAACGGGGGAAGTAACTTCAGAGAACTTATGCTAACTTGCCATGCAAGTCGGGCCTCAACAACTCCGCCCATCCCAGTCCATGCTGCATTGCAGTCCATGTATTCTACTCATTCTAGCATGGCATTGCGCACCACCTGCTGGCTGCTGCCAATCAATCCATGCAGCATCATGCCGTATTCAAACTTGTAGATTCCCTAAAACTGTATCTTGATCAACTCTCATGTGGCACGTGGGATGTGGAGATCATGATCCCTCTTTTTACATTCATGAATGATGCCATTCAACTCGTATACCGGTATTTCATGTAATCGTATCCTCTGCCAACATCTTCAGAGTGCATGCCTTGATCATGCGCCATTCAGCGCTCTGACCTACACACTTAAGTCCAGGCCCAGAGGTGTAACGTCATTGACATACTCAACTCCTTCGGGTCTGGTTCTTCCAACTTTCCCCCAATTACCATGGTAGCAATCGTAGCATGCTCCGCTTGCTCCTAGAAGGATTTACTCTGTGAAGCCCTCACAACGTTATGTGCACCTAGTGATGAAGCCATGCCATGCCATACGGTCTCGAGGCAGGATCAGATGACAGAGTTGCACCCTCGTGGCAGTCTAGTCCTTGTCCTAGTCCTTGTCCATTTCCTGACAGCCTAATCCTTGTCCTTCTTGAAGCCCTGTGCCAGGGATGCTGCACCGAGGGCTGTGCACAGGCCTACGCTTGCAAAGCCAATGTCCTTCCTACAGATACCCCGGCAGGCGTAGACGCTGTTGATGGAGGCGACGGCGAGCAGAGTCACGCCATTTATCCTCAGCGCCTGCAAACATATGTACAGCCATGCATGCGTGAGTGAATGTGGTCAAAATCGTAATTCAGGAAAACAAACGCTCCTGCCGAGGGGGGGCAAAAAACTGGATACACCCCATCCTCCGAAAGTTGTAGAGCTTAGCGAGATCTTTCCATATCTGGTCTTAAAGTTGTTTTTGGCCCAGGGGGCTGAGAGATATGGAGGGACAAAGTGGGGGAGGGGGACGCGGGTAAACAAATGCGGTAAAATGCCTTTTTTGAAATTTCAGTATTTTTGTTAAACATCAGATTGAGACGATAGCTACACCACTGCATTCCTTAAGTCATTTGCTACAGGTATTCATCATAGAAATTTCCACACAGAATATCAGACCCCTCCTGGCATTCAATTTTGGCATGGGGGGGTGTCATGGCTCCAGAACCCCATTCACCGTTGTGCGTACACCCATTATGGACTCACACGGTGTAGCTGCATTGGTAATTGCTATGAATTAAGCAATGACAACCTGCTGCGAGCATTGTTTGAAGGTCTTAAAATTCACAGACGACGTGGCCCTAAGGAATCACTGACAAGGGAAAGAGTGCAAGAGAGGAGCTGAGAAGCTGACCAGGGAGAACTTGACGAAGCGACAGCGCACGATCACATCATTGTACTCCTCTTTTACTCCTGCTCCTCCCTCAGCTCTCGCTCCTGCTGCTGCTGCTGCTCCTGCTGCTGTCGAGCATGCCGCTGTCGCCGAGCCTCTCGCTCTTGCAGCTGCTGCAGGTCCTGCTGCTGAGGCTACACCCAAGAGCCCGCAGCAGCAGCTCCTATCTCCGGATGTAGCGACCCAAGCAACTCACGATGTTCTGGTGTTGCGAGAGCTTTCCATGGCAATTGTGGGAGACAGTGTGGGGCATGCTGACCTCATGGTTCTGTTCAGAGCTAGCGGGTATGAGGAGCTTTCATCTCAGCCATGTTCAACCCCGTGGACAAGCAGAATGTGCCAGTGACCTGCCGGCTGCTCGACGGCCTCCGGCCGCTCAAGCTGGATGAGGAGTTTGCCACTCAGGACCCCACTAGGGTGCCCCGCCAGCTCCAGCGCGCCCGCCTGCTCGGTACAGCCATGCATGGGCTGCTGATGCTAATCATCGGAGTGGAGTGCCCTATCAGTGAGCTGCTGGTGCTCGTCAGCAAGTCAGCGCACATCCTCTTCGTTATGTTCAGGGCTCCTGGAGGCGGCACCAAGTTCATACCTACAGTCCTTTACCACCAATTTAAGCCTAGGTCCAGACAGTGTTCTGGAACATCATCAACATTCAGCTCAGCGGGTGGAGCAGAATGATCACCTCCAAGCAGCACATCAGCACGCTCAAGTTAGATGCTAGTTTGATGCCACTCATGCGTGAGTGCTCTCGACATTTGTGAACCATCTACATTTACCGACACCATTAGAAGCGCACTGATGAGCTGATTGAAATTCACTCCGCTCCCATCCTTAAATTCTGATTTTTGACTTATAGATGAAGGTTTGACTAGGTTCCGGAGGCGAGGGGGGGGTAGCCAGGGGTCGTTTGACATTTTTATTAGGATTGGGTGTTTGACTTTCTTTTTTGCCACCCCCCCTCGGCTCCTGCCCCAAGGGGATTAAAGCCCCGGTAGCTTCCTTCCCAATCCATTTGTGCTCATATAGTGCAAGATTGGAGCTAGTGTCGAGCAACCTCTTAGTCTAGCCAAGTACAGAGATCATAGAAGTTCCAGATTTGTGTTTCCTGTGTTGTCCATCAAAGGTGCTGAAAAACAGCACGAACTCACGTTTTTCTTGGTCTTGGATTTGACGTCTTTATTCAAAGCCAGGGCCAGGTTGCTTGCTCCCGCATGCATGCACAGCAAGCCTGCAATGCCCGACCCGTCTGTGCCGTACATCTCCTTGACTGTGTGAGGGGCCATGATGACCATCTTGTCGGTCATCTGAGGTTTTCGGCAGGCGTAATGGATTCAGCGAGGGACGTGGGAGGGAGGATGAATGGGGTGAGAGGCAGGCAGTTAGGTCTTGTAGCAAGCGCATGCGTTGAGGACCATATTTTCTTTCATCTGAGAGTTTTGGCACTCGTCATGGTGCATGGAGGAAGTGGGAGTCAGGGGAAATCAGTATGGCAAAAGGGTACGGTATGGGTTCGGTACGGGCCAAAGGGACGGTGCAGTGGCGTGATATGGTGCATGGAGGAGGTGGGAGGCAGGTTAACTCTTACATCTGCCGCTGTTGCTGCTGCTGCGGTCAAGAATACTTCTTGAGCAGCTGATACGGCACCTGGCAGTTCGCCTCGAATCCTATCCACGGATGCAGGCACCCAAGCGACCCCTCCCGATTTTGTGGTGTCGAGGAAGCTTTCTGCTAGTGTGCTGACTCAAGTATCCCCTTTCTGAAGCATTCAGCATTGTGATCTAGAGTGAGGGTAGGCTGGTTTTTGGTAGGCAGGTAAGAAGGTGCATAATCGGTATTCCGGGCTGGATCCCATACCGGTGCGTGCATAACTTCTGTTTTTTTGGTTGGACATTTGATATTTGATAACCAGCCAAGTAAATGGATACTATGAGAAGCGCACTGATCTACTGATGGGATTAGACCCCTCAAGTACCTTACAGATGTACTGTTTGACTGAGGAATTAAGTTTTTCCTGGGTGCCGGAGGCACGAGGGTTGGTTGTCAGCCAGGGGTCGATAAACATTTTTTTGAGAACAGGGGTTCAGATTTGTTTTGCTCCCCCCCCTCCCCGCGGCAGTTATCACCTCCTCAGCCAAGTCCGGTGCTGCTGCCCACACAAGTCCTTTTGCTGCTAGGAGTGCGCCAGTGGCATTGAGCAAAAGATCGTCGCTCCTTATCTTCATTGCTGTTGTTGACTGGCAGGCAGTTACTTCGTGACGGGCTGTTAAAGCTGCCGCTGCTGGCTCTTGAACCCTCGAAAGCGAAACCTGTATGGACGAGATGTGCCATGATTCAATCATCATGAATGCTTGACGTTGTTCCAGCGTCGATGTCTCCAGGTAACTCTACTTTCCAGCCTTTTTGGAAAAAACATGCAGTGAAAACAGACAGAAGCAGAAATAAGACATTTGACATCAAATGCTGGGGTAAGACATTCTAACAATGGTTGACTTCAACACCTAATTATTCCAGCAGTTGGATGCTGGCTGCTCAGGGCGTTCTGCTGACTACCATACCAGCAAGTGCAGGAACGGCAACTTACATGCCCCTGGCAGCTGACCTGAGTGGATATCCACTCAGTGCAGGGCTGTTGGGGCACTGAGGGCTGGCTGAATCTGAGGCTGAGCAATGGGAGCGGTAGGGGCAACCTCAGGAACACATAAAAACCCAATATGGATTCCATTCACGCACACACTAGATTCCTGCTCAGGCCATTCAATGCACGCTGTGCGAACGCCGTGATACCCCTCGGCATTTCCCCATCCAGCAGTGTTCCACTGCACCAGGTGACCAGGCACCCTCTCCGGGTAGGACGGAGTGGCGTCTAGGTCTCATGTTGCAGTTGCAGCTATAAGCATCCATCTCATTGTCCCATCTGACGTCTCTTCACAAATGCCTTCCTGGCTTACCTGATCACCTTACCTTACTGCTTCACCGCTCACTTCCTCAGCACTTACGGTAGTATATCGCAGAGGAAACTGGTGCCACTTCTGGGATTCGCAAGGGGATGGGACGGATGTGGGACGGAGTATTTGATTCGAAAGGGATGCAGCAGGTGGTTCTTGAGGGTTGTTCCAGTGGTGTCGGAAGTTCCGATTCAGCATTCGATTTGGTTGGATAGTAGACACCAGGATAGATACTGGCTTACATGTTGACAGACGCCTTTACTGTCTTGAATATATATCAGTTACAGAGGGCAAATGGTAGTGGTTTGTGTGGAACAGTTCCGGGATGCATAGATTGCGTCAACAATGCAGCATCCACAATTTTGCCGACAAAAGTGCGGACGTGTCATTGGAATGGCCCACGTGTACCGTACATCACTACCGATGTACACGTGGGCCATGGCCCTGTGGGGGGCGTACCATGAGCTGCAGGGACTCATCCAATTTTCTTTGAAGCCCACCTTGCAGCCTTACCTGCTGACCTCCTTGGAATTTTCTATTTGCCAGGTGCTGAGCAAGAACGATTTGAAGTTGGAATAATGAGGACCACAGATTTTGGAAGGGACGCACAGCCGCATTGCCTGTGATGCAAGTCATCAGGAAAAGGTTATGTCCCAGTGTCCCACTCCTCAAATTACACCTGAATATCAGCGGCTCAGCGCTCCCACATCAACTGTACAGCGTCAGCAGTCCCTGCAGGCTACTGAAACAATATCTGCCTAAATGTCGACGTGCCATGCCAGTCATTCCATGCCGAGGAGGCTCAAGTGCGCCCTTCACGGTCCGATCTGAAAATGCATGGCCTGCATTGTGCTGTGCTGTACCATGCTGCATGGATATGCAGCTTAGCATGGCATTGCGCTCTGCAACATTAATGACATGCAGAATCCCAACAATATCAGCGCTGTTTTCTTCTTATTATCTGCCATGCTGCCAGCATAACTCAACTTTTTCTTACATTGCATCCCTGCCATACATGCAGAATTGCAGACGCCATGCAACTTGAATCAATTGGATCCCCTGGCTGCCCCCTTATTATGCCTAACATCCTCAGAATCCCTGCCCTCATCAGGCGCCTGTGGGGCGCTAAAACCAGCGTGCAAAGTACTGCTTGGTATGCTCCTTCTTGGTAAAGTGCTCCAGGTACAAATCCAAATCTACCACGCATAGCGTACTCTGCATCATCGTCATCCCTCTTGAGGCCCATACTGCGCCATCAGTCCATCACACACAAGGATGAAGCTTTGGCGTGAAAGCCTCACGCAGGCGTGGTGGGCGGGCAGAGGAAGACCTCCGTCACATTTCCTGGCTGTCTAGTCCTCGTCCTTCTTCAAGCCCAGTGCCAGGGACGCTGCACCGAGAGCTGCGGAGAGGCCTACCCCTACAGACCCAATGTCCTTCCTGCAGATGCCTTTGCTGACATAGACGCCGTTGATGGTGGCCATGGTGAGCAGTGTCACGCCGTTAATTTTCAGCGCCTGCGAAGCATTTCCGTGGAGCCATGGATCCGTGCGAAAACAATGTGAGACACTGGGTTCTTGCTTTAGGAACAATTAGGCTAGTTATTGATTTCCTCTGCCCCAACGGGGGGTGCATCACAGTCAGTGACATCACAGGTGTTTATGAATATTGGAGATCCAGCCAAGGCCGTCTTAAAGTGGAAGAAATACACCGTGATCACTCTCCAATTGTGTCTTTTAGGCTAATGGTGCTCAAGATCAAAGCCAGCGTGGGAACATCTCCTGATCACTTATCAGCTGGTTCAGGAGTTCGGAGGCAATGTTTCTCTTCTCGGCACGAGTCCACCTTCCGCGGACCTTAAGGTCTACCAAAGGTCCCAAAGGGTCCAAACTTAGGCTGGCAAACAGACAAAGCGCCCAGAGGCGTAGTTGGCACAGCAAGGGGCTTCCGCCTGGAGGCTAGGAGGCAGCTGAAATTTAGATGGACTGCAGCCAAGCCACGTAAATGAAAGACGGTTCTGGGATTTCCAGGTTGACGTTAATTGTGTCATCCATTAAGAAAGCTAGTGCATCATTATGAACTCACGTTCCTCTTGGTCTTGGATTTGGCCTCCTTATTCAGGGCCAGGGCCAGGCTGTGAGCACCCGCGTGCGCACAGAGCAAGCCTGTCATCCCCATACCCAAGCCATCGGAGCCAAACATCTCCTCGGCTGTGTGAGGCGCCTTCAGGTACATCTTGTCGGCCATCTGAGAGGTGAAGCATTGACTAAGGATGAGTGGATTTAGGGTTAAGGGTTTAGAGGTATGCAGTTATGTGCAGCAAGTTACGGTTATCTTCTCCACCATCTGAGAGGTCAAGCATGCGTTATAGAGGGGGAGGCAGGCGCTCGCGCATTAATTGGTCCTATGGTACCTGCCCAGGAGCATGCCAAAGGTGGTCTGGTGCGCACTAAACTAAAACTGGCCTCGCATCTTTATCAGCTAGTAGTGTGAGGGCCTAGGTGACATGGGATCTTGGGACAATTATCGTCCAGTGATCCACATGCCTGGCTTACAGCTGGTTGAGACACGCAGGTGTGGCTGAAATAAGACAGGGGCATGCAGTTTCATGCCACAAGCAGGGTGGCATGGAACATAGGGGGGAAACAAGGCGAGGGCTTGCAGAAGGGTTATATGTCAGCCGCTGTTCCAAGCAAGCAGGCATCACCTTTTGAGCAAAGCCCGGTCCTGCTGCCAACATTAGTCCTTTTGCAGCCATGACTGCGCCGGTGGCATTGAGCAGAACATCCTCACTCGTTATCTTCATAGTGGACTTCAAAAAAAAAAGTGGCTTGAAGGATGTTTGGGTAGTGGCTTGATTGATTGGCTGCTTGATTGGCTTGATTGGCTGCTTGACCAGTCGACAGTCGCTGCTGGCTGCTTAGTTGGCCCCCCAAAATGAAACCTGGATTAATGGTGAATGGACACTTGTCATAGTTAAAACATCGTTGCCTCCAGCCCTTTACCCAAGAGCACTTCCTGGATTCGCTTTGTTCAAAAAGGCTGGGCAGTGTAAACAGTCAATATTGCTACAGCCAGAATACAGAAAGCGGAGGAAGCTATGAAATAAGGTACCTGTAACCTAAAATGCCAGTGACACATAAGCAAAGTCAGCTATCTGAGCCCTTGGATAGGTTCCATAGTTGATTGTTGTCTGCTGGCTGCAATGGGCACCCTGCTGCCTGACACTATGAGCAATCCAAGTGCAGCAGGGACGCCAGCAGCTTCCAGGCTCCGTGCGTATAGTACCCTGGCTGCCTAGTACGTGAGTCGGTGGGTGATTTAGTGCTCACTTGTCTCGGTAAATCGCTGAAGGACCAGGCAACGCTGCCAATATGAGGCTGACGTGTAATGTGGTAGGTGCAGGAATTGAAAACCTACAGCTCAAGGATAGCGGACGTGGCTCTCTGGGAAGGGATAATTCAGGTGGTGTCGGAACTCGGAAGCTGCGACTCGGACTTCGATCAGGTCGATACTGGCCTTCCAGGAAGAATGCTCCTCAGGGGCGGTAGTACTAACTGCCTTGGGTGAATGGAGGTCGATTCGTCGAAAGAACTCAGGGATGTATGCTCTGCGTCAGCATCCTCGCTGGCTTTTGCTGGCCAAATTGCGTACGTGTCGTCTGAATGATCGGTGGTTGGTATATATACGTGGACCCAGGGGTGGACCTAACCGTTTAAGTCGCGGTGATCCGTCAGGCTCGCAGGTCAGGCGTCAGGAGGATGTTATACAACAAAAAGGCCTTACCTGCTGACATACAAGGATTTCCAACCAACCATAAGCGAAAGACACATCTCATCATTCATAGAGTGTGCTTATTGCCTCGCTGGGGGAGCAGAGCTGCTGCATGCACAGCTGCAGTCCGATTTCTACACTATGCAGGTGCTCAGAGACGATTCAGGCAATACCAGGCAGGTCTCCTGAAGTGGTGTTATTGAAGACTCTCTAATTCATACATCAAATAGGGAGCTGGTGCATGCATGCATGGGCCTTCCCAGTCTGCAGGGCCTCATGCTGTCCAATGCCTAATGGCTCAGGCACGGTGCTCAAGAATGCATGAAGGATTTTTTAGCTTAAACATAAGGTGCAGTTTCCTGCTTTATTATCCCAGCTGCTGCAGCAGCATCGTTTGTGCCACTCACTGAGATCAGAGCAAGTACTGATACCTGAGGGAGGCGGTCAGGAGGCAGCCACTGATACATTCAGAGAAAAATCATGAACCAATGTCATGGCCCAAGCAAAACTCAAGCTTTCTGCACCAGCAGGTAATTTTTTGGCCTTAGGACGGGATTTACTGTTGGTTAGCTGAACTGTAATTCAGGCAGCTAGACAGGTACATCTGCGTTCTAAAAGTGCAAACGGAAAACAAGTAGGCAAAACGTTCTAATGCATGAGTGCTGTCGACCATTAAAATTGGTTGCACAACGCTTTGTAAGCATGTGCTTTACACTTCTGGATGCCTTCGTGCAGACGGACAAGGCACCGCTTGTATTTATTCAGCACACAAGAATCTCAGGTGACCTGAATCCCAGATGTTCGGTTAGCAAAAATAAACTGATTCTCCACATCTCTTGGTGCCCAAGCCTATCCATGCTATGGGTGTCGTAGCGTCAATATGTTTGAAACCTCTAAGCAAGGTGGGGTAAGTTTTCGTGGGTTATTTCGGTCAGTGTGCGGATCTTTGAAGGGGAAACCAAGGCTGGGCTGCAGCAGGTGGGGATCTAAATGAGGCTACTTAAGGGTGCTTCACTGTCTCAGCTAACTTTCAGCTGCATGATGGCGTAAGGACTGGTTCCCGCAGCTTGGGTTACCGGCGTAAGCCAATCACGATTCTGTACCCATCGCCCCAGTAATCCAGTATTGGCCACCCAACGCAGCCTGCCAGAGGTTGTCCAGTGCACGAAGATAAACACTGCGCTCGACCTATTTGTTATTGTTCCAGCGTAAAGGCATCCACGCTCAGGCCTCGTTCAATGAGCCAGGCGGTGCACAGCAGGCCAGGCAGTACAAACCGTGAAGGCAGACCAGGCCTGAACCCCAGTGCAAGGGCTTTGCTCCGGTGCTATGCTAGTCCATACCAGCCAATGCACATCAGCTGCAGTTGCAACATACCATAAACCAGACATGGTCCACGCACCCCCAAAATATCAATTTATCTTTTCGTGGCGCAGCCGAAAAAAGTTCAAAATGGCTGCGCAGCCGAGGGAAAAAAAAAACTGGGGACCCCATCCCCCCCCCCAAAAAACGAGCACCAAAGCCTACCACCCACCACCCTCCGCCTCCGGAACCCATTGAAATTCAAATATCTCAGTCAAAATTCAAAATAACAGGGCATGTAAGGGGTGTTTTTTGATCAGCTCGTCAAGGCGCTTCTACTTTTATACCGGTATTTCAATTTGTTAGGTGATGACCATTCATGCCAGCAGTAAATTTGGGTACTGAGCTCAGCCAAGCTATTGACTACCGACTATTTCTAGCTAGCGATCACATGTTTCCAGAAGGCAGATGGCCTGGATGGCGGTGGCAATGCGATGGCATCAGTCTTCATCAGTAAGGCTATCCGATCGGTAAGATCGGACTGCGATGACCGATTCCACTGCCGGTAGTGTAAGCTTAAAAATCTGGCGACGGTGGGGTTTGAACCCACGCTCTTTCGAACTGGTGCCTAAAACCAGCGCCTTAGACCACTCGGCCACGTCACCATGTGCCGACTGGACCGAAATTACATTATATAATCAAAGCTGCCATTGTCTATCCCCAGATGGTTTCAGAATCAATCAAGACAACCTAATCGCCTGCCAACCAACTGCCCACGGTAATGCTGCTGCCTAATGACCGGCATACCCCTGAGTTCCGCTCCAGGCACAAGCCTGGGCATGCCTTTCGAATGAGCAGTACGGTAGGGGTACATTTGACTCGGATTGTGTCCATTGTTTCCGACATCAGTTGATTTGATAGTGATGAAAGAGGGGTTGTGTATTATAGGGTAGTTATTATGAGAGGAGGTGTGTGGACGGGTGCACGCACTTGCAGGTTGTTGGCCTGCACTCCCGAAAAGAGCAATTGTCGATTCCAAAGGCTGCCGGGTCTGACTTATGCACACACAGTATGGAAGGGTGATCAGTTAATTAAATACGGTAATAGCATAATCGGTTTCGAAGCCTGTGTCTAGGTGATATTAAGGGGTTGTGTGTGTCATGATTCATTATTTATGACAAAGAGAATGTGCCGGTCAGGAAGCCAAGCGCTACAAGAGTCCAAGAGCATATTTTAGATTAGCCATCTTGAGGGTCATTCCCCGATGCTGTCCAGTAGGTGTAATTTAAACACTGCCACATAAGGAACACCAATGATGGAGGTCCAGCACCCACACCTGGGTAATTAAACCACAAAGCGCCAGAATCAGCCCATGTGGGCATGTGGGCATGCACTGAGGTGTTCCTATGCGCCTCGCGCCCCAGGGTGCGGTCTGGCTTCACCGGTTGACCCCTCGCTGCAGGCCGGTACAACAACAACAACAACAGCACGAACCATGGGCAACCGCATACAACCCTGAATCCATCACGGTATCACGCTTGGTCCTTTACGAATGCACCATGCAGGAACCTGATAAATCCTCTGATCTCACCATCAGGTCGGCCTCCCTCCTGTCAGCACCCTCTGGATGCCTCCCTCTTGTCAGCACCCTCTGGATGCATCCACATGACCCTCAACAGATATTAAGAGAGAAACCATGGAGGACCCTGAAATCCCTAGGTCTCACTTTATGCGCCGTCTCCCCCTTCCGTCAGCTTCTGCACTTCCTCCCTTTGTTTGAGTGGCACTTCATGTCATGGTGGATCTGAAGAAGATAGCGACTCAGCGGCAGCCGCAGAAATCTGTGCCTTTTCCCTTTATTTTCCTGTCTTGTGCCTTTTCCCTTATCTGGCTTTTTGTTTGCTGACGTGCTTCATTTCAGAATGGCCCAGAGATGTGACGTCATTAACTTGTATCGTTAATTTTTCTTCTTCTCGGTGGTTTATCTGGTCGTGTGCCCCGGGCCTTTAGATGTCGGTCCGGCTGCAGGGAGGCTCGTATTGTTTTGGTTCCTTGACATAGACGGATCAAAAGATACAGTCAGGTAACCCTAAGGCCGTGACCATGTAACACAGCGGTCCATTCAGAATGCTTGGAAGCTCCCTAGACACCGCCGTTACAAACAACTGCCAAGCAAGCCATACACACATGGACAGCCATCAAGCCGATGGGTGGCACAAGTCCGCAAGCTCACAATAACAGGCGCAAACAAACCAGAGGTCCGAACCACATAACCCAACCGCAGCACACACGGCAGCCCAGGCTCTCAACAAGGAGCTTAAGCCTTCACGCGTCCGTAGCACTTCATCTTCTCCTCCGCAGTCTGGAAGCGACCATGGCCGAACTTGGAAGCCGTGTCAATGAACTTGAGCTTGATCTCCTCGAGCGCCGTGCGCGAGGTCTGGGGCAGCAGCGTGCGGCGCAGCGTGATGGGGCGCTTGATGGTGCCGGGGACCGCTCCCTGAAGAGGACGAGTAAAGAAGGGGCATGGAGTTAAGGAGGCGGGGACAGGGCGTCAATGACGTTTTTGCTTGTCTGGGCCCTGCTCAAGTAGAGGTTTGGCCGCATCCGGATCAGACTGAGAGATAAAAATGGAACGAAAAGGAAAACTCGAAGATACAGGGGCTGCTGCGTGAGGGCTTTTTAAGCTTCGTCCCCCCCTCAACTAGCTGCGCATCAAATTCGATGCAGTGAAACGGTTCAGGACTGAAGGGGGCAGGGCCAAGATACAGTGCCATAAGACATGGCAGGCAAAAGTTTTTGCAGACCGCAGGACATTGGCAGGACCAAGAGATCAGAGTATTAGTACCAGCATGTTCAGCACGACATTGAAAAATATTACGAGGATTAGATCAGCAAACGGCACTGGCGCAGGCCGCGGGCCGATGAAAGACCGCGTGGTTTCCTCTGGCACTGTTAAAATGAGCATTATGGGGCCACGAGGTAGACCCCATTGCAAGAGGCAGTGCCGATAACATAAACGGCTCGACCACGAATACTGTTATGTTCAGTTAAATATTGCAAAATAGGCACAGAGGCCCCTAAAACACAGGCTACCATATTGGCTCAACCACAATGCGGAGGCATTTTGAGGCGTAACACTACAAGCATAAAAGCACACATACTTCTTCGAATTAACTGCAGCAAAACTTTAACTGAAGAACACACACCTTGATCATAAGGAAGTCCTCCTTGACAATGCCGTAGTGGGCAAAGCCACCCATGGGGGTGATGTCCTTCTCCGTCATGTCGAAGTCGGTCGTGGCGCTGTGCGAGGACTCGCCCTTCTTGCCGATCTTGTAGATCTGCATGGGATGGGTCGTGCTGACATGAGGGCTGGTTGTTTCCTTCTCAAGTTGCGTGGAGGACAAGGTAGGGGGCTGTGCATCACGTCTAATTCAGCCATGGTCTAGACCTCCGTTTTCTTGCTCACTTGTGACTCCATGCACACCCTTTCAACATAAGGATACAAATGGTCCTTGAATCCTAGATGGCTGAGAGGGTACATGGTCTGATGCACTCCTCGTAGATATCATAGAAACTTCTTCAAAAGGAGGGCTTCACCATAAAAGGGCTGATGTGCGCTTACCAAAACGCTTTTGTGTCATTAGTTATTTCATTTAGTTTAGCCACACATGGCTTCACCTCCAAGCCATAGTGGGGTCACCTTTCCTTACTCCACCTCCCCACCCTCGTGGACATGCTTTAATTCCCCCCACACAGCCCTGCCTCAGCAAATTGGGGAAGTGAAACATTACGACCCCACACACGCGGTCCTGTCCTCCCTACCTATCCCTCCCTCACCCCCACTGTCCCTGAAAGATGCAAGAAACATCCTCACCCCCACCTTTGACACCCTGTTCTCTAACAACCTTACCCAGCCTATCCGGAACTGCTATATCCCACACAGGGTCCGGCGCCGCAATCTCCCACTCCCACCCATTCAGGCCCTGCTATGTCCCCCTGGCCGTCTCAGGCCCCCCTGACCATCACATTTATTCTGGCTCGGTGGCGGAGATCATCTCCTAGCCGACACTGCCCTAACCCAACTAAACCGTATCTCCCTGATCTCTCTCCCTGTTTGCTTGATGCCCAGACATAATCTACAAGACCTGGACTCCCAGGTCAAACCTGCTATGTATCTGGTGGAGCACCGGCTATTTCCCAACCCTACCATACCTATCCATCCCGCCATGCCATCTCTCTCTGCTTGGTTGAGACACTGTTACATACTGACCCGACCCAAACCCTGCCCGGCCCAGCCATATCTATCTGATTGAGGCCGGGCAATTTCACAAACCCTCCCCTACCTGCCCATCCACCCTGCTATCCCTCACCCCCTCACACCTTCTTGTTGATCTCGGTACGGTGGTGGAATCCCTGCTGTCCAGCGCGGGCGGTGGTCCATTTCACGCGGGCCGGATGCCACGAGCCAATGCAGGCAACCTTGCGCAGGCCACGATGCGTCTTGCGCGGCAGGCGCGTGACTCCCCAGCGCTGCACCACACCCTGGGTACCGTAACCCTTGGTGATGGCGATGGTGTCAATCATCTCGTTGTCCTGGAAGATCGAGTCGACGGCGACCTGCTTCTCGAACAAGCCATAGGCGAAGCTGACCTTGTCGGCGACCTTGCCTCCGTTGATCTGCGCAGGGAGAGAGCGTTACAGGTTTTATCCTTGCAGAGGGCCGGAGCTCAACGGGTTTCATCCTTGTAGAGGGCCGCAGCTCGTGGTGCGAGTGCTGACAGGAACGCCTGTTCATTTATGGGAGGCTTGTTTATCAGCATATAAACTGCTGAAACACTTGCCCGCCTACTCCTGTACCCAACATTTACTGTATTAAGGCTCAGCCTCATGTAAGCTACCTTCAGCTACCCCTGGCCGGAAGTCAGGGACCTCACAAGCCATGCCAGGCAGCATAGGCAGGCAGGTTAATCTAGGCCTTGTCATCTGGGCCTGGAGCAACAGGGGTACCCTCCAAGTAAAACTAGTACACACTCCACCAGAAAATTTAACATGAATCCAGTCAAATTTAGCTCACCTGGATCTCCATCAGGTGCGCCTTCTTCTGGTCAATGGGCACCTTCTTGATCTGGGTGTGCGCCATGACGCGGATCACACAGCAGTGCTTCTTGAGCTGCTCCAGCTCGGCCTCAATCTGCTTCTTGCCGTCAGTGTACTTCTTCGCGTACTTGGTGAAGCATTTCTTCTTGGCCTTGGACCAGTTCTTGTAGAACCTGGGGGGCGAGGAGTTGGGAAAGGGGGACACATTCAGTCGGTGGATAGGTGAGGTGGCACAATGGCGGGTGCATGGACAACTGACACACCCAGGTAACGGAAGGCGCAGGGTTGCAGAATGCATGCACAGTGGTGGACATCAAACATAGGGCGCGTGCAGAGCTCGGCAGAGAACCTGGCATTGCCATGCAACTTTCTTTGGGCATACCACATGGCACTGCAAGGTCATCCTGCCCCATGTCACCAAAAGAAGAATGGCATCCCATTTCACTCGAGTGCATCATGTGTCTTATCGTCCCATACCTGCGCCTGACGGCGTCATCCAGATGCTCGGACCAGACAGTGTTGAGGGAGCGCAGGCCACGAGGAGTCTTGATGTAGCCGACAACGCCGACGACCACCATGGGGGGCGTCTCGATGATGGTCACCGCCTCACATGTCTCCTTCTTGTGCAACTTGGAGCCGGGCTTCTCCACCTCGCGCAGGATGTGGGTCGAGCCTGCACAAAACAGGAGGATTGAGGCAATGAGCCGACTGGCACACCAAGCTGCGTCCCAGCGAATGCGTGCACCCTTGCCGCCAATATGGCCCAATCGAAACCTTAGCAATGTTTCTTTTTGAGCAGTGGGGCCAAAGGATCACGGGGAAGATCATGTTCAGGACTCGCATGCCTGCACAGCCGCCGATGCTGCAGTGCTCACCAGCCTTGTAGCCGATGAAGGCAGTCAGGTGAGGAGGCTTAGATGCGTCATCCTTGGGGAAGGATTTCACCCTGCCGCGTCCACGACGGCAGCGCTTCCTAGGGCTGAAGCCCAAGGAACCACACCTGGGGTGCTCAAACTGCGCAAAAAGACGGGCCAATCATTAACTTTGACAAAAATTAAGTACAGCGAGACATGTCTGGGCATGTCAGAATAGTTTTACAAGCAGGGGCAGAACTCGCAAGCGATGATATAGTGCGGGTGAGCTAGGCACTTGCCTTCCTGTGGGACATTTTCCCAAATGCAAAGAAAAGGCATGCACTGCGCGCAGTAGAGGATTTGTCGGCCGATGAATGGAGGTTCAGGGTTTTCATGCAGAGTTGCCGCAAAGTTACGAACATACTTCTCCGCCTGGCGTCTTGATGTCCTGCTTGTGGGATTGCCCTGGCACAATTTATACCTCCCCTGAAGCATAAATTGATTGCCGCGTCTCAGTCCCCGGTCTCAGTCTTACCATGCAGGTGACGACGACAAATCTTGTGTTAGAGGTCAAGAAGGAAGGCAGGGTAGGCAAGAGGGGAGGAAGGACATCTGTGCAGATCGTCAATGCAAGTCCATAAAGTAAGAGGAGATCCGGTCGAAGGCAGCAGAGTGTATCAGGGGGACAGCGAAAAGCTTTGGTAGTGGCCCACAGCAACATCAGCAGCCCTAGCGCCTGCAGCAGCAGCCTCCGCCCCGAACCAAATCCGTGCCCTGCCAACTCTATGACTCAGAGGTGCTGCTTCATTTTACTGGGGTCCTCCGAGGAGATGCCCGGCCTGGAGGGCCAACATGGCACCCCAGTTGCTGCTGCTGTTACCGCGCTCATCCATGCGAGCCTCAGCCCGGCAGAGGGGGTACGTTTCGTTGATGCATTCCTCCATGGGCAAGGCCGTGCCGACCGATACCTCCAGGAGGTACTTGATTCTGGTGGAGAACTTGGCCCATGCACATGCCCTTGTCCATGCTCGGTGCGAACTTAAGGGAAACGCATTACTGCCTGTTTTTGGGGATCTGGGCTCCCCGATTTCCACCGGGCCAAGCTGGTGCTCACTACCTTACCAACCAAGAGAATATCCAACATCGTTTTTAGGCGCCAGTTGCTCCCCTGGAGACATCCCTATTTACTTTGAATTTAAACTTGAACCTTCAGGCCCGTGTGCCCCTTCTCACCCCCCTTGTAACTTACTCCCTGGTTTGGGCGGTGTTTATCCTGTTTGCAGTCTTGCTTCGTGCTGAGAGGGCCTATGTGTAGCTGGGCCTTATGGCTGTTTTTGTGCGAGTTGTGTCTTAGCGGGTGGGGGCGTATTGCCCTATTGCGATTCCACAGGCCATTTCCCTCTTAGCTCATGCAACTCTTTCTCTGGCTCCCTAACGGGGTTTTGTTTCCTTCGGCAAGTTGGTAGCCGTTTTTCTGCTTTGGTAGAGGCATTTCGCTGCCACTCATAGGAGGGCTTACAGTAGTATAGCGTGCTCTACCTAGAGGGGTGTTGAGGCGGGGTGCGTCTTTCCATCAGCCTCATGAGCGCCGCTTCGGCGCCCCGGTGGGGGACCCAGCGCCAGCCCGAATGGGGCCCCCCAAGAGGAGCTGTAGGGGTGGCATGCTATATGTGGAGAGGGAGTGGTGCATGCGAGCATGGGGCGTCCTGTAAGAGGTTGGTTTCGCACAACATAAACAATAAGAGGCATAATTGTTACTAAAGAGCAAGGGGGCAGATGAGCACAATGGGTGACCAAGATTAATGCTCACCCCCCCTGCTCAAACTTACTATTTGCCCAAGAGTCAAGTTCATGCCGGTTTGATCCCACCCATGATGGCTTCGAACTAGACTCTTGAGCAAAGAGTAAACTTGAACCCGTCTCTTGGTTTCCCGTTGTGCTCATCTACCCCCTTGCTGTTTAGTTACAAATCTACCTCATATTGTTGGTGTGGTGCGAGGGTACCCACTTGCAAGGCGCCCCGTGCTCGAATCTGCCAGTCTCTACATGTAGCATCCCCCCCCCGGAGCTCATCCTGGAGGACCCTCACTGGGGCCGCCGCTGGGTCTCCCACCAGTCCCGGGGGCGGTGAGAAGGCTGCTGGAAAGACGCACCAATGCCATGGTCCCTGCTGCCTCCCGCTACTCCCTTGCCAAGCGCTGGCGGGGCCTCAGTGCCATGGAAAGCCCCCCTCAGACATGAGACCATTGCTTGGTGTATAGCCTTGTCTTGAGGTACCCGCGCGGCCTGAGCAATCGCCTCCCTGGCCAAAACTCAAGAAACTAGCCCTCAACAAGTTAGACAACATGTTCCGTAAAAGCCAGGGCCTCCCACCCCTGTCTACTCCTATCTACCCCTGTCTACCCCTATCTACCCCTGTCTACCACTATCTACCCCTGTCTACCCCTATCTACCCCTGTCTACCACTATCTACCCCTGTCTACCACTATACAACTGGTGAAAGCCGGTGGCGTCGTTCGAAAGACCAAGCCACCCCGTTCCCTAAGTGCTGCCTTGATGCCAGGGCATTGGAAGCAAGCATAGAGCGCCTCGGCCACATGCTCGCCGTGTCTCCTAGCCTAGCATCGCTGGCGGTAGCTTGTGTCACTGTGTTGATCATTGCGCCGTCCTCAGTTTGGGATGTGCTAGCCGCGCGGAATCACAGCCTAACGTTTTTGCACACACGAGCACACGCCCTTTTGCTAGTGTGGCCCCTAGCGTGCGCCAATACGGCGCCTGGCGTAGGCTGGAACCATGCATGGTAGGCGTCCGCAGACCTTTGTTCGGTGGCGGGGTCCCCTGGGGTCCCCCCATCCGATCACCTCCAACTGCGCCCGCTCGTGGGCTGCATCCACTAGCGCTAGCACCTATGTGACAGGTAGTGGTTGTAGGTCTGCCGCTACCTGACGCAGTTTGGGGACGGCCTCTCCCTGCTCCAGCTCCTCCAAGGGTCCTAGCAGCTCACTACACCAGTTGCGCCCTCCAGTGCTCTGTCTGAGCGTTTGCTGCATATCGGCCGCCATGGCTGCCGCCATGAAAGGGCTGTCATGCTGTAATACCAGTGATGAAGGGCTGATGCTGTATATGAAGGGCTGATGGATTGGTGTGTGTGGTAAACCAGCTGTTGATGCTGGAGAAAGCCTGAAAAGGGCCGAAATATCTAGTGACTGGGGTCATTTCATTTGAGGTGAGGCGATCTAGGTCATTCTCTGAGAATTGGATACAGTGTATGTGTTTTTTCAAGAGAAAGAGTGTATGTGCTTCTCAGGAATTGGATACAGGGTATGTGCTTTCATCAATTACAAGGGAGAGTTGATATGCTCTATTGCAAGTATTTTCGGATAGCTGCTAATTATCATTATCAGGTGTTCAAGTAAAGAAGAAATAGTGGCTGCAGAAAACCATGCAGCCACTAAGAAGGAAGCAGCAGTGTCAAAATACACACTTCACTCTAGGGGGGGGGCAAAAATAAAAGCCAGGGACCCCATGCCCCCCCCCCCAACACGAGCACCAAAGCCTACCACCCACGTACCGCCTCCGGAACCCATTGGAATTCAAATATCTCAGTCTGAAATTGAAAGTGCAGGGCATGTAAGCGTTGTGTTTTGATCAGCTCGTCAAGGCGCTTCTACTTGTATGTTTTAATTTTTTAGGTGGTGACAGTTCATGCCAACAGTCAATTTTTGTACTGGGCTCAGCCAGGCTATAGAGTACGGACTACTTCTCGCTAGCGAACACATGTTGCCAGAAGGCAGATGGCCTGGATGACGGTGACAATGCGCTGGCATCAGCCTTCATCTTGGCCATGAGCTCCCTCACTGCCTTCATCCTCTCCCTCAGCCGGACCTCTTTGCCCACTACTCCCTCTAATTCCTCCACCGTCACCGCGTAGCTTGCCACATCTCCCTCCGCTAACTGCTGATCGGGATGGGCAGCAGCAGGGGTAGCTAGGGGTGGAACGGGAGCAAACCTGAACGTTCTCTGCCGCTTCAAATCTCGTTGTATCGCGGAAGCTGCCATGCACTCCCTCCCATTCTGGTGGTGTCCGACGTTTACAGGGTTAGCTGACTTGAGGACCTTGCAACAATGACCATAAGTGATCTGTTTATTCATGATCCACCAGACCAACATTATCATGTGCTGCGTCTTATACAGCTCTTCCCAAGGCTGGCTCAGCTGGTTTCGGGGTGTGTCCAATGGAGCCAAACCCTCATTTTGGGGGGTCATGTGGTAATTTAGGCAACATTTAGGATGTACATGGACTCATGTTGGCAAGAAGAACACAGAGGTGCCGCTGCCAGCCTCAACAGACCTCCAGAAAACAAAATAAGAAGTTTTCCTTTGTCCCCCCATATCCCCCACCCACCCTGGACCATATTGTTTTAAGACCAGCTATGGAAAGCTCTCGTTAAGCTCTAAAACTTCTGGCATGGGGTAGATTTTTTTGTTTTTGCCCCCCACTCGACTTCTCTGACAAAAAAAAGAAAACACAGCAGTGTAACTGCCAGAGCAGTTATCGTACACAAAGTTAAACTGCAGGAATCCCTAACAAATAACTGACAATTCAGTATTCCGCGCGGTGCGCTAATTCAGCATGACTAACGCACTTTATCAGCCATGCGGCGGACATGCTGTATCACGGCAGCCAGAGGCGCCTCTATCTCTTCCATGACCTTCTTCATGTTGCCGCTCTCGCGCTGAATGATGCCCAAGAACTTCAATTCCTGGACACGCTTCATCACTGTCCTATCTGGGCTGTACACGCAGATATGAGCTGGGTGCCAGCGTCGCGCTGCTTAGTGGCTGCCGAACTCCAAGATCTCTTCTTACTGACATTGACTTATTTAACTGCCCCATATTCATGCAGGGTATCTAGCAGGCGCTGCAGCCCTGCCGGGCTGCCGGCTAGCAGGGAGAGGTCATCCGCTTACAACCTTCCCCTTGGTGGTTGCCCCGCCTCCAGGACCCCCCCTCGGCTGGACACTTGGCTGCCATGAGGCTCGACAGGTCGCTGACGTAGAGGCTGAAGAGCAGGGGGCTCAGTGAGCAGCCCTGTTTGATGCCTCTGTTGCAAGGAATAGGGCCAGTGCTCTTATGGCTTTCTGCGAGCGTGTAGACTGCACCTTCACATAGCTTTCTTTTGCTTGGACTTAACAAGGTGTGAGTCCGGCCGCCCAACCCCAGAAAGCTTGAGACGCGAACATGAGAAAACAGCCCGGATGCGCATGTGGCCATTGTTGTCAGCTGAATAAAAGCGCATACACAGCCCGTTACATGCCTGAAGGCATAAGAAGGTGCTGGGATAAATGCCGCCGCAGCTGCCCCTGTGAGACGCTGTCAGCCTGTCATAGGCCTTGGTGAAGTCCACAAAAGCCACATGCAGTTAGCCGCGGCCGCCAGCTGCCCGTTGTGCATGAACTGCACGCCTGAGGAGGAAAGAGGCCCGAAGTATGCTACGGCGTCATCGAAAACCAAACTGGTCGGGAGGGATGAGAGTATATCACCATGCCTCCCAAGTTCAGCTCTGGTTCTAGTGTTAATACCACATTTGCCATTACGGTTGACTGCATGGGTGGAGCCATCGACAGTGATATAAAAGGCAGCCCCAAGCATGTTGGCACAGCCGGCATCGTCTTGAACAGAAGCTCCGACTGTTTATTAGTAAGGAAGCAACGGCCAGTCACGGGTTAAGGCAGGGGGTACGTAGTTCTTCGAAAAGGGCAGGTGAAACGTGAGTGGGAAGTGAAACAGGGTAAGCCCCAGCGGCGGTCTTCCCTAATCCTATATATTATCGTTGGTCGTCCTGTAGTCCGGAGACGGGTCCACAGCAATTCCACACCATTCAACCGAACACTCGTAATTTTCCAAGCGTCCACACTCTTTCACATTACGATCTCCACCCTTGGATGCAGGACACGCACCCAGTGCCAGTGCTTGTTCCAGAGAAGCTTGTTCCAACGTACGAATCCGTGGTTTTAATTTGTGTGATCACTCACCGTCACAAATACATACATTCCAGCCTTTATACCCTACCCCCCCTGTCCCCCTCCCTGTGATCCCTACCGTTCCGTTTCACTTCTCTCGGGAATATCTCGGAGGGATACAAGTTTCCTCGGAACGCTGACCCTGGGGAAGTTATTTGAGCCACGTGCATGCCCTGAACTGAACCGCCCGGGTATTCCTACCCAGGGGACCCAGGGGATGGGCCAGGGGACGCCTCGAAAATGGGGATAAGTAAGGCCATGGGATAAGGCTAGGCTGCGCATCACAAATACCACTTGCTTCGCTTTTGAACCCGGGGAAACTGCCAATTCACGCAACGACAGCAACCGTTAAGATAACAGACGTCCCTCGACAGGTAGGTGCGTGTGCCCACGTCCCCTCCCCCGCCTGAGACCCACTCAACCATGCTGAAGCACACAGTGATAAATTTTGCGTGTCCACGTGAAAGGAAGTAGTTGCAACGGACGCGCTCGTTGTGTTGTAATCCGGTCCAGTCCGGTAATGTTTTTGCCCCTCCACGGCTCCACCCGCCCCCCATCCACAGGATGACAAAAATAACACCGCGTTGCTGGTCTCGCCGACTGAGGCTTGCGTAACAGGGTGTCGTCGCCGCTAGACATGTTGAGTGGGCGAGGAGGCTGAGGCTCAGGGCCTTACTCTAGCTCAGAAACCATGGCCGTCTCGAAAAGCAGGCAAAACAGCAGAAGATAAACTGATGCATGAGGGGAAATGTGGCTGTTTGGTCCACTATTTACATGGCATACTGAAACGTGTAGCTGTTTGGTTTCATGCAACTGAACCAAACGCATGAGCGTGAGGCAAGAAAAAGGGAGGATGATATTTTGCCATGAGAGCTCGATCACTCCCTGTGCTTGATGTAATTCGAATGCTTTGGTTTCCTACTTGGCTTGACAGTGGCGTTCACTGGGTTGGTTGGCCGCTGCTGATTTAAAAGGACTTCAGCTACAATTCAGCTGTGTTACGATCTGCAGCATGGGGAGCAGGTTGCTGCATGCCCTACTGCTTGGGACACAGGCATTCCACGATTTAAGTAAGACTGGCATGAACATGTTAGCAGATCAGTATTCGAGTTTGGAAACGCCTTGAAATTAAACACTGGACAGAGTCACTCAGGCACGGCGCCATGGCCGTCAGAACTGTCAATGCAAGTTATGAAAACAAAATATTCGTCTCATAGAGTTCAGACATGGAGTTCGGAAACGAGATCAAACGACTTATACTGGACTTAGCTCTAGACATTAAGCTGTTTGCATGCAACTGGCTGAATTTTATTATATCTAATTTGAAGTTCAAAGAACCAATTCTCTACCAATCTGAAATTTTAAGAGAACCAGCACATTTTTAGAGTGAGACACCTAGAGTGAGGCAGTAAGAGTGGGCTGCACTGTTGCCTCTGCGTTAGACCTCTCCTCATACCTGAGCTCCAGCTTAGAGTGAACCTGATCAAGGAACCTTATCCCATGAAGCATGTGTGTAAGTGGTGTTAAGGCTGCCCTGTCAGCATGTATGACAGAAGCTGTGTGTGCTAGGGGTGCCATGACAGTCAGCATGCAGTGCACCTGTGTGTGCTATGGGTGCCATGCCAGGCAGCATGCAATGCACCTGTGTGTGCCATAACAGTCAGCATGCAGTGCACCTGTGTGTGCTATGGGTGCCATGTCAGGCAGCATGCAATGCACCTGTGTGTGCCATAACAGTCAACCTGCAGTGCACCTGTGTGTGCTATGGGTGCCATGCCAGGCAGCATGCACTGCAGAAGTTGTGTGTGCTAGGGGTGCCATGGCAGGCAGCACACAGTGCACATGTGTGTGCTAGGGGTGTCATGACAGGCAGTATGCAGTGCTTCTGTTTGTGCTAGGGGTGCAATGACAGGCAGCATGCAGTGCAGAAGCTGTGTGTGCTAGGGGACCCATGACAGCCAGCATGCAGTGCACCTGTTTGTGCTAGGGGTGTCATGACAGGCAGTATGCAGTGCACCTGTTTGTGCTAGGGGTGCCATGCCAGTCAGCATGCAGTGCACTTGTTTGTGCTAAAGGTGTCATGACAGTCAGCATGCAGTGCACCTGTGGGTGCTAGGGGTGTCATGACAGTCAGCATGCAGTGCACCTGTTTGTGCTAGGGGTGGCATGACAGTCAGCATGCAGTGCACCTGTTTGTGCTAGGGGTGTCATGGCAGTCAGCATGCAGTGCACCTGTTTGTGCTAGGGGTGCAATGGCAGGCAGCATGCAGTGTACCTGTTTGTGCTAGGGGTGCAATGGCAGGCAGCATGCAGTGTACCTGCTTGTGCTAGGGGTGTCATGACAGTCAGCATGCAGTGCACCTGTTTGTGCTAGGGGTGTCATGACAGTCAGCATGCAGTGCACCTGTTCGTGCTAGGGTTGTCATGACAGTCGGCATGCAGTGCACCTGTTTGTGCTAAAGGTGTCATGACAGTCAGCATGCAGTGCACCTGTTTGTGCTAGGGGTGCCATGGCAGGCAGCATGCAGTGCAGACGCTATGTGTGCTAGGGGTGTCATGCCAGGCAGCATGCAGTGCACCTGTTTGTGCTAGGGGTGCCATGGCAGGCAGCATGCAGTACAGACGCTATGTGTGCTAGGGTGGCCATGACAGGCAGCATGTAGTGCACCTGTGTGTGTTTGGGGGGCCATGGCAGGCAGCATGCAGTGCATATGCTGTGGGTGCCAGGGGTGCCATGTCAGGCAGCATGCAGTGCTGAAGCTGTGGGTGCCATAGCTGGCAATATGCAGTGCAGAAGCTGTGTGTGCTAGGGGTGCCATGCCACTGTCTGTCGTCCATTCCACCTTGCGCCTGCCGAACTGCTATCTGCCTAGTAGTTTTCCAGTCGACCTCGGACAGCGCTCACTGCCTTTTCCAGCTGCTCCGACCTCCCCACCTCGACGTTTAATACCGAGTTCTTAGATGCCAAAAAATGTTTGAATGCACGTTCGGCATCGCTGGGCAATCCACCGTCAAACATGGGGCCTCGGTCAATTGCAGAGGGAACGCCCCCCCCCCCCCGCAGGGCAGGCAGGGCCATATCTGGCTTTAATAGATGGGTTTTAACCAGAGAGGAAGCCCCAAGTCGTCTAAATGTCGACGTAAATTGGGGGGATCGGGGGGCTTGCCGGCATTAGGGAGCAGGGGACCCGTCCAAGAAGGAGCCTCGTCCCCTGGTGTGAACAAACTACGTCAGGGGACCCAAACTACGCGGTCCCCTGCCCCCCCGTATTGTACGGGTCCGGCCGTTATTATAACTCCCCAAGAGCTTCCAGAATATGCAGCCAAGTTGAAACTCATGCATGGGCATCATGAATATCCTGTCGAAGTCAAGGCCGTCCCAGCAGGAGCAGCATATACATCAGATGGTCCTTCTTCTCATGCTCACGCTGCTGGCGGATGGTTCCATGAGTGACAGCAGCAGCAGCAGCGACAGCAGCAGCCAGCTCCACAGCTACAGCACGGATGCCGTCGATCACAACTCCCCGTATCACAATGCGACAGCTCATGCATCGTTGCCCCGTCGCTCCCTCCTACCATCATGCTCGTACCTGGTGCATCTTCTGGGAGAGCGTCGCATGGGCCACTTAAGAGATCTCGTGCAGGTTTGAATGCGCTAGCCGGCCATTATATAATTTGCATGACAACTGCGTGAGCCATGATGCTGATCTTCATGCAGCATCAAAGCGTGGAATGCCTTGCTTGTCATTTTGTTTTTGCATGTGTGTGATTTGGTCGATTTGGCATGACTCATCGGACTCATACGACTGGAATTGCTGAACCGCTGCCTCTGATGCATGTGCCTTGTAAGGCTCACTGGATCGGCTTCTTCACAAGCATGACATTCTGAATTGGGAATTCAGATTTTCTGGTCTGCCTGGTTCCCTCTTTTGGGTAATTTGCTGAAAATAACTGTGTGGCCAACAGGGGCATCGCCGTGGCAGCATGTAATCATGTATTTTACTTTTTCGAGTATGTACCAAGAATGTGCCCTTCCTTTCTGAACATGATGGGTCACAAAGAACCCTTTGCCAATAAATTCAAAATTCGGGAATTAAATCCGCGTAACCAGTTTGGCATGCGAGGGACGGAATTCTCAGGAATGAGAATCCCCCTGTCCCCTGTCCCCTGTCCATCGTGAGATGTGCATGGCATTGGTGCTACTTGTTAGAACTGCACCATGATCATGGCATGGTCAATTAATACATATAAACACAATTATATCTTATAACATGAACTGGTGCCTGTGGTGTCTATCTTGTCTTCGTGCATGTTGGGTTGATCTGCGCTTTCTACTCACTTCCGTGCCCTTAAGTCACGCCTGTTTTTCTCGTTCACTGTTGATCCTTCCAGTTGGAGGGCCAGGCCAAGCGTGCTGAGACATACTGGGCACAGCTGCTGTCAAAGATGGACCATCCGCTCAAAAATGAGGAGGAGATCCTGGCATTCAAAAACACGTAAGCAGAAATTATTTTTCCGTGGCTCAGATACCGTCCAGGTACAGTTCAGCTACCTTTGCCATGGCTCAGATACATTTCAGCAACCTTTGCCATGGCTCAGATACATTTCAGCTACCGTTGCCATGGCTCAGATACATTTCAGCTACCGTTGCCATGGCTCAGATACATTTCGGCTACCGTTGCCATGGCTCAGATACATTTCAGCTACCGTTGCCATGGCTCAGATACTGTTCAGCTACGGTTCAGCTACCTGCTGGTTTGTGTGTCTGTCTGTCTCTGTCCCCTACCGCCCAGTCCACCTACCGGCCAGTCCAAGGCCAACGATCTTTAGATTATTCTTACCGAGGCTGACAGAAGTGCACCCTGCTGCTCTTTTACTCCTGCTTCACCTGTCTGTCAGCCACCTCGCAGCCGGTCCAGGGCCAACACTCTTTGAATTGCAAGACTACGTTTGCCAGGCCGCTGGGCGGCCACCACTGGTCAGATTGGGATCAAAACTGGCGCAAAACTGGGTTAGCCTTTGGCAGGTGGCCCAATCAGCTATGGCACCTCGGCTTAAGGCCACGATGTGGCTGAATTGTAGCTTAATTGCAGCTGGATTATAAAAACAGTGTTGCCTGTCCTCTCGCAGTCGTTCTAAGGCGGAGGTGGAGCAGCTGGTGGCCACATCCAAGACTGCTACAGATGTTATCTCGGAGAAGGTGTGACTCCTGTGCAAGCATGTCAGTAATGATCTTTCCATTGGCTTGGGTATCAATTACCGGAGCACCGATAAATCTGGACGGGCGTGACTCCAACGCAAGCATGCCAATGGTGTCCTTTCCATGTTCCGGTATGAATTACTGTTGGGTACTGTTGGGTACTGGTAAATCTTAAACGTCGAGGAAAATGTCAAAATATCGGCATGTGAAATGTGCGAAAGCCAAGACTAAGCCTCAATGGGATACCCGTAGGAATTCCGGTAGGAGGGAGTCCCAAGCCTGTAGCCTATCAGACTGATTAAATATACGGTACGATACGGTTCGCCAAACCAGCTTGTGTACCGCATTGATAAGCTGAGAGAATACAGTTCAGTGCATCCAGCCAGAGGGGTCTGGTCCTCGACTACAAAGCACTCTTAACGACCGTATCCCGTATGAGACATAGGAGAGTGTGAGCCCTTCAATGTTCAATGGAATCTTCCATTAAATCAGCCAAAACAGAAATGTTGAGGTTCCTCAGCACCTCTCCCTCCCCCCTACACACACGGACACACATGTGCCTCACATGCTTCCTTGCCTTGTATGAAAGATCAAATATATCCTGTAAGCTGTTCTCCCCACCCCTCCTTCCATCCAGAGTTACCGATGGGACAGAGCTTTTTACCTCGCATTAAATAAATTATAGATCCTATAAGTTGTTCCCCACCACCATCCAGAACCATCCAGAACTATCCAGAACTAAAGCCATTCAGATACCCAAACGGGCCAGAGAACTTCAAACACTTTCGGATTCCCCGTGACCTTAGACTGCTGCTAAATAAATAGACTGGTGCGCTCCAAGCAGTCGTACTGCCGCTGCATCCCTGAAAGATCGGCGTAGGTCTTAACCTTCAACACTGGACTGTCAACCATGAGCGATCCATGTGACATGCACACTAAACCATCAGCTCCTAACCCAACCTTAGGTACCAGTGTGTCTCCCTTCCTTAGGGAGGTGACGCGGCTGGAGCTCGGGAGCTACACGGCGGCCGTGTTGCGGTCACGTGCATGCGCTCTGAATCCCTTTCTTTCCCACCTGCCCTCAGGTGAACACCTTCCTTCAGGAGGTGACGCTGCTGGAGCTCGAGAGCTACATGGCGGCCGTGATGCGGTCATGCACATTCGCCCCGAATCCCTTGCCTCCCCTCCTGCCCCAAGGTGTCTCCCTTCCTTCAGGAGGTGACGAGGCTGGAGCTGGAAAGGTCCATGGCGGCCGTGATGCGGTCATGCGCATGCGCCCCGAATCCCTTGCTTCCCCTCCTGCCCCAAGGTGTCTCCCTTCCTTCAGGAGGTGACGAGGCTGGAGCTGGAAAGGTCCATGGCGGCTGTGATGCGATCATGCGCATGCACCCTGAATCCCTTCCTTGCCCATCCTGCCCTCAGGTGAACACCTTCCTTCAGGAGGTGACGCGGCCGGAGCTTGGGAACTATACAATAGCCGTGATGCGGTCGTGCGCATACGCTCGGGTCAACACGCACTTATACGAGGGCCGTCCTAGGGTCTCATTGCTTCTTCAGGTGGGTCCGCCCGCAGCCAGGGTGTGGGACCTTCTGGTTGTTGGCTTTGATATAGCTCACTCGTACCTGGAGCATCCGAGGATATGAGTGAGGCGCTGATCAAGCTACCCTGACTCATTCTAGAATGATGCCGTAACCTCACGTGGAAATTTCTCAATATAATATCACGAAAATATCTCTTCACCAACCAGGACACCGGGCAGGCCCATGGGGCCCTTGATTTGAGGGATTGGGTATTCCCAGACCCTTTATATTACTTAAAGCCTTTAGGCCTTTTACCTCGCCTTTGAATCGCCTCCATACCCCTGATGGCCCCGACAGTTCTTCAAGCGGGCCAAGGCGGTTCAACCTTTCTTCGACTGGGCCATGGAGTGTAAGGTACGAGATATATAGCCTGTTGTTTGTTTCGTTGAATGTAGATCCGGACAGGGGATCTGGATACCTGGATCTGGATCTGGAACCCTGGATCTGGATACCTTAACAGCTGGTCTTCGAGCAGGTCAAGGTGGTCCGATCTTCAAATGGGCCGTGGAGTTGAAGGTATGATCCATCTCTTAATGCACATCCTGATCGTGCGCAATAAACCCAGATCTAGACCCGCAATAAACTTAGATCTAGACCCGCGCTTGACGTACCGGATGTAGATCTGGATACCTGAGAACATTTCCTGAGATCATTATTTAAGCATGCAGATCGTTGGTGCTACAGCTGGATATAGAAAGAGCTTCCGCTTCCTCACCATTAGGCCTCCCCCAGTTCAAATTCAATTTCCAAGTACGTTTGTGTGCATTGATCCCTTGAAGTCCTAAGCCTCCAAGACTTAGCCCCTATTGCTTGTCCTGGCCTTATCAAGTCAACCTCCCTTTCCTCACGGCCATCCTTCCGTAGTTTGGGTTAAGGGTTGGCCTGGGCCTTAACATGTCAACCTCCCTTTCCTCACGGCCATCCTTGCGTAGTTAGGGTTTAGTATTGGCCTGGGCCTTAATAAGTCAACCTCCCTTTCCTCACGGCAATCCTTGCGTAGTTAGGGTTTAGTGTTGGCCTGAGCCTTAACATGTCAACCTCCCTTTCCTCACGGCAATCCTTGCGTAGTTAGGGTTTAGTGTTGTCCTGGGCCTTAACAAGTCAACCTCCCTTTCCTCACGGCCATCCTTGCGTACTTAAGGTTTAAGGGTTGGCCAGGGCCTTAACATGTCAACCTTCCTTTCCTTACGGCACTCCTTGCATGCGCATTGTAGCGGCATCACCCCATTGAACTCATCGTCAACGTGGACCACCCTGCTGATAGCGAGGCCTGGACGCGGCTTGCTTACACGTCGAATGGCGTTGTCGTGCCGGTGTTCAGTAGCAATGTCCACGAGGTGCGCAAAAACAACTGCCATAGCAAGGTTCAGATTTTGCAGGGATAGATGAGGTTGGCAGCAGGCTTGCGTACTAAAATATGAGTGTTATTGCACCTGTTCAGCAGCAATGTCCACGAGGTGTGCACACAGTGTCATAGCAAGGCTAAGTTTGCAGGGGTGCACCAGGCTAAGTTTGCAGGGGTGCACCTGGATAAGTTTGCAGGGGTGCACCAGGATAAGTTTGCAGGGGTGCACCAGGATAAGTCTGCAGGGTTGCACCAGGATAAGTTTGCAGGGGTGCACCAGGCTAAGTTTGCAGGGGTGCACCAGGATACGTTTGCAGGGCTGCACCAGGCTAAGTTTGCAGGGCTGCACCAGGCTAAGTTTGCAGGGCTGCACCAGGCTAAGTTTGCAGGGCTGCACCAGGCTAAGTTTGCAGGGCTGCACCAGGCTAAGTTTGCAGGGGTGCACCAGGATAAGTTTGCAGGGCTGCACCAGGCTAAGTTTGCAGGGGTGCACCAGGCTAAGTTTGCAGGGGTGCACCAGGCTAAGTTTGCAGGGGTGCACCAGGATAAGTTTGCAGGGGTGCACCAGGATAAGTTTGCAGGGGTGCACCAGGATAAGTTTGCAGGGGTGCACCAGGCTAAGTTTGCAGAGAGTCAATATTAGGTTTGCCGGGTTAGTCAAGGTTTTTAGGGAAAGTGTAGGTTGGCAGCAGGGACAGTCAATGTGAAGTTGACAGGGGTGCAAGGTTGAGTTTGCAGGAATAGTCAAAGTTGGCAGCAGGCTTGTGTACCAAAACCATGACGTGCCAGTGCACCTGTTTGTGCATGCAGCTAGCATGGCAAGGTTTATGTTGGCAAGGATCATTCCAATGTCTGTTTTCAGTGCGTGCCAAACGACCCTTGGCAGGCCTGCATGCGGCCTCCACTGGGCCAATGAGGGACCAAACCTTGACCGAGCTACGGCTGGAGGCCCAGGCAGCAAGTACGACAAAGCTTGATGCTGTAGGCCGCGTTTGTAGGCCGTGATGTACCTGGATTGTAGTTCAAGCACGCAAATGTGTATTATGCTGTTAAGGCAGCCGCTGCTGTGTCCTCTCTGCCGCAGATCCGAGCGTACAACGTCATGGCCCGCCTCGCGCGCGGCGACGTGTTGGTCCTGCTCCAAGTAAGAAAGCGTACCAGTACCAGTCTCTATTTCTCTCTCGTTGGTTTTGTTGGTATCGATCTAGAATCCTGCCTGTAATGATTCCTGCATATTCCTGCATGAGCCTGCATATTCCTGCATATTCCTGCATGAACCTGCATGAGCCTGCATGAGCCTGCATGAGCCTGCATGAGCCTGCATGAGCCTGATGGTCAAGCATGAGATGCGGATATCCCTTCACATTCACGAGGTTCAGGAAGTCGTCATCGTGCCCTCACTTGGACCTTGCAGGATGGCCATTTCCCATCCACCAGTAATGGCTCAACCCTTACCCATAACCCTGATCCCCACCTGATGACTATTTATCATCCACCAGTAATGGCTCAACCCTGAACCATAACCCTGATCCCCACCTGATGACTATTTACCATCCATCAATAATGGCTCAACCCTTAACCATAACCCTGATCCCCACCTGATGACTATTTACCATCCACCAGTAATGGCTCAACCCTTAACCATAACCCTGATCCCCACCTGATGACTATTTACCATCCATCAGTAATGGCTCAACCCTTAACCATAACCCTGATCCCCACCTGATGACTATTTACCATCCACCAGTAATGGCTCAACCCTTAACCATAACCCTGATCCCCACCTGATGACTATTTACCATCCACCAGTAATGGCTCAACCCTTAACCATAACCCTGATCCCCACCTGATGACTATTTACCATCCATCAATAATGGCTCAACCCTTAACCATAACCCTGCCTGATCCCCACCTGATGACTATTTATCATCCACCAGTAATGGCTCAACCCTGAACCATAACCCTGATCCCCACCTGATGACTATTTACCATCCACCAGTAATGGCTCAACCCTTAGCCATAACCCTGATCCCCACCTGATGACTATTTATCATCCACCAGTAATGGCTTTACCCTGAACCATAACCCTGATCCCCACCTGATGACTATTTACCATCCATCAATAATGGCTCAACCCTTAACCATAACCCTGATCCCCACCTGATGACTATTTACCATCCACCAGTAATGGCTCAACCCTTAACCATAACCCTGATCCCCACCTGATGACTATTTACCATCCATCAATAATGGCTCAACCCTTAACCATAACCCTGATCCCCACCTGATGACTATTTATCATCCACCAGTAATGGCTCAACCCTTAACCATAACCCTGATCCCCACCTGATGACTATTTACCATCCATCAATAATGGCTCAACCCTTAACCATAACCCTGATCCCCACCTGATGACTATTTACCATCCACCAGTAATGGCTCAACCCTTAACCATAACCCTGATCCCCACCTGATGACTATTTACCATCCACCTGTAATGGCTCAACCCTGAACCATAACCCTGATCCCCACCTGATGACTATTTACCATCCACCAGTAATGGCTCAACCCTTAACCATAACCCTGATCCCCACCTGATGACTATCTACCATCCATCAATAATGGCTCAACCCTTAACCATAACCCTGATCCCCACCTGATGACTATTTACCATCCATCAATAATGGCTCAACCCTTAACCATAACCCTGATCCCCACCTGATGACTATTTACCATCCACCAGTAATGGCTAAACCCTTAGCCATAACCCTGATCCCCACCTGATGACTATTTACCATCCACCAGTAATGGCTCAACCCTTAACCATAACCCTGATCCCCACCTGATGACTATTTACCATCCATCAGTAATGGCTCAACCCTTAACCATAACCCTGATCCCCACCTGATGACTATTTATCATCCACCAGTAATGGCTCAACCCTTAACCATAACCCTGATCCCCACCTGATGACTATTTATCATCCACCAGTAATGGCTCAACCCTTAGCCATAACCCTGATCCCCACCTGATGACTATTTATCATCCACCAGTAATGGCTCAACCCTTAACCATAACCCTGATCCCCACCTGATGACTATTTACCATCCACCAGTAATGGCTCAACCCTGAACCATAACCCTGATCCCCACCTGATGACTATTTACCATCCACCAGTAATGGCTCAACCCTTAACCATAACCCTGATCCCCACCTGATGACTATTTACCATCCACCAGTAATGGCTCAACCCTTAACCATAACCCTGATCCCCACCTGATGACTATTAACCATCCATCAATAATGGCTCAACCCTTAGCCATAACCCTGATCCCCACCTGATGACTATTTACCATCCACCAAACACAGCTCCACCCTCAACCATAACCCTGATCCCCACCTGATGACTATTTACCATCCACCAAACACAGCTCAACCCTTAACCATAACCCTGATCCCCACCTGATGACTATTTACCATCCACCAAACACAGCTCAACCCTTAACCATAACCCTGATCCCCACCTGATGACCAGTTCCCATCTACCAGGAACGGCTTGATATTAAACCCTTGACCCTTTAACCCTAGACCCTTGACCCTTGCCCCCCCCCCCCCGGACGACAAGTTCCCGCCTACATGTTACCTGAACCCTGAAACCCAAATTCCCAACCCTGAACCTTTGCCTTTCGCCTTGACCCTGCAGGGCGACCAGTTCCCGCCAAAAGGAAACGGTGTAATCCGTACCCCTACACCCTTGACCCTTGACACTTGGCCCTCAATCCTTGACCCCACCCTGCAGGAGGACCAGTTATTGCCAAAAAGAAGCGGTGGAACCCTGAAACCTGGAACCTATAATCCTGAACCCTGCAAATCCTTGACCCTTCAGCCTTGACCCCCCCCTGCAGGACGACCAGTTCCCACCCACGGAAAACGGCTGCCAGTGGATTGGGGACCTGGTCGCCCTGTTTGACAAATGGCCGGAGACAGGGGTGGTAGGGCTCCGTGGATACCACCACTGGTGTGTGCCTCTGCGCAATATAGCCTATTTTGCGTATTTCTAATTCTGCTGTTTGAAACATCCTGTCGTGGTACATTTTCCACGGAGTGGCCTTCATGCTGCCAATCGAGTGAGATAGGAATCAGGGAAGACTTCGGCTGGTCTGTGCCCGCAAAAAACACCGTTTTTCGTTCAGCCATTTCAAGTTTCTGCTGTTATACATTTCCCACGAGGGGCCTTCACGCTGCCATTTGGTTGGTTGGTTGGTTGGTTGGTTGGTTGGTAATACTTGGTATAGGAGGCGACCACCAATGGTGCGTGCATAGTTTGTTTTGCTTTTGCCGTTTCAAAATGCTGCGTGATAAACATCCCACGGAGTTGCCCTCATGCTGCCGATGGGGTGGTAGGGCGCAGGGGAGACCACCACAGGCGTATTTTATTTCAATGTTCACCATACCAACTTAACCAGGCTGCTGGGCTGCCATCAGTCCCTTTACTGGGCCACCGTAGCAATGGGGATCAAACCTTGTCCGGCATGCACCCCAAGCAGCAGAGCATGCTGCATTCAGCCGTGACGTTGCTAACTTGCAGCCGAAGACGCCAGAAAGCATCCCACTACGCAAACAAAAAATAGTGAATTCTTCGGTCTTTTCAGATTTTCGCTGTGGCTTATCCCATGGATGCGCACTGTCGCCAAATAAACCGCAAGCTGTGGCTCCTTAATTATTGCACCTGCTTCTACGCATCCAGCCGGTGGCCTTTGTGGGAAACTTTTGCGTCTCGTGCAATATTCCCCCCTTTTCGAACCTGGCCGTACAACAGTACAATAGTACATGGAAACCTGGGACGCCGATGCCCAGGCAATGCACATTTCATTTTGCTTGGATTTCACCAAGTGAAATGTTCCCTCAGACACCTCTGCTCCCCCCTACCCCACCCTGCCCGTCGCCCCCCTCCCACCCCTGCCTGTGCTCCCCCACTACTTGCACATTTTCTCTTTCTTTAACTTTTCAAAGTGGAAAGCACCCCTGGACACCTTTTTCCCCTTCTATCCCACACTGCCCATCTCCCCCCCCCTGCACCCTCTGCCCAAACTACCCATGGCATGCTGTTTCCCATCCCTTCAGCTACACCGAGAATACAAATACAGGCAACTGGTTCAAGGACCCGCTGTCAGGGAGTACCGCTCATTGGGTGAGCATGCAGGGTCATCGTCTCTGAGGATCGAAATAAATATATATTTATCCCGTTTTTGAGCAATATGCTGCGTCACGGGCTGGAAGGGGGGCGTGGATGCTGGTTCAAGGATCCCAGGTCGGAAACCCTATTTTCTTAAACCCTCTGTCTCCTCACCCTAGAAATGGGTAGCAGCTGGTTCAAGGACCCTAGGTCAAAGATCCTCTGGCCCAAACCCTCTGCCTCCTCACCCAATGTGCTCAAGATTCTCTTGCCCAAACCCTCTTGTCTCCTCACCCAAGGACCTGTCAAATTACTGCGCCTTGGGTGATCAGGCAGGGCTGGGGGCAACACAGTGGCTCAAGTCCATGCCTGGATTTGTGCCTGCTGGGGCATGGATTTACCCTGCCTTTTATTTGAACCCCTGGGGCGTTAAGTCCACTAATCGGACAACCATCTAATTTGTCCCCTGAGGCGTGGCGAGAGAGATTCTTCCTTTGATCCTCCGATGCATGGAGTCTGCAAGCCTTCCTTTTCTGACCCCTGTGGCTTGCAGTCGACGAGTGAAGCCGTATTCCAATTTGGCCCCTGGGACGTGGAGTAAGAGACCATTCCTTCTCATCCCCCGGTGCATGGAGTCTGGCAGCTTCTCATTTCATTTCATGCATGGGTACTTACAGCCATAATGAATGCCACATGGCTGGCATGGCCAGGTCACTGGCCTGCTGGCCATTATCGGCAGCTCATAACTATTTATTCGGGGTGCGTCTGCTACAAGTCAGCTACATCATGGCATACGGCCGTGGGGGCCTGGTGCAACGTGCCCTGCTGCTCGAGCCACCGGCCGTAGGCTGGTCAAGGTCACTGTTTCCCTCAAGGGCCCTGTGGCTGTCATCAAGCCGCATGCCATAGGTATTCTGATACGCACTCGAAAAAAGGAGGAGGGCAAAAGAGGATCCCTGTACTGTCTCCGATTTGCACATCCCTGACTGTTTGAAAAAAATACTCAGTCAGCCCGCGGAAGAAAACTCAGTCAGCCCGCGAAAAAATACTCGGTTGCTGTGCAGGGCCCCGAGTGATAAAAACCCAGTTGATGCGCAGGGCCACAGGCACTGTCATGCGCAAACCCCGACATCATTTATTATAATGAAGTGCATGGTGCACATGGAATACTCCTAACTTCGGGTCTCAAGCCTTGACGGAATAGGCGCCCCGCCCTGTTTTGGCTTGTCGGGTAGCAAATCGCCTACAGTGCCGCGCTGTCCTGTTTTAAGATTAAGTGGAAACATCCACCTAATATCCTATAATGCTGCCCTGAATACCTGCCCGGTTGCAGGCACAGCGGGGCGCAAGCCCCCTATGATGCCGCCCTGCCCTGCCCTGCCCTGTTTTAAGGCTCAGCTGAAACATTGCATGCCCCTAAAATGCCGCCCTGACTACCTGCCGGCCTGCCCTGTTTAAGGTTCAGCGGAAACATGCACCTATAATGGCCCCGCCGTGACCATCTGCCCCGTTTCAGGTTCAGCGGGTGGACCTCGCCCCCATGGCCATCCGGAAGACGGCCATGCTGCACGTGGGGGGATTTGATGAGACGCTGAGCGAACCAGGTGGGCCAGGCAGCTGGGGCTGGGGTAGTGGGCCAGGCAGCTGTGGCTGGGGTAGTGGGTCAGGCAGCTGGGGCTGGGGTAGTGGGCCAGGCAGCTGGGGCTGGGGTAGTGGGTCAGGCAACTAAGGCTGGGGTAGTGGGTCAGGCAGCTGGGGCTGGGGTAGTGGGTCAGGCAGCTGGGGCTGGGGTAGTGGGTCAGGCAGCTGGGGCTGGGGTAGTGGGTCAGGCAGCTGGGGCTGGGGTAGTGGGTCAGGCAGCTGGGGCTGGGGTAGTGGTTCAGGCAGCTGGGGCTGGGGTAGTGGGTCAGGCAGCTGGGGCTGGGGTAGTGGGTCAGGCAGCTGGGGCTGGGGTAGTGATTCAGGCAGCTGAGGCTGGGGTAGTGGGCCAGGCAGCTGGCGCTGGGGTAGTGGGCCAGGCAGCTGGCGCTGGGGTAGTGGGCCAGGCAGCTGGCGCTGGGGTAGTGGGCCAGGCAGCTGGCGCTGGGGTAGTGGGCCAGGCAGCTGGCGCTGGGGTAGTGGGCCAGGCAGCTGGGGCTGGGGTAGAGGGGCAGGCAGCTGGGGCTGGGGTAGTGGGCCAGGCAGCTGGCGCTGGGGTAGTGGGTAAGGCAGCTGGGGCTGGGGTAGTGTGGCAGGCAGCTGGGGCTGGGGTAGTGGGCCAGGCAGCTGGGGCTGGGGTAGTGGGGCAGGCAGCTGGCGCTGGGGTAGTGGGGCAGGCAGCTGGGCCTGGGGTAGTGGTTCAGGCAGCTGGGGCTGGGGTGGTGGGTCAGGCAGCTGGGGCTGGGGTAGTGGGTCAGGCAGCTGGGGCTGGGGTAGTGGGTCAGGCAGCTGGCGCTGGGGTAGTGGGTCAGGCAGCTGAGGCTGGGGTAGTGGGCCAGGCAGTGGCCGGGATAGGTTATGAACACTTGACTTGGTTAGGGTTTGTTTCTAACCGGGAGGACGGCCATGCTGCATGTGGGCTGATTGGATGAGATGTTGATCGATCCAGGTGGGCCAGGCTATGGCTGAGGCAGCTGGGGCTGGGGTAGTGAGCCAGGCAGTGGCTGGGGTTGGTTATAACACTTGACTTGTGTAAGGTATGTTCATAGCCGGGAGGACGGCCATACTGCATGTGGGCTGATTTTATGAGTCGTTGATTAAACCAGGTGGGCCAGGTAGTGGTTGGATTTTATAATACCATTACCTGGAAGGGGATTTCCATTCAGAGTTTTATTGCTTTAGCCACTAATGTCATGTTGGTTTGCGGCAGGGTCTGGGGTTGGTTACTTGTTTATGACGTCTCTGGGATTAATTTATTTTCCTGCATAGCTTCTTGTTTGGTTGGAAAGGCGGGTTCGGATGTTGGCGATGATGTGTTAAGGTTTATTTTGTTGGTGGATGCCATGGTCTAGTGGATCGCGCAGTGGTTGAGATTGATCGTTACATGTTTTGATTTTTGTGAACCCAGTTGTGAGATCATAGGCTCACACTCTTTGGTTGTCAAACTGCTGTCTCCATTTGTGTGACATACAGCCGACCCTCACCCCCCCTAACACTTGTTGTCCACACTTCTAGGAGTGTGTCTAGAGGTGTGGACAAAAGTGTCCATTTGTGTGACACCCCCCCTAAAACACTTTTTGTCCACACCTCTAGGGATATGTATCATTGCCTGTGACAACACAACGCCTGCCAGCCAAGCCTTGCACCATTTTGTTCACACCTGTAATCCCTGCTGTCTGCCCGTAGGCCGGTCAAGGTTTTCTTCCAATTGGCCCCGTGGCCCGTTTCCATAAACCCTCAACCCTCAACCTGCAGGCATGTGTGGCATCATCAGCGACTGGGACATCTGCCAAAGAATGTGGACGGCTGGGTGGTCAGTCATGGTCCAAGAGGGGCTGAGCATGACCGCCGATTCCAGCCAGCCTGGCGGGACGCACCTCCCGGAAACCAACTTCCAGTGCTGGTGCGCAAAACAGGGGTGCCGGGTAGCAGACTACAAATCCCTGGAGCACTCTTTTTTTTGTGGTGCCTCTCGGTCGGTGATTATTTACTTTATTTAGTGGCTTTGCGATTCAATTGTTCGGTACGAAAGCCTTCATTGGTCACCTCCATAGGCCCCGCCGCAGGAGCGGGAACAAAACATGAATTTTTCGGGTTTCTGCGTTCTTTCAGCCTTGTTTCGATACTGAGCGACTACTCTCGACTCGCAGACCAGTTATTGTCCGACACAATGTTGTGTTTCAAACCGAATTGTGCCCATTACTGAGTACAATAACCACTGCCCTGGTTCATGGCCGTCCCAGAGGGGCTGAACCTGACCACTGACCTCAGCCTGCTGGGAGGGACGCGTATCTCAGACTCAATGCTTCAACTGCTGGTGCGGGCTAAGTCAGGGCAGATAGTGTTTATTCAGTGTGCGCCCTGCCACCGTTGGCAGGCCGTTGGACGGCCACCATTGGGCTGATGGGATCAAACCTCGTCTGGGCTGTGGTCGATGGCCTAGGCAGCAGGACTGCCCAGCTGGATGTCTCTTGCCCATCGCACCGAGGTTGTCAAGGGCACACCCTGAAGCAGCAGACAGAGGGTCTAGGGCGGCCCTGTACCAGGCCCCTATGGCCATAGGCCGTGATTGTCGGTGAACCACTAGTGAAACCCTAAACCTTAAACCCTAAACCACTTGTGAAGCCCTAAACCTAAAACCCTAAACCACTAGAGAAACCCTAAACCCTAAATAAGGAGTGGTATGGGTCTTCGGGGACCTGGGCAAAGGCCCGCATGTGGAAGTCTGTGGCGACAGTTTGGGATTGGTTTCCCCCAGGCTTGCTCTGCCTGGCGCTTTGGAAAAGGCTGTGGGTGGTTGCGTCAACTTTGTGATAACAGCAACAGTTGGGTGGAGGACTGCCGGCATGGAGTTGGTGGAGCTGGCGCTCCACGCTGCTGCACGGATGCTATCTTGGAAGGAAACTGGGGAGGGGAAATGACAGCGTCAAGTGGATGGAGCCAGAAGTATGAGCATTTGCTGCACATGAACTAATGCTCGTCTTCCTCTCGGTCATCGTTTCGTCTTTAGGAAGCATAGTGCCCAACATACAGGCTGACAACGAAAACTTTCCCTTTTCCTATTTATTCCCAAGTTTTTTGTTAATACTGCAGGGATGAACCTTGGCTTTGGCGACACATTGTTTTGGGTCATCACTCAAGATACGAAATAATTACCACTGCAACAAACCCTGCATATAAGGAACTATCGTCCTGCCTCCGTCTCCTTCTCTACTATACAGCCATGAGCCACCAAAACCCTTTTCAAAAAGAAATCTTAATAAAAATGAATTATACTCATGGCGTTAGTTACTTGAAAAGAAGACTGCCTCTTTACCTCCTCATGCCATCCCTGCATGTGAGGAACTATGACGCCCCCTCTCTGTCTCCCACTCCACTAAACAGCCATCAGCCACCCAAACCCTCTTTCATGACCAGGCTGCCTCTTTGCCTCCTCATGCCATCCCTCCCAGGGGACTCCAGATGCACATTGTTGGCACAGTCATGAGGAACTATGTCCCCCCCCTCTCTCTCCCTCTCTAATACAGCCATCAGCCATCAAAACACTTTTTATGACAACACTGCCTCTTTGCCTCCTCCTTCCCTACCTCCCAGGGGGCTCCAGATGCACATTGCCGGCACAGTCATGAGGAACTATGTTCCCCCCCTCTCTCTCCCTCTCTAATACAGCCATCAGCCATCAAAACCCTTTTTATGACAACACTGCCTCTTTGCCTCCTCATGCCCTACCTCCCAGGGGGCTCCAGATGCACATTGCCGGCACGGTCATCAAGCTCCATGGCAGCGCCGCGATGGAGGTGGAGGCGTGCGCGGCCGCCCGGAAGCGTAACCTCCAACACCTGAGGCTGATAGACCAGGGCAAGTGAGTGTGATGTAGACCGACGCATGATGATTCAGGGAAACATGGACGCCAACCGTCCCTCATATATTCCCCCTGGCCATATCATTTGGCAGGTGCCCATATACATGGATACCAACCGTCTCTCATGTATTCCCCCTGGCCCTTGCCCATCATTTGGCAGGTGCCCATGTGCGTGGACACCAACCATCCCTTATGTATGCCACCTGGTCCATCCTTTTTGCAGGTGCCCATATGCCAAAGGTTGTGCTCTGGACCCGGCCTGACACTGCTCTTGAGACCCATGGATGGGAGTGGAGTGGATGGCCGAGGCACACTCTTTATGGAGGAGCACTTCAACATGGCCATAGGCAGGGACTGGTGCACGTGGAGTGGAGGACGAAGCCACTCACTGAGGGATAAGCGGCTTGAAGTATTGGGGAACGACCGTCAACGGAACCCATAAATGGGAGTTTAGTGGATGATGGATACTCTGACAGGGGCAAAGTATTTGAGGGACTAAGGCACCACCGCCCACGGCCCCCCATAGATAGATGGGAGTGGAGTGGATTCTTGCGCATGCAATTGAATGCTGGGCAGGTGTATAATTTTTCAAGCGCAATAATGTAAATCCTCTACGCAAATACACGATGCAGCATCCCCTCGATATGGCGCGGACAGCTTCGGTCAAGAAGGTGGTCAATTTGATCACGATCGTCATGCTGAGCAGTATGCACACACATGTGCATGTGCATGCCTCCTATGCGGACGAGGTAGGGGCTATCAACGTCAGTGATGCAAAACCCATAACAGGAGTGGTGGGTTTTTTGTCACTGATGATGCCTCTACAATCTATGCTAGGATGGCAACCGCTGTCATATACCGAGGGGTATGATACGTGGAACAGAAGAATCCCTCGGACAAAGGCGCATGTCGAAGTTGAACATCCCCATCAACATGTTTTGAACATCCAGATTCGCAGTTCTGACCAAAATCGAAAGGCTTTAAAATTCCTTTCACAAGCCTTGAAATGCAGGAATGGCCACGACGACACCTCCTCAAAGGGACCCAGACCCGCCTGCAAGCTCAATGTCATAGGTCGGAAATTGGCTACTTTCCAGACCTCCCCGGATTCGATTGAGGTGGAAATGCAGGTCGCGCTTATCTTCCCGGCTTGCCAGGGCTTCAATGAGGTCAGCCAAGTGTGCACTTGGTTTTTACCCCACCCAGTGGTTGGGACGGTCATTGCCTGCATCTGCGATCGGGAGCAGCTCACGGTCGGGCACGCTGCTGATAGTTCTCTCTATACATATATGCCAGACGTGCACATCTTGCATCTCTCATCTGTCGCGAGGCCATTGTCGTGTCTTCATTCTTCGTCTTACCTCTGGTCTGACCTCCCCATGCAGCAGACATACAACGCGTTCCTGACCCAGTTGCCAACCCACCACTTCCACAGTCCTCGAAATGCGTTTTCTGTTCTGCAGGAAGCACAAATGTACGCGTCGAATGTTTACTCTGCCCTGAGGCCATGGCTAACCGCTCGATTTTTTGACACCTGCCCAGATGCCATGGCCAACCTCTCGGCACGTCGTAGGCCAAATCTAGGAAAAACCTCAACCCCAGCCTCAATTCAGAGATCTGAGAACATGAGCAAACTAAACTTTCTGCCAGGGATCAGCCAAGGAAATATTACTAACTGTATGCATATCCATGCTAGCCTTTCAACGAGCACGTTTGCAAGTTACATTTGTGCTACAATTGTCTTGGGGATCCTCTCCTACCTAGGAACTTGGCATGCTTCTAACATCAGTGAAGAATCCACAACAGAGGCCCCACTGGTAAACAGCGGTGTGAACAGCGAGATCTTGGTAACAACGGTAAATAAAAATAAATACGCCTATCTCACGAAGAAAAATGAACGCAAAACAAAAAATACGAAAAGAAAATCACTGGGGAGCATGTCCGTAGGTATATCTTACAAAAGTACATGGCATCCCCAAATAAAAAAGTCTGGCTATTAAAATACATGCTTAAGCAATCTCGGAGATTAACGCGCAAATGGAACAACCCAGGGGCCCAAGGTTCCAAGGATCCATGGCTCAAACATACAGGAAAATACAGGAGTCAGGAAAGAACTGACTGCAATTATCACAAGGAGGTAAACGCGAGGCGAGCAAACCAGGATAGACACACCGAGGGGACCTATTCAAGGCAAATAGGAGGGGGTGCAAACTTGATCAAACAAAAATTAACACACAAAGGGAACCACACCATACTGGAGGGGATCCACTATGAAAAGCAGGAGGGTTTGTTCTGCCAAGCACATGCAATGGCTATGCTCATGGGTGCACCCCTCACACACACAAAGTGGGAGATTATGGACTGGTTCATGAGCCAAAGGCAGAAACCGACCTACGAGCACCATAGATACACCCTTATGCCTGACCAACTTCAATTCCAATCGAATGGGAACTTCACAACCACAGCATGGGCCTTCTACGCGTTTGAAAACTATGGTATGGACTACCACATGCTGATGGATCAACGTTGCGATTTATTGAAGCTGACAGTAGATACACTAGACAAGCTCCTAAAGGACCTGCAAGACAAAGAGAAATACCAGTTTGATGCTTTTGTCGTCATAACTAAAGAAGCAACCTATCGGCACGCAAGCACTCTTCGCCGGTACAAAGATAAATGGTACTGGCTAGACTCAGAAAAAAACAGTAGAGCAGTGATCTCAGGGGGGGGCATGGAAGCAGACCTAAACATGCGAGACCTGAGAGACAAGGCATATGAAGTATGCGGATACTTCCATGCCAACAGCTTAGCCGAATGCAGAAAGGCATGTTTGAACTTCCCACCTATCAGGCACCCCCGGGGGGCCTCCCTCAGCCCAATCACAATCCTCGACTCACCGACTCCCATGCCTTTGAGGAATAGGGTGAGCCTCCCGCTTGGACCAGATTCACAAAGCGTGCAAGACATTAAACAAATGTTTTTGCAGCAAAGTGGCCTACAAATTATATCAGGCCCTCATTTTTCCTTCTCGGAGGGGGACTGTTACTTTGACTCTCTAGCACATCTATCAGGTATTCCTCCTAGCATGTTAAGAGGCCTCGGGGTGCAAACTTTCAGGCAAGCTCTGTCCCAAGGCAGGCAGGATGCGGTCAGGTCCTTAACCACGCTCATCTACCAACAAGTACATGGTACTGATTCGAGACACAAGCTATGTGACTGGGCAAGACGAATGGCCACGCCGTGTGATGGGAATACGGGAGAGGGACTATGGGCTGACGGGGTCATCACCCACTGGACTGCAATGGCATTGCAAATAACAGTGCACCAGCACCAATTATCAGAGTCTGACGGAGAACGCAGCATTGTGAGCCAACTCCTAGGAGTCCAACCAACAAATGACGCTGCCCCCGCCTTGCATGTGTGGTTTTCTGGAAATACCCTAGCTGGGCACTTCGAGCCCATGCTGCCATTGGCTGCCTCTCGCAACCCCACCAGTACCCTGCCCCCTAATAGCCTGACAGCTTTACGAGATAGATGCTTGAACGAAGCATCAGGCCTCCCAGACGAAAAAACGCTACTACAAGCGTTTGTGCTTTTGATGCAGACATGGGACGACTTCCTGAGAGATATTGGAGACTGTACGTCAAAAACAATCAGGTTCATGTTTCCATGTATCCAGGGACCGGTGCTCCCAGACTCTATCACATCGATTATTGTACGGGCCAAGCGCATCGTGCAATACGTGCAACCAAGGCATGGCCCGGCTAGAAACGATGAGCTTAATCACCTTATGAGGTTATCTTTTCCAGACCAAGATGCCACCATGGGACAAGATGATACATCAAACATCAATGCAGCCCCCCCCACCCATGTCACAGTCTTCGACCCACCTACATGTGCCATCAAAGGAAGGACAATTCAAGGGCATGAGATGATAAACGGTGCTGAAAGGACAAAACAAAATAAAATGGCTACCAAAGGTTACGTACGTAAGCTCAAGAAAAAACAAACTAAATGCAACACCGCCCTCCCACACACAACGGAAGGAAAGAAAAAGAACAAACTGCTTCAGCCCCTCATTATATCGTACCTCACTACCTTGATCACTAGTGCGCCAGAACCAGCTCAGCAAAAAGCAAAGGTGAAACAGATATTAAAAAACAAGTCTGCTCAAAAAAATACAAGCCTACCACGCCAACCAAGTGCTCCACCCCACGGAGAAGACCAAACAGCCTGTCAACCGGCTACGTTGCGCATGATCACAGCCAATGTCCAGGGAGCTTACACTGCAAAGTATGACATAGAAATGACCATCCAGCAGCATAACCCAGATATCCTCGTACTCACCGAGACAAAGATGCTCCCCAAGCGGAAAAAGGCCAGATGGTTGCAAGAAGCCCTACAGGGGTATCAATACTGGGCATGTACACACAGCGAACATGGCAGAGGCTTGCGAGGGGTCATCATTGCCATCAAGGAACACATTGCCGTGTTGGGCAAGGCCACCCGAACAGAAGGCGACAATTGCAATGGGAGAATTCTGAACGTTGCCATCAACCTGCCCCACTCCAGGCCCATCAACATCACAGGGGTCTATGCGCCGGCAGGTTGCTCACCGGAGGAGGAGACAGAGAGACTAAAAATGTACAGCATACTCACGGAAAGCATGCAAGAAACACACAACTGCAACCCTTCTTGCCATATTATGCTCGGCGACTGGAATGCAACGCTGCTTCAAGGTGACAGGAGCAGCGGACACACCTACCACAAGGATGAGACACACAGGAAATTTGTTGAAGCAGTTGAACTTTCACCCCTAGAAATGAACCTTAGCCCTCGAGGCCACACCTACACCCACTTAAACGGTACAAGTGAGTCCCAGACGACCAGCAGAATTGACGATATTCTCACAAACCTGGATATGGGCATCATCAAAAGTAAGACCAACGTCCTCCAAATAGGAACCCAATCAGATCACACACCCCTGCTAGGCATCATTGAACTGAGAAACACAGGGATTTTCATCCCCACTATAAAAAAACAGCCCACACGGCCCTCCACCCGGGTCTTGGTCCGCCCTATCAGCCTCACCGACAAGACAGCCTTCGCCAACAAAATCTCCACCTTCTCAGAGGGTATCGCCGGCGAGACTCGAGACCTGCACCAGAAAATGCAGCTGGTAATTAAAGAAGATATTCAGCCGTACTTCAACAGGATTGAGTCCGAAGACGGGAAGACAAGCAACCGCCTACCCATTATTCAGGGACTAAATGCGGCGGTAAAAGTGAATGAGCTGAGTGAACAACTGTTGAGTGCTCTACAAAAGACACAAGCGATCGCCTTACAGACATGCGAGTGCAAAAACACGAACCCCTCTGGGACTCACCTCCGCCCACGGGTTCTGTCCCGAAAAAGAGTAATGTTATGCAAGCACTTTCATGCCTGTCATGAGATTAGAAATGAAGTCCGCAATACTGCTATCGACACAACTACAGGAATGCAAGAGATTATAGCTAACCAGACTAACCTTCCCAGCGGTATGGAGAAGAGACTTCACGAAGCTGCAACCTTGGAGACAAACATGGGCATGAATAGTGGGCAGATCCTCTCACAAGTCATCAGAGGCATTAGGGCCGAGATCCAGACCATGGACAAGGGACAGGACAAGCAAAATCTCTACCAAGCGATCAAAGCTACCAGAGATCTCATTAACAAAAAACCAAAAATGGCAAACAGGAACATCTTCAAGAAGCCAGCCTCCGGAACCAACTACAAAGCCCTTGTGGACCCGGCCACAAACCACATCACTGACGAACCCAAGAAGATGATCTCGATTGTGGAGGAACATTTCACCAAATTGCTGACCCCATGTGCCCCCAAGAGCAGCAAATACCACCCACATGAGGTCACTCGGCAGTACCCGTGGACAAAGGGCCCCGATAAATTTACCTTGGAAACACTGGCGACCCGTCTCCCAAACCGACCATGGCTGCACAGAACAATCCAGCAATCCTCAGTGTTTGAAGAATGCCTACACACACTAAGTGATGGGAAATCACCAGGACCAGATGGGATCGTATATGAACTCCTAAAAATGATGACACACGAGTTCAAGGAGTGCATGCACATGCTCATGATCATCATGTGGGCAACCGGTGTGACCCCAGACGAATGGAAGCAAAGTACTACACAACTGTTGGAGAAGGGGACGGACGAAACCTTGATAGATAAGAAGAGGCCTATCGGGATGCTAAATGCCCTATACAAACTCTGGACGAGGCTTCAAACAAGGGCTATGTCCGACTACGCTGAAAAACACTTGCTTTTGAGCTCTACCCAAAAGGGGTTCAGGACAAAAGCCAGCACCATGGACCAACTACAGATGCTAGTCATGGCGCTCGAAGATGCGCGACACACCGGCCAGAATATCTATAACTTACAAGTCGACTTCTCTTCAGCGTTTAACATGATGGACCACGACATTCTCCTTATGATCATGTACGACCTAGGGTTCCCTACAGATGCGGTGGATGCAGTTAAAAACCTTTACATGGGGGCAACAACCCAGGTCCGATGGGGCACAGAGCTCACTGGCAAGATCCCCATGGGGCGGGGCAGCATACAGGGGGACACCCTTTCACCCCTCCTTTTCCTCATCTACATTGAACCACTGCTCCGGTGGGCCCAAGTCGGGGCCAGGGGCTACATGTTTGGATGCATAGATGACATTAACGCTCGCATGGAGCACTCACTCAGCAATGCAGCATTCGCAGACGACTTGTCAATGCTGACAAGTAAACTGTCGGATCTGCATGTACAAGCAGAGAAACTTAGTCTCTACTCCGACTTCGCGAAAATGAAGGTCAACACTGGGAAAACTCTAGTATCAGGTGTCCTTTATCAAAACATCCGCACTGGACTATATGGGAACAAGGATGCTCTGGTGCAAGTAAGAAGACAACTGGAAAATCAGATAATGGTCCAAGGACAATACGTGCAACACCTTCCCCCAATAGATCCCTTCAGATACCTCGGTGCAGAGCTCACGATGACACTAGACTGGAAGTTCCAGCACCAAAACTTGATAAAGAAGGCAAGGCAAAAGATTGAGGAGCTGCAAGCCTCACATGCCACTCCAAGACAAATTAAGCATATCATTGAGACAACTATTAAGCCCTCAATCTCAAACACCTTTGGGATAACCCCATGCACGGGAGCTGACCTCCAGATTCTAGACAGCATCATGGCCACGGCCGTCAAGAAGGCGTACGGACTGTGGACATGTGCTAACTCAGCTACCGTACACCAAGATGTCGCGTCCTTCGGGCTGGGGTGTGCATCCCTGGCGACAGAATACGCAAAGAAGAATACAGAACTGCTCATCACATCCCTACGCGATGAAGGGCGCATGGGCACAGTCACTCGAAGTCTCCTGGAGAAGCAGCTCAAATACATGGGCGGGTGCCCCACAGGGTTTAAAGACACCCAACAGGCTAAACATTGCATGCGGCTCAGACAACTGTCCCATATCACAGATAATGACCTGATCATCATGAAAAGCAAGGTGCAACAATTCACAGCACATACCCCGGAACTCGCCCAAGCGCTAGAACAGCTCAACCCTGCCACTGCTACCCTCCCTGCCACAGACCCCCTCAATGCGTACACCCTGCTTCAACCCTTGTTTCACCTAGGAATCACTCACCTAGCAGACCTGACAGAACAGGGAGGCAAGCACTTGATGGATGGGAGAGGCCTGAGAAACAGATACGGGAGAAATGTCAAAGACATGCACATCATAGCCTTAAACAGACTCTCAGTCATGGCAAACAACGGGCCCGGTGCAGACAAAGACCTAAGAGACATGATAAGAAAAAGGAACACGACGTTGAGCCTCCCAAAGGATCAACGAGAGATACACGAGGGAAACATGTACATCACTGCTATAGCAAGAAACCCCATGCCGACAGGAACCATGTTCCAGGCTTCCCTTCACCCTGACCAGACATTGATCACCCAGTACCTGAATACCAAGGACATTGGCACTCCAACAACAACAGAAACAGAGAGACCGGGAGACCTCGCTGATATCCCAGACCCCACCCAACAACAAGAGGGCAGAGCAAACCTGACGGGACAGCAAGGCAGCAAGAAGAAACAACACTGGCGCAAGGACCCTACCCTCCACAGAGACAAGAAAAGACAAGGATGCTCGTCAATTACGAGCCTACGGAAAGAGATTGCGGCCCCACGCAGAAAGTGCCAGACAACAGGAACATGCCTATGTACCAGACATGACTACAAAAGGAAGGAGGCAGAGCACATTTTTGCATTTGCCAAAAGCAAAATATCAGAAGGAGAAAGGGCGGCAACAGTCATACAAGAGATGTATGGGCACACCAACCAAGTAGCAGCCATCACAGGCTGGAGGATGGTCACAGAGCCAAGCAAAGGACGCTACCAAAAAGGGAAAGACAGAATCAAGCAAATTCAATATCAAGTCACATGGCACCCAAGCATCATTGATGAATGGGCCATCCCATACCATGGCATGGCAGGGTACACACCAGAGAAGATAGAGGCTTGTTGCCGGAAGACTCTAGGACTTGGTCAAGACCTGCATGCCCACGATTGGGCAGGTGTTGCAGCATGCGAAGGTTGTTGGAACCCACACAGCCTGCAGTACGATGACGCATCGGGATGTTATGATGACATCATCACATGCGACGTATGCTACAAGTACTATCATGTCCAATGCCTAGGCCAACCAGTGGACTGGAGACCCACCCAAGACAAATGGACATGCACGGCATGCACACATGCAACTAGCACCACACAAGTGGAGGGGCTGGTTAGAGTCACATGGAAGCCTAGCTGGGAACCTGAAGAGATGCTCCTTACCGAAGAAAACACGGCCGCCCTCCTACGACAATGGGTGTCTGAAAACCACGACCAGCCACCAGCGAGGACCTCCGAAGGCACCATGCCAGATAAGCACTTATCTAACATGGCCCAACAAGGGTTTCACCAAAATCACAGCAGTTGGGATACCACCCTGGGAGACAATATCCGGGAAATGATAACCTTCGATATGGAGCCAATTAACCCGCGACTGGACATCGATGCACCAACGGGAGAGTGTAAAATTGAAGTGAGAGAGATTGAGACATGGAACCCTAAGAGTACCACCCCAATCATGACTACAGAGATGGCATGCGTGTACAAGGGGAACGGCCGGTGCGTCGGGACAATCGCCAAAGACAGACTCATCACCCTCAGAAGATTGTATGAACAGGCTGCAGATGAAGGCATCCATGCTAAAATGACGCCTCCCCCATCCTCCTTTGAAGAGGAAATGGTTGACCTCATCATCAGACACAAGGAGGGGACAAAGACACAGACCAAACAAGTGCAGGACAATTTCAGCATCCCACCACAATTCAGAGCGTTGATAGACACGCACTTTGGCGTCTACAAGGAACGGTTCTCTAGCCCCCTCCAAGTTAGAGATCACGCCACCACCTATTGGAGTATATACCCGAGGGACCAGGCCTTCCAAGCACAAACAAATGCCTTCCAACACAGGTGGACAGGTTACTCACATGCCTTCCCAAACCGGGACGAACCATCCCTCGAGAAAGCAGTCCGATGGGCAGTATGGTCTGCAGATATGACCAGGGAACCGACAGCTACTGTCTTGTACCTGCCCAGGGGGATGAAGTCGTCAGGCAAACCCTCATACCAAAAGTGGTTGGACAAATACCCGAAATATTGTACAAGAATAGCTAGCACCAAGAGCTCCCCTTTCCCCCTGTGGAAAGAGGAGAGTTGGACGCAAGGAGCAACCCCGCCTCCCATGCACAAATGCCACATGGACATAATCGTTGTGTGGAACAAAGAAGCCCAGTCCGAGCAAATCGGGTGGAAACAGGATCTCCTCATCAGACTGCTCCGCACAACCCTCGCACATGTAGAAAAACACCCGCAAGCCAGGGCCAACCCCCTGCTAACCGCAACATGGACCCAGCCTCCTCCCCAATGTGGGGATAGGGTGGAAGAAGGTCAAGGAGAGCTGAGCCATGCCCAGCCCATGATAGGATCAAGCTCCTTCCAACGTTCTCCAAGGGACACTGACATCCCTAGAGCAACGGAGGTAGACCCAGTGGACGCATGCAATTGCCTCCAGTGGTTCCAAGAAAACAGCGCGCTGAAGCACAATTGGAGGGAGATAGCCTACACTGATGGCAGCTGTATTGAAACCAGCCTCAAAGAAGGCAGGAAAGTTCAGCTAACTGGCGCTGGCCTCCACATCCCGAGCGCCACTCCCGATCAACAGGACATCACCATTAACCCGGCTGGAGAAGGTCCCACAAACACCATAAACAGAGCCGAACTGGCAGGGATTTATGGAGCCCTAGTGAAAAGACAGACCAAGATAGCTGTGGACAGCGCCACATCCTTGTACCAAATCCGTAAAGCTATCCGATCCCCCATGTCTCTCACCTACCACAAGCACAGAGACCTCCTCCAACATATCGTGGGCCAACTCCAGCTCATGGCGTCCCAAGGGAAAATAGTCGAATTCCATAAGGTGAAGGCCCATAACGGAGATATCGGAAACGAGAAAGCCGACGGTGTCGCTAAACGGGCAGCTACTCAAAAGGGAGAATGCGATCTGACCGTTCCAGTGAGCTCCGAACCCTCGCAGTACGGCTCTTTCTGGCTTTTCACAAAACCTGACGGAGAGGACCCTAACCAGGTAGAGCCACAAGGATTAGAAGATCTGAAGGGTGCCCTAAAGACACACATTCACGAGCGCCAAAAGCTTGGCCGATCCAACATCGATAGCGTATACTTCCAAGGGTGGCAACGGTTGCAATCGATTGCTAATGGGGCCCTCAGCAACAGTTTCTTTAACCACCCGGGAGTCACTCTGGCCGAGAAGAAAACAGCCCTTCGATGGCGACATGGATGCCTTTGGAATAACAAGGTGGCGTTCAGGTGGGGCAAAAGTACCACCGACAAATGCCCCTTGTGTGGAGAGCATGACAGTGCAGGCCATATCACAGGCGCATGCAGGCACCCCGAAATGCAAAAGATGTACATAGAGCGCCACCATGGCACAGGAAGGATTTTGCTGAGGGCTGTATCGAAAGGCAGCATGGGAGGGGACATCGTCATGGCAGACCTGGGAACGGCCGAGAAGTGTGAGAGAGCAGGAGCACCAGCCATGCTAATGAATAAAGTCCCCTCATACTTAATCCCCCACGCTGAGGCACCAACACTTGGAGCCGTCCAAAGGAAAATAAAAATGCAGCCTGACATGTTGTTGATGCAAACGACAGGACAAAAGAAGGACGCTGTAGTCCACATTGGGGAATTCAAGTATTGTAGAGACACCGAGCATGGGGACCAATTAAAAGCTTGCTTAAACCAGCACACCGACCTTGTTGACCTACTAATCTTGAACGGGCACCAGCGAAACAACATAAAAACTATCCCAATCTTGATCGGCACATCGGGCACTATTTATAATAAGCACACAATTGAAGCCATGATGTCTCTTGGGATCTCCGCGTTCCATGCTAAGAAATGCGCCCAGAAAATGCATGTCCATTCGATAAAACTCTTGCATAGCATAGTGCAAACCAGACGTAGACTCGAATATTTTTCCGCCACGAAGCCTGTCATTGGGCCAACTAAACACACCCATAAGAGAAAACCACCGTGAGGAAGTTGCTTCTTTCTTTTTGCCTCATGGTAACGGCGCGGATGTGGCTACGGCCCCAAGCTACGTTGTTTCCTTAACTTCCACGCCCCAATAGGGCGTAGCTTTCTTTCCTTCTTTCTGGAGTGGATGATGGAGACACTGTCAGGGGCAATGTATTTGAGGGACTAAGGCACCACCGCCCACGGCCCCAATAGATAGATGGGAGTTTAGTGGATGATGGAGACACTATCAGGGGCAATGTATTTGAGGGACTAAGGCACCACCGCCCACGGCCCCCCATAGATAGATGGGAGTGGAGTGGATGATGGAGACACTGTCAGGGGCAAAGTATTTGAGGGACTAAGGCACCACCGCCCACGGCCCCCCATAGATAGATGGGAGTGGAGTGGATGATGGAGACACTGTCAGGGGCAATGTATTTGAGGGACTAAGGCACCACCGCCCACGTCCCCCCATAGATAGATGGGATGGGAGTGGAGTGGATGATGGAGACACTGTCAGGGGCAAAGTATTTGAGGGACTAAGGCACCACCGCCCACGTCCCCGCATAGATAGATGGGAGTGGAGTGGATGATGGAGACACTGTCAGGGGCAAAGTATTTGAGGGACTAAGGCACCACCGCCCACGGCCCCCCATAGATAGATGGGAGTGGAGTGGATGATGGAGACACTGTCAGGGGCAAAGTATTTGAGGGACTAAGGCACCACCGCCCACGTCCCCGCATAGATAGATGGGAGTGGAGTGGATGATGGAGACACTGTCAGGGGCAATGTATTTGAGGGACTAAGGCACCACCGCCCACGGCCCCCCATAGATAGATGGGAGTGGAGTGGATGATGGAGACACTGTCAGGGGCAATGTATTTGAGGGACTAAGGCACCACCGCCCACGGCCCCCCGTAGATAGATGGGAGTGGGGTGGATGATGGAGACACTGTCAGGGGCAAAGTATTTGAGGGACTAAGGCACCACCGCCCACGGCCCCCAATAGATAGATGGGAGTTTAGTGGATGATGGAGACACTGTCAGGGGCAAGGTATTTGAGGGACTAAGGCACCACCGCCCACGTCCCCCCATAGATAGATGGGAGTGGAGTGGATGATGGAGACACTGCCAGTAGCAAATTACTCGAGGAACTGAGGAACCACCGCCCCAACACGAGACCCATAGATAGATGGGCGTGGAGTGGGTTGTGGAGACCCTGGGGGGCAAAGCACGTGAGGGGCTGAGGCACCACCATTCAAGAGACCTTAGTTGCTGCAGTGGGGTGAGTGCTTAGGGCTGAGGCTGACATTCATGGGGCTGAGGGCCAATGTTCATGAGACCTTACTTGTTGCAGTGGGAGTGAGTGGTGTGGGTGACGTAGTCGCCCCCATCAAGGATGAATAATAGGCTACTGGTGTTGGAAGTATAACAAGGACGTACGCGTGCCTGTGGTCAGTAATTTATTTTGCATCTGAAGCATTCGGGACATATGAAGTACGGTAACTAGCGCACTTGTTATGGTGGTTATAGGCTCCGATTTTATTCACGACCTAGGCTTTTCATTGATGAGTCTGACCTTGTATGAATGGAGCCTGAAGTATGGCGATGCAAAGTTGACTGTATTCAGATAAAAAAGCACTGCCATTGTTCACTGGTTACCGTGTCATGCACTAACATGCAGCATACCTGGCACTCGTCACGCATGGCCGCGCTGGACTGTGTTGGGGGTAGAGGTTACAAACATGGCCGACTCAGGAACATTCTTATTTTGGTATCAGACGTAAATAGGTCAAAAGCAGTACATCTCTGGACCATGCTCAAAAGTTTCTGCCCCGTGGGCGCACAACTGTCTGGTCGCTGGGAAGGAAAATAAACTTTAGGTTACAATAGCATGAAAGGAACGAAGAAATAAAAAGACCCCCCCCCAAAAAGGAGGTCTGAATAATCCCCAGCCCTTTCAGATCCTAGTCCTCAAGAAAGTGTAACGACACAAACATACCGGGCAGTTGGTGAGGAAAACCAAGACAGGTCGCTTGTGTTAGCGTTTCAGAGTGCTAGTCTTGAGTGTCCTCACGTACACTTCGTTAAGTCCAAGCAAAAGCAAATAACAAACAGAGGGACTCACAAATGGCTGTGGAAAATGTCGGAGAAAGAAAGGCTCGGCCTCGAAAACGACAATCAACGATAGCTACCACATCCTCCTCTAAAGACAGGGCATCCCACCCTAGCCTGCCCTGTTACAACCACCATGTGTGAACCCATCTGATACATTCTCCCCAACCACACGTACTTCCCAGCGACTGGGAATGCAAAAACAATGTATACCGGTAAATCAAGTAGTGAGACCAAGTTTGGACGGCTATAATGGCTTAGCTTTTAGCAAGAAATACTACTGCCAGATAAGAGGACGGACAAATTTGAGGACGGGTAAATTGACCAGAACTGCATAATCGGTTGTAAGCCACAAGTAAGTGCGAGCGGGGATCCTTGGAGCACATGCTTTAACAGCCCAAGAAAACATACAAATACTCCATGGCAATGCTGGCACATCTATCGTTGCAGAAAGAAAATGAACCTGAGAATGGATGAGTGGATAACTGGCTCCCAGTATTGGCCAGTAACTTCAGACCCTCAAAACATTCCATCTTTCTAGCAGACCGGTGACTGTTACAAAAGTTGAACCATCGTGAAGTTCAGTTTTGCATTTGTTTTACAATCCAACAGAGCATCACATTACACTAAGAGCTCCATTACATGATGAGCCTCAGGCATTTAAGCCAGCCAGCACCAGGAGTCTCCTTTAACCAGCACATCAACCAGGAGAGACTACTGCCACCGCCGCTGACAACGTCCGCGTTACAGACGAGGGCGACTTCCTGCGGCAGAAGGGTTATTCCCATGCCTAGCGGCGACGCAGCGTCACCGTCCTCGGCCAAGGGTGCAGTTGCCGAGACGCTGCCTGAGACAACTGCTTCCAGACGAGGCCCTCAAGGTGCTGGATACCAGCAGACGGGCGACCCTCTCAGACACGAATACGCCCTCGCAGTAGACCATCTCCATGCCTCGCTTGCCCACAACATCAAAAGTACCGTTGGCTGCTGCAACTAATGCTAAGGCCCCGCTGACAGGAAAGCTGCCGCTGCCGCTGGTGGTGCCCGTCCTGGCTGTTGCAGCTGATGATATGGTCCCGCTTGTTGTACAGCTGCCGCTGCGGCTGGTAGTGCTGCTTCTGGGTGTCGCAGCCGACACTGAGGTCCCACAGACACTCGAGCCTCCGCTGCCGCTGGGAGTGATCCTTCTGGATGCCGCCGCCGCAGACTCTGAGGTCTCACTGACGGCTAAGCTTCCATTACTGCTCCTGGTGGCCCTCCTGGCTGCTGCACCCAAGGCTTGGGCCCTGCTGAAAGTATAACTGCCCCTGCTGCTGGTGGCCCCTGTGCCTGCTGCATACAATGCTTGAGCAAAGCTGACAGCCAAGCCTCTTTTGCTGCTGCTGCTGGCGGCCCTCCTGGCTGCTGCAGCCGAGGAAAGTACCCTGCTGCTTTGGGTACTAGTGCCACTGGGGTGAGTGGCCTCTTTGGCTGTGGCAGCCAATGAAAACACCCTGCTGCTGCCGCTGGACGTGCTGCCGTGGCTGTATTTCCTGTTGATTGCGATGCCGGTTGAGGTGAAGGAGCCTGCTGCGGCGCCTGCAACTTCGCTGCAGCTGATGGCGCCTACAAAGGGGCTGCTTGTCTTGGAAATATCAGTGTGGCTTGAAGGTGGAATCAGGCCGTCACTGCAGCTGTCTGCTGTGGTGGCTGTAGAGGCGATTCCAGTTGGTGGTGTGCACAGAGGGCTGGCATGGCGACTGCTGCCGCTGCTGACCCTGCTGAGGGCAGTGCTGGTGGGTTCGTCAGTCGAAGCATGGCGCGTCTGATGCTGCCGGCCCGCGAGGAGGCCGCAAAAACAACTTTTGAACATCTTCAACACGAGAGGGACGAATCGTACGCAGGACACCAGCGAAAGATGAAGGTCCTGGCGCAAACAGTGGGTGCCTGCTGCGTGCCTTGACGGCTGCCAAAGTGCCAAGAAGGACTGGACAGGCCAAAGTAGGATGCCGAACGTAGGCAAAACAACCAGAGAAAGAAGGGCTAAAAATAAAAGGAAAACCAGGGCTTGTATGCAAGTGTGCTGTCATGATGTGACAGACAGGCGACGCGTGACGCGACGTAAATGCCGGTAGGTACCTAAAGCAACTGGTACCAGAGGTACCCCTGCTGGTACCACCCTGTCCAGATATTTCCAGTGACGAGGGTCAACCAACCCATCCCATTGACCTGTTGTCGTGGAAGCCCCGAGCAAGATGACCGAGGGTCGCACGAAGTCCAATACCGGTATGACTACATGCCCATGCATGCATGTTCACGGACATTTTGCCGTGGGCATTGTCGTTGCTTTGTCACCTCCACGTCCTCGCTCATGCTCTCTCACGTGGCCAAGCGTTCAGCATGGCCTAGCGGGTATGCACTGTTCATGCTCTGCCATGGTGGCCTGGAATGCACTCACCTTGCTAGAAAGGTGACAGCAACACCCGGGGAAAAGTCGGAGTTTTGAGAGCGTGTGCATGTATCATGCGATCATCTTGCGTCTTCAGTAATTGGGTATAGTTGTCCTAAAAGTCTCCTCACCCAGGATCGAACTGGGGACACCTGGATGACAGCATAGTGTCGTAACAGACCGATTACAGTCCAGTGCTCTGCCAACTGAGCTATGAAGAGAATGGAGGGCCCGCAGAGGTTCGAACTCCAGACCTGTCGCTCTGCAGGCGACCGCTCTGCCACTGAGCTACAGACCCATGATGGCCATTGGATCATCCACAACTTTCGGTTCCACCTGCTCAGCGGTCGCCCCCCCTTTCAATTCTGAGGACATCGATGACGACATGAGCCTCGACTCTGTCCTCAACGAAGCTTCTACACCCTTCTCAGCTAGTGCAGCCCCGCAAGAAAAGGACCTTCCGGATCTACCGGAGGTCCACATGTCTCGGCTTCTGTCCAAGATTGTTAAATTGGCCGCAGAGAACGCGGCCCTCAGCTCGCAGCTACAGGAGGAGCGCGCCGCTTCTGCTGCCCAGACTGCTGCCCTAGTTGCGGAGGTCACTTCCCTCAAGGCAGCCCTCGCTGTCCTCACGGATAGCCACCGGCAGCAGCAACGCCAGTTGCATGAGATTAAGCACAAATTACGGCAGCAGCCCTCAGCAACAGTGCCACCGTCGCCGCCGCCATCGCAGACTAAGCCCTCATATGCCGTGCGTGGCCGCCAGAATGGCCGCTGGCGTGTCCATGCCCATGCACACCCAGCCCCGCACCCCCGGCATCAGTGGCCACAAGCACTATTTGGACCTTAATGCTACGCGATACATAAAACAACTACTTTAAGAAACTGCAGTTGCACTGCGCGGAGTGGTGTGTTCTTTGCCTGCCCAGAGTGTTTCAGGAAACTATTTGAAATAGGGTGCGCAAACCCTTTCCGATTCTACGGTTTGCAGACATCTAATCAAAATCAAAAAGAAATCCCAAATATATAAATGATGAAAACAAAATCGAGTCTCTTAGGACAGCTAGTTTCCGTATGCACCGTGACGCTCGAGTTCTTGTCTGGCTGCGCCCTTGGAGCTGTGGCAGCTTGTCCTGCCTTGACCGTCAGTTGGTGGCCATTTCCGGTCCTTTTGTTCGTTGCTTGATGGAGTGACGGCAGTGTTCTGCCGACTCCAGTTACATTTCTTTCCTCTTACATGAGTCAGAGTTTAGCTTCTTGGCAGTGCCCATGAGCTGGTCTTGCCAGGCCCTTTCGCTGCTATTTCAGGACACCGTAAACGCTTTCGTTCCTGGTAGCTCTGTGCGTTTGGGCCTAGTTTTCAGGGCTTGCAGCTATGCTCTGTTGCTGCAGCTCTTCTTTGGGGTAGGCCCTAGGCCTTGCCTTCGTTGTTCTGTGGTCCATCGTGGCGCATCCCCCACAGTCCACAGTGGTTTATTTTTCTGCTTTCTGTCTGAAATCTGTTTGTTCAGATCCAACAGTCTCAGGGATACCGGCTGCTTGACAGCCATCTTCCTGTTTGTAATTCCCAAATAAAAATAAAATATACCGGTAATTAAAATCAATTATAATCAAATCAAAATCTAAATTTAAATTTAAATGTATGTTGGGGGCGCCACTGCCTCTGGGAAGCAAGGAGACAGAAGACATGATTGACCCTAACCAGACTGTCATCACTGCCTTCTTCCTAGATGTGCCGGGATCCTCGCAGCCTCCCTAAACGGGGGGATCAGCTGGCTGATAATTTACACCTAGCGTCCCACCGTCGTGGTTTAAGTGCGTTATTTTTTTTTGCAAGACTTTATCTCTAGCCTATGTCCCCTCGGTGTGGCATACGTTGCCCCTATCCCACCCATTCATTGGTGTCCAGGGAGAGGGTGAACAGGTAGCCTGGCGGCTCCACTGGCCGCATGAGGTAGCCTCAGATCATCTTGACGGCTCATGGTTTTTTGCCGCTTGAAGCCGCCTCCAAACTTAACCTTAAGAGCAGCTTCCTTTGCTGGGGTGGTTTCTGTCCCGGTTTTAGGAGATATTCCGAGACGCGTTTGAGCCCTTGGTAAATATTTCTTTGTGCCTGGACTTTTGAGCTTTCGGTCTCTGCCCGGACGCTTTATGTTGGAATGGCAGGCTTTTCATTTTGAGCATGACTTTCCTCAAGTGTGATGCTCTCTATTTATCTCTTTTAGCCTCGCAGGCATCTCCCTTGATTTCGCTTTTTGTCTTGCTCTTGAGATTGAGTTGACCTAAGCTGAACCAGCGCTACATATTTTCTGTTTGTCTGTCTGGGATTTGGCCCTCCAGATCTAGCATAAAGGATGCTGGCTGCTCAGCGGTCGGCCCCCCGTTGCAATCGAAATCAAATACCGGTATTTAACCAAAAAATAAAAAATAAAAGGGGGGCTGACTGCTGTCCGGCAGAGGCGATAGGGGCAGTCTTGGAGGCTCGCCCGCACTTCATCAACGCCTCGGCAGCAGCAGCTGGGCAGGGGACCTTCATCGACGCTTCGCTTGGATCCATGCCGATGAGCGCCCCCTCCTCCTTATCTGCCTGCATAAAGCCGCCCGCCAAGTCAATAACGTTACACATCTGGGCCCTGCTCAAAGAGACTCGGCCGCATGGGCGCCTAACTAATAGGGGCAGGAAAAAAAGGAAAAGGAGGAAAGCCCCTGCCAAGTGTCAGCCTTGCGGTGATCCACTGCTCCAGCGGAGGCTCATCACAGCGTCACCGTCCTCGGCCAAGGGTGCAGTTGCTGAGACGCTGCCTGAGACAACTGCTTCCAGACGAGGCCCTCAAGGTGCTGGATACCAGCAGACGGGCGACCCTCTCACTCAGACACGAATACGCCCTCGCAGTAGACCATCTCCATGCCTCGCTTGCCCACAACATCAAAAGTACCGTTGGCTGCTGCAACTAATGCTAAGGCCCCGCTGACAGGAAAGCTGCCGCTGCCGCTGGTGGTGCCCGTCCTGGCTGTTGCAGCTGATGATATGGTCCCGCTCGTTGTACAGCTGCCGCTGCGGCTGGTAGTGCTGCTTCTGGGTGTCGCAGCCGACACTGAGGTCCCACAGACACTCGAGCCTCCGCTGCCGCTGGGAGTGATCCTTCTGGATGCCGCCGCTGCAGACTCTGAGGTCTCACTGACGGCTAAGCTTCCATTACTGCTCCTGGTGGCCCTCCTGGCTGCTGCACCCAAGGCTTGGGCCCTGCTGAAAGTATAACTGCCCCTGCTGCTGGTGGCCCCTGTGCCTGCTGCATACAATGCTTGAGCAAAGCTGACAGCCAAGCCTCTTTTGCTGCTGCTGCTGGCGGCCCTCCTGGCTGCTGCAGCCGAGGAAAGTACCCTGCTGCTTTGGGTACTAGTGCCACTGGGGTGAGTGGCCTCTTTGGCTGTGGCAGCCAATGAAAACACCCTGCTGCTGCCGCTGGACGTGCTGCCGTGGCTGTATTTCCTGTTGATTGCGATGCCGGTTGAGGTGAAGGAGCCTGCTGCGGCGCCTGCAACTTCGCTGCAGCTGATGGCGCCTACAAAGGGGCTGCTTGTCTTGGAAATATCAGTGTGGCTTGAAGGTGGAATCAGGCCGTCACTGCAGCTGTCTGCTGTGGTGGCTGTAGAGGCGATTCCAGTTGGTGGTGTGCACAGAGGGCTGGCATGGCGACTGCTGCCGCTGCTGACCCTGCTGAGGGCAGTGCTGGTGGGTTCGTCAGTCGAAGCATGGCGCGTCTGATGCTGCCGGCCCGCGAGGAGGCCGCAAAAACAACTTTTGAACATCTTCAACACGAGAGGGACGAATCGTACGCAGGACACCAGCGAAAGATGAAGGTCCTGGCGCAAACAGTGGGTGCCTGCTGCGTGCCTTGACGGCTGCCAAAGTGCCAAGAAGGACTGGACAGGCCAAAGTAGGATGCCGAACGTAGGCAAAACAACCAGAGAAAGAAGGGCTAAAAATAAAAGGAAAACCAGGGCTTGTATGCAAGTGTGCTGTCATGATGTGACAGACAGGCGACGCGTGACGCGACGTAAATGCCGGTAGGTACCTAAAGCAACTGGTACCAGAGGTACCCCTGCTGGTACCACCCTGTCCAGATATTTCCAGTGACGAGGGTCAACCAACCCATCCCATTGACCTGTTGTCGTGGAAGCCCCGAGCAAGATGACCGAGGGTCGCACGAAGTCCAATACCGGTATGACTACATGCCCATGCATGCATGTTCACGGACATTTTGCCGTGGGCATTGTCGTTGCTTTGTCACCTCCACGTCCTCGCTCATGCTCTCTCACGTGGCCAAGCGTTCAGCATGGCCTAGCGGGTATGCACTGTTCATGCTCTGCCATGGTGGCCTGGAATGCACTCACCTTGCTAGAAAGGTGACAGCAACACCCGGGGAAAAGTCGGAGTTTTGAGAGCGTGTGCATGTATCATGCGATCATCTTGCGTCTTCAGTAATTGGGTATAGTTGTCCTAAAAGTCTCCTCACCCAGGATCGAACTGGGGACACCTGGATGACAGCATAGTGTCGTAACAGACCGATTACAGTCCAGTGCTCTGCCAACTGAGCTATGAAGAGAATGGAGGGCCCGCAGAGGTTCGAACTCCAGACCTGTCGCTCTGCAGGCGACCGCTCTGCCACTGAGCTACAGACCCATGATGGCCATTGGATCATCCACAACTTTCGGTTCCACCTGCTCAGCGGTCGCCCCCCCTTTCAATTCTGAGGACATCGATGACGACATGAGCCTCGACTCTGTCCTCAACGAAGCTTCTACACCCTTCTCAGCTAGTGCAGCCCCGCAAGAAAAGGACCTTCCGGATCTACCGGAGGTCCACATGTCTCGGCTTCTGTCCAAGATTGTTAAATTGGCCGCAGAGAACGCGGCCCTCAGCTCGCAGCTACAGGAGGAGCGCGCCGCTTCTGCTGCCCAGACTGCTGCCCTAGTTGCGGAGGTCACTTCCCTCAAGGCAGCCCTCGCTGTCCTCACGGATAGCCACCGGCAGCAGCAACGCCAGTTGCATGAGATTAAGCACAAATTACGGCAGCAGCCCTCAGCAACAGTGCCACCGTCGCCGCCGCCATCGCAGACTAAGCCCTCATATGCCGTGCGTGGCCGCCAGAATGGCCGCTGGCGTGTCCATGCCCATGCACACCCAGCCCCGCACCCCCGGCATCAGTGGCCACAAGCACTATTTGGACCTTAATGCTACGCGATACATAAAACAACTACTTTAAGAAACTGCAGTTGCACTGCGCGGAGTGGTGTGTTCTTTGCCTGCCCAGAGTGTTTCAGGAAACTATTTGAAATAGGGTGCGCAAACCCTTTCCGATTCTACGGTTTGCAGACATCTAATCAAAATCAAAAAGAAATCCCAAATATATAAATGATGAAAACAAAATCGAGTCTCTTAGGACAGCTAGTTTCCGTATGCACCGTGACGCTCGAGTTCTTGTCTGGCTGCGCCCTTGGAGCTGTGGCAGCTTGTCCTGCCTTGACCGTCAGTTGGTGGCCATTTCCGGTCCTTTTGTTCGTTGCTTGATGGAGTGACGGCAGTGTTCTGCCGACTCCAGTTACATTTCTTTCCTCTTACATGAGTCAGAGTTTAGCTTCTTGGCAGTGCCCATGAGCTGGTCTTGCCAGGCCCTTTCGCTGCTATTTCAGGACACCGTAAACGCTTTCGTTCCTGGTAGCTCTGTGCGTTTGGGCCTAGTTTTCAGGGCTTGCAGCTATGCTCTGTTGCTGCAGCTCTTCTTTGGGGTAGGCCCTAGGCCTTGCCTTCGTTGTTCTGTGGTCCATCGTGGCGCATCCCCCACAGTCCACAGTGGTTTATTTTTCTGCTTTCTGTCTGAAATCTGTTTGTTCAGATCCAACAGTCTCAGGGATACCGGCTGCTTGACAGCCATCTTCCTGTTTGTAATTCCCAAATAAAAATAAAATATACCGGTAATTAAAATCAATTATAATCAAATCAAAATCTAAATTTAAATTTAAATGTATGTTGGGGGCGCCACTGCCTCTGGGAAGCAAGGAGACAGAAGACATGATTGACCCTAACCAGACTGTCATCACTGCCTTCTTCCTAGATGTGCCGGGATCCTCGCAGCCTCCCTAAACGGGGGGATCAGCTGGCTGATAATTTACACCTAGCGTCCCACCGTCGTGGTTTAAGTGCGTTATTTTTTTTTGCAAGACTTTATCTCTAGCCTATGTCCCCTCGGTGTGGCATACGTTGCCCCTATCCCACCCATTCATTGGTGTCCAGGGAGAGGGTGAACATGTAGCCTGGCGGCTCCACTGGCCGCATGAGGTAGCCTCGGATCATCTTGACGGCTCATGGTTTTTTGCCGCTTGAAGCCGCCTCCAAACTTAACCTTAAGAGCAGCTTCCTTTGCTGGGGTGGTTTCTGTCCCGGTTTTAGGAGATATTCCGAGACGCGTTTGAGCCCTTGGTAAATATTTCTTTGTGCCTGGACTTTTGAGCTTTCGGTCTCTGCCCGGACGCTTTATGTTGGAATGGCAGGCTTTTCATTTTGAGCATGACTTTCCTCAAGTGTGATGCTCTCTATTTATCTCTTTTAGCCTCGCAGGCATCTCCCTTGATTTCGCTTTTTGTCTTGCTCTTGAGATTGAGTTGACCTAAGCTGAACCAGCGCTACATATTTTCTGTTTGTCTGTCTGGGATTTGGCCCTCCAGATCTAGCATAAAGGATGCTGGCTGCTCAGCGGTCGGCCCCCCGTTGCAATCGAAATCAAATACCGGTATTTAACCAAAAAATAAAAAATAAAAGGGGGGCTGACTGCTGTCCGGCAGAGGCGATAGGGGCAGTCTTGGAGGCTCGCCCGCACTTCATCAACGCCTCGGCAGCAGCAGCTGGGCAGGGGACCTTCATCGACGCTTCGCTTGGATCCATGCCGATGAGCGCCCCCTCCTCCTTATCTGCCTGCATAAAGCCGCCCGCCAAGTCAATAACGTTACACATCTGGGCCCTGCTCAAAGAGACTCGGCCGCATGGGCGCCTAACTAATAGGGGCAGGAAAAAAAGGAAAAGGAGGAAAGCCCCTGCCAAGTGTCAGCCTTGCGGTGATCCACTGCTCCAGCGGAGGCTCATCACAGCGTCACCGTCCTCGGCCAAGGGTGCAGTTGCTGAGACGCTGCCTGAGACAACTGCTTCCAGACGAGGCCCTCAAGGTGCTGGATGCCAGCAGACGGGCGACCCTCTCACTCAGACACGAATACGCCCTCGCAGTAGACCATCTCCATGCCTCGCTTGCCCACAACATCAAAAGTACCGTTGGCTGCTGCAACTAATGCTAAGGCCCCGCTGACAGGAAAGCTGCCGCTGCCGCTGGTGGTGCCCGTCCTGGCTGTTGCAGCTGATGATATGGTCCCGCTCGTTGTACAGCTGCCGCTGCGGCTGGTAGTGCTGCTTCTGGGTGTCGCAGCCGACACTGAGGTCCCACAGACACTCGAGCCTCCGCTGCCGCTGGGAGTGATCCTTCTGGATGCCGCCGCTGCAGACTCTGAGGTCTCACTGACGGCTAAGCTTCCATTACTGCTCCTGGTGGCCCTCCTGGCTGCTGCACCCAAGGCTTGGGCCCTGCTGAAAGTATAACTGCCCCTGCTGCTGGTGGCCCCTGTGCCTGCTGCATACAATGCTTGAGCAAAGCTGACAGCCAAGCCTCTTTTGCTGCTGCTGCTGGCGGCCCTCCTGGCTGCTGCAGCCGAGGAAAGTACCCTGCTGCTTTGGGTACTAGTGCCACTGGGGTGAGTGGCCTCTTTGGCTGTGGCAGCCAATGAAAAAACCCTGCTGCTGCCGCTGGACGTGCTGCCGTGGCTGTATTTCCTGTTGATTGCGATGCCGGTTGAGGTGAAGGAGCCTGCTGCGGCGCCTGCAACTTCGCTGCAGCTGATGGCGCCTACAAAGGGGCTGCTTGTCTTGGAAATATCAGTGTGGCTTGAAGGTGGAATCAGGCCGTCACTGCAGCTGTCTGCTGTGGTGGCTGTAGAGGCGATTCCAGTTGGTGGTGTGCACAGAGGGCTGGCATGGCGACTGCTGCCGCTGCTGACCCTGCTGAGGGCAGTGCTGGTGGGTTCGTCAGTCGAAGCATGGCGCGTCTGATGCTGCCGGCCCGCGAGGAGGCCGCAAAAACAACTTTTGAACATCTTCAACACGAGAGGGACGAATCGTACGCAGGACACCAGCGAAAGATGAAGGTCCTGGCGCAAACAGTGGGTGCCTGCTGCGTGCCTTGACGGCTGCCAAAGTGCCAAGAAGGACTGGACAGGCCAAAGTAGGATGCCGAACGTAGGCAAAACAACCAGAGAAAGAAGGGCTAAAAATAAAAGGAAAACCAGGGCTTGTATGCAAGTGTGCTGTCATGATGTGACAGACAGGCGACGCGTGACGCGACGTAAATGCCGGTAGGTACCTAAAGCAACTGGTACCAGAGGTACCCCTGCTGGTACCACCCTGTCCAGATATTTCCAGTGACGAGGGTCAACCAACCCATCCCATTGACCTGTTGTCGTGGAAGCCCCGAGCAAGATGACCGAGGGTCGCACGAAGTCCAATACCGGTATGACTACATGCCCATGCATGCATGTTCACGGACATTTTGCCGTGGGCATTGTCGTTGCTTTGTCACCTCCACGTCCTCGCTCATGCTCTCTCACGTGGCCAAGCGTTCAGCATGGCCTAGCGGGTATGCACTGTTCATGCTCTGCCATGGTGGCCTGGAATGCACTCACCTTGCTAGAAAGGTGACAGCAACACCCGGGGAAAAGTCGGAGTTTTGAGAGCGTGTGCATGTATCATGCGATCATCTTGCGTCTTCAGTAATTGGGTATAGTTGTCCTAAAAGTCTCCTCACCCAGGATCGAACTGGGGACACCTGGATGACAGCATAGTGTCGTAACAGACCGATTACAGTCCAGTGCTCTGCCAACTGAGCTATGAAGAGAATGGAGGGCCCGCAGAGGTTCGAACTCCAGACCTGTCGCTCTGCAGGCGACCGCTCTGCCACTGAGCTACAGACCCATGATGGCCATTGGATCATCCACAACTTTCGGTTCCACCTGCTCAGCGGTCGCCCCCCCTTTCAATTCTGAGGACATCGATGACGACATGAGCCTCGACTCTGTCCTCAACGAAGCTTCTACACCCTTCTCAGCTAGTGCAGCCCCGCAAGAAAAGGACCTTCCGGATCTACCGGAGGTCCACATGTCTCGGCTTCTGTCCAAGATTGTTAAATTGGCCGCAGAGAACGCGGCCCTCAGCTCGCAGCTACAGGAGGAGCGCGCCGCTTCTGCTGCCCAGACTGCTGCCCTAGTTGCGGAGGTCACTTCCCTCAAGGCAGCCCTCGCTGTCCTCACGGATAGCCACCGGCAGCAGCAACGCCAGTTGCATGAGATTAAGCACAAATTACGGCAGCAGCCCTCAGCAACAGTGCCACCGTCGCCGCCGCCATCGCAGACTAAGCCCTCATATGCCGTGCGTGGCCGCCAGAATGGCCGCTGGCGTGTCCATGCCCATGCACACCCAGCCCCGCACCCCCGGCATCAAACCTGACCTTGCCACCGCCACACAGCATCAGTTGTGCTTCATGGTCAGTGGCTGCCCAATGGAGCTGGTAGCAGTAAAGGGCCTCCGTGGCAAAGACCTGGCCTGAGGCCTCTCGTCACAACTCAGGGAGCGGCTGGCCACAGGGGTGCGCATACTCGACGCGTCCCCCCTCGGCAGAGCCGCCCCAGCCGACAGGCGCCACCTGTTCTTCATACGGGTGGAGTGCCTGTCCATGGCTGACACTATCGTCAGCGACCAGTGCCGCCTGAAGGGTGCCCTACTGGCGATATTCGATTACCTCAGCCCAACAGAGCTTGCAACCCACCGGCAGCTATGGCATACCTTCGTGGAGGCGCGTCAGATATGCCATCGAGCCCAGTTCAACTGGTCCAAGCTAGTTGTTACTCCGTTGAACGCGAACAGCTTCCCCTGCCGCCGCTATACTAGCAGCCTGACTCAAGTGCTTTGTTTCAGACTTTCAGCCGGTGTAGGCCTCTGCCTGCTGTCTAGCTGTTAATGGTCCTTGCTGCTTGTTTACCTCCTAGTGTAGCTGGTTTCGGGATGCGTCTTGAAGCTTTAGTTATTGGCTGGCTGTGCACAATCAAAAGAGTTTTTTGATTGAGTGGACCATAGTACCATATGTCCATATACGTAGTGGCTACCGTATAATGGTGTAAGCGCTGCGGGGAGTTCATTTTACAGCAGTGGCCACAAGCACTATTTGGACCTTAATGCTACGCGATACATAAAACAACTACTTTAAGAAACTGCAGTTGCACTGCGCGGAGTGGTGTGTTCTTTGCCTGCCCAGAGTGTTTCAGGAAACTATTTGAAATAGGGTGCGCAAACCCTTTCCGATTCTACGGTTTGCAGACATCTAATCAAAATCAAAAAGAAATCCCAAATATATAAATGATGAAAACAAAATCGAGTCTCTTAGGACAGCTAGTTTCCGTACGCACCGTGACGCTCGAGTTCTTGTCTGGCTGCGCCCTTGGAGCTGTGGCAGCTTGTCCTGCCTTGACCGTCAGTTGGTGGCCATTTCCGGTCCTTTTGTTCGTTGCTTGATGGAGTGACGGCAGTGTTCTGCCGACTCCAGTTACATTTCTTTCCTCTTACATGAGTCAGAGTTTAGCTTCTTGGCAGTGCCCATGAGCTGGTCTTGCCAGGCCCTTTCGCTGCTATTTCAGGACACCGTAAACGCTTTCGTTCCTGGTAGCTCTGTGCGTTTGGGCCTAGTTTTCAGGGCTTGCAGCTATGCTCTGTTGCTGCAGCTCTTCTTTGGGGTAGGCCCTAGGCCTTGCCTTCGTTGTTCTGTGGTCCATCGTGGCGCATCCCCCACAGTCCACAGTGGTTTATTTTTCTGCTTTCTGTCTGAAATCTGTTTGTTCAGATCCAACAGTCTCAGGGATACCGGCTGCTTGACAGCCATCTTCCTGTTTGTAATTCCCAAATAAAAATAAAATATACCGGTAATTAAAATCAATTATAATCAAATCAAAATCTAAATTTAAATTTAAATGTATGTTGGGGGCGCCACTGCCTCTGGGAAGCAAGGAGACAGAAGACATGATTGACCCTAACCAGACTGTCATCACTGCCTTCTTCCTAGATGTGCCGGGATCCTCGCAGCCTCCCTAAACGGGGGGATCAGCTGGCTGATAATTTACACCTAGCGTCCCACCGTCGTGGTTTAAGTGCGTTATTTTTTTTTGCAAGACTTTATCTCTAGCCTATGTCCCCTCGGTGTGGCATACGTTGCCCCCATCCCACCCATTCATTGGTGTCCAGGGAGAGGGTGAACAGGTAGCCTGGCGGCTCCACTGGCCGCATGAGGTAGCCTCAGATCATCTTGACGGCTCATGTTTTTTTGCCGCTTGAAGCCGCCTCCAAACTTAACCTTAAGAGCAGCTTCCTTTGCTGGGGTGGTTTCTGTCCCGGTTTTAGGAGCTATTCCGAGACGCGTTTGAGCCCTTGGTAAATATTTCTTTGTACCTGGACTTTTGAGCTTTCGGTCTCTGCCCGGACGCTTTATGTTGGAATGGCAGGCTTTTCATTTTGAGCATGACTTTCCTCAAGTGTGATGCTCTCTATTTATCTCTTTTAGCCTCGCAGGCATCTCCCTTGATTTCGCTTTTTGTCTTGCTCTTGACATTGAGTTGACCTAAGCTGAACCAGCGCTACATATTTTCTGTTTGTCTGTCTGGGATTTGGCCCTCCAGATCTTACATAAAGGATGCTGGCTGCTCAGCAGTCGGCCATCTCCATGCCTCGCTTGCCCACAACATCAAAAGTACCGTTGGCTGCTGCAACTTATGCTAAGGCCCCACTGACAGGAAAGCTGCCGCTGCCGTTGGTGGTGCCCGTCCTGGCTGTTGCAGCTGATGAAATGGTCCCTCTTGTTGTACAGCTGCGGAGCTGCCGCTGCGGCTGGTAGAGCTACTTCTGGGTGTCGCAGCCAACACTGAGGTCCCACAGATACTCTAGCCTCCGCTGCCGCTTGGAGTGATCCTTCTGGATGCCGCCGCCGCAGACTCTGAGGTCTCAATGACGGCTAAGCTTCCATTACTGCTCCTGGTGGCCCTCCTGGCTGCTGCACCCAAGGCTTGGGCCTTGCTGATTTGGTTTGACACTCAGGTCCTCGTTTAAGAAGGGAAGCAAAGCTGCAAACGTGGCTTTTGAGGAAGTGCGACAGGGTTTCGTTCATGAAGGAAAGCAAAGCCACAAAAGTGGCTTTTGAGGAAGATCGACAGGTTTTCATCCAACAATTTCAAATGACAGATTTCTTCATGCTACTCAGAAGATCTAGTTTCTGTTCGTGAGGAATCTGGAGTCCACATTGTTTTTTAAAGGAGTATTATTGTAGGAGAATTAGCCTAAATCACGACCTTTGTTTGAGATTGGCGAGCCCATAGTGTTTTTATGGGCAGGAAACGTGTTCCTTTATTTGTAAATGATAGAGATTAGAACCTTCATTTAGCGCTTATAATCGTGAAATCATTATGCGTTCGGTGCTCTGTCGCACCTCATCAGTACCATCCCACCTGCCCTCTTTGTTAAAAAATCAGTGCTTCTGAGTCCTCTGTTCTGAGTGGCGCAAGCACTTCCGCATGATACACTAGAAACCCTGAGTTTCTCACATATGTAATGACGAAGGCATTTTTGTCATGGCGGCAACTTGCTCTTATGCCCTCTACTAAGGAAGCTGCCGGCGTTGTTGGGCTAGGGGAGACGGCGAGCATGTGGAGGATGCGTTGCATACATGCTTTCAATGCCCCATCGTGTTGGATCAACTTAGGGAGGGGGGATGGGCAGATCCTCCGAACGGTGCTAGAGACTTCTTCTAGTTGTACCGGGGCAGGCTTGGGTGGGATGCCTTGGCTTTTGTGGAAGACGTGGTAGATATCGTTCTGGCATAGACGTTTTTCAGAGGCTGGAACTTCCTTCGTCTTTCTTTCCTAGCCTTTTGTCTGTCCATTCACTTGATTCCCCACTTTTCCTCTGTTTCCCCCCCTGTGGTGTTTGTTTCGTTCTTTCTTCCCAACCCTTAATTTAGGCGCCCACGCAGCCGAGACTTTTTGAGTAGGGCCCAGAGGTGTAACGACATTGACTAAGGAAGCGGAGGATTCTCTGTATGGAAGTAACATGGGAAGTAACATGGGAAGTAGCATGGGGAAATAAGAGGGGAAGTAACAGGGGAAGTAGCAGAGGAAGTAAAAGGGGACGTATCAGGGGAAGTAACAAGGGAAGTAACAGAGGAAGTAAAAGGGGAAGTAAGAAGGGACGTAACAGGGGCAGTAACAAGCAGGGTAACCCGGTACGGAAATACGGTACGGTCATACGGTACGGTACGGGTACCGTACGGTACGTGATTTTTGGATGGGCTAGTCAGAAAATGGACAATACGGTAGTTCCGAGCGGTACGGTACGGCCAAACGGTTCGGTACGGTACGGATACGGTACGGGTTTTTTCGCCAATACGGCCGTACTGTGTAACCCTGGTAACAAGGGCAGTAGCAGGGGCAGTAGCAGGGGAAGTAGCAGCGGAAGTAACAAGGGCAGTAATAGGGGAAGTAAGGCAGCCAACGCCAACTGCTTTGTTCGACCAACAAACCGTTGGATCATTTGGTGGGTCTTTACCCCCCCCCCAAAGCTGTGTGCCAAGAAAATCCTTGACGTGCTCCATACTTTAAAGCATGGTGCGTAATTTGTTGGCCATGATCCCTACAAATCAGGGGCAGCCACGAGCCCACGTCGCATGAGCTTTGTGGACTAGAGTGCGTGGGGGTGAGCTGCTCCATCCTGTCCCTCTACCTGCCTAGCAGGGGCAGCCATGGCCTTTGAGCAAGAGGGTCCCTACGATGAACGGAAACATACCTTGGATGTAAAAGGCGAAGAGGCCCAAGTATGTTGTACAGGGAGTAGTACCGACCATCACTCAGTGCGTCCAGCTGACATGGCTTAAAGGGTGTATCAACACCAGCCCTGGTCACTGGGTCTTCAGTTGAATGCAAGAGGCGTGAAAGGCAGGGACTTAATTGGTTTTTTTGTGTTACGATCTGCGGTGTCATATGTCTCCATGCAGCAGCTTGATGCAGCAACGAGTGGTGAATTAGGGTTCACGGCAGGGAGGAGTGTACCAAGCAGTGACGACGCTTTGCTGACGTGGTATCATGAATGCAACCACAAGCAAGCTTGAGCCTCGTATGCCCGCCCAGTGGTATTTTTAAAATCTGATGGAGTCTCTCAGATTTCAAGGCTCAGGTAAGATGATAGGTTGAGGAGACTTTCTTCTGTTCCAATTGTCGACGATGATGATGACTCGGATCCGATTTTAGTGCATGGGACGTACGGGTCAAATGAACCTATCGGTGCCCTCCGTAGATACCGGATGATATTTTGATCCAAGGTAGCACGATATAGTCTTTGGAGCCATCATATCATATCAGCAATATGATATGATATCGTAAAATATGCTATGATACGGTCTTACCTTCTCCATGCATGGGCATGGGTATGGTGAATTGGTAATGAGTTGGGAATAAGGCTCTTCTGCCATGCCGACCATACATGCTACACCTGAGTGGGCCTAGTTGTTGCAAGATTTTGCGACAAATAGGGCATTTACCATGGAAAATTTGGATGCATGGACGCATGGTGACCCTTGGGCCATAGGGGTCAGTGGGAGCGCTTGCATGCTGCATGCTGCCATGTCAGTATGTATGTGAATGGGGTCAAGGGTCATACACCCGCCAAATGCATGGGCACTTCCTTTGTCAATTCTGCAGACATAAGGCTAAAATGTTTTTGGCTGCAAAATATGATATGGTCATCATATCACTGTCATATCCATATCGTGCTACCTTGTTTTGATCTAGACATGCGCGTACCCAGGCAGCTCCATGCACCACTGATTGTTAACAAAACGAACTTGTTGGGGTTCGAGCCCGTGCTTGACTTCCAGGCAGGTCATTGGGCTGGAGATGGAGATTCTACAGCAGGCACGTGGCAAAGGCGACTGTGTCCCCCAGATCTACGCATTGGTTGCCAACGGCACCCTGGGTCTGACGGATCAGGCCCCGATCGTGGGATATCTCATGAAGTTTATGGATGGCTCCGTCATGGACCTGCTGGTGGACAGGTAAAAACCCTGTCCACCAGCAGGTCCGTGACAGACCTAAACATCAACTCCATGGATACCCCATGATCGGGGCCTGATCCGTCAGACCCAGGGTGCCGTTGGCAACCAATGCGTAGATCTGGGGGCACAGTCGCCTTTGCCACGTTGCCGGGGTGTCGTTGGCAACCAATGGTGCAACTGGACCAGACTAATTTAATTTGACAAGGAACGACAAGTCGACTCGAAAATCTGGTCGAAAATCGCATAACGTTTTCCACATGTTTCACTCGTTTACTCGGGGACTGATGCCCTACCCGCCCCACGCGACCCCCGTATTCAGCAGAGCCCAGCAGGTATGCACCCGGGGCATGCACCCACCGGCATGCACTCTGGTCTCTGGTCTTAACTTGGGGGCTCCGATGCCATGTTCGAGCTGGCTTGTTGGAGTTGAGCTTCGACTGTGCCAATGCGAGAAAGCTGATTTAGAACCGTGAGCTCATGCTAAGTTCATTGTGGTCGTGCTCTTTCGGATCATCAAAAGCGCACTTTCGATCCGGGCGGATCTTCGCGATGGCAGATGACGCAAGGAAAGCAGTCGTCGCCCCTTCGGGCGCTAAAGCGGCCATAAATCTCTTCTACCAGCGATCAAAAGTTGCCAAACCTCCCACCTACAGTCATATCCCCACTGTGCCCACAGCCCGCACCAACAACCCTACGAATCCTCCTAAAACCTCAGCTGCTGCTGCTGCTGCTGCTCCCCACATAGCATTAGATCTCGCAGATCTTGCCTCATCAGCTGCTGCACCTACGCCAGCAAAGCCTTTTGCCTGCACTCTGAGCCTCCCGGCCGTTCCAGCCGCAACCTACCCTGACTCGGACGAGCGAAGCAGCCATGCAGGGATCCCAGAGGCATGCTTCTCTGGCCGGGGCTCAAAGAAGAAGGAGGCCGAGGCTGACGCGGCCACAGCAGCTTGGCATTGGTTGCAGGAGCAGGCGGCATACGCGGCCATGAACCCAGCGCCGCTGGACGAAGGCCTGTGGAGCACCGTGGAGAAGAGCCTGAGCTTGACGGTGCGATCTAGGCTTGTGAGCAGTGCTGTGCAGATTACGGTCCATACGGGGGCTGAGTCACGTAGCTGAGTTTCTGTCACGTAGCTGAGTCACGTAGCTGAGTTTCTGTCACGGTAATTTCAAGGCAGATTCAGCTACTTTTACCAGTAAGGGACCATAAAGACTTGAACAATTTCAATATTACGGTGCAATTGCACAACACTGCTTGTGAGGCCTTGGTGTAGCAGGATTTCATCTGAACCCGGCGGAATCAAACAGTGGTAGGACCATGGCTCTGCGGGCTGGAAGGTGCGAGGGAGGCCTGTGGGGATGGGCGGGGCGATATAGCTAGCCAGACTCTAGCCAGAGCTGCGTGGGAGGCAGTGTTTATGGTTGATTGCATACCACACCACCCTGGACTGGTTGCTGGGAAGCCACCACTGGGCCTATTGGGAAGTCTGCTGGGAAGCCTACTGGGAAGCCTGCTGGGAAGCCACCACTGGGCCTGCTGGGGCTGCTGGGAAGCCTCCACTGGGCCAGCATGATGCAAACCTTGACCGGTGTACGGCCGGTGGCCCAAGCAGCAGGCAGGTGCATCAAGCCGCCACGGCCATTGGTCGTGATGTAGCTGAGTTGTAGCTTAAGTGCCCTTAAAGTGTGAACTGTCCTAGCGAGGTGTGGGTGGCAAGGTAGCTTTTTGAGTTGGGGGCGAAAAGCCAGCAGCTGAGCAGTTGTTACTGCTTGTCACTGAATGACTAGTAACAGCTCATAATCGACACTCCCTCTTAACACAGCCGGCCCTAGATCCAGCACCGATCAACAAGAGCAGTGCAATTTTTAAATTGCAAACCGCCCAAGGAATCCTTTTGATCGGTTACAAAACCAGGTCAACTCTTGGCAAACACACACTACTTTTAGACCCTCAACTTTTTTCCGATTGAACTTGTCATGTTTTCTCGATTGACCTTGTTATGTTCTCTCGATGGACCTGTTATGTCTTTGTTCGAACTGAATGCAGGACCTGATGAAGGATAATGAGTTTAGGGTGCACCTCTCGGCAAAGACGCGCCATGTTTAGCCTCTCTCGATTTTTTTGATTGACCATGCCTGCTTTCTTCGTTTGAATTGCATGCAGGAGCTTATGAAGGATTACGAATTGAGGGTGCACCTCCATGACTGCTGCGTCAACTCTGGGGGGCTGGTACCGCTATCCATTGTACTGCAGGTAGGGTTCAGGATCTAGGCTGGGGGGCTGGTACCGCTATCCATTGTACTGCAGGTAGTGTTCAGGATCTAGGCTGGGGGGCTGGTACCGCTATCCATTGTACTGCATGTAGGGTTCAGGATCTAGGCTAAGGGGCTGGTACCGCTATCCATTGTACTGCATGTAGGGTTCAGGATCTAGGCTAAGGGGCTGGTACCGCTATCCATCGTATTGCAGGTAGGGTTTAGGATCTAGGCTGGGGGGCTGGTACCACTATCCATTGTACTGCAGGTAGGGTTCAGGATGTAGGCTGGGGGGCTGGTACCGCTATCCATTGTACTGCATGTAGGGTTCAGGATCTAGGCTAGGGGGCTGGTACCGCTATCCATCGTACTGCAGGTAGGGTTCAGGATCTAGGCTGGGGGCCTGGTACCGCTTTCCATTATGCTGCAGGTTGGTTTCAGAATCTAGGCTGTGGGGCTGGTACCGCTATCCATTGTACTGCATGTAGGGTTCAGGATCTAGGCTGAGGGGCTGGTACCGCTATCCATCGTACTGCAGGTAGGGTTCAGGATCTAGGCTGGGGGCCTGGTACCGCTTTCCATTATGCTGCAGGTTGGTTTCAGAATCTAGGCTGGGGGGCTGGTACCGCGATCCATCGTACTGCAGGTAGGCTTCGGGGTCTAGGCTTGAGGGCTCTCGCCTCGAGAGGAGTTTGAGGATTCCAGCAGGTGTAAGTTGTCAACAGAGGTCGTCAGGTACTAGGATGCTTTTATGATGTTTGAATAAATGCTGAACAGCACCGAGGAGGAATTTGAATTTCCTGATAGGTGACTGCCAGGTTAGGGCCCCATTTTGAAATAATCAAACAAGTGCTGAACAGCAACGAGGGGGGATTGGAATTTCCTGATAGGTGACTGCCAGGTGAGGGCCCCATTTTGAAACAATCAAACAAGTGCTGAACAGCAACGAGGGGGGATTTGAATTTCCTGATAGGTGACTGCCAGGTGAGGGCCCCATTTTGAAACAATCAAACAAGTGTTGAACAGCAACGAGGGGGGATTGGAATTTCCTGATAGGTGACTGCCAGGTTAGGGCCCCATTTTGAAACAATCAAACAAGTGTTGAACAGCAACGAGGGGGAATTTGAATTTCCTGATAGGTGACTGCCAGGTTAAGGCCCCATTTTGAAACAATCAAACAAGTGTTGAACAGAAATGAGGGAGGGTTTGAATTTCCTGATAGGTGACTGCCAGGTTAGGGCCCCATTTTGAAACAATTAAACAAGTGTTGAACAGCAACGAGGTGGGGTTTGAATTTCCTGATGGGTGACTGCCAGGTGATGGCCCCATTTTGAAACAATCAAACAAGTGCTGAACAGCAACGAGGGGGGATTTGAATTTCCTGATAGGTGACTGCCAGGTTAGGGCCCCACTCGTGGCCTTGTGGTAGTATATTATAAAATCCGTAATTGACTCCTCTGATCCTTTTGTGAGGCATGCGTGATTGGTTGAATCCTTTCAGCTGGTGCTCCTGCATTCCTGGATCCAGCGATCCCACTCCAAGTTATCGTCCCACCCGTCAGCATGGCTCAATGAAAGCATTAAAATCTCCAGCTTTTGATACCCTTCCAGGGACCAGATATTTTGTTGTTGGATCGGCAAGTATACAGCTTGTCTCCCCAAAATGTGGGGCAAAGTTGGAACAAATCCTACCTCAACATACCGTATTGTTTAAATACGGTCAGCACTACACGCATGCCTGTTACCGTATAACCTCTGCGTATAACCTACACTTACATCGCTGGCTGCTTGATTGTTGGCTTCAGCAGCACTGCCCTGCATGAATGAAACACATCTAATATCTCGACAAAGCGTTTAAACAATTTGTTTAGGCATCAGTCCGCACTGTCACACAATCACTGTTACCCATACCATCCCTTTGCACAAGACAGCTGCTTAATTGATGGCTCTGGCTGTACTGCCCCAAGTGAATGAAAGACATCCTACTTCTTGGCACCACTTTTAAATATCGGTCCAAACAATTTGTCCAAACTCCACAAACATTCAAAACATATTTTCGCACACCAACTATAATTTGCGAGTTTGCTACCATAATGATGGTCATCGCAGCACTGTCCGGCATGAATAGTATGAATCCTGCCACAAGACACGTGATGTCATTTAAATATTAGGCCTTGGGGATGGCAAACTTCTGGTATTCCGGGGTGCCAACTAGCGGCACACGAAGCTAGATGGTAGGTTACCCAGTGCTACGGCCGAACAGGTGCCTTCCTTAATCCACACCTCAGGGCGTATGTCTTGTTTTCTAAATACCGGGACGCTAACATTCAAACCGTTCCATCCTGTGACAGAGCCGGCTACTCAGTCGATGGTTCAAGAAGCATTGCCCCGAGCTGAGCGGGGACGTGCTGGCCGCAACGCAGCATGCGCAACAGAAGCTGCTGGAAGAGTCGTCATCTCGTCAGCAGGTGGGACAGCTGGGGGGAGGGACAACAGGATCCAGTATAATTTTGTGCGTGGAAAAATAATGCAACCCTGGGTTTTGGTGTATGTCACTAAAACAGGCCTTGTGTGCACCGTTAGATCTGCGTGCTTGGCGAAAGCGTCTGGAAGATTCGTCACCTCGGCAGCAGGTGGGGCAGCTGGGGGATGGACAGCAGGATCCAGTAGAAGGTGGTGCAGCGAAAAGTATTCCAACCCTGGGCCTTTGTTGTGTTACTAGAACAGGCCTTGTGTGAACCGTAAAATCTGCGTGCTTGATGAAAGCGTCTGGAAGATTCGTCACCTCGGCAGCAGGTGGGACAGCTGGGGGGGGGGGCAGCAGGAACCAGTAGAAGTTGCCAGTTGACGCAGCGTTAAATAATCCAACCCTGGGCCTTTGGTGTGTGTCACTAAAACAGGCATTGTGTGTGCCATTAGATCTGCATGCTCGACAGAAGCGTCTGGAAGTGTGTTATGTTGTCGTCAGGTGGGGCAGCTATGAGGGGGGGGGACAGCAGGGACCACTAGCAGTTGGTGTAGCGTTTAATAACCCAACCCTGAACCTTGTGTGTGTGACTAGAACAGGCTTTGTGCGCATCGTTAAATCTGCGTGCTGGACAAAAGCTTCTGGAAGAGTGTGATGTACTCGTGAGGTGGGGCAGCGGGTAGTCCTTGGGACGACAGGTGACTGGTGCTGTGTCGACGCTTCCTGTCCAAGGCCTTGTGTGTGCGCCACTAGCGGTAAGGATGAATGGGATGATGAGCTGCCTCGTGGTTATGCGGGAGCACGAGCAGGGGAAGATCAGGTTGCCGGTTTGTGGGGTATCGTGCTCAGGGGGGATACTGAGCCAACACTAGACTGCTCCGTTCCTCTCATATCAAGGTTGCGTGGGGTTCCGTTTTTGTACCATTGTGCTCTTATTTCATGGGGAATAAATGAACTTTGCCGTTATGAAGATTTAATTTTAATTCCATTGGTAACTGAATACTATCTGCCTTCAGCTTTATTCCAACGTACCTCTTCAATTGCATGGCAGCTCTGTAATCGTTTGTGTTGATTCGAACCTGCCTTCTGCTTCTGCATGATGGTATCGACAGGAGCCTGCGCCCTTCCGGCTCGTTGGGGACGGCCTGCTGATCCACCTGCCAGCAGCAGCTTCCGAGCAGCTTCACCCTGGGCCAGGGCACGCACCAGCAGCAGCAGCAGATGCGCTTGTAGAGGGAGGAGGAGGAGCAGCAGCAACAGGGGGGAAGGTGAAGTCGATTGCGGAGCTTTTGAGCGCGCCGCTGCCCCAGAGTCTCGGCCCGGGTGTGGCCGGCCGGTCGCGCTTGGCAGCGCCTGGCCAGAGCAACGGCGGCCCAGGCTGTAGCGTGGCGGTATATCTTCCAGCAGACGCCAGGCAGGTGTTTTGAGGTACTGTGTTTTCAAACTGATAGCGGCACGGGTATTTCTCCCAGAAGACACCCGGCAGGTATTTTGTTGCAATGCCTTTTCAAACTGGTTCCGATACCGCCTACTGGTACGTACAAGTTAGTTTATGACATTTTAACATTTTGCTGACGGCACAGACGCTTCTCCGGCAAAAGTCAGCAGCGCAGTTCCCTGGATTTCGTCAACATGGGGAGAAAAATTATTTTGTTTTACGTCTCTGCCTGCCTGCCTGCAAAGCAACTATGCGAATGGGGGAGGAGGCTTGTTGTTTATTCAAACGGGATGAAATATCTCTTGCGATCTTGTTCATCTGCTTGTTCTAGCGTGCCTTGGATAGTTGCATATGATTCAGCTGAATCATGACCTAAGGCCAAGCGGGCCTGGTGCAGCATGCTTTGCTGCTCAGGCCACCAGCCGTAGCCCTGTCATTGTTTTCTCGGTCTCCAACTCCCCATCGGCCGACATGTGCCGTCCAGTATCAGTCTGGCACACACTTATTTAATTCGTGTTTGTTTCCTCTGTGCAGCTGTCCCCCCCGTGAGGTGCTGTTGGACGTCAGTGCCAGCTTGCTTCGCCAGCTGGCCGCTGTCCTAGGCCTGCCCGGACCCGCTGATCCGCCCGGCCCGGCATCCGCCGCTCGGCTGCTCTACTATAACCGCGTAGGGCTCAAGTGCACGCGCCTCCTCCTGCCCAGCACCGTTGACCAAGAGAGCGCATCGGCCGCGGCAGGCGACGGCGACGGCAGCCGCAAGGCAGCTACGGTGGCTGGCGTTGCCGCCGTCGCTACCTCTGTTGCTGATGTACTGGACAATAGCAGCAGCAGCAGCAGCAGCCACGCTGAGGTAGTAACGGTTCCGGATCCCATGATGTACAGCCTGGTACCGCCAGCAGGAGGAGATCAGGTACTGCCGGGGAAGGCAGCAGCGTCGGCGATGGGACCATCGGAGGTTGATGCAGCAGCTGCGGGCAGTCCTGGGATGCAGTCAAAGGCAGGGGCACAGTTTGCACGAGCGAGTGGGGAGCGGGGCGTGCTCAATGTGCGGGCCAGCTGGATTGTGGGCTGGCCGGTGTATGGGGACACAGTCCTGACGAGGTGCCGCCCAGGACTTGATTCGGTGAGCAGGACGGGGGGACAGGGGGGGAAGAAGGGGGATTGTGGTGGAGCAGGATGGGGCTGAGACGATGGGGTACTGGGGGGTGCGGGCAGGGGGATTAGGGGGAGCATGATGGAAGGACAGGGGGGGCGGGGCAGTGGGAGTGGGGGGTAGCAGGGCAGAGGGGTAGGGGCAGTCGGGCTGCAGCTGGATATATGTGGGTGGGTGTATGGGGGACACAGTCATGACCATTTGCCGTCCCGGACCTCATTCGGTGAGCAGGACGGGGGGCAGGGGGCAGGAAGACGGGGGATCAGGAGGGGGGGGGGGCATGTTGGGGGGCATGAGGCGGAGAGGGTGGGGGGAGCGGGATAGAGGGATTGGGGGGGAGAAGGATAGGGGAGTGGGGCGGAGGGATCTGGATGGGGATTTGGATGGGGAAGGAGAATAAGGGGGCAGGAGATCAGGACAGGGGGATTGGGGGGGAGAAGGACGGGGCCAGGGAACACAGGACGGGGGACTGAGGGGAGCAGGAAGGGAAGATGGGGAGGGGGAGCGGAGGGAGCGGGAAGTGGTTAGGAAGGAAGAGGGAGCGCGGGGAAGATGGGGGTGGATCAGGATCGGGATGATGGGCGGGGTGACTAATGCTTTTGTTGAACGGGTAGCTGCCATCCACCCTTACTGCAACAGTCACACCTTAACCAAGCCAGGAGAGCTTGCTGACTCGGTCGTTCCAGTCGATCGGTTGTATGTACCGTATATGATGTGGTGCTGCCTGTTTGTTGTTGGATGCATGTGCGCCTCTGCCGCGTCCTGCTCTATCCTCTGCCCAAATTGCAACCTCCACATGCTCCAGGGAAGTTACGCCGGGGCCGGCACCAGTCAAAATGGGCTGAAGGCCAGCCGGCCGAAGGCCCATTTCAGCCGGCTGTTTGTGAAACCCCTTCCGGCCAACCCCGGTGAACATGTCGTGCACTGGATGCGTTTGACGGGTGCCTGTCATCAACCCTTACCGCTGCCGCACCTTTTCCATGCCGCGACTGCATCCTATTTTTCCTCTCCTCAGGATGACCTCCCCATTATGCTATGGCACGACTACTCGGCAATCGATCTCTGGTGCACCCTCAACGCTATGTTCCCATGTGCAGCCCACACCCGGGCTTTGCTGCACACACACATTTTTACGCTGCCCACCCTGTACAGGTAACATGTGTAATGAGCTATAAGTTGTAGTGGCATCTACTAGCATCTAGTATAAACCTTCGCATCTGGCATCTACTCGCATCTGGTATAAGCATTCGCATCTGGCATCTACTAGCATCTAGCATTTGCTCATCTCTTTGTCAGTAACAGGTATCTTCAATGCATAGTCTTCAGAGTAGCCATTGATGCATAATCTTGCATAATCTTGAGAGTAGCCATCAGATTTAGCATCTTGAGGGCCAGGCTGGGCAAACAGAGAGAAAGAGAGAAAGACATACGCCCTGAGGCGTGGATTAAGGAAGGCACCCGTTTGGCTGCAGCACTGGGTAACCTACCATCTAGCTTCATGTGGGGCTAGTTGGCACCCGGGAATACCAGAGGTTTGCCATCTCCCATCCATTATTTACTAATTAAACGGGAAGGATAGAGATAGAGAACCAGCACAATCCCCAGGAGAGATATATGAGGGAGTTAAGTGATCCGTCACCCTTCTGAAATATATACAATGGGGGACTGATCCGCCAGCCATAGGAATGAAAGGGAAACTAATCCGTCAGCCCAGGATATATTTAAGAGGGGACTGATCAGGTACCCCTAGATTTATACGAGTCTCACTTCATTTTGCAAACTATGAAAAGCCATGCTTTGTCATGCTCTGAATACCCTCCCTTGGCCAAGTAGGCTCCAGTAAAGAAATCCACTGAGGGGTGGGACCTTCAGCCCTATGGAACCCCTGTGTGCTGCCTCATGTTGTGCCTGTTATCCGATGAGCCCTCAGCTGGTATCCAGTGACTCATCATATCCAGAAGTCAAGACATTGACACATTCAGTGCATGTGGGAGTGAAATCCTAACGTACTTGTGGCGCGTCATGCCTGCGATCGATGGAGCCAACAGCTGATATCTAGTAAGCTTCAGTCAAGACATTTAGAACATGGGGGGTTGGTATTCTAACCTATTGTAACCTATTATAACCTATTCTGACATATTATAACCTATTACAACCTATTTGTGGTGCGTCCTGCCTGCTATCAGGGGCGCCAACAGCTATTCAGGTCCCACCCCAAAGGCACTCCTGGAAGCCTACTGCATCCGAATGGCCCCGCTCACAAGACAGGCCGCAGCCTGGGCTACTGCCGCCGCCACCGGCCCCGCCCCCGCCAGCGACCCATGCACGGGTATAGGCGCCAGCACAGACATGGATCTAGATCTGGATCCAGGTTCTCAGCCGGTCCAGCACACGGCTTTAGGAAGAGTGGGGCAGGCGCCCGGTCTCGGATCGCCCCTGGCTCCTGGTGTGGCGCTGGCTGCAGGAATGCTGCAGCATCAGCCTCGCTTCCCTCTGTATGTGCGATCTGCGCCGGCGGCTGTTGAGGATGTGGATGAAGAGGACGGCGAGGGCAGGTTCCAAGCGACGGCTACCGCTATGTCGGCGTTCTGCGGCCTGCCGGTGGAAGCCAGCTCAGGTGCGCGCTCGAGGCGGGCAGTATTACATGATCATATGATTGCATGGCATGGCTGCTTATTTTTGCATGACTGCTTATTTTTATTACCTGTATACATGATTGCATTGCATTATATGACTGCTTATTTTTGTCACGGACCTTCATGTTTCCCTCTACCGGTATCTGTCATTCAATGCACCGCTGCTTGTCGCTGCTACTATACCTGGACCTTCCACGCCTTCCCTCCCTTCGTGCCCAATCCATCTGTGTGTCCCTTCCCTACTTCTGCTCGTTCCTGCCTCTGCAGACCAGTTACAGCGGCTGTCATACCTGCTAGTAGCAGTAGTAACAAACCGCTGTTTGAAAAGCATTTGTAACTGTTGTTACTAGAGCAGGATCCTGTGACGATGCTCAACTTTGCTGAGCGGCAGCCCCAGACAAGCCTTTCTATGTCCCTCCCTCACTGCTGCTCATTGCCGCTGCTGACATGCCTTTCTATGTCCCTCCCTCACTGCTGCTCATTGCTGCTGCTGACAAGCCTTTCTATGTCCCTCCCTCACTGCTGCTCATTGCTGCTGCTGACATGCCTTGCTATGTCCCTCCCTCACTGCTGCTCATTGCTGCTGCTGACGACAGTCCCCTGTACGTCTACATGTCCTTCCCTCCCTACTGCTCGTATTTCCTGCTGAATCAGGACCTCTTGATGATGCCGACGATGCTGGAAAGCAGGCGGCGGCGCTATGCCCGTCCGTGTGTTCCTCCCTGATCGCTGCTGACAATAGCAGCCCTAAAAAGTCTCTGTGCGTGTCCCTCCCTCACTGCTGATGACCGCTCCTTCTGCAATCAGGACTGTGTGACATTGCCGATGTCGCTGAGCAGCAGGCGGCGCTTTTCCCGACCTTACGTTCCTTCCTGGTTGCTACTGACAAAAGCAGCCCTTAAAAGGCTTTGCGCATATTCCGTTACCACTGCTCATGGCCACTCCTGTTGCAATCAGGACTGTGTGGCACTGCCGACATTGCTCAGCAGCAGGCGGCACTGTACCTATCCGTGTGTTCCTTCCTCTTCACCGCTGAGAATAACACCCCTGCATGCCTTCATGAGTAACCCTCCCTCACCGCTCATGACCATTGACCACTCCTGCTGTAATCAGGAGTGTGTGACAATGCTGATGCGGCTGAGCAGCAGGTGGCACTGTGCCTATCCGTGTGTTCCTTTCTCTTCACCGCTGAAAATAACACCCCTGCATGCCTTCATGCTGAAGAGCCTCTCTATGTCCCTTCCTCACCGCTCATGACCATTGACTACTCCTGCTGTAATCAGGACTGTGTGACAGCGCCGATGTTGCTGAGCAGCAGGCGGCGCTGTCCCTGCTGCACCGCCTCGAGGCACAGGATGCCTGGGCCCTGGCCTCCATCCGGCCCAGCAGTGGCGACAGACCCTCCGCTCAAGCCGGCCAGCCTACCGCCCCTGCTGCCGCCCCTGCTGCTTCCAGCCTGACCAGCAGCAGCATCGATAGGCGGTTCACTGAAGCCAGCCAGCCTGCCGCCCTGGCTGGGTCTCTGGCTGGGCTTCTTGCTGATGAGCCTGGCAACGCACACGTCAAGGTTCTTGCAGAGGGCAGCAGCCTCACCGAGAAGGCCAAGGACGGAGTCGTGGCCAAAGTGAGCCGATGTTAGTGCCCACACTTATGTTTCAAATGTCCACACCAAATGTATCGCTGGCGCATGGCGGCAGTGAGATGGGAGCTGGGCGGTGACCTGTTTTGTATTGAGAGAGACGTAGATTTTCCACACATCCATGAGGGTGATGTGTGGAAGCCATCATGTGGGCAATGCATTCACCTTGAGCTCTAGCGCTGTGGCACATGGTGACTGTTCATCCTACTGGATGCGATGAAGGTTCACTGCAGGGGGATGTTAGATTTGCGATTCAAAGCCACGTCTGCGCCATTGCCATCGCGATGAAGGCTAAAGCGGGCCGAGGTCTGCTTCGGCATCCAGCGTTCCTGATTCGAAATATGGGTTGTGTGTGCAAGTGTAGGGCCATCACTGTCCATAGGGCTAGGGCCATGAGCTTGGCCCAGTTTTTGTAATACAGTCTGAACCCTAAACCTTCCATGTTTGAATTAATACTGGGTTTATCAGGATAGGTGTAAGATCAAGTTTGGGCTCATAACTCATCCTCATGTGTACATGCTACACACATAACCATGATTTGCCTTTGCCCTTTTTATCTGTTTGTATGCTCCTTGATTCATGTTCCTATGCTCATTGATCTGCCCTGCAGGTATTGTACCGCCTGTACTGGCCGGCGGGCATGCCTAACCCTTGTCCAGGCCAGTCCGGCCCGGCTGCCTGTCTGTCCCGGGACTGTGTGGTGGATGAAGGGACCCTATCCTTCCAGGTGAGAAATCGGGCCAGGAATGAGGGGCTAAAACCTCAATTTTAAACACTTAACATTTCAACCCTTGTCCAGGACTGGCAAGCCTGGCTCCTGCCTGTCCCGGGACTGTGTTTCTTCTCCGGTGTCTGTTTCGGTGTTTGTGTTTCCTGGTCTCCTTTTGGTACGCTCTGCCTAGCCCTTTCGAAAAAGGCGGTGGGTGGTTGCGTCAACTTTGTAACAACAAGTGTGCAGTTGTTGAAGGGACACTGATAACTCTGTCCTTCATGGCTTGAAGTCAGGCCAGGGTTGACGGATTACACCCTATACCGTTAACCCTTGTCAAGGACTGGTCAGTCAGGCTGCCAGTCTGGTCCAGGACTGTGTGGTAGATGAAGGGACCCTATCTCTCATGGTGGGAGGGCAGGCCCAGGAGTAACAGCTTAAACCCTCAACCCTGGTCCAGGACTGTGTGGTAAATGAAGGGACCCTATCCCTCATGGTGGGAGGGCAGGCCAGAATGGGAGGCACAATCGATACACGTCCAGGGTGCCCCAGTGCGTATTTTCAATATTTTGCATCTTAGTGGGCGGTCGTTCTTTTATTTCGACTGCGTATCTCTCTTCATGAAGTCACACTACACCCTGGCTCCTCTCTAGGCCTCACCGTCTCTCATATTCCACACCCTGCCTCCTCCCACCTCTCAATACCTCACAGCCTCTCATGCTCCACAACTTGGCACCTCCTAGCCGCTCAAGTCCTCAAAGTCATCTTCCATACCTTGCCTCCTCCCAGCATATCAATACCTCACCGTCATATTCGACACCCTGGCCTGCTGCCCATTCAGGTGGGCTGTGACGCAGTCTTTAAGGAGATGGAAGCCATGGTGCGGGCCATGCACGTAGGAGGGCATGTCGTCACAAGGTGGGCATTTGATTCATGTTTTTATTTAATTGTGTTCGGGGCGGACACTGTGGGTTTCGGCAATACGCGTGCATGCATGACCTGTATTTTTTGCACCTAGACCCTCAACCTTAAACACTACACATTACCCAGTGGCACGCTCAAATAGGTGGCCTCCTTCGACAGGCACCTGAAGGCGTATTCTGTGTTGACTCCTCTTCATCCTCGTCGTCAAAGATGGAAAAACATAGTGTAGCTTGATGCCATCCACGGATCTCATGCCTCGTCCCTTTGCTTGGCTTGCCTTCATGTTCTTACGCCCCGCGCTTTTGCTTGGCCTGCCCTCTTGTCACTCGTATTCGGCTAACCGGCATGCCACCATCAACGTTCCATTCCGCCCCGCCCCATGACGGCCGACAGGGTCTTCATCCCTTTGGAGGGTGCGGTAGATCCGCTCCGGATCTTTTCCCGCTACCCGGCCCTGCTGGATCTGGAGCTCCTGGATCTAAAACAGCCGGCGGCAGGCCCCGGCGGCGGCAGCCCCCTCCTTTTCTCGCCATCACAGGGGGTGCAGCGGCCGGCCATTGTTGCGGACCTTGTGCGTAGGGCTGGTGGGAGGTCCGTGGTAGACATTGGTGAGTGCGCACTGAAATACAGGGTTTATGGTTTCAGGTTGCGCGTTGAGCCTGAACCCTGATTTGGAACCCTGGACCTGAAACCCTAGCTCCTGAACCCTGAGCCCTTGCCGGCATCAGCGATTGCAATAATTGCATTATAGAGGTCAGACAGGGAATCTCCACCCATAGCACCTTCCAATGAGGGGAAATGGATTGTCTAGCAGTGACACAGCAGCCGATGTAGCTAGAAGACCTAGCTTGGCTCATTTGTTCCGGCAAAAAATGTGTTTGAACCAACTTTGCTGCCTGGCCACCATCATGATGAATGTGCTTGGCTTATTCGTCTTGGCAATACACACGTTTTTTTCATGTCGTTTAAAACAGTATTTTCAGATTCAACTTTGCTGCCTGGCCACCATCATGATGAATGCGCATGACCTTGCTTGGCCTATTCGTCCTAGGCATTACAAACGTTTTGTAAATGTCATTTGAAATTGCCTTTTCAGATTCAACTTAACTGCATGGCCACCATTATGATGAATGCACATGCCTTAGCCTGCTTCCACGTCTGTGTTGCAGGATGTGGTGAAGGGAGGCTCCTCGAGCACCTGATCAACGGTGAGCTACGCACACTTGAGCAGCAGCAGCAGCAGCAGCTGAAGCAGCAGCCAGAAACCATTGATACTTCTGCCAGCCTCTTCTCAGAACCAGACTCGCATTCCAACCCGGCACGGCCGCCAGCCGTACTGTCTGCTGCTCCGCTGTCTGGGGTACCGCAGCCGCCCGGGGAGGTTTCAGTGCAGCCTCCGTGCGACCGAGGGACTGCGGTTAGCCCAGCGGCGTTCGTCGGCATCGACATAAGTGTGAGCGGCCTGCGGGGAGCTGTCAAGCGGTTGTCCCCGCTGCTCCCTGCTGCCTGCTCGAAAACATCCATCGCGGGGGCATCAACGCTGCGCCCTACGGTGGAAGACGACGAGATGATTATCGACGGCCTGCGTGAAATCGCAGCAGGGGATGATCCGTCCCGGTCAGCACCAGTGGCAGACCTTCCTGGCAGCTTCGGGTCAGCTTCCATCGGCGATCGGCCAGCTTCGGAGCCTGGCTCCGGAGCCTGTCCTCCCCCGGTTGTGCGGCTGTACCGTGGCAGCGCGCTGAGTGCGTCCCTGGCGGATCCCTGCGCCTGGGGCGGCCTGCGGGGCTGCGATGTTGCGACCATGGTGGAGGTGGTGGAGCATCTGGATCCAAAAGTCTTGGAGTGGGTGCACAGCCAGTCTTATTTCCACTGAGAAGGAGCTAGGTCTGATAGATCAGAGACTGGGGGGGAGAGTGGTGGAGTCTGTGTCTGATGCTCCCATACTGTGCCTGAAGAGGCTTATGATTCTGACACAGATCCATACTGAAGATGGTTACTATGTTCCTGACACAGCCTCCTCTCATGTTTCTGACACATCGATCCTCAATGATGACTGTTGCTGAGTTTCTTGCAACAATCCATGTTCAAGATCCCAGTGGCCGACGCATGCTGGTTGGGGAGCTTTGAAGTCTGACGCATCATCATGAGGGAGAGGGGATGGCAGGGGGGCAGCAACTACACAGACCTCTTCCGTTGCGCCCTGTCTGCCTCTCCCAGGCTCGTCGGGCTGTGCATCCTGGGTGGGCTTCAGCCACGCACCTTCATCGTCACCACACCTAACTGGGAGTATAACCGCGTCATGAGGGCGGCGGAGAAGTTGCTGGCGGCTGAAGGTACGGGCGGGTGTTTAGTTTGCTGATTTACTTGGTATAACCGCGTCATGAGGGCGGCAGAGAAGCTGCTGTCGGCTGAAGCTACAGGCGGGCATTTGGTTTGCTGATTTACAACGACGAACATAAAAGTTTCCTGTCGTGACTCAACTCATGCCTGTGACGGCCCATGCAGCAATGATGTCGGGAAATGATGGGCAAACTTGCAAGTTGCAAAGCAGCCAAGCACATAAAGGCAGATGCTGAAAGAAAAGGCAGAAATAGTGTAATACAGCAAGCAAGGCAAAGCGGATGCTGCAAGGCAAGTAGAAACACAGCAAGCAATGCACAGCGCATACTAGCTGAGCGCACGAGCTGAGAGGCAGCGAGCCATGGACGGCGATGCGGCAAAACAGGCAGAATTTGATCCACAATGCATATTCCAGCAGCATGCCCTGATGCTCAAGCCTGCTACTCATAAAGTCATATTGCAACACTCCCACGCCTGCCGACGTTACAAACAGTGTCAGTGCACAACACGCCTCCTCTCTCCCGAACCCCTCTCGCGTAGCCCTACAAACTGTGTCAGTGCACAACACGCCTCCTCTCTCCCGAACCCCTCTCGCGTAGCCCTACAAGGTGTGTCACTGCACAACACGCCTCCTCTCCCCCTAACCCCTCTCGCGTAGCCCTACAAACAGTGTCAGTGCACAACACTCCTCCTCTCTCCCTAACCCCTCTCGCGTAGCCCTACAAACAGTGTCAGTGCACAACACGCCTCCTCTCTCCCTAACCCCTCTCGCGTAGCCCTACAAACAGTGTCAGTGCACAACACGCCTCCTCTCTCCCTAACCCCTCTCGCGTAGCCCTACAAACAGTGTCAGTGCACAACACGCCTCCTCTCTCCCTAACCCCTCTCGCGTAGCCCTACAAACAGTGTCACTGCACAACACGCCTCCTCTCTCCCTAACCCCTCTCGCGTAGCCCTACAAACAGTGTCAGTGCACAACACGCCTCCTCTCTCCCTAACCCCTCTCGCGTAGCCCTACAAACTGTGTCAGTGCACAACACGCCTCCTCTCTCCCTAACCCCTCTCGCGTAGCCCTACAAACAGTGTCAGTGCACAACACGCCTCCTCTCTCCCTAACCCCTCTCGCGTAGCCCTACAAACAGTGTCAGTGCACAACACGCCTCCTCTCTCCCTAACCCCTCTCGCGTAGCCCTACAAACAGTGTCAGTGCACAACACGCCTCCTCTCTCCCTAACCCCTCTCGCGTAGCCCTACAAACAGTGTCAGTGCACAACACGCCTCCTCTCTCCCTAACCCCTCTCGCGTAGCCCTACAAACAGTGTCAGTGCACAACACGCCTCCTCTCTCCCTAACCCCTCTTGCGTAGCCCTACAAACAGTGTCAGTGCACAACACGCCTCCTCTCTCCCTAACCCCTCTCGCGTAGCCCTACAAACAGTGTCAGTGCACAACACGCCTCCTCTCTCCCTAACCCCTCTCGCGTAGCCCTACAAACAGTGTCAGTGCACAACACGCCTCCTCTCTCCCTAACCCCTCTCGCGTAGCCCTACAAACAGTGTCAGTGCACAACACTCCTCCTCTCTCCCTAACCCCTCTCGCGTAGCCCTACAAACAGTGTCAGTGCACAACACGCCTCCTCTCTCCCTAACCCCTCTCGCGTAGCCCTACAAACAGTGTCAGTGCACAACACGCCTCCTCTCTCCCTAACCCCTCTCGCGTAGCCCTACAAACAGTGTCAGTGCACAACACGCCTCCTCTCTCCCTAACCCCTCTCGCGTAGCCCTACAAACAGTGTCACTGCACAACACGCCTCCTCTCTCCCTAACCCCTCTCGCGTAGCCCTACAAACAGTGTCAGTGCACAACACGCCTCCTCTCTCCCTAACCCCTCTCGCGTAGCCCTACAAACTGTGTCAGTGCACAACACGCCTCCTCTCTCCCTAACCCCTCTCGCGTAGCCCTACAAACAGTGTCAGTGCACAACACGCCTCCTCTCTCCCTAACCCCTCTCGCGTAGCCCTACAAACAGTGTCAGTGCACAACACGCCTCCTCTCTCCCTAACCCCTCTCGCGTAGCCCTACAAACAGTGTCAGTGCACAACACGCCTCCTCTCTCCCTAACCCCTCTCGCGTAGCCCTACAAACAGTGTCAGTGCACAACACGCCTCCTCTCTCCCTAACCCCTCTCGCGTAGCCCTACAAACAGTGTCAGTGCACAACACGCCTCCTCTCTCCCTAACCCCTCTTGCGTAGCCCTACAAACAGTGTCAGTGCACAACACGCCTCCTCTCTCCCTAACCCCTCTCGCGTAGCCCTACAAACAGTGTCAGTGCACAACACGCCTCCTCTCTCCCTAACCCCTCTCGCGTAGCCCTACAAACAGTGTCAGTGCACAACACGCCTCCTCTCTCCCTAACCCCTCTCGCGTAGCCCTACAAACAGTGTCAGTGCACAACACGCCTCCTCTCTCCCTAACCCCTCTCGCGTAGCCCTACAAGGTGTGTCACTGCACAACACGCCTCCTCTCTCCCTAACCCCTCTCGCGTAGCCCTACAAGGTGTGTCACTGCACAACACGCCTCCTCTCTCCCTAACCCCTCTCGCGTAGCCCTACAAACAGTGTCAGTGCACAACACGCCTCCTCTCTCCCTAACCCCTCTCGCGTAGCCCTACAAACAGTGTCAGTGCACAACACGCCTCCTCTCTCCCTAACCCCTCTCGCGTAGCCCTACAAGGTGTGTCACTGCACAACACGCCTCCTCTCTCCCTAACCCCTCTCGCGTAGCCCTACAAGGTGTGTCACTGCACAACACGCCTCCTCTCTCCCTAACCCCTCTCGCGTAGCCCTACAAACAGTGTCAGTGCACAACACGCCTCCTCTCTCCCTAACCCCTCTCGCGTAGCCCTACAAACAGTGTCAGTGCACAACACGCCTCCTCTCTCCCTAACCCCTCTCGCGTAGCCCTACAAACAGTGTCAGTGCACAACACGCCTCCTCTCTCCCTAACCCCTCTCGCGTAGCCCTACAAACAGTGTCAGTGCACAACACGCCTCCTCTCTCCCTAACCCCTCTCGCGTAGCCCTACAAACAGTGTCAGTGCACAACACGCCTCCTCTCTCCCGAACCCCTCTCGCGTAGCCCTACAAGGTGTGTCACTGCACAACACGCCTCCTCTCTCCCTAACCCCTCTCGCGTAGCCCTACAAACAGTGTCAGTGCACAACACGCCTCCTCTCTCCCTAACCCCTCTCGCGTAGCCCTACAAACAGTGTCAGTGCACAACACGCCTCCTCTCTCCCGAACCCCTCTCGCGTAGCCCTACAAGGTGTGTCAGTGCACAACACGCCTCCTCTCTCTCTAACCCCTCTTGTGTAGCCCTACAAGGTGTGTCACTGCGGTACTGCATGACATGACATCCTGTGTCAAGTTTTGTGAAGTTTTGGCCTGCTCTTGTTCCTTGTTTTTCAGTTCAATGTTCTGATGAACAAGAGAGGAGGGGATCAGAACAAAGCTTGCCACTCGGGAAAAGCGCCACGCAGGCGCTCATTACAATGCATGTGTGGACAGCAGGCACATGGGCGCGGAAAGGCACGTAAGACCCGTGCTGGCTGATGGCATGCGAACGCTTGCCTGAGACAAGGATGTGCAACACGCTTGGTCTCACGGAACTTCAATAAACACAAATCTGGAGAGAAGTGCCCCCACGTTGGACAAGACTGCGGTCTTTGCCAGTCTCTCTCTAGAATTAAGAAATGTAAATACTTCGATGAGCTACTAACAAAAGCGTTTACCATACCGGTGCAGCATGAATAGATTCATTCACGATGTTAAGACAGCGCCTCCCCTGCCACATGTTGTAACCATGGTTCTCATCTCCAGTCCCTCGTGCGCCAGGTGCTGCTGTTGCTGCTCAAACTGTTCAAAACTGCTCTAAACTGACGGATGAATCTTGCCCCCCCTCCCCCTCCCCCTCCTGCCCCCCCCCCCACCCCACCCTTCCCCTCTGCCTTGCCTGCTCACCCTCGCCCTCCTCTCCTCAGCCTTGCCTGCTCCCGCTCTATCTGCTGCAGCTGGTCCTGCAGTCAAGGTACTTCATCCTTATAAGTGGCCAGGGCCGCCTGGCAGGGACGGACTGCCTCTCCGATGCAACGACCACAGGTACTGAGTAGGGTGTGAACCAGGGGTGTGAACCAGGGGTGTGAACCAGGGGTGTGAACGCTTGAATACCTGTGCGGGCTGCCTCTCAGATACAATGATCACAGGTACTGGGTTGAGTATGAACCAGGGGTGTGAACCAGGGTGTGAACGCGTGAATACCTGTGCGGGCTGCCTCTTGAATATAATGATCACAGGTAGACAGGTACTGGGTTGGGTGTGAGCCAGGGGTGTGAAACTGTGAACCAGGGGTGTGAACGCTTGGATACCTGCACGGGCTGCCTCTCAGATGCAATGATCACAGGTACTGGGTTGAGTGTGAACCAGGGGTGTGGAGCAGGGGTGTGAACGTTTCAATACCTGTGCGGGCTGCCTCTCGAATATAATGATCACAGGTAGACAGGTACTGGGTTAGGTGTGAACCAGGGGTGTGAACGCTTCAACACCTGCAAGGACTGCCTCTCGGAGATAATGACCACAGGTAGACAGGTACTGGGTTAGGTGTGAACCAGGGGTGTGAACGCTTCAACACCTGCAAGGACTGCCTCTCGGAGATAATGATCACAGGTAGACAGGTACTGGGTTGGGTATAAATCAGGGGTGTGAACACTTGAATACCTGCACGGGCTACCTCTCAGATGCATGGATCACAGGTCCTGGGTTGAGTGTGAACCAGGGGTGTGAAAGCTTCAATACCTGCACGGGCTGCCTGTCAGATGAGATGACCACAGGTAGACAGGTATTGGGTTATTTTTTAACCAAGAGTGTGAACGCTTCAATGCGTACAACACCGTGCAACCGTCAGTGTTCTGCTAATTTTGCGAACCGGTATCCACGCCGTCACATCCACGCCGTCACACTCAGACATAGGCACACTGTACCTGCTGACTGGGCTACTTTACCCCAATAAACAGATTTCTTAGAGTTGCCGGATCTAACCCAAGAGTGTCCGGGTTCTCAGGGTTTCATGATTAAGAGCGGATCATGGGGCATTACCTTCCTGGCCTTTCCGTGAGCGTCAGTGGTGTACCTGCATTGCCCTGCCCCACGCGGCCGAGCATTCAACAGGGCCCAGCGGGAGAAGTTGTTGAGTTTTTACAGTCCAACAGAGCATCCTATTTTGTGCATGGGACATGTTCCTGTAAACCGATACTGGCACTTGATAGGGCCCAGCAGGTGTGCACCATCCTTCACCTGCATTGCCCCTGCTTGCACGAGAGGGCCATGCATGGGACTTGGCTTTCCAGGCATGTCCACGTGTCTAGTTGGTGTCCTTGCATGCACCTGCTTGCATGCAATCTAGGAAGTATTTATGAAGTAAGTGTTCATGAAGTAAGTATTTATCATATAAGTATTTTTGAAGTACCGTAAATATTTATCAAGTAAGGCCCCTCTTGATTGGCAACGTGCAGGTTTGAGTGGACACGCTCGGAGTTCCAGGCATGGGCTGCGAGCGCTGCCTGCCAGTTCGGCTACGACGTCAGGTGGGAAAGAGTGTCCGCAGCTAGGTGCCGTGAGGGGCCAACAGGTGACTGCAGTCATTACTCTTCCTCTGTATGTGGTATGGTGGCTCTCCTCAAGACTGACACTTGATATACCATACTGCCGGGATATCTTTATGATTTGCCCATGGTAGCTCACCTAGTGCAATGGCCGAACGGGTGGCGCCCTGAATCCACGCCACAGGACATATTATTTACTTACCGTTATGTTTGTCTCGTTTCGTTTTTTGTTAGTTTATTGGGGCTTTAATGTCACTTCAATTAAAAACTGCCCAATTCGTTTTTCCACATTCATCAGCCCTTAGTCACCAACAATACAAAAACAAATTTGTCTGCCTCCTTTTCTCAGATTACCTCAACAAAAGAAGCCGTTCAATCACTGAAGTCATTCTCACGGTTCGCATTCATGATAGGATACACTAAAGTGAAATGACAAAAACGATTGTGGAAATTGTGTTTCACAATTTGAAAACCGGACTTCACACAACAATTTTCTTCTAAACGTTTTTCGAAATCGAAATTGATTGCTTGTTTCGAACGCTTCATTATGGAAACTGCTGAAATGACTCAGCAATGTCCGTACCATCTGCACTTGTCACAGGAGATGTTCCTGTATGTCATGCCTGGCCTCAGGTGTACGCGCACCTCCTAAGATCTGGTTTACCAGCCAGTCAATATCGTCGTTATCTTCCGGTTATCTTCCGTATTCAAAGATTCTGGTGTTCACATTCAGATTCGAGAAAACGAATTTCGTTTTGTGAAAATCCAATTTTGAAACGAATTTCGCATCGTGAAGTACGATTCTGAAATAATTAAGTCGATTTGTGTCTTGCGAAATCTGTTTCGTGTGCTATCATAAAAGCAAACGGTGCTAAGCATGGGCCACCACAGCCGCAATGTTATGCTTGTTGTGTATTGTACCGCCTGAGCGCCCGGCATGCACGGCTCATCTTAGGAGGCCTCTCCTCCTCAGATTCCTGCCCCACAGACTGACAGACTCCTCCCCCTCAGAATCCCCCTCCTTATCACCCTCATCAGCCCTGGATTCAACAGCCTCAGGATTTACTTGTGCATTTTTACTTTTACTCACTTTTACTTCCGTTTTTTTGTAATTGTGCTGAAATTTAAGTTCATTTCCCCTTTAAAACGTCCAACCATCCATGAAACGCCAGTTTGTCAGCCCTTAAAACGCTGGCAAAACGAAACGAGAGGAAGATCTTGGTATTTACAATTTGCCAAACCCCGAGCGATAGTATCCCCTGGACCCCAGGTGTTAAGGTGTAACGTATGGCGTATGCACACGGTATGCCAAGCGGTAACTAAAACTGGTACTGAACACTAGGCGGCAAGTGTCTGCATGTGTAACCCTAGCTGTCATGCGATTCAGGTTTGATGACTTCGGCCACTGCGTCATCGAGGCCGCCGCGATGGAGTCCCTCCAGCCGCCCCCGCTGGGTGGCAGCAGCACCATCCCGCCTGAGCCAGCAGCCGGCCAGCCAGCCAGCTCGTCGGCCGGCGATCAGAGCTTGGATCCACCCGGTCCCAACCGGGAGTCACGACCCCCTGGCGTTAATGTTGGTGGTGGCGTTGGTGATGGAGGCGGCGGTGGTGTCGGCGGTGCCACTCAGCTGGTCGTGTTTACTCGGAGGCCGCAAGAGGACTTGCTGCAGGGCGTTGCCAGTGCTGCTGACACTCGACCAGCAGGTGCCCCGGCTGCAGCCCCGGCGGCGGCGGGGAGCCATGGATCTTTTGGGGGGGGTGATGCTGAGGGAGCTTCTGCTGGTGGTGCTCGAGGCGAGCCACGTGGGCTGCAGCAGCGTATGCAGCTGCCCCAGGAATGGCCTGCAGGCACACAGAGTTCTTGCTGCCTGGTGTGGGAGTCGCCGCAAGCTTGAAGACTGCTCCAACGGACAGGCGCGGCCCCAGGAATGGCCTGCAGGCACTACCTAGTTTCCTGATGCCTGGTATGGGAGTTACCGCAGTCCTGCATGTTACGTAAGCTGACAATTGGATGCCCTGGCCACCTAGCCAGTGTCTATTTTTGCATGGCTCGGCTACATTTCAGCCTCAATTCAGCTACCTCCTTGCCTTCGGCGCCAGGCACAGCCAGCCATTCTGCTTGGGCCACAGCCCGCAGGCCAGTCAAGGTTCATCTGGCCAAGGTTAATGACGTTACACCTCTGAGCCCTGCTCAAAATAAAGCTCGGTCAAGGTTGTACTCCCTATGTGGTTTAGGTTGCGGTTTGGACTCATAGCAGACAAATGAGGCAGACTCTGTCCCAAGGGAACAAACGTTGCGCTTGATGCCAAGTGGTGTCCGAAACATGAGCTTTTGACCTGTGGCTGTTTTTCTGGCTGGGTTGACAGAAATTGCGTGTTGCCTGAAGTCCGGGGTTTTGAATCCTGATGCTGTTGTTAGTCCTGATGTTGCCATGCCCCTGGCAGACGCTGTTCTGGCTGCCGGTTCCCAGCGCTGCATAGGAACGATCCTCTGCGAAGTAGGGCCGTAGATTTGACATCAAAAAAATCCGGTGGTTGAACCTGGTTAACGACGTTACACCTCTGGGCCATGCTGAAAGACGCTCGGCCACGTCGGCAAACAAGAAGTCAGGTTTGAAAGCCAAGGGAGAAGGCACAAGAGGAAAGAAAGGATAGCAAGTTCACCTTCCAAACAACACTAACATCAACAAAACCGTATCCCCTGCCCCTAAAGAGACTAGCCTTAAAAAAAACCAACTACAAGATTCCCAAAATGCCAGGGCCTCCCACTCCTGTCTGCGAACGGCGGGTACCAAGCCTTGACAGGACTTCGGACATTAGTGGCCCAAGCAGTAAAACATGCTGCACTGGGTCCCGCACCATAAGTGAAGTTTATTACATTCCAACGGGGTATCACATTTTATGCGTGTGACTTGTGCCCGTGAACCGGTGCTGGCACTAAATACGCTAGGACACTAGGACAGCCAGCAAAAACCAGTGACCCCCCTGGGCAAGCAACCAACACACAACCACCGAGCAGTAGCGTGGGAATGAACATAGCTAATATTAAGCTGAAGCTCTATACAATCTCTAGGGGGAAAGTGTGGGCCTGGTTAGAAGATGCGAGTGTCAATGACATGACACCTCTGGGCCATGTCGCACCATAAAGCAGTAAACGTGCTAATATGGTAAATACCGTAAACTCCGGTCAGGACACCTTAGAGAGATGTCCTCTACTCACAAATACGGTACATCACCGTACACTCATGCTCCTTGTACTACAGACAAGAGCTTGTTAACAAGATAACTATAACTGGAAGTCCCTAACTGGATGTCTCTGCCTGGAAGTCTCCGTCTCGTGGGTACCGCCCCTACTACTTTACTACTTTACTACTTTACTACTTTACTACTTTACTACTTTACTACTTTACTACTTTACTACTTTAAGCGATGTGCGCTTCAGGTCCGTGGCGGACTTGTTTCCTCACGGCAGTGACGGACGCCTACGGGCAGGCTCAGTGACTCTTCACTGGCTGCGAGTGCTCAGCGAGTTAAGCAGTAGAGCTGGATATTTGTATGTATAGCAATAGACGTATGGTAGCGTAGGCCTTCTGGCCGTCTGGGCGCGATCCAGCTGGGCTGTGTTAAGGGCACTTACCGCGCAACACGCGGTGAGGTAGCCGGGAGGTTGACTGCGTACTTCTTCTTCGGCAGGGTCTCGGTTCACTACTGAGGTACTTGTCTCCAGGTAGCTGAAGGCTGAGCTAGTCTTGACTTGATATAGGTACTGACGTTATGAACACCTCAGGCCTCATGCATTGGATGCCGGCCGGAGCTTGTTACATAAGAGGTCTGTCCTTTAGAAAGGGACGAAGTAACTAGCCTAGGCAACTGCCGGGATACAGGGACCCGGCAAGCCCAATTCAGAGTACGGTAGAACCTGTCAAATCTCCCTGCGTAAGCGGGTTTCTAGGTCTCAGTTCAAATCCGGAGACTCCGCAGAGAAGCTGCGGAGTCACCGAGGCCGCTAACTGCGGTCTAAACGGTTCTGTCACGTATACGGTAATATACTGTGACAGCTGTCGCACCATAAAGCAGTAAACGTGCTAATATGGTAAATACCGTAAACTCCGGTCAGGACACCTTAGAGAGATGTCCTCTACTCACAAATACGGTACATCACCGTACACTCATGCTCCTTGTACTACAGACAAGAGCTTGTTAACAAGATAACTATAACTGGAAGTCCCTAACTGGATGTCTCTGCCTGGAAGTCTCCGTCTCGTGGGTACCGCCCCTACTACTTTACTCGCCCCCCGCTCCCCAGCGTTAAGCCTTAAGGGCATGCGCTGGGAGCCGGTAAAAGGGGTCGGTACTAAAAGAAAGAAACTTCTGGCAATATGTACACCTCAGAAGATCAAAGTATCAAAGCAAATCTGCCTGGTTCAGGCCGTCCCCCGCATCTGCCTGGTTCAGGCTGTTTTCAAAGCAAAATCTGTACGCCCAGAACTTGTCAGTTCCCTAACACTGAAGCCTCCTAAACATCTGACTGCAATCCAGCCAGTCGGTAAAAAAAATCCCCTGAAGAAAATCCACTGCAGGAAATGTGCTGCAGGACATCCACACAAGGAAATTCATCAAAGAAAAAATTCACTGAAACCCGTGGCGGACCCTAGGTCCACCCACGGTTCTGCACACTTGACAAAGGCCTCTGGGACCCTGATCTCTCTCCGGCCTGATCGGGGCACACAGAATCCGGTACCGTCACCAGTGTCATGCTTGGTTGCAGGCAATAAAGGGTCAGAACCCATCAGAAACCCTCAGCAACCATCAGAAAGCATCAGAAAGCATCAGAAATCATCAGAAACCATCAAAAATCATCAGAAACCATCAGAAGTCATGAGAAATCAGAATCTTTAAACTTCTAGAAAATATGTACGTAGAAGCTCAAATCGTCTTAGCAAATCTGCCTGGTTCAGGCCTTCTTCAATCAGAACTAAAAAAAAATCCACCGAGTCTCAGCTGAAGCGCAATGCGCAGAATCCTACAAATCCAGGCTGTTCAGCCCACTACTGGCTAGCAAACAGGGAAATTTTCAAAGTTATCAGGTCAAGCTAAGAACAACCGCTGCTCTCGCCCCACTGCGCCATAGCCGCCTGGTCTTCAATGGCCACAGGAAATGTGCGCCGTAGCAGCGTGATCCGCCCCCTGCTGTGTTATCATCGCCCGAGTTGACTAATTCTCCTCGCTCATCATCTTCATAACATATGTACTACCGTAGCCTTGCTGCTACGGTGTTTGAGAAACAAAATTTCACTATGTTGCTGCGATAGCTTTAACTCCAATCCTGCATCTTCCGTCTTCGGTCCGCTGGCTGCCGGCCCACTGCCTGCCGGGTACTAGGACAAGCCGCTCTGCGTCTGCATTTTCTGCTCTGTAGGCGCCTGCCCGCTCCTTGCCAGTTACGGCGTGGGTAACGTCACGTGCTCAGCGGCCTTGCCGCTCTGGGCTCGGCCTCAGGTCTCGGTAAGCTCCGCAAGGGCTGACTCCTCCTCTTTGTTGGAAGCCTAGCGCCACCTTGGCCCATCTATGGACCGCTCGCTGGGTGACATTGGCTTCTCTTCATCCAAGGAATATCTTTCTCCAAAAAGTCTCTCCCTCCAAGAAGCCTCTCGCGCCTCCTCCTCCTCCTCCTCCTCTTCCTCCTCTTCCATCTCATTCTCCTCTTCTGCCTCTTCCATCTCATTCTCCTCTTCTGCCGTAGGCCTGTGATCTGTGACCATCAGGTCCCCCATTTCCAGGGCGAACTTCTCCCACAGCACCACCTGCTGCGTCAGCACAGTGATCTGCTCCTCATTGGTCATGCACAAGTACCCTGGCACAGTGATCACGAACTTGCTCAGCTTGACCCTGGTGGCCACAGGCAGCCCTTCATAGAACATGTGCGAGACCGAGTGCCTTCTGCCAAAGTAGTCCACTGCATCCCTGGAGATATGTAGCAACTCTGCTGTGGACAGGACTCTGTGCGCAAACGCCTCTACTGTCTCCTCTGGCTTGACCTCTGGATCCAAGGTTGTTTTGACTCCCAGCTTGAGGTTGGTGATCGCGGATCTCTCATCCGAGGTCGGCTTCCCCACCTCCTCCTTTACCACCCTGATCCACAGGGTAAGCAGGGAAACCGCACAGCACTGCTCCTCTGCTGGAGCGGCCCACTGCCCCCTGATCCTTTCCACCTCCTTGGTGGCCCTGTCCCCTGCATGGGGCGCTGCCCTGATGGCCACCATCAACGGCCCCACACTGGCAGGCTTGTTGTTCCACACCCTGGCCAGGGATCGCACGAGCATGGCCATGGCCGAGGGTGACTGGCAGGATCCAACAATTTCCCCTGCCACCACGGCCAGCGCCGGTGGCTCATCCGACAGCGCCAGTCTGTTGTGTGATCCCCAATAGCCACACGCTTGGCAATATTTCTTGGCTGCAACCGCGCCCGGGTGCGACATATCCAACACCGGCACGTTGCCTTGGATAGCTGGGATTTTGGTATATTTGGCCACCCCTGCCAGCTGCAGGACCATCTGCTGCAGCAGCTGCATGTTCATCCTTGCCTGCTCCCTATCGAGCCTCTTCATTTCCTGGTCGCTGGACTCCCGCCTGGCCCTTGGCCCGCGCCTGTCCGCTCCACCTGACCCCGACTCGTCTAAACTGGAGTCTGATCCAGATCCGCTACTGTCGCCCCCTGATGGGCTGCGACTGCGCTGGTACTGGCTGTTTCTGCGGCCAGCCCCATCCTGGGCTTGTCCGCCCCCAGACGACTGTCTGCCGGCCCCGCTCGCGGAGCCTCTGCTCCTCTCGGGTGGCGGCTGATCAGCCTCATCTCTGCTTTTTCTCTCCTCTGGGCCAGACTCCCGAGGCTGTGATCCTCTGCCGGATTCTGCCTGCCCCCTGGGCGGCTTCTGGCTTGGCTCGCCTGGCTGTGTCCTCCTGCCGTATTCTGCCGGCCCCCTGGGTGGCTCCTGGCTCTGCCAGTTTGGCTGTTCCCTGCCGTCTGCCTGCCCCCTGGGCGGCTCCTGGCTCTGCCAGCTTGGCTGTTTCCCTCCTGTGTAATTCCTGACGTAGGAATCAGATTGCGTTTCCCCTCTGGTTTCCTGCCTTCTTGGTCCACTGCTGCGCACACTGCCTGCAGGCTCGTCATGTTGTGTTCCTCTTGCTGCTCCCTCGATTATGCGCAGGAGTGCATAAGACTCTTGCCTGTTTGCTCTGCGCGTTGCTACGCCTTGCTCAGCCATCCTGGCCAGCGATCGGCTAGTCGACTCCGCCCTTTCGCTGGCGGCTGGGCTACTGGCCCTGGGCTCTTCCCTGCCCCTTGGCCGCCCCCTGAGGCTTGGCTCGCTACTGACCTCAAAAACCTCAGATCTGAGTGTTGGGGTTGGCGCGGTTCTTGCTTGCTGCTGCCACCTTTGGACTTCCCTGAGCTCCTCAGGCCGCTGCCCCGCTGTTTCAAATCCTTCCCATACCTGGTCCTCCTCATCTTCTGGCTCAGATGCAGGTTCCACCTGATGTCCTGTTACCCCGTCGCACCATTCATCTGCGAAGGCCTTAACAGCAAGGGCTGCTTCGCGTCCTGCCCCTCCCTTGGACATCTGTCCAAGGGCGGCCAACAGCATTGCCCTGTCCTGCCAGGTGTGGGAAATACCCATCATGGCTTTTGTTGCCCATCCTCGCAGATGATGGGCCCTGAACTCCTCGATGGCTGTGACTTGATCCTGGAGCTGCGCGAATGTCCTGGAGCACACTTCCTTCCACAGGTTTGTTGCCCACTGCAAAAGTCCTGCCCAACCGAATGGCTGCATCTGCTTCTCTGGCTCCCCTTCGCCGCTCACCACATCCACGACCCTGGAGCGCTCTGGCTCTCTAGGTCTGGTATCCTGCGCCTGTGCTGTACCTTGATAAAATCCGCGCAGGATTTCCTTGTGGCTGCCGCCTGCTCGCATCTGGCTGCTAGATCCCTCCTTGGGTGTCTGCACAGGTCTGCCCACACTGGGCGTAAACTTGGACAGCGGCGTCCCGTAGACTGTGGATCCCGCCCCTCTTTTAACCGGCACCCTGCGTGGTCGCATTGGCTGCCTTGGGCGCAGCCCTGTCACTGGCTGCCGCCCCTTCTCTTCTTGTATCGGATCAGGCAGCTCTTCCTCAGATATTAGGTCAGCCCACGGCTTTCCCACGGGTACAGCTGACTTTTCCTGTGGTTCTTTGCTGCTCTGCGGGGCCTGCCTGGTCACAGCAGGCTTGATCTCAGCTCCCTCGCGCTTGATCTCTGCATCACTGGCCTCAGCCGGGTCCTCACCCGGCTCCAGCCCCCTCTGGATGTTGGCATCCATGAGGTGCTCACATGCCCTGTCGCTGTGCTCGCACTTGTACCCGCAGAACATACATACTCCTCCGGTGTTACGCCTCATGGCCTGACGCATGGCATTGCGGATGTCCATCGGCTGCTGACGGGCACCTGTTGCGCGATTCTCCCAGATCCTGGCCAGCTCCACATCTGCAGGCACCGCAGCATGGATTGCTACCAGGCACACATTCCTGCTGCTGCTGTCGTCCACGTGTGCTGGCACCGGAGACCTGCTGCTCCTAGCTGCTTCCACGTCACTGTCAGCTGCCTTGCCTGCCACTGCCTGGCTGGACTTGCTGCAGCCGTCAGGGCCCAGACTCAGGCTAGGGCTGGCTTGACCCACTGGCCCACACGGCTCTGCTGAGCGGAAGCCCTCCTGCCTGGGCAATCTGGGCATGCACTCCTGGTGCTGCGGCGGCTGTGCCTCTTTTTTCGCCTCATGGCTGGCCTGCTCAGCCCCGTGCCCCCCGGGTAGTGCCACGTGCCATGCAACCATGGCTGTCTACTGCAGCTGCTGCTCTTCCTCTTCCTCACCTGTAGGCAGCCGCGCCTGTAGGTTCTGTTTGGCATGATCCAAGCGATGCTTCACCATCCTCAGCTGCCTGGTCATCCTTATCTCCAATGCTATTATTGGCTGCCTGGCCACCCACAGCTGCCTGGCCATTCCTTTGAGCTTCTGCCGGTACCAATTAACCTTTTCCCTCAGCATGGGTTTAGAGATTCCCTGCTCCTCTGACCCCCCAGGATTCTCTGCCGCCTCCAGCTGTTTGCTGGCCTGCTGGGCCGCCCCTGGTTCTGATATTGGCACCTGGACCCCTCCTGGAGCTGCTGCCACTGGTGGTGTGACAGGCCTTTCCTCATCTGGCTGGTGCATCTGCAGTTGGCCTGGCTCATCTGCGTCGAGTTGGTCCGGCTCGCAGCCGCCGGCCACCACAGGTGTCACATGGGCTGCCTCCCTCGACAAACACAAACGTGACGCCTGCACCTGCAGTTGGCCTGGCTCACAGCCACCGATCCCTACAGGTGTCACATGAATTGCCTCCCTCTGCAAGCACCGTCGTGACGCCTGCAACTGCAGTTGGCCTGGCTCACAGCCACCGGCCACCACAGGTGTCATAGGAACGTCCTTCATCTGAAAACACAGCCGTGACGCATGCACCTGCAGTTGGCTTGGCTCGCAGCCACCGGCCACCACAGTTTTCACAGGAACTGCCTCCTTCTGCAAACACAGCCGTGATGCCTGCACCTGCAGTTGGTCTGGCTCACAGCCACCGATCCCTACAGGTGTCACAGGAACTGCCTCCATCTGCAAACACAGCCGTGACGCATGCACCTGCAGTTGGCCTGGCTCACAGCCACCGGCCACCACAGTTTTCACAGGAACTGCCTCCTTCTGCAAACACAGCCGTGATGCCTGCACCTGCAGATGGTCTGGCTCACAGCCACCGATCCCTACAGGTGTCACAGGAACTGCCTCCATCTGCAAACACAGCCGTGACGCATGCACCTGCAGTTGGCCTGGCTCACAGCCACCGGCCACCACAGTTTTCACAGGAACTGCCTCCTTCTGCAAACACAGCCGTGATGCCTGCACCTGCAGTTGGTCTGGCTCACAGCCACCGATCCCTACAGGTGTCACAGGAACTGCCTTTCTCTGCAAACACAGCCGTGACGCCTGCACCTGCAGTTGGCTTGGCTCGGAGCCACCGGTCACTGGTTTGGGTGAAAAAGCATTCCCTATCGGAACACAGTTGATCAGGTGCAGCTGCTCGCTAGCTACCGGGCTATCCTGCCTGGGTGGGCCGGCACTCTCTGCCGTAATACAGTTGATCAGGTGCAGCTGCTCGCTAGCTACCAGGCTATCCTGCCTGGGTGGGCCGGCACTTTCTGCCGTAATACAGTTGATCAGGTGCCTGGGACTTGGCTCACTGTCACTGCTGAGGATATCAAACATGGACCAGCCGTTGGGGGACACCTGATTACCTGGCTGCTCCTCACACCTGGTCAATGCCTCCAAGGGTGCGCGCTGCTGGGGCACAGCCAGACTGCTTAACCCCGCCTGCTCTGCGTCACACACACTTTTCCACACTCCAGTGGCCCACTGCCCTAGCCTGTTCCACCCTCTTGGCTGAGCCAGATCCTCCTTCCTTTTTACTGGGGGCCATTCCGCAGTGGCGGCTTGTGCTCCACCCACCGCCTGCAGATCTGCAGGTTTCCTGATCACCTGACTTCCACCACGGGGCCTCGTCCCGTTCTCCTTTTTAACGCACTGCGCAGCACTTGCCACTCTCATCAGCCTCTTCTGCGTCGCGTATTCTGGCCCACTGCCTAGGTCTCTTGCTCTCCCGCACTCTGCTGCCCCCTCTGGGGCTGCCGAGGTGCCTGCCCCTTGATCACCGTGATCGGGCTCGTTCTTGACTCGTTGCGCGGCCCCTGCCCCACTGGGCAAGTCCTGCTCTGGTGCGCCTTCTGGACCACTGTCCCGATTTGCGCCACTGGTCTGCGACACCTCAACGGCCGGGTGCAATGTCAGCTCAGGGGTTCTTCCTCCCTGTCTCAACCACTGCGCATATTCCAGGCCTTGCCTTGGAATATCCAGGGTTGATTGGGGCACTGGCCCACCTCGGCTGATCCCTTTGTGCGACACTAGTGCTGAGCCGTCTGCCTGCGCCCCTGCCTCTCTGGGCGGTACGCGGCCCGGTTCTGGCACCTTGCTGTCTCCTGCGGGCGGTCCCACTGGCCCTGCCAGCTTCGCCGCCACCAACAGGGCTTCTGCAGCCAGCTCATCACTAGCTTCCATCAGGTTTACACCCGGCTCCAGCCCCCTCAGACGCCCACTTCTCCGTTGGGCGTCAGGGTGCTGGTGCCTATCGGGATTTAGATCTACGTCTGTCATTCCTACAGGCAATTTACGAACCGCACGGTCCTGCAAGCGTGCTGGCGACACCCCCTACAGGATCTGCTAACGTTAGGCTTCTGCCCCCTTGTTCCTACTGCAATCTGGTGAGGGCTTGCGAGTCAAGATCGGATGGCAGGTACAGCAATATGCAGGATAGGCCTTGCCTTCCTGCTTTTCTGCTCACTAATTTCAATCTGGCGGAATCCTCCTTCGCCTTTTCAGTTCTTCCCACCTTGCTGGCTGGGCTGCTTCTAGATGTCACACGCCCTGCGTGGATGTAGCCTCTTGCGTAGTGTCCGCTCAGCTCTGCGTCCCTGCGGGGATCCTTTAGCACACCCACAAGATTTCAAACTTGGATGTTCTATCCACAAGTTCACTTCTGTCAATGATGAAAGATTGGATCCACCTGATCACAATCTGCAGTCACACAGGTAATTATCTGCTGGGTGTATAAATCCACAGCCAGATCTTCAAGCCACTCCTGGACTCAACACTAAGCTGCCACGCTCAGCGATTCTCAGGGTTTAACTTGGCAATCTCTCTCTGGAGATTACCACAGCAAAGTGCAGTTCAAACGCTGTCCAAGGTCGTTTGCATGCAAACAAAATTCCAATTCCGCTGCACAAGCATCTTTAGCAGGAATTGGCGAATCAAGCTGATCAGGCTAAATCCACTTCGTCCCTTTCTAAAGGACACGCGATGTGCGCTTCAGGTCCGTGGCGGACTTGTTTCCTCACGGCAGTGACGGACGCCTATGGGCAGGCTCAGTGACTCTTCACTGGCTGCGAGTGCTCAGCGAGTTAAGCAGTAGAGCTGGATATTTGTATGTATAGCAATAGACGTATGGTAGCGTAGGCCTTCTGGCCGTCTGGGCGCGATCCAGCTGGGCTGTGTTAAGGGCACTTACCGCGCAACACGCGGTGAGGTAGCCGGGAGGTTGACTGCGTACTTCTTCTTCGGCAGGGTCTCGGTTCACTACTGAGGTACTTGTCTCCAGGTAGCTGAAGGCTGAGCTAGTCTTGACTTGATATAGGTACTGACGTTATGAACACCTCAGGCCTCATGCATTGGATGCCGGCCGGAGCTTGTTACATAAGAGGTCTGTCCTTTAGAAAGGGACGAAGTAACTAGCCTAGGCAACTGCCGGGATACAGGGACCCGGCAAGCCCAATTCAGAGTACGGTAGAACCTGTCAAATCTCCCTGCGTAAGCGGGTTTCTAGGTCTCAGTTCAAATCCGGAGACTCCGCAGAGAAGCTGCGGAGTCACCGAGGCCGCTAACTGCGGTCTAAACGGTTCTGTCACGTATACGGTAATATACTGTGACAGCCATGCTGAAACAGCTTGGCCACCTGGGCGCCCGACTGTGTGGTCAAGAGGAAAATTAACTTCAGGCGATGGGAGATGAAAAGAAACTTACACAGGAAAAGGTGGAGAAAAAGACCCTAAAAAAACATAGAAGAAGTGTGAAGAAACTCCAGGCCTTCCAGAACCTAGCCCTCAACAAAGAGAAAGGAAACTAACATACGGTAGTAGGTAGAAAGTCAAGCAAGAAAACCCGGAAAGAGGAAATAAAGTGAAGGGGCACTTTAAGGCTGGGCGGAAGGGGAAAAAGAGGAAGGGAGCCACGGCCTCTGAAACGACGAAGCCTCAAGGAAAGCTACCACATCTACCAGAACAGTTAGAGCATCCCACCCCAGCCTGCCCTGGTACAAAGCGTGGAGGTCTCTAGCACCATCTGGGGGTCCTGCCCATCCCCGCTCCCGAAGATGATCTTGTACGCTGGGATATTGGAAGCAAGCATGTAATGCATCCTCCACATGCTCGCCGTCTCCCCTCGCCCAACATCGCTGGCAGCAACATGCGTCACGCTGTTGACCGCTGTGCCTGCCCCTTGTGTCAGCCGTGCTGATGGCGCCAAGCCGCAGCCTTAAGTTTGTGCGCACACAAGCACACTCCCTCTTGCTGGTGCCGTTCCATGCCTGCACCATCACGGCGCCCGCCGTAGGCTGAAACCAGGCTCGGTAGGCAGCCGCATTCCTATGCTCCAAGGCTGGGTCTCTCGGATCCCCTAGGCCGGTGACCTCCAATTTTGCCCTCGCCTAGGCTCCGTCCACTAGCGCCATCATCTCTGTTACAGGAAGAGGCTGCAGAGCCATCGCTCTTTGACTCAGTGTGGGTGCGGCTACTCCCTGCTTCAGGTCCTCCACGGCAGTAAGCAATTCCCGACACCAGCTGTGTCCTTCGATGCTCTGTGTGACAGCAAGCTGCATGTCGGCCGCCATAACAGCCGCCATGAGGGGGTTGTCTTACAGTGCTGCTGGTGCTACCGCTGCGTTGTAGAAGCGGAGTACATGCTGCCACCAGCCTCGTCTTAATGGGTGGATCTGCAGCTCTCTCATGACCCCCCAGCTTGCGGCGGACGCAAGCAGCCCTGCAGCCTGGCGTAGATTCTGAAGCAAGCTTGACTGCAGCTTGCTTCTGACGCAATGCCGCAGCTTTTAAGGTGACCGGTGGCCCACATCACATCACTGTACTTGGCCGCAGGCGCAGCATAGACTGACGCCAACCGGATGCATGAAGGGAGATGATGCCTCAGACGCACCTTGGCGGCCATGCGGTGGGTACAGCCGGATGCCAGAGACACATCGCTCTCGACTTTGTATGGCCTTCTGCATGCTGCCGCTCTCGAGCTGAATGATGCCCAAGAGTTTGAATTCTTGGACGCGCTTCAGCACTGTCCTATCTCGGCTGTACACTCAGGTATGGGCAGGTTGCCGGCACTGCGCTGCTAAGTGGCTGCCGAACTCATATTGATGTCGGTCTTGCTGACGTTGACCTGGAGCTGTTGAAGTGACGCATACGCAGGCAGGGCATCGAGCATGCGCTGCAGCCCTGCCGGGCAGCCGTGCAGCAGGGAGAGATGCAAGTGTGTGGGACACTAATATCACTTATATGGCAGCCCCTTGCAGATGACCTTACATCTACGTGTGTGGGCTACTGGAGCATTGGGGCATCATGTCTGTAGTGCGTCTAATACCCCTCAGCACAATCAATGACTTTGTAGGTAAGGGCCGATGGGTTCAAGGGCGGCCAGCCTCATAGTTTGTTAAGTCCATGCAAAAGAAAGTAATTAGGCACGAGTGTCACAACAAATATACACTTTCTTGGGGAGGGGAAGGTGGGAAAGGTGGGGGGCTTGCTGGATTTGGGAGCAGTGCAACGGAGCGAGACGGAAGGAGAGAGATGATGCTGTTTTGACTTGACCTAGGGAATAGGGATGTCTGCTGAGCTTCCTCTGGCTTCCCGCCAGCTGCCTGGCCAACAACTGATGAGAGATACAGGTGGTGTGGTAGATGCAGCTATGAAATTGGTCAGGTCCTGGTGGTCAGCTACTGGTCAAAAATCGGGGCTCCGAACATAACTTGTCAAGAGCCAACGCATACTGTATGATCCATGCCACAGAAAACCAGAACGCTGGTGTGATGTTGCGATGCCGGTTACGCATATGTGAATATGCCCGGGAACATGCCAAGCAAAAGGCGGAGTTGTGGAAGGTAAAGGTGCGCTCATCACATCAATCTACGCTTTGCCGACCGTGGCTTCTTCGTAACTTCTTGACAGCCAGGATGAGTTATCCCGTGCCTGCCAACCAACGCTGCAACGCATTCTTCGGCAGATTCGCATCCCGGTATAAAAGCGCGAGCATTTCTTGTTTTTCATATTCAGGCTAATTCTGAACTGTAAAATTGCACACTCGCACAATTGATTGCCCCATCGCCGAGATTCTCGGTCCACCACATACCGTCACCGTGCGTTTCGTTACTTGGAAGCATCCATTCCACGTCAGCATGCGCTCATCTGCGGCGCTGGCGATGTTATACGCCTGCGTTTTCGTCACCGCCCTGCTGTTCGCGACGGATGCGAGCCTAGTTGCGGACAAAGCACCTGGCAATGCGGATCCTGTGCCTAAGTGGCCGAAGATCTTCAACATCCAGTTCAACGAGACCAGCATTATTCTGTTGAAGCGAACGACCCAGGGCGAGTCCTAAAACATCTGTTTTAGCCCACAACAGCAGACCACCTAAAGCACGCATAAGAGCAGCCACCCTGGCCTATTGGGGATAGGGGGCCAAACCTTTTGCGGCCTACGGCCGGTGGCCCAAGCAGCAGGGCTTGGTGCCCAAAGGGCTTGCTGCCATATAGGCAGGTTTGTAGCTTAAAGTATAGCTGAAGCACTGTAAACTCAACAATGGTAGCCCTGCTTGTTCCTAGTGCCATTGGCATGTGCAATCGTGCATGTCTGGCAGATAAGAATCAAAGCTGGAAAGCAAGCTTCCCTCGGGGCGTTAGTGATGAGTGAGAGGGGAGGGGGGATGAGATTTTCCTTCTGCCTTTCATACATGGTGATTGATGATGCGTAAGCTTCCGGGCGTTCCACTTTCCGATGTTGCCAGGTGCCATAAAGTACTACCCTGGGAATTAAAGTAAAGGAACAAATGGGTGGGCTCATCAAATAATCAATGGTCATAACTAGGGCTTTGGTATGCTGTACGAGCTCAAGCAATGTTCTTATATTTTGCCCTCACCCCTTCTCTGTCGCAATCAATCAGGCGAGTGGTGGTATGACGCAGAGCATGGGAATGAGGTGAGTCGGTCATTGCTCCTGATGCATGTACTCATCATATTGAGCCTGGCTATGTTTCATTTTTGTCGCCTCATTCTAGGTGCATCCAGTAGTGCATAGGCAAGCATCTACCGCGTTCATTGTCCTTCCTTTCATTATTTTAGAGTGCGCACCAGACCAAGTTAAGCAGGCCGCTGGACAGCCTGGCCCACATGGCTGCTGGAGACCAATCCTTGACCAGCTTACGATCCATGGACCAAGCAGTAGGGCTTGCTGCATGAGGTCCCCTTGGTCATAGGGCATGATGTAGCTGAACTGGAGCTGCTGTACTGCTGCAACACTCTAAAATAGAGTGTGGCCTCTTTGACGAGCAGGTCGTTAAGCGCGAGGACGGACGCGGGGACCCGTACTGCGGCGGCCTGCACCCTATTGATGCATCGCCCTGCACCCAGTTAGCGACAGGGGGAAACAGGTGCGGGAAAAGCTTTTTCCTGTGGGTGCCCAGCTTGGATTTGAACAGGAAGGAATCACTGTTTACTTCTTTTAACAGGGAGTAATCACTGTTTACTTCTTTTCTCAGGGAGTAATCACTGTTTACTTCTTTTCACAGGGAATAATCACTGTTTACTTCTTTTAACAGGGAGTAATCACTGTTTACTTCTTTTCACAGGGAGTAATCACTGTTTACTTCTTTTCACAGGGAGTAATCACTGTTTACTTCTTTTCACAGGGAGTAATCACTGTTTACTTCTTTTCACAGGGAGTAATCACTGTTAACTTCTTTTCACAGGGAATAATCACTGTTTACTTCTTTTCACAGGGAGTAGTCACTCTTGACTTCTTTTCACAGGGAGTAATCACTGTTGACTTCTTTTCACAGGGAGTAATCACTGTTTACTTCTTTTCACAGGGAGTAATCACTGTTTACTTCGCTCGCATCAGCTACATTTTACTGCAACTAGGGGCCCGGTGCAGCATGCACTGCTGCACGGGGCGCCGGTCGCCGGCCGCTCAAGATTTGTTCCTGTTGGCCCAGTGGTGCTGCTGACTGTGGTCCAGTGCGCAATAACATAAACGCTGGCCAGTGCATCAGCCAAGACAGCACATGGTCAAGCTAGATATATATACGAAATCCAAGCATGAACATGAACTGTTGGTGTGAATGTGTTACGTGCACCACTCGTCACGTTCACTTGATAAGTAGGGGCTGTTCTTTTGTGTTGGCATCTCAGGTTCTGTAGGGTTGGACGGATAGCCTCCCACTTTGTTTAGTCCAAGCAAAGGAATGATAAAAAGGGCAACGTTACAGCCCACAAGAGGCATGATACAGGCATTATTCATTGTGAAGGCGGGTCAGGCAAGAAAGAAAGCGACTGTAGCGTGTGGCCGATGCAGCATTCACACATTTGGTCATTACGACGGCGTTTTACATGTATGACATCATCTGATGGCGCAAAAATGTAATCTGATGGCACACAAATGTAATGAGATGGCACACAATTATAATCTGATGGGACCGTACCATGTACGCGTCATGTACATCACACAACGTTTGGAAACTGTCATGATTTTCCTCATCTCACCGCTCGACGCGCGCATCATTCAATGTTTGAACGCTGTCATGATTTTTCTCTACTCACCCTTCCTGGCAGGTACATCATCTTCCCTGAGCTGAACGAGTGCTGCCGCTGCTGTTCCACCGAAAGCTGCAGCTTGCTGCCCGCTGACTGGCTGGAGGGAGCACAGTTTCAGGTATAGCTTTCAGTGTAGGCAACATGACATTTCCAGGAATTTTGTTTTCGTGCAGCCCACTGGGTGCCAAGCAGGCCCATGAGAATCGAGTCCATGTGCTAGAAAAATTTGATTTACCTCAACGCCGTGCCGTGTCGTTTAGGGCCACACAGTCCGTACGGGGAGGAACACAAAGAAACCCATGCTGCCTTCGGGAGGACCGGGGTGGGGCACACATGATAAATGCGGATAGCTCAGTCCCTAACCACTGAGTGAGACTTTTTTTATGGAAACCTGAAGTCCGTTTTTTTAGTATACAATACTAAATATGACTAAATATTATATAATAGTACATATCATATAAATATTATATAATACTAAATAGTATACAATACTAAATGTTATAAAAAAACTAGTAATAGACGCTGCAAGAGCTTAATTTGGGTAACAGACGGTAGAAGCGTTGCTCCAAGAATTAAATTTGGTTCCCAGACGGCGAGTGCGCTTCAGGCTTTAGAGAAACAGCGGGATTGTTCGGTGCGGCACAATTAGGGTCCCGGATGGTAGAGGCGTAGCCCAAAGAATTAAATGGACAGTTTTTAAACCGCTTCTTATTTGTTAAGAAGAAGACAGTGTGGTTTTTGGCGCGCCAGGTCAACTTTGGGGGGGCTGCTGGGCGGCTATCACTGAGCCAATGGGGACCAAACCATGGTCGGGTTTGGCTTGCAGCCCTAGCAAGCAGGCATGCTGCATCAGGATGCCTCGGCTGGAGGCCAGAATGTTGCTTAAATGTATCTTCCAACAGCAGTAAAAAATTATGGCGAGGCACGGCGCAATTGCTGACTAGGAATTGGCGTACAGGATCACACCTGCCTCATGCCGCGTTTCCAGTGGGACACTGCCAGCAGTCATGATGGAAGGCAAATTTAGCCCAGCCTAGCAAATCACAAAGGGATGGATGCATTCTACCAGCATGAACCGTAGGCTAGTCATTTTGAATCGTTTTCACTGTATGAAAGTGATCTTGAAGGAGAGAAACAAACCATAACGGCAACCGAAATAGCTCATGCCCTGTGCTTTGCTATGTCGACTGGCTGTTGGTACAATGTATGTTATCTACATATGGGTTTAGGGTTTACGGGTCTACGTGTAATGGTCTTGATTGAGATGCCTCACTCGCCACAAAGTCAAAGGAGTCCATCCGCAAGGCTGGTAACTCAATTTGAATTATGGCTATGAAGCTGATGAGGTTGTTGGTGATGAGCGGGTTGGTGAAATTGCTAGAAACAAGGATGTAGAGGGGTGAGGGGCTTGAAAATGATTGGCAAGGACGTGGTATGCTTCAAAAATATTTCCATACCTAGGAAACAATCCATACCTAGGAAACATTCCATACCTAGGAAACATTCCATACCTAGGAAACATTCCATACCTAGGAAACATTCCATACCTAGGAAACATTCCATACCTAGGAAACATTCCATACCTAGGACACAATCCATACCTAGGAAACAATCCATTCCTAGGAAACAATCCATACCTAGGAAACAATCCATACCTAGGAAACAATCCACACCTAGGAGAAAATCCACACCTAGGAGAAAATCCACACCTAGGAAACAATCCTGAACATAGCATCAAACGTGAAACTTGAGAAGGAGACCCTGGTGCCGACATCATGTGGCCGAGCGTTCAGCAGGGCCCAGCGGGTATGCTCCGTTTTAAACTTGTCCTGACACCACCACTGTGAGTCCCCTCATCCCGATGCCACTCTGCTCAGGGCCAGGAGGATAAGTACGGCAAGCCGACCTACAAATGGCTGAGAAAAAATGGCATCCAGCGCACCTACTACTGGTCAACGGCTGATGATGCTCAGCTGCCGGTGGAATACGACGTTGTGGGTACTGCAGGCCAGACAGGGGGGTTAAATTTGCAAGTGAATTAAGGGGTGGTGTTCCGCATCTTATCAGACAGGATTGCTCAGCAGAGCTGAACGTTGTTTCAGAGTTGAACCCTTCGGGCCACCTCGATTGCATTCCATGTATAGGCCTAGCAGCTACCTCCATTGGTAGGGCCAGGGCGTAGGCTTGGTTACCCATTTTGTTTGGAAGGGACACTTTATTTTGAATGGGCACACTTAAATGTCTGCCTTCCTTCACCGTGTAACGTATGTATTATTCACTGAACCATTGCAACACCTGGACGTTCACCCGGCAGCATTCAGCAGTGGCGCCTGTCTACACATACAGGGAGAGGTTTAACTTCACTTTGTACCTTAGTCGCGGATTTATTTCGTTGTTTTGATCGTTGTTCAAGGAGCAACGAAATCAGTTGTGAACATGCTTTTGACTGGAATTTTTCATGTTAAGGGGCAACGAATCAAAAAATTGGTGACTACGATAGCTTCCATTTTTAGGAAGCCTTGCAACACCTAGACCTTAACCCCGCCATAATGCATCCCTCTCTGCAGTGGCCCAACTACTACCAAACGTTCCACTCCGAGACCTTCAGCGCCGTCAAGGAGATTGATCCTGCTCTTCTTAAGGTGCCGGACAACTGCAAGCCGGAATGCCCGCTGGCAACCCTGTGCACCGTGTCTAGCAGGAAGAATGAAGCTGCTCATTGAGGCTGGGCAGGTGGCTTGCTAGATTGGGTCGGTGGCAAGCTCGATCTGTCATGAAATGAAATAGTTGGGAAACGGGATTGCAGCACAAGAGTAGAAGCTCTCATATTCCTTCCATGCAGCTCAGCAAAGGTGGAAAAATTGTTGATTTCCGCCCTCTCCATCTTGCAGGCTGTATGTATCAGTGAAGGGATATAGTGATATACAGTATACTGCACACCATGCATGCAGTAGTTTCGGAAATCTTTGACATTCTGGAAGGTTGCGTTGAGTTGTTTTTCTGCCGTACAAATGATTCTTATACATCGTCAGGTAACAGGTTGATCCCTATCCACGGATTGATGCGACAGGCCCTGGAGCCTTGATCTATCGAAGAAGTTTCTTTCGAGCATGCATGCAGCATGCTAAGATCTAGGATTTGTGTCTTCTCGGTACTCCTGAGTTTCATTACCAAGATCAATTGGGATTTTAGCAGGAATTGCAGATGTATGAGCAATGCTTGTTGATTTCGTGTCTTGGATTCAGTCTCTCTGAAAAGTCGATGCAGTTGCATGCACCTCTCAAAGCCCTGCTCAAAGAACGCTCGGCCTCGTGGGCGCCCAACAGTGAAATTGGGAGAAGGGAAGGGAAGTTAAGAGGGGAAAGGGAAGGAAAAGAGAAATTCGAAGGAGAATTACCCCCCTACCCCTCCAAATGAATGGCACTTCATTTCTCGAAAAAGAGTTTACCATGTGTGGCTGCAACTTGAATGCCAGACACATGCCTAACACTCTCACATACTTGGTAGGCTTCCTTTGCCTTTCTTTTCCAGCATGTTTTCTGCCCCCTCACTCTATTTGCCCCTTTCGCATTTCCCTCGCAACACTGCCCCCTTCACTTTTCCTTGACGGTAGGTACGGCTATTCTGCCGAGAGACTTTTTCAGCGTGCAACATACAATCTTGGAAAGGTCTAAAAGTAACAGGATTGTGACTGAAGCATCCTCAAATAAACCGTGCCTATACATGTTTCGAGGTTCCAGCTAGATGCACCTTCCTACAGCACGTCAATCATTAGACACTTGACGTGCAAACCCGCCAGACATTGTTGTAACAGGGTACCGTCTTCTGGGCTATTCAGTATGCTTTTTGGGTGAGGTGTGGCGAGCTCCGTACTGTAGGCATGTGCATCAGCAGATTCAGAAGTCATTCATGATCATGCGCATTCTTGAATGCTACTGGTATCGGCCAGTAGCGACGGCGTTCATTCTGTACACTGTGTGAGTATGTGGCGCATGACTCGAAGGTCCCCCATGATGTTGGCAGGGCAAATCTGGGAGGTGGATCTGGGGACCGGTGGCTCAATGCCGACCAAATCAGAGAGGTGGAACAGTTTGGACTGAGCAGCGGCAATTGGATCTGGTGCTGAGGTGTTGCTAGTGCCTGTGCAAGCCCTGGTGCGAACGAGCCTTTTTTGAGCAGAGCCCAGAGGTGTAACGTCATTGAACTGTTGCTCAGGTGATGGTACTGCGTAGCAGCCCTGCTGCTCAGGTCATGCTACTGCACATGACTTGGTGCTGTGGTCATGCCAAGACACATGTCCTGGTGCTGAGGTCATGCCAATGTGCGCATGACCTGGTGTGCAGATGTGATGTTCTGATGCATGACCTGGTGCTCAGGTCATAGTAGTGCGCATGTCCTCGTGCTGAGGTGTTGCTTATGCGCATGACCTATTGCTCAGGTGATGCTACTGTGGATCAGGTAATGTCAAAACGCACGTGCTGGTGTTCAGGTGCTGCCGGGCTGCAAATTTGTTAAGGCCGGGCTGCAAATTTGTCGACCAGGCAAAGCTGATGGCCATGCATGAAAGACAGAGGAAACCATGCTTCTGTGTTGATTTCAGCAGAGCTCGCACATGCTACTAACTAAATTTCATGGTCGTTAAAAGCTGCTGCTACTATCAAGAGGTACTTGGTACTTGAAATTGTGCATAGTCATTCCCTACCAGCCCCACGCGGCCGAGCGCATAGCAGGGCCCAGCGGGTATGCACCATCATAAACAAGCAGGAGGTAGGGGCAAGCCCCGTTCAAATTAGATGGATGGAAGACGCGTAACGTCGTTGACCATATTTTGTGTAACTCTTGGTTACCGGTAGGATTTTGCTCGCCTCGATTGGATTCAGATAATACGGATACTTTCCTTATTATGGGTGTGTACATCTCTTCACTTCTGAACCGTCATAAAAACATCCATGGCTCCATCACCACGGTGTTATGTCACTGACCAAGGGGCCGACGGAGCCCGTCTAGATCCAAGCCCTGGACAAAGTGGAAAGACGGAGACAAATATGCCGGGGCGCTTGGTCAGGAAAACCAGGAAAGCGGGGAATAAGTTAAAGAACAAACAAGTGGCTGAAGGCGAGGGAAAGGTAGAAGAAAAGAAGCCCCGGCCTCAGAAATCGACTAATCCTCATTGAAAGCTAACACATCCTCCGCACAAGCCAGATACATTTTCGGGGTCAAGGATGCACACACAAAATCCGCAATAATTATACCAACTCGTTCAAAAAAGCTGTAAGAAAAGTGTTGCAAACTCTTTTATCTCTGGCACATTTGAACTCGACATCTTCGTAAGCTGAGCGATGGCAAGTGGAATAGAGCCTATCTTGATCTTGATCTCCGCATTGAGCGCAAGAGTACCCAGCGCCTTCAAGGCCTTGTCTTGCACTTCCTCCGAGCTTGATCCCAACAAGGCGACCAATTGGGTGATGGCACCATCTGCACGGCCAACCTTGACCACATTCTCCATATTTTTTGCAAGATTATGTAGCGTTCCCGCTGCGTTCTCCTGCACTGCTGGTGAGATTGATCTCAGCAAGGCAACCAGCTGGGTGATGGCACCAGGAGCATCAGCAATTATGAGCTTGTTCTCGGGACTCAATGCAAGGTTGTACAACGCCCTCGACGCCCATTCTTGCAGGAGCATTGAGCTTGAGCTAAGCAAGGCAACCAGCTGGGTGATGGCACCAAGGGCAGCGGCAATCTTGACCTTGTTCTCCGTGTTGACTGCAAGGGTACACAGCAACCTTGCAGCACGAGCCTGTACTCCCTCGGAGCTTGAGCTGAGCAAGGCAACCATGTGGGTGATGGCACCGGGGGCATCGGCAATCTTGACCTTGGCTTCCATTTCAACTGCAAGGTGCCCCAGCGCTGCCGCGGCCTCAGACTGCACTTCTAGTGATTGTGACCTCAGCGAGGCGGCAAGCTGGGTGATGGCACCAGGGGTACAAATAATACTGACCCTGGCCTCGGTACTCTCTGAAAGACGACATAACGCCCCTGCTGCATATCTCTGTGTTTCCGCTAAATTAGAGCGCAATAAGATGATGAGCTGAGTGATAGCACCAGGAGCTCTGGCGATCTTGACCCTGTTAGACTCTGCCTTGGCTGCAAGATTTAAGAGCATCACAGCTGCCTTCTCTTGAAGGTCCTCAGAACTGGAGCGCAACAAGACAACCAGCTGGTCGCAGGCACCTGGAGTGGCAGCGATCTCGGATAAGTTCTCGATACTGACTGAAATGTTATGTAGCGCCCCAGCAGCGTTCTCCTGCACTGCCACAGAGCTTGAGCTCAGCAGGCCAACAAGCTGCCTGATGGCACCACCAGGAGCAGCGACAATGTGGACCCTGTTCTCTGCATGGCGTGCAAGATCCATGAGCGTTCCTGCTGCATTCTCTTGCAACCCCACAGAACTGGAGCGCAACAAGACAACCAGCTGGTTGATGGCACCTGGAGTAGCACCGATCTTGACCCCGTTCTCCACATTGTCTGAAAGGCTGGACAACGCCCTTGCTGCCCACATTTGCTCTGACACCGCGGGAGAGAACAGCTTGGCCACAATGTTCTTCATTTCAGAGGGCCCCTTCGTACATTGGCAGGTGCATGTCTTAGGACGAAGAGGTCATGGAATGGGTGCAAAGTGTCACGGAGTATCAGCCTTAATGACACACCCACTTGAAGGCAGGTGCAAGGCATGCACGTGTCAGATGCAAATGGCAGAAGGCATTACCAATTCCATAGGATTGCAGCTTCAAGCCATACATTAATTGTGCCTTCCCGCTCAATATATCATTATATATGCCAAATCAATATATCATTATGTATGCAAAATCAATATATAATTATATATGCCAAGCAAGAGCATCTCCCCACTGCAATTGAGTGGATGCCAACAAGTGCACCTCCCTCCTGCAATTGTATTGATGCCAATGGTACATTATCGATGCTAGTAACGCCAGCCAGATTCCGAAGGACAAGGTCAGGCACCCTTCATGTCCTAAATCGGCAGTGAAGCAGGTTTCAGGGATTTCGGGTCTGGATATACCGTAGAACCACAGAGACTTCGCTCATAATTAATTAATCATTGGCCCGCGCAGACATGGCTGCGCGCTTATAATAATTAAATTACTTTGTTTTTGCTGTGCGGACACTAGGTCGTTTTATAGTACACGGGGGTGTACCCCCCCATCCTGTTTGACTCATCGGAACAATGCCGATGCTACCCTATTATGACAGCTGTAGGCTGCAAATCCTGCAATAGCCTTCCTCCTCCCGGCAATCTGCGACACCCTAGTTTGCCTTACCTTTGTCCTTGATGGGCCAACGGCGTTCTCATCCAGCAGGTTTCTTCTGCCAAGAGGCTGGAGGTTGCGGTTCATCAACAAGGTCTTCAGCTCCGAGATTGTCTTTATGAGGGAGGAAGAGGAATGAGGCAGGACAAGGCGTAAGGGGGGGGGGGGGGGCTCAAGAGAGGGCCCAAGAGAGGCCAGGGCCTGAGAGAGTGAGGGCTTCAAATGTGGAAATGAAGGGGAAGATGGACAAGTAAGAGTCCAAGACCTATCATCTGATTGATGTGAGGACCAAAACATCAGCATTCAACCAGCATTATTACCAAGTGCATTGCAAGTATACACCTATGGTAATCCAAGCATGGGCAACTCATTTGCCTGGGCTGCTGGCGAGCTCGGACAGGCCCACAGCAGTGGATATGGATCTTGGCCATCCGTGATGTGTGCATTCTCCAGACACACTTATCATGCCAGTGTATTGACAGCTGGGCACCTGCACCTTCATATCCGTCGCATCACACCAGCAGACATAAAGGCATGTTCACCTCATTAAACCATGAGCCCCTGTCCTGGCATACTCCGCTTTGGGGGATGTACTGCAGGGACAACACCAATGGCTCTAGGTGCGGCGAAGGATACACGCCGCTGTGAAGAACTGGGATGAATACCTGTAACATTGAGGAGATGGCAAATTTACATCTGTGTAACTCTTCGGATAGTTCTGCTGATTGAAAGTAACAATCCTAAATCAACCGGGGTCGCCGCGGAGCGTAATCCATTACCGTATATAAGAATTTTAAAATTGCAGTACCCACCTTGCCCCTCATGTGAGCTAGGGAGAACTCGGCCTGCTTGTGCCTTGAAGCACCGTAGCGGTCGGAGCAGAAAGCGATGAAGATTGTGCAATCCTTGAGGGCACCTTGCGAGACTTGGACCCAGTCGGCCTCTCCCTGCATAAGTGGGGCAGTCACTTGGGACTTGACCAATCGAGGATGCATGCCAGAAACAGCAACCAGCAGGTTAATACAAGCACATACACAAAAAGGAAAGCTCTTCTCTAAGCAGAGGCCAATTGCATATGCACTAGAATCTCTTACTACAGCCAGGGTCTCCCGACCTTTCGCACCGGCAGGACTTCCTCGTCCAAGAACACAGACCAGCCATCCTCCACCAACGCCACGTACAGCCTGTTCGCAAGGCCGTCCCCATGGCGGCCTGTGTCTCCAGTGCGGCAAGATATCACGATGTCCCATTGCCGCCTGCTGGGAACACATCAGCACTCAGGCATTGGCATCCTGAGGATTGACTTCTGCATGCATGCATACATACATGCTAGCATTCAAAGGAGTGACTTGCATGCAAATTGGGTCATCCAGTCCTAACCTGCTAGTTGCTAGTATCCATTTGAATCCCGATCATTCCAATTAAACATTTATATGTCTGGTCATCAACAAGTGCCCGTCCCGGTCAAGGGAACCTCATCCCGAGTGCTGGCAGAAACGAATCTCACCTATCCATTATGTTTTCGGTCGGATAGGGATGGTCTTGCCGGCGTGGGCTTTACTAAGGAAATCAGTTGATACCACACACTCACACAGTGACCTGAGGCATAATGTGCATGCAACTTAATAGACCAACAAGAGCTACATGTAAACAACCAGGCATTACCCAGGGCAATAAATCATGCATGATCAGGTGCCACTGTGAGCGAGCAAGTATTTCCTTGGGCTACGCATGCTCAGCAGCTCAGGATCTACACCGTCATTGCACAGCATACAGCTCAAGTAAGCATGGTCGATACATATATCATGGAACTGGGATTGATGAGGATTGAGGTATTAAGAAGAGTGATTGGATACATTGGGAGAAGTTGGGGACAAAGACGCCCCTACCCCAAAGGGGTGCCTGTCTGTCACTCAGATGCAGCCCTGCACTATCTAGTATGCTGCTGCAATGTCCGGCAATTTCCATCAGTCTGGATCGCTCTTACCGTTCCTGTGTGCTAGCGTGTTCTTCCACAGGCATCCGACGCGCCAGTTGAGGGCCGGTATTGGAGAAGCGTGCGTGGGGAAGAGCTGTTCGTATAGATGCTGAATTGAAAGAAAGAAAGAAAGAAAACGCCTGAGCGTGGCTTGAGGAATACGGGATTTTAAATGCCGTACACCGGAAAGTTCAGATTGCCTCCGTTTGACAGCATTAGCAGCAATTGATGCCTTAGAAAGAAACAAATCAAACGCCTTAGCGTGTGAAAGAAAGAAAAATCGTGGGGATCTTTGGCACCTTTCCCGGGTTTCTTTTGGTGTATTTACTTTTCTTCAACCTTTCGCTCTTTTTCAGGGTTGTTTTCTTTCGGGTGCGAACAACCATCGGCGTGTCAGTGCGATAACGCACGGTATGCAACAACTTTTTCTGCCACCAGCAGGTATCGAACTCGCAACCTCCGCTTGATCAGCATCGTCGGTGCTAGGCTGTAAGCGACTGACACCAGTACGGCATTAGTCACGGTCGATTGGGTGGGTGGCGGGCGAGAGGTGTCATCGCTGCGCGGCCAAAAAGCTTCACGAATACACATCGCCTACATCCGACGTTGAGTAACATATAACCACATTGCTAATGCGCTGCTTTCAATCGAGGCCGCACTTGCGGCATAACACTGCGTTGCCACCCAGGCCGTGCATGCCGAGCGTCGCCACTCGTTTCGGTATGTAGCATGGGTGGTTGGCCGGCGAGAGATGTCATCGGCCCCCAATTCGCAGCGACTGCAATAACTTTTCGAATACATATCGCCTACACTCGACGTTGAGTGCATTAGAATCACAATGTCAATGCGCATCTTTTGATCGCCTGCCCGGTGCCTGCTGAGCGTCGTGAGCCGTCCAGGCCGGCATAGTAGGTTCTGCTGCGCGTCTTTTTTTTTTTTTTTTTTTTTAGTCACTTTTTTTTTCTAGGCACACTTTTTTTACAGTCTCCCATGAAGGAGATCCCTAAAGAAAACGCCTGAGCGTGGCTTGAGGCATACGGGATTTTAAATGCCGTACACCGTGTCTTATTAAGGGCCCAATACCATCTGCGCCTCGCCGGGATTAATCCAGGTGTCAGTTTTTCTGGTTGGAAACAGAGTGCTGGGGAATACAGCAAATGCAATTCCACTTGAGCACGCGAGATGTTCGGGTACGGGCGAAACCAAATCTCCTTACATTACAGTCTGTCAACCAGCCTCTGTGCTCTTTGTGCTGCTAGGCGCTGCTCTTGTGTTTTCTTTTCTCGTTTGCGCTGATCTTTGCTCTTTGCGGTGCTCTTTGCGCTACTCTGTGCGCTGATCTTTGCGCTGATCTTTGTTCCTTGTGCTGCTCTTGTCTTTGTGTAGCACTTTGTGCCGTTCTTTGCGCTGTTCTTTGCTCTATGCGATGTTCTTGTATTTGCGCTGCTCTGTGCTCCTTGTGGTGCTCTTTGCGCCACTCCATGCGCGCGCTGATCTCTGCAATCCAAAGGCGCCTGCAAGATCTTTGCCGCCGTCAGACGGATTGTCAGCCATGACGAAAGAGACCAATAGAGAAAGAGTGATAGATTAATAACACTGCGTTGCCACCCAGGCCGTGCATGCCGAGCGTCGCCACTCGTTTCGGTATGTAGCATGGGTGGTTGGCCGGCGAGAGATGTCATCGGCCCCCAATTCGCAGCGACTGCAATAACTTTTCGAATACATATCGCCTACACTCGACGTTGAGTGCATTAGAATCACAATGTCAATGCGCATCTTTTGATCGCCTGCCCGGTGCCTGCTGAGCGTCGTGAGCCGTCCAGGCCGGCATAGTAGGTTCTGCTGCGCGTCTTTTTTTTTTTTTTTTTTTTTTAGTCACTTTTTTTTTCTAGGCACACTTTTTTTACAGTCTCCCATGAAGGAGATCCCTAAAGAAAACGCCTGAGCGTGGCTTGAGGCATACGGGATTTTAAATGCCGTACACCGTGTCTTATTAAGGGCCCAATACCATCTGCGCCTCGCCGGGATTAATCCAGGTGTCAGTTTTTCTGGTTGGAAACAGAGTGCTGGGGAATACAGCAAATGCAATTCCACTTGAGCACGCGAGATGTTCGGGTACGGGCGAAACCAAATCTCCTTACATTACAGTCTGTCAACCAGCCTCTGTGCTCTTTGTGCTGCTAGGCGCTGCTCTTGTGTTTTCTTTTCTCGTTTGCGCTGATCTTTGCTCTTTGCGGTGCTCTTTGCGCTACTCTGTGCGCTGATCTTTGCGCTGATCTTTGTTCCTTGTGCTGCTCTTGTCTTTGTGTAGCACTTTGTGCCGTTCTTTGCGCTGTTCTTTGCTCTATGCGATGTTCTTGTATTTGCGCTGCTCTGTGCTCCTTGTGGTGCTCTTTGCGCCACTCCATGCGCGCGCTGATCTCTGCAATCCAAAGGCGCCTGCAAGATCTTTGCCGCCGTCAGACGGATTGTCAGCCATGACGAAAGAGACCAATAGAGAAAGAGTGATAGATTAATAACACTGCGTTGCCACCCAGGCCGTGCATGCCGAGCGTCGCCACTCGTTTCGGTATGTAGCATGGGTGGTTGGCCGGCGAGAGATGTCATCGGCCCCCAATTCGCAGCGACTGCAATAACTTTTCGAATACATATCGCCTACACTCGACGTTGAGTGCATTAGAATCACAATGTCAATGCGCATCTTTTGATCGCCTGCCCGGTGCCTGCTGAGCGTCGTGAGCCGTCCAGGCCGGCATAGTAGGTTCTGCTGCGCGTCTTTTTTTTTTTTTTTTTTTTTTAGTCACTTTTTTTTTCTAGGCACACTTTTTTTACAGTCTCCCATGAAGGAGATCCCTAAAGAAAACGCCTGAGCGTGGCTTGAGGCATACGGGATTTTAAATGCCGTACACCGTGTCTTATTAAGGGCCCAATACCATCTGCGCCTCGCCGGGATTAATCCAGGTGTCAGTTTTTCTGGTTGGAAACAGAGTGCTGGGGAATACAGCAAATGCAATTCCACTTGAGCACGCGAGATGTTCGGGTACGGGCGAAACCAAATCTCCTTACATTACAGTCTGTCAACCAGCCTCTGTGCTCTTTGTGCTGCTAGGCGCTGCTCTTGTGTTTTCTTTTCTCGTTTGCGCTGATCTTTGCTCTTTGCGGTGCTCTTTGCGCTACTCTGTGCGCTGATCTTTGCGCTGATCTTTGTTCCTTGTGCTGCTCTTGTCTTTGTGTAGCACTTTGTGCCGTTCTTTGCGCTGTTCTTTGCTCTATGCGATGTTCTTGTATTTGCGCTGCTCTGTGCTCCTTGTGGTGCTCTTTGCGCCACTCCATGCGCGCGCTGATCTCTGCAATCCAAAGGCGCCTGCAAGATCTTTGCCGCCGTCAGACGGATTGTCAGCCATGACGAAAGAGACCAATAGAGAAAGAGTGATAGATTGAACGAGATGAATGAAACAAATTGCGCGCGCGACTGAGAGTGATAATCAAGTGATGAAATGCAGCCACGCCTCGCTGTCACGCTTATCCGTACCCGGCGAGGCTTGAGTTTTGCATCCCCCTGAAAATCATGCCTCGCCGGGTACGGATAATGGGTGGGCAGGATCCCGAACACGATCCCGAACACTAGTGGAATTGACTTTTGTCTAGCACTATTTTTCGAGTTCCGGACACAGGTGGAATTGGGCCCTAACAGTGTGTTTCCATTGGAGGTTTGGGAGCAGTTCTGTTCCTGTCAGTTTGACGCACTGTTCTTCGGTTGATACGGCTGTTCCTTTGATTCGTTTTCGCGCGTTTCCATTGCATCCGAAACCATTCAGATAACATGGACGTGCGACATCTGGTTTTCTTCTGATCTGCCTATTGCTCAGAATACTGCATGCATTGCAGTGACCATAGAGTCTGGCCGCGACACGGTACGCCACACAATTTGAATTCCCGGATGGATGAAACGTGCAAGGCGTCGGCCCAGGGCTTTCGCGTCGATACAAATGTGCACACTGAACTGTTTAACACGATGCATTACATGCGATGACTCATGCTATCAAGGCGCGCTTGGAAAGTAGCACGCGTCACTCGTCTGCCTCGCGAACGAAGTTCAGTTCCATGAGATCGCGCTGCTTTTTAGACCAGGACGAATCAACACAAACACAGGAATGCAAGCGTTCTTTGTGATGTTGTACGGTGCCACGCTGTCGACTATTCTTTTGGAACAGAGCTACCCCCTGCTTGTGGATGGGGGTCCAAAAGAACACGAAGAACACGTTTTGGCAGGCCGATTCCTGCACTGTTCTTTCGCCAATGGAAACACAAATCGTTCGGTTGGCGGCAGTTGCCTCGCTATTCCTCCAATGGAAAGACACTGTTACACAGCAGAGGCTTCTTGTCTCAGATCGGCCAAATCAGGTTCTGGAGCATGTGATCGGACGCAGCAGCGTCAGCGTCAGTGGCGTCACCGCACCGTCAGAGTTCTGCACTACATGTAAGCGGGAACTGTTGCTGCAGATTTTGAGTCAGTGGAGAATGCAAAGCAGAGGCATCTGATAGAAGAACTGGAATGTGAAGCAGATGATGTAAGGAAGATGGAAGGTAGGGCTTATATGCTGTATCTATCTGTCGTCACGCCATAGGCAGACCGTGGGAGGGCAGATGTGTCCAGAATAAGATGTTGAACTCGGTCCTCAAATAACCTGTTCATCCTCTTCACTTGTCCTAGCAGGATCGGGAGGATGATCTGCTGATCTTGAGTTACACGACATGCAAGTCGTATGCCTCGTGTCATGCTCATGCAGCATGGCATGCATGAACAATGCTCATGCAGCCGAGCGTACTGCAGGTATTGCTACTGAAACTGATCAATTCTTTGTCTAGATCTGGTTTTGGCGAGCCTGAATTGCCTGCCTTGTTCCCCCACCTCTTTCTGAAGGCCAGGACCATCTACGACAGCACATACACCCATGACTGAGGCTGCCTCGTTTATGGCTTGCCATTGTTTATTTCAATGCGGCCCCAAAGCTGGGCAGCAGTCACTGGGCCATTTAGGACCAAACTTTGACTGTCGTACTGCTGACGGCCCAGGCAAAAGGGCTTCGATGTAGCTGTTGAACTACTCAAAACAAACTGATACATCACCTTTCATCCTAAGCAACACATAATAATGAAATCTGTCAAAGATACATCCCCGTTGGAAAGGCCCGACAATTCTTGTCGTTCAGGGTATAAGCATGACAAGCACACTGCGTACTGTCAACCATTGGTCCTCCGCTTACGGCTGGCGACCTCAATCTCGCTGCAAGCTGAAAACAAATTGGAAAGCAGGGCATTGCCCTGTTGGACCCCAGGCTACCTTCTCCCGCACAGCAGGGCAGTGCCCTGTTGGACCCCCCTCTTCCTTTCCCCCGTACAACGGGGCAGTGCCCTTTTGGCTCCCAAACTACCTTTCCCCTGCACAGCGGGGCAGAGCCCTGTTGGCCCCCAAACTACCTTTCCCCCGTACAACGGGGCAGTGCCCTTTTGGCCCCCAAACTACCTTTCCCCTGCACAGCGGGGCAGAGCCCTGTTGGCCCCCCAACTACCTTTCCCCCGCGCAGCGGGGCAGTGCCCTGTTGGACCCCAATAACCTGTACCCCGCACAGCGGGGCAGTGCCCTGTTGGCCCCCTAACTACCTTTCCCCCGTGTAGCGGGGCAGTGCTGCTTTGCCTCTTCATCCTTCAAAATACGGAATGTTGTGGTTCCTTCCATTTCGCGAAGCTGCATCACCTTATATACCCATGACAACATGCGTATTTGGATGGTCTGAATGCGACACCCGCACTTTCAGGGTAAAGTAGGTGGCGAGTTCGAGCAGGGGTAGGTGTGACCTGAAGGAAATTGACTAGCATGGCACACCACCAGCGGCACGAATGCTAGGATTACGTCACGCCTCGCCTTGAGGAGATAGATGAATGGAAACTGGAGGGATGGAACTTGAAAAGACTAATAAAACGACATTCAGCATCCGCCATCACTGTCGCAGTGTTACTGCTGTTTGTTTGACCGCCCTTGAGCCCAGCATGTCATCTTAGCAGGCCTCCCCCCCCTCAGATTCGTCCCTCTCCTTGCCTCTCTCAGCCTCAGAATGAACTGTGGGCTCAGACTCAGCCTCAACATACGCTCCCTAATCAGCCTTGCCCCCCCCCCTGCCAGACCCCGCCCCTCTTTGCAACATGCACTGTTCGGGGGGGGGGGCGGTGTTGCTGCCCCACCATCTCCCCCCCAACACACACGGCCCTGCCCTCGCTTTGCTAGTATAATTTATATCCATGGCAGGGCAGCTTGAAACTGTTGCATGTTTGAATATTGCCACTAAACAGTGCTGGTAGTTGGTGCTCCCGAGTACCGACAGTGTGTTAAACGACCCCGTTGCGCGATAGCACGCAATTGTTTTGCTGAGTGCCGCAATACTACAAAAACTCCAGTTAATTTCCCCTTACTGCGGCCTTAAAGCAGCCTATCTTTAACGCTCTCGCTACTCGTCAGCCCTTCAAAACGATGGGAACACGAAACGAGAGAGCGACGACGGTGAATAAAGTAGTCACATGTTGTGCATGTAGCTATCCTGACCAAGGGATCCTGATGTTACAACGGACAATGGCATATGCCATGCATGTGGGTGGTTTTGGGCCCAACCAACAACCTGGCCACATCCAACTGGACAAAAATAAGAGCGTTTACGATATCACTCAATGAGATATGCTCCTAGTCCAAAGCATTCCGGCAGTTAATATTGTTGGGACCGCATAGGCATAATTTGGGGGCTAATACCAGTCTGCATCTGTGCAGCAATCCCAGCTACACCACCACGCAAGCTCGCAAGCTTGCTACAGCCTCCTCGCATGTCGACTGGAAAGCTTGAGGACAGTAAATAATAAAACGAATCATCTAGAAGTCGGAATCATCTGCTTGGATCCTGCTGCTGCTGCTGCTGGCTGTCTCCAGCCTCTGCCGCCAGCCTGCCCTTCTCCCAGGGGGACAGCAGGTCCAGCTCCATGATCATCTTCATGTACTCGTCGTCGATCTCCAGCCCGGAGTAGCTTCCGACCAGCTCCACTGCCCCATCCAGGCCTCGCATTTCGTCCACATCCACATCCACGAACGAGTTGCTACCAGCAGCCTATGAGGGTAGCGGCATAAGAAGCATGAACAGAGTTGTGAATGTCCAAACAGCTGAAGGACAGGGGTGCAAGGCTATTGCAAGGTGGTGCAAAGCTTTCGAATGCATAAATTGCATGTAGCGCACGTCTTTGAATTTTAATTTGTCTTTCCTGCTGTGACCATCACAAAAGCAGCCTCTACCAGTTAGCAGATTCCTCTGCTCCAGTGCCAAAAGCATGATACCGGAACCGAGAGAGACTAGATCCATCATATGGATCCAGATGAGATCCAGACTGGCAAGATCCATCACGGATCCACACTGCATCCAGGCGGGATCCAAATGGCACCGCACAACTAAACCGCATATGCCAGCAGCAGGGTCCGTCCCATCAGGTGCCGTCAAGCCGAAGCACGAGCCGCATCCCCCTCGTCGCCAACCAGGGACATGCCGCCAGCCCCGTACCTGATGGCTGCCCGCACGGTTGGTCCCTGCCGCACCGCCGGTACCACCGCTCTGGCCCTCTCCCACACCCATGCAACCGTCCTCCTCGCTCAGCAATCTGATCAAGTCCGCCACCGCGCCAGTGCCCTGGGTCGGCTGCCCAGCCGGCGCTGGAGAGGAGGAAGAAGCGGCATCGTTAGAGGCATCAGCCTCACCGAGCTTTGCTCCTCTCAGGCTGGCGCTATTGCCGCCTCCGGGCCCTCGCCGAGGCGAGATGGCCAGCTCGTGCGCCGCGACCAGGCCGGCGGCGTCCAGCTGCGCGTCTGAGATGGCGCTGCTGAGGGCGGCGTCCATGACCTTGCGCAGCATGGCCAGGCCCCACCGTGCGGGCGTCACTTTCAGCTGTGTCACCAGGAGCTCAAAATCATCCTGCACAACAGCGGCAGCAGCAACAGTGTCACCAGGAGCTCAAAGTCATCCTGCACAATAGCGGCAGCAGGAGCTCAACAAGAGGGTCCTGAAAACGGGCACATGCTACAACGTCATGGAAATACCGACCCACGGAGCATCAGCCTAGCAGCTCAAATCATCCTGCACGACAGCAGCAGCAGCAGCAACAGCAGCAGCAGCAGTGTCACCATTGAAGCTTGCGTTCCAGCGCAGCATGGGGCACCGCCAGTGCTACAGCAACGCCTCTATCTGACACAGGGGGGGTCAGCACCAGCAGCTGCCTCTGTAAAAAGAGAAATGTTTTCACTGTGGGTTATGGTTTAGAAGGTGAAGGTACAGGCTAAGGTTGTTAAACCCTCGGGCATTACCTGTTCCAGCAGCGCCTCCTCTAGCTCCTGCATGACAGCCATCGCGATCCGCATCATCAGCCGGTCGTTCCCGTCCTGCAGCATCACGTCGATCACTCTCGCGCTGAAGTGCGACGGGAACGGCGTCGCAAACACCGTCATGAGCCACTGCGATGCGTACAACACCGACGGCACGCCGTGGTACGTGATGTGGAGGTATAGCTGCGGGTGCAGCTGCGCTAGCAGCACCTCGAACCGGGACAGCTCCAGCTTGAGCGCGGCCAGCGTTGGCATGTACATGCGGCGCAGGTTGGGGCCCTCGGGGTCCATGAGCCGGCAGAACAGACGGAACGCGGGTTCCTCGGGGAGGTACATGAGCAGGATGCCGGCTGCAAAGGCCATGCCCTGGCAGTAACCCACCTGTTGGCCATCGGGAAGGTGAGAGGTGGGATTGAAGAATCTCTTATGGGAGACGCTTCTTTTATTTAAAACCGCGTCAGGCAGGTGTTTTCGGTAGGCAAAGCGATCTTTGGGATTTGGGGCTGAGGCGGGGGCAGGGACAGCCTGTCATTGTCCTGGACAGGATAGCGATATGGCATGCCACAAATGCCCAGCCCAGGCAAATTGCCTATCAGCACACACTAGAACAAAAAGATTGAGAACAGGACATTAGCCTGCGTTTGTAGCCTTCAAAAACCTGGCTTTTAGTATTTAAAACCCTGGCTTGTAGTGCCAGTAATTAAAACCCTGGCCTGTAGTGCCAGTATGTTAAACCCTGGCTTGTAGTATTAGTATTTAAAACCCTGGCTTGTAGTGCCAGTATTTAAAACTCTGGCTTGTAGTACCAGTATGTAAAACCCTGGCTTGTAGTACCAGTATTTAAAACCCTGGCTTGTAGTACCAGTTTGTAAAACCCTGGCTTGTAGTACCAGTATGTAAAACCCTGGCATGTAGTACCAGTATGTAAAACCCTGGCTTGTAGTACCAGTTTGTAAAACCCTGGCTTGTAGTACCAGTATGTAAAACCCTGGCTTGCAGTACCAGTACTTAAAACCCTGGGTTGTAGTACCAGTATGTAGAATCCTGGCTTGTAGTACCAGTATCTAAAACCCTGGCTTGTAGTACCAGTATGTAAAACCCTGGCTTGTAGTACCAGTATTTAAAACCTTGGCTTGTAGTACCAGTATTTAAAACCCTGGCTTGTAGTACCAGTATGTAGAATTCTGGCTTGCAGTGCCAGTATGTAAAACCCTGGCTTGTAGTACCAGTATGTAAAACCCTGGCTTGTAAGACCAGTATGTAGAATCCTGGCTTGTAGTACCAGTATTTAAAACCCTGGCTTGTAGTACCAGTATGTAAAACCCTGGCTTGTAGTACCAGTATGTAGAATTCTGGCTTGTGGTACCAGTGTGTAAAACCCTGGCTTGTAATACCAGTATGTAAAACCCTGGCTTGTAGTATAAGTATTTAAAACCCTGGCTTGTAGTACCAGTATTTAAAACCCTGGCATGTAGTACCAGTATGTAAAACCCTGGCTTGTAGTGCCAGTATGTAGAATTCTGGCTTGTGGTACCAGTGTGTAAAACCCTGGCTTGTAGTACCAGTATGTAAAACCCTGGCTTGTAGTACCAGTATGTAGAATTCTGGCTTGTGGTACCAGTGTGTAAAACCCTGGCTTGTAGTACCAGTATGTAAAACCCTGGCTTGTAGTACCAGTATTTAAAACCCTGGCTTGCAGTACCAGTATGTAAAACCCTGGCATGTAGTACCAGTATGTAAAACCCTGGCTTGTAGTGCCAGTATGTAGAATTCTGGCTTGTGGTACCAGTGTGTAAAACCCTGGCTTGTAGTACCAGTATGCAAAACCCTGGCTTGTAGTACCAGTATGTAGAATTCTGGCTTGTGGTACCAGTGTGTAAAACCCTGGCTTGTGGTACCAGTATGTAAAACCCTGGCTTGTAGTACCAGTATTTAAAACCCTGGCTTGTAGTACCAGTATTTAAAACCCTGACTTGTAGTGCCAGTATGATAAACCCTGGCTTGTAGTATTTAAAAACCTTGGCTGAAAGTATTTCAAAATCTTGGCATGTAGGGCCTCATTCCACCAGAGCCTTTTGTGAAGCCTACTGGGATTAGGCGTCGAAAGACCGGTTCCACCGGGGCGCCTTAAGTTATATTTTCGAGCGTAGAAAGAGTGAAGCAACGTCTAATATTCAAATATTTGGGTACATCGCAGGTAGGTGCGCTAATCGTCCCAGCGACGCCTAATTTCCTGACCAAAGGTATTTCAAAACCATGGCTTGCAGTATTTTTAATACCCTGGCTAGTAGAGCAATTAAAAACCGTGGCTTGCAGTATTATTAAAACCCTGGCTTGGCCTCCATGACACACAACACCGCCCCCCTGTTCCCGCGTTGCACATCCCTCATACGCCTCGGACACCTCACCTCCAGATCATGCAAGCTGTACGCCTTGAGCACTCTGAACAGCGCGCCCTGCCCAGCTTCAGAACCAAACATGGGGTGCTCTGGGAATGTGCGGTGCATGTCCCGCATGATGATGTCGTCGATCTCCTCCTGGCCTGAAAACATCAACAATACGGTGGAGAAATCATGACCTTACAGTAGTCTATAACAGTGACTAGAAGATGCCAATCAAACAGAACAATTTCGAATACCGGTATAATATAATATTTCATAAAGCTTCAAATGCTTCTTCGTCATGAATACTGGTGCGGTAAGATTGAGTCATGCCCTTTCTTCTTGAGATCTGTGCAGATCCCCTGGTGCAGATCTATCCTCTTATGGCCATACGGTGCACAGTATCAGCATACATCAATGCCCTGATTCAAACAATACCCTCATGCCCTCATGCCCTCATCCTAGCAGATCTATCTAGATCCATCCTCTCATGCCCCCGCTACACCTACGCACCGGCCGTCATATCGTTCAGGATAGCAAACCGGGAGTCCTCCGAGTATGTCGGCGGTATCCCGCCCCCCTCGCTACTCCACGCCGTGTCCAGCATGGCCTGCACCAGCCGCACCCTCGCCGCGTGCTCTGCGGGCGACAGCTCGCGCCCGACGACGCCAGGCACGGTCCCGCACCCGCTCTTGCCACCCGCTCCTCTGCAGGAGGTCCCGGCCTCGGAGCCAGAGAGCACCCGCCGGAGCAGCTGCTGAACCTGCCCCGAGGCGCCAGCAGCCGCCCCGTTGGTGGTCGCTGCCCCGCCCTCCGGCAGCACCTCCCACTCGTCCAGAGCAGGCATCCCGCTGCCGATCGGCTCTTTGCTAAAGTGACCCCCGCCGCCGCCGCCGCCGCCGCCGCCGCGGGTGACGTCAGCTGACATGCGGCTGGGTTGGAGGTTTGAGATCCCAGAAGCGCTCCCAGATGCAGGGCTTAGCACGGCGCTGCCAGAGCGGCGCAGCGGGGGGTGCGAGACGGCAGGGTTGCGGCCCACGGCGCTCTCGGAGCGGGACAGTGCGGGGTGCGAGCCGGCTGGGCTGCGGCCCAAGGCGTTTGTCTGGGAGGGACCGGCAGCTGGGGACCGGGAGAGGGCCTGGTCAGAAGCGGCGCTACGCCAAACGCCGCTGCTGCTGCTGTCTATTGCAGGCCAGGCGGACAACCCACGATCCCCGCCAGGTACCGTAACAGATAGAGAAGATGCCTGTGAGGATTCCAGCTTCAGGGGCGCTCTCGGCGGCGTCCGCGACGTCCCCGCGCCGGCCGCCACACACACCGCAGAGTCCGCCGAAACGGACGCCGCAGACACATTCCGCGCTGCGCTGCCAGATGAGGTGGAGCGGGCGCCGCCATCCCGCACAGCGCCCGCTTCGCCCCCCACGCCAGCCTGCTGCTGCAGCCCCAAACTAGAGACGTGACCTCCTCCTCCTCCGCCGCCGCTAGAAGCGCCTCGCGGCGAATGCAGCCCAGTCGTGCCGGCTGCACCCAGGAGCGGGCTGCCGTTGCCGCCAGCGGCGGTCGCCACTGCAGCCACCGCCGAGGCCCAGCCGGGCGAATCGCCTCCGCTCCAGCTGACACTCGGCACCGGAGCAGCCTGCAAAAAGCCGTCCACGCCCGGTAGGTCGTCCGGCGCCTCTGCCCGGGACAAGGCGCCCGTCGAAGCAGCTGGCGCGGACTCGCACGTGGTCAGCGAGCTGTCCGGCTGCTCAGACAGGCACACCCCTCCGGTGCCAGCAACAGCGTTCCTTGCGGTTGAGGCGGGTGCCGGTGCCGCACCGCCTGCCGCAGTCTCCGAAGCGGTCAGCAGGTCCATGAGCGACGGCGATACCTCCATGCGGGACAGTGCGCTCAGCATGGCGGGGGTGACGTAGGATGCTGCCACGACGGCCGCGGCCGCCGCTTCGACCGCCTGGAGGGAAACTGCTGAGGAGCTAGGCGGCGGCGCCAGGAGGTGCCGGCATTGGAGGGGCTGCGCACAATATCCGCAGCAGCACACAGAAGCCATTTGTTCGGATTTCGGTAACCAGATTTGAGCTGCTGGAAAACCATCTGACACCTGGAAGTTTCAATGTTTCCCCTGAAGACAGGCGCAGTCCTCACTCCTTTCAATCAGATAGGAGGCAATTTCACCGTGCATTTCACACACAGATTTCCCCCCCTTCTGCCCTATCGCCTACCCCACCTCAATAATTCATCAGCCCGCCCCCCCTCCCCCGTTCATCGCCCCCCTCACCCTGAAAGGCTCTGCCAGCGAAGGATCCTCCAAAAGCGCCATCCACAGCCGACACCGCACCTCCTGCGGGACTCCTACGTACACATCAGGACCAACCTGTAGAAGGCAGAGGGGGGTGCGGTTCGGGGGCTCGCAGCACACACTGCCAGCTGTATCAGTGCGCCTCTGGCCAGCACCATCCCTCTCACCTGTACGTCGACGTTTTGCCTTCGAGTCTCCTTGATCTGCTTGTCTCTCTGATACTCTGATATCTGGCCCTCAATCCTGTTGAGGAGAGCCTGCAAGAGGGCACCAGGGGAACGGTTAGAGGCGATACCTAGCCCAAATCCGCTGCATGACCTTGTTTCAGTGCGCACAGCTCGCGCCAGGGGCTCCATAAGGGACCCATAGGGAGGTGAATAGGGCATGCCACAGGAGTATAAGACCAGGGGTAGGACCAGGATTCGACAAAGTCCTGGCATTCCTAGTTTGCAATGGGCATGTGAATACATGGGCACTCCAGCAGGCATTGGAACATCAATCACGACATGAACACACATGCATGCATGCCCTGGAGTGCTACCATGATTGCAAGTCCTTCTTTATCTATCGAGGGCAGCATCGAGCAAAACTGAAGATAGCAGCCTTGGTTTGCATTCTCGAATACCCGTGCACAGGCTGATGCATGGAGGTTGGCATGGGCAGAAGGATGGCCAGGAAAGTGGTGCCTCCATAAATAAATTGCAGGGTGGCGCATGTGCGAACGCATGGACATAGGCCTAGAAGGATGCATGGACAGATGCAGTCGCCGCTTGCACGTACTGGTACATGCAAGGGCATATGCCTTGAACATCTGAATACCAGCATGGGCCCCTTGCACAAAAGGTGCATGCCATGCAGGCATGCATGGGCCATTGATTTAGTCACATGTGGATTGGCTGACCTCACCGCAACCTGTTGCTTGTTTACAAATACGCCCTGACTGATCTGCTTGCCGATGGCATTGAGGCCCTCCTGCGCTCGGTTGACGATGAACGCCGCGCTCTTCCTGCAAGGGTGCAGGATGTCGGACTCAAGAGAGGAGGTAGAGAGACCGATATTACCGATTCTTGAGCAGGGCGAGACGATGGGCAACCTGCACCAAAGTGCAGAGCCATTGTGGTGCGCTCATCCCGCGTATGCTGGCATGCTGCCCCCCGGAATTCAAACTGCACGAGGCATTCCCCGCTTTGTAGCAGCGCCAAAGATGCTTTGCAAGTATGCACCTGTGCCCTCCCACTATGGAGGACCTGATGGCTTTTGACCGACCTTCTCAAATCTCTGTCGCGCAAAAGCTCCTGCGCCGATGCCACAGCACCGCTGACACGGCTCGCAGTCTCAACCAACGCGGTCAGCCATCGGTTCCGAGTGCCGGCCCTCCCTGCTGCAGTTGCCCCCCCTCTGCCCGATCCCGCTCGATAACGAGCGTGCCTCCGCTCGTGCTCGTCGGCAGCAGGGGCCTCCCGGTAGTGTTCGGCCTCTTGGACCAGGTTCAGCATCATCTCGTCCATGTTCAAATAATCGGACCAGAACTAGCGTTTGATTGCGCCAGGTGTTCAGTACGTGCCAGGGGGTACGTGCTGATACTCGCCACGCCAGCGCCAGCTTCCCTCTTCCTTTCCATCAGCTTCTCTGCAGATGCGGACTCCGAAACCAAACAAACCCCTGCCAGATTCTGCCGAGATTCTCTGCCCAGCCCCGGATGGTGACTTGGCAATCCCCTGTCCATAATGGTGGCATTTCGAGCTATAGGGTGGGGGTACGATCATCCTTATTCCTATAAGATCACAGTCGGGGACTGATGCTGGGGATGTACTTGCAAGAAGTTGCCTACCGGTGCTGCCAAACAAATATGTTGCTCATGCCTAGCCAACAGAATCGCCGACGGTGTGTTGTCTCACAATGTTCATGTCCAATCTCACTAGAAATGTGCACAATGAATGTGGATCTCTTTCATCTGGACGTCTTTCCTTTTCCTGTAAGGTCCTGTGCATACCATACCCTCTGGTGCATGCCCTCTCGGCCCTGCTGAACCTTAGGCCGCGTGGGGCCGGTGGGGAAAGACTGAGCTCAATTCCAGGTACCATGCACTGCCAGGAACATGGTGCAGCCATGCCACCCTCCTATGTGAGGGGGCAGGGACATGGATCCCGGTAATCTTTCCTTTTCTTGTGAAGTTCCCAGTGTGAATAGGTGTTTCAAGAGCTGGGGTGGATCCACCACCTAGGGCAACAAAAACGAAATGTCACGGGATGTTTAATTTCGCTGGTCATAGCATGAGCTGCGTGTACGATCTGAATAGTTGCGGCCCGGTCAATGCATGAGCTGTATCTACCATCTGAATACTAGTTGCATCCAAGCACATGCCCAGAAAGCACTAAGATTTGAGTAATGCTGATCAGCTATTCTGGTAACTGGAATTAGACACAACTGAAAATCTTCAACCAACCTGCTTTCAATCTCTTATCCAGCAGTGACCAGCATGCTAGAGAGCGCACAGAGCAAAGTGAAACCCTTCTCCGGGATAAATTGAAACCGATGTATATATGTCCAATACGCAAAAGCCTAATAACTACAACACCGTGCAGATGGTTGAGATGGGGCACTTTGGCTTGCAGTTGGCGGGCACCTCCAGCAGGGAGGGGTCGATGGCCTCGGTGGTGAATGTCTCAGGGTGAAACGTCTGGTAGTAATTGGGCCACTGGAGACACAGCAAGGGTGAGGTTCAGGAATCAAAATTTTAAATGTAAGTAAGCTGTCCCAAATCTCAGCGTCTGAGGCGTAAATGTGTCATTATCAGTGTGTGTGTGTGTGTGTGTGTAGGAGGAGAGGGGAGTAATATCCACCAGTGTCAATGTCGCATCCACAGGGTTTGTGGCAAATGGCTTCTCTGTCAGAATTAAAATAGAAGGGTGCGAGTAGCGAGAGCGAGCTCTTACTGGAGGCTTAATAGCTAATGCGCTGCTAACACCTAACTTGCATGCCGTAGGGTTCAGGTTTCAGGGCAGAGAAATACCCAGGTTCAGGGGGAAATGCACACAATTCCGCACATAAGCTTCTGCACAAATTGTAGGCCAGATGGCCATTTGGTGGTTCAAATGGTGGTTCCACCCACCATGTCCAGCTCGATGGGCAGTTGAGCATCATCAGCAGTAGCCCAGTAGTAGTTGGACTGCAGGCCCTTCTTCAGCCACTTGTTAGTAAGCTTGCCAAACTTCTCCTCCTGGACCTGCGCACGTTCGACAAGAAAGGGCCGGAGAGGAGGGCATGGATCTCAGTCGTGGAGGGCTCACGTCTGATGACTCATTTGGACGCGGAACATAAACATCCGTCCACTATCCCTACAGCACAGGTTTGGCAGACTGGGGATAATGCTAACAATTGTTCACACAAGTGTTAAACCGGTCTCCCCTCGAGTGCTACGTTGCCTGCAAACTTGCAGGCTGTCAAATAAGTTTTGCAATCCTTTAACAGGGTTATAATTTGGGGTTAAACCTCATCCTTTTCTTTTGAACTGGTAGCCCTGATCCTTTAACAGGCTTAAGGTTCGAAATTAAATCTCGTCCATTTATTTTGAATCTGTCAGCCCTGTTAAAACCCACCTGGTACTGCGCTCCGTCCAGCCAGTTGGGGGACACAATCCCGCAGCCCTTCTCAGCCGTGCAACACAGGCAGCACTCGTTCCAATCGGGGAAGATGAGGTACCTGGCAACGGCATAGGCAGGAAATAGGTCAGATCAGGTTCAGGAGAGGTACGTACCGGCACATCGTTTTCCGGGTCTAGCCTTTCAGATCAGGTTTCAGGGTCTCAAGGTTCAGGTGCTGTGTCCATTCAAAGGGCCTACCTGTCCCTTCACCCTTCATCACCCAAACAAACTTCATTCGTGTCACGTGCTGTACCGCACCATCAAATGCTCGGAGTAGGTCCAGTCAATGAGAAACATCGCCTGGCATTAGTGGACACTGGTTCCCCCATACCCCGCCCCTCGTCACCCTTTTAAGCGTCATACGCCCCTCCTCTTACCCACATCACCTGAGCGTGCTGTGTGTTTAGCACATCAGATGCAGAAATGTATCCTGCCGCGATAGCAGTCCCTGTTTATTTATCCCGTGCTCTTCATTACTCGCTCTAGCCTCGTTCACATTACCTGTTGCCTCCTGTCACCAAATGTGTGCAGGGTGTCGGGTTGATGGGATGCGCCCCGCCACAGTAGCGGTCACCGCGGCCATCCTCTCGAGTGATGATCTACGCAGCAAGGGTATCAATGGCGCAGCAGGTTGGAATGACCGCCTAGCTGGTAGGCTCCACGTAAATTGTAATGGAAGCTCCTCGAAGGTCCTTCGTGGCTCACCTCATTTCCGTTGGCAGCGTCGTACCACCACTTTCCTGTGGCAGGAGAAAGCACCGCAATGGCAAAGGGGGTCAAAGCCACTGAAACATTAAGTTATGGATGCCATGCTGAAAATTCCCATGCACACGCACTTAGAAGAGGCTCGGGAGCCCTTCAAATTAGCGGCAGCAATGAAGACGTGTAGGCCCTGATTAAAAACCCATGCCACCTAACGGCAGTAGCAAAGACAGGTGGGACAAGCAAGGGAACACATGCCTCAGGTTGGCGACCCACGAGACAGCAACAACAGCAGGCAGGATAAGCTTGAGGATGCATGCAGCAGCGGAAAGATAAAGAATGGCGTAGGTTCTGCTTCGAGATGTTGCAAAAGCAGAACTTGGGGCAGGCTGGGCAGCCGGTCTGCACGTTCTGCAATCTCCTGGTAAGCGGAAGAAAGCGTGCAAGCTAGTGGGGGAGCCCGTGCGCACTGGATCAGAGTAGTGCGTGCACACGTGTGGCTGCATGGTGCCCGGACATGATAAAGCAGGCTAGGGCTGGGGTAAGGGTCTGTGGAGGCAGATATGCATCATCACCTTCGAGGCAGCTCCAACGGTCAATTTTGGGCGCATGAGAGCTCTAGAATCGCGGTGCACAGCGAAAACTGGGCAAGCAACCACGGCTTGGCATGCGAATGACTGTGGAGTTGTGGCATGTTTGGACCGCCGTGAATCCTGTGATTCGCCGAGGCACTCGCTCCCGACAGGTGGGATCATGTCATCCCTCCTCATCCACGACACCCACCCGCTGTTCGCCGCTTCAACAGGATTATGCTCGTCTCGTTGAATTCCACGTTAAATAGCTTTGGCCAGGAAGGCAGCGGATCGTCATTGACCGGCGCCGATTGGATGAACCCGACCTCGGTCGATGCGTCATCGACGGTGTGATCGATCGGCTGCCGGGCAGCAGCTGCGAGCAGCGGTGCAAACGAAGCTAGAGAGCACAATAGAAACGCAGTGATGATCGATATCTGCATCATGTGTCTGTGTGCGCTTGAGGTAAAAACGATATGTGTCAGCAGGGTTCGAGAGGACCGTCACCAGCAGGTGTAGAGTATCTGAGCAGAGAACCTGTGGTATCAGATGATCTAGGGTTCTAAAGGGACATACGGTACCTGAATAGAGGATTGTGACAAATTCTGCACAGCAGCAGGGCAGGCCCGAACACAGCGCAGAGGCTGTACCATGCAAGACGGGTAATTGCGATCCCTCCAGAGTCCAGACGCGCCGATCGCAGCAAATTCTTTCGCCTCAGGGGAGCCTAATTGGCGGCATTATATATAACGTGCGACACAGTTCATTACGACAGAGCGTCGATTCCGTCTTATACTTTCCTCCCGGCAGGCCGTTGCGCGTCGATTCTTTTCGTCAACCTAATATACACGTCAAATATATAACTCACTGTGCGTCCTGCCGAACCCCGCCCCTTGACGTGACGTATGACGCATACGCATATAGCTCCGAGACCAAAGGGGGTGGTGGGAAATTTACACTCCTTTACAATTTACGTATCCTATTCACTGTCGTGCACTTCTTTTCATTTTCGTTGCTGATTTACGTCGTGCCTTCTCGGTGGCTCGAACTTAAGTGCCTCAGCAGTAACCATGTTTCATGTTACCCAGTGGCAGCACCCGGTGCCACCAAGCCAATACGACACCTTCATATGATTTGCGATGCTCAACAAATACCCGTTTGCAACGCCCCCTGTGTTGATCGCAAGCGATCGCTTCGCAATGTTATCCTGTCGCACATGCCACAAGATAACACGACATTTCCTTAAAATGTAATCGCAGCTTCTGAGCACGTTACAGGTGACACGTCAGCCTATCAACTCGCGAGTCGTGTCGCAGGTGCTTCGCCGTTCAAGTGCCATATGCGCTGCATCGGCCGAATTCGAACGACCGAATCCACACCTCTCCTGCACTGTATTTATTTTCGACGCTGAATCTCGACGCGCCTGCACTACGGTTCGAACACTGGTTCCTGTCTAGGCCCGGCCGCCTTATTAGGTTATTACGTTCCAGACTTCCAGGTGACACGTCAGCATATCAACATGCGAGTCGTGTCGCAGGTGCTCCGCCGTGCAAGCGCCATATGCGCTGCATCGCCGGAATTCGAACAACCCAACTCACAACCTCTAAAATGGGTTTCCGAAGCCATGCATCGCGACGCCTTGTGAAGTGGTCTTGGACCCCCCAGTCCAGTAAACTCGCTCTGTACATGTCTCCTAGTATCCAGTACGCGAACACAACTGTTGTCACACTGCGTAGCTAACAGTGTTAGAGCAGTTGCGTGTCGTTAAGATCTCTAACAACCTTCGGTTGTACGACATGATCCTTCCAGCCTTTAGAGCCTTATCCGGGCTTGCCATCTGCCAAGCGCCTACATAGTGCGCCCTGCTAGTAAACCGGGAGTCTCTCGACAGAGATAAGTTCATTCTACCAAGCTCAATACTTGGCTCCCACTTGCAAACCCCTCAGCCTACACCCCAGTCCCGGAGTCGACATAGCTCCCACGCACCACGTTTGCCTCCCTAGTCTTCCAGCCCAGCCTCTAGCCTAGTATCAGTAGTCTTTGTCCCCTCCCGGGCAGTAGATCACTTCACCTTGAGCGCCCCCCCTGCCGTCCCGGCCCCAACGCACCCCAGCGAAATTCGAATCTCGACACATCCACCTTCTCATCCACTTCCACCCCTGCCGCGCTGAACGTCACACGCAGCGCAGCGCCAAATCTCAAGCAACCCAACAATCGGCTGCCAAATGGGTCCCCAAACCAGCGGCCACGTCCACGTTGGGAGGCCCCCAGCCTCCGACCGCCGGCCGTGTCGAAATCCGCCCCCCCTCCGGCCTCGCCCACCCCCGGCAGGCCGTCGCGCGTCGATTCTTATTTATTCATTATTCATCTGCCTGAGACTGGTCAGTTAAACCTGCCCTGTCTCTTGTACTAGTCTTATCGCTTGCTGATACCAGGGGCTGGTACAATCTGTCACCGTCCATGTTTGGTTTAGGCGCATTTTACAATCAGTTAAACAATCATTTAAATTAACGTCGAGCATCAGTTAAAATAATGTGAATTTCCGTCGCGCAGCACTTTCAGCCTGTACATGAAACTCAGTTATAAGTTTGATGCTAGGAAGGATAGTACACGGTCAGTAATACTCAGCAAAGTCGTCATCCTCCTCCTCTGCCGGTTCCTGGCCTCAGGAAACGTGTGGCTGTTGGGGCCCCGAAACGTCCGCAGTCGTCAGCACCCGTCTCTGCCCCCAGGATCCAGCTTCGCTACGGGGACTGGCTTAAGGATCAGTCAACGGATGTCAAATCAAATAGTCACGCGCTAGCGTGCGGCTTTTTGACATTTGCTGTAATTGTTTAATTGATAGCGCGCACCCCCCAAATAGTTGTTTGTGCACCTGAATACACAGTCCGCACAACGGCGATTTTTGAATTATTATTAGCGCGCACCCATGTCCGCGCAAGCCAATACTTATCTAATTATGAGCGAAGTCTATGTGGTTTTACGGTATCATTTTCAACACATATTCAAACTCAAAACTTAACGTTTTCTTGTTTTATACCGGCAGGCCGTTCCATTCAGTACATCATTTCACACATTCCATCTACTGATTGGCCACCGTATTGGGCTACTTTGGTTACGGGTGTATCTCGTGAAACACACATTAGTTCCGAGCATTAGGTTCTGAGTGTTAATCTCGACAACTGTCGGAGTCCGTAATTTACATGTATGGCATCAAGCGGTTATTTTCCCAACTCCGAAGGACGATTTGCTCCTTATAGATAGTTTGTGAACCCCTTCTTGGCAAACCCCGGCAAAATTGGGGGTTACAGGCCGTCTTCGCCCTTTGGGGTTATGCATGTTTTTTTTGTGTCCTTCACTCTCTCTGTCAAAACTACTACCTGAACGAAATGAATAAATTTACTCGGATAGCGACAAAGGGATGATGGCTGACGCTTCAAAAACTTGACCAAATGTTGAAGGAGGCCGTCCCCGCCCCAAAACTTACATTTTCCCTTACAACTCAGTGGTTTAGTTACCTGGCCTAGGAGATTTGAATCGCATTGCCAAACTGGCCCATTCGTCGATGTGAATTGCCAATATTCTGCTCACGTACCGTAGAACCGGTTTCACTTCGCGTTTAATTAATTACTTTTTGGAGTGCGCAGACAGCTGCGCGAATTATATTTAACATCAGGGCTGCGCGGCCAGCCAATCACGCCAAATCAGCTACTTTGGGGTGCGTGGAATAGTTTACCGGTACCAAATATTAAAACAAGTCGCGCGATTGACTCGAGATCCGTTCATTGATGACTGACCGTGGACTGTTCTTCCAAGCATTAAGCAAGGTTGTTGATTGAGTTGACTACACGTAACAGTGACCAAAAGCGCTGCACATACCTCAATTGTTTTTTATTGTACTGGCTGCGCGATACAGCAATAAACTATTTGAATGTGTTATGGGAAAACGAATAGTAATTTCTGCAGTCATTTTAGAGTTTCAGTTTTGTAGTGTGAATGGTACCTAACATAACTGCACTCATATATATATATATATATATATATATATATATATATATATATATATAGAGAGAGAGAGAGAGAGAGAGAGAGAGAGAGAGAGAGAGAGAGAGAGAGAGAGAGAGAGAGAGAGAGAGAGAGAGAGAGAGAGAGAGAGAGAGAGAGAGAGAGAGAGAGAGAGAGAGAGAGAGAGAGAGAGAGAGAGAGAGAGAGAGAGAGAGAGAGAGAGAGAGAGAGAGAGAGAGAGAGAGAGAGAGAGAGAGAGAGAGAGAGAGAGAGAGAGAGAGAGAGAGAGAGAGAGAGAGAGAGAGAGAGAGAGAGAGAGAGAGAGAGAGAGAGAGAGAGAGAGAGAGAGAGAGAGAGAGAGAGAGAGAGAGAGAGAGAGAGAGAGAGAGAGGAGAGAGAGAGAGAGAGAGAGAGAGAGAGAGAGAGAGAGAGAGAGAGAGAGAGAGAGAGAGAGAGAGAGAGAGAGAGAGAGAGAGAGAGAGAGAGAGAGAGAGAGAGAGAGAGAGAGAGAGAGAGAGAGAGAGAGAGAGAGAGAGAGAGAGAGAGAGAGAGAGAGAGAGAGAGAGAGAGAGAGAGAGAGAGAGAGAGAGAGAGAGAGAGAGAGAGAGAGAGAGAGAGAGAGAGAGAGAGAGAGAGAGAGAGAGAGAGAGAGAGAGAGAGAGAGAGAGAGAGAGAGAGAGAGAGAGAGAGAGAGAGAGAGAGAGAGAGAGAGAGAGAGAGAGAGAGAGAGAGAGAGAGAGAGAGAGAGAGAGAGAGAGAGAGAGAGAGAGAGAGAGAGAGAGAGAGAGAGAGAGAGAGAGAGAGAGAGAGAGAGAGAGAGAGAGAGAGAGAGAGAGAGAGAGAGAGAGAGAGAGAGAGAGAGAGAGAGAGAGAGAGAGAGAGAAGAGAGAGAGAGAGAGAGAGAGAGAGAGAGAGAGAGAGAGAGAGAGAGAGAGAGAGAGAGAGAGAGAGAGAGAGAGAGAGAGAGAGAGAGAGAGAGAGAGAGAGAGAGAGAGAGAGAGAGAGAGAGAGAGAGAGAGAGAGAGAGAGAGAGAGAGAGAGAGAGAGAGAGAGAGAGAGAGAGAGAGAGAGAGAGAGAGAGAGAGAGAGAGAGAGAGAGAGAGAGAGAGAGAGAGAGAGAGAGAGAGAGAGAGAGAGAGAGAGAGAGAGAGAGAGAGAGAGAGAGAGAGAGAGAGAGAGAGAGAGAGAGAGAGAGAGAGAGAGAGAGAGAGAGAGAGAGAGAGAGAGAGAGAGAGAGAGAGAGAGAGAGAGAGAGAGAGAGAGAGAGAGAGAGAGAGAGAGAGAGAGAGAGAGAGAGAGAGAGAGAGAGAGAGAGAGAGAGAGAGAGAGAGAGAGAGAGAGAGAGAGAGAGAGAGAGAGAGAGAGAGAGAGAGAGAGGAGAGAGAGAGAGAGAGAGAGAGAGAGAGAGAGAGAGAGAGAGAGAGAGAGAGAGAGAGAGAGAGAGAGAGAGAGAGAGAGAGAGAGAGAGAGAGAGAGAGAGAGAGAGAGAGAGAGAGAGAGAGAGAGAGAGAGAGAGAGAGAGAGAGAGAGAGAGAGAGAGAGAGAGAGAGAGAGAGAGAGAGAGAGAGAGAGAGAGAGAGAGAGAGAGAGAGAGAGAGAGAGAGAGAGAGAGAGAGAGAGAGAGAGAGAGAGAGAGAGAGAGAGAGAGAGAGAGAGAGAGAGAGAGAGAGAGAGAGAGAGAGAGAGAGAGAGAGAGAGAGAGAGAGAGAGAGAGAGAGAGAGAGAGAGAGAGAGAGAGAGAGAGAGAGAGAGAGAGAGAGAGAGAGAGAGAGAGAGAGAGAGAGAGAGAGAGAGAGAGAGAGAGAGAGAGAGAGAGAGAGAGAGAGAGAGAGAGAGAGAGAGAGAGAGAGAGAGAGAGAGAAGAGAGAGAGAGAGAGAGAGAGAGAGAGAGAGAGAGAGAGAGAGAGAGAGAGAGAGAGAGAGAGAGAGAGAGAGAGAGAGAGAGAGAGAGAGAGAGAGAGAGAGAGAGAGAGAGAGAGAGAGAGAGAGAGAGAGAGAGAGAGAGAGAGAGAGAGAGAGAGAGAGAGAGAGAGAGAGAGAGAGAGAGAGAGAGAGAGAGAGAGAGAGAGAGAGAGAGAGAGAGAGAGAGAGAGAGAGAGAGAGAGAGAGAGAGAGAGAGAGAGAGAGAGAGAGAGAGAGAGAGAGAGAGAGAGAGAGAGAGAGAGAGAGAGAGAGAGAGAGAGAGAGAGAGAGAGAGAGAGAGAGAGAGAGAGAGAGAGAGAGAGAGAGAGAGAGAGAGAGAGAGAGAGAGAGAGAGAGAGAGAGAGAGAGAGAGAGAGAGAGAGAGAGAGAGAGAGAGAGAGAGAGAGAGAGAGAGAGAGAGAGAGAGAGAGAGAGAGAGAGAGAGAGAGAGAGAGAGGAGAGAGAGAGAGAGAGAGAGAGAGAGAGAGAGAGAGAGAGAGAGAGAGAGAGAGAGAGAGAGAGAGAGAGAGAGAGAGAGAGAGAGAGAGAGAGAGAGAGAGAGAGAGAGAGAGAGAGAGAGAGAGAGAGAGAGAGAGAGAGAGAGAGAGAGAGAGAGAGAGAGAGAGAGAGAGAGAGAGAGAGAGAGAGAGAGAGAGAGAGAGAGAGAGAGAGAGAGAGAGAGAGAGAGAGAGAGAGAGAGAGAGAGAGAGAGAGAGAGAGAGAGAGAGAGAGAGAGAGAGAGAGAGAGAGAGGAGAGAGAGAGAGAGAGAGAGAGAGAGAGAGAGAGAGAGAGAGAGAGAGAGAGAGAGAGAGAGAGAGAGAGAGAGAGAGAGAGAGAGAGAGAGAGAGAGAGAGAGAGAGAGAGAGAGAGAGAGAGAGAGAGAGAGAGAGAGAGAGAGAGAGAGAGAGAGAGAGAGAGAGAGAGAGAGAGAGAGAGAGAGAGAGAAGAGAGAGAGAGAGAGAGAGAGAGAGAGAGAGAGAGAGAGAGAGAGAGAGAGAGAGAGAGAGAGAGAGAGAGAGAGAGAGAGGAGAGAGAGAGAGAGAGAGAGAGAGAGAGAGAGAGAGAGAGAGAGAGAGAGAGAGAGAGAGAGAGAGAGAGAGAGAGAGAGAGAGAGAGAGAGAGAGAGAGAGAGAGAGAGAGAGAGAGAGAGAGAGAGAGAGAGAGAGAGAGAGAGAGAGAGAGAGAGAGAGAGAGAGAGAGAGAGAGAGAGAGAGAGAGAGAGAGAGAGAGAGAGAGAGAGAGAGAGAGAGAGAGAGAGAGAGAGAGAGAGAGAGAGAGAGAGAGAGAGAGAGAGAGAGAGAGAGAGAGAGAGAGAGAGAGAGAGAGAGAGAGAGAGAGAGAGAGAGAGAGAGAGAGAGAGAGAGAGAGAGAGAGAGAGAGAGAGAGAGAGAGAGAGAGAGAGAGAGAGAGAGAGAGAGAGAGAGAGAGAGAGAGAGAGGAGAGAGAGAGAGAGAGAGAGAGAGAGAGAGAGAGAGAGAGAGAGAGAGAGAGAGAGAGAGAGAGAGAGAGAGAGAGAGAGAGAGAGAGAGAGAGAGAGAGAGAGAGAGAGAGAGAGAGAGAGAGAGAGAGAGAGAGAGAGAGAGAGAGAGAGAGAGAGAGAGAGAGAGAGAGAGAGAGAGAGAGAGAGAGAGAGAGAGAGAGAGAGAGAGAGAGAGAGAGAGAGAGAGAGAGAGAGAGAGAGAGAGAGAGAGAGAGAGAGAGAGAGAGAGAGAGAGAGAGAGAGAGAGAGAGAGAGAGAGAGAGAGAGAGAGAGAGAGAGAGAGAGAGAGAGAGAGAGAGAGAGAGAGAGAGAGAGAGAGAGAGAGAGAGAGAGAGAGAGAGAGAGAGAGAGAGAGAGAGAGAGAGAGAGAGAGAGAGAGAGAGAGAGAGAGAGAGAGAGAGAGAGAGAGAGAGAGAGAGAGAGAGAGAGAGAGAGAGAGAGAGAGAGAGAGAAGAGAGAGAGAGAGAGAGAGAGAGAGAGAGAGAGAGAGAGAGAGAGAGAGAGAGAGAGAGAGAGAGAGAGAGAGAGAGAGAGAGAGAGAGAGAGAGAGAGAGAGAGAGAGAGAGAGAGAGAGAGAGAGAGAGAGAGAGAGAGAGAGAGAGAGAGAGAGAGAGAGAGAGAGAGAGAGAGAGAGAGAGAGAGAGAGAGAGAGAGAGAGAGAGAGAGAGAGAGAGAGAGAGAGAGAGATTTGGCATTTTTGAAGTTTTTTAAGTTTTTTAAGTTTTTGAAGTTTTTGAAGTTTTTGAACTGTCCCTGTCCCATGCATCAATTGTGATGCTCCAATGGACTGTAAAACTTCTTACATACTGCAAATCGTAGCCTACTGCCTTTCCTAGCTAACTTAATGTTTGCCGACGTGACCGAGCTTAATTTAAGCAGGGCCCAGAGGCGTAATGTCATGAACATACTGCCAATCGATCATCGAAGGGCGCAAAGCCGACTCATTTGTTTACATCCAGACAATGTTCCATTTCTTTGCAATGCACACACCGACCACGGCGTTGGCGACAACAAAATAACGGTGGACCCAAGTTGCGCTTCCATACTCAGATAAATAAGAACGTTGAATCATGACCCCGTAGAGACGGGACACTGTCCTCAAGCATCCATTGAGTTGGAATATGTACATGATACACTAAGTGTCTCTAATCATACATGTTACCGGCATTTGGTGCCCAGACCGGTTTTGGGACACGTGCACCAATTATGCCTTGTTCGACTGGAAAACCTGGCCCACAAACTCACACTGTTCACTCAAGTGTCACTCATGCACAGAGTGGCCCAATGCTCTTGCTGGGGAGTGGGCATATACTCATAACAGCATTTACCAGTATGGAAACGATTGATGGAGGATGGACTACTGCTGGATGCAGGCTGGAAAAAACACAAGACTTGAAGGGTGAGATGACGTAATGAGCAGCGCTTAATGATGCGGCCGGTACTACCAAAACTGACAGTACATATAACCGCCGACAATGAAAATGCATCCAAGGACACATCGTTACTGCCACAATAACCGTTATACCACACCCCCTTGATTCAGCTTACTGGTGTACGATAGCACTAGCCCCCTCGAGGCAGTAACGCAAAATACGAGGTGAGGGACTGCAATTCCAGCCCGGCAGATGATTCAAAATTGAACATTAAAAACAACACAGATGTACAGCGCTGACAAAGTAGAGTTTACCTTTAATGTTGGTCATCCATGTTGTGATGCCATACATAACGCTGTATACTGGTGTGTGCCTTAAGCACGATACATACTGGCATGTGCCTTAAGCATGAAACAGGAGAAATGAACAGGGCTGACATCTGCTGGGCTGGGCTGGGCTGACATCTGCTGGATACTGTTAAAGATAAAAATTCAGCGGACATCTAGTGCCCTGCTTCTTCAAAAATTAACTTGACACACATTGGGCTCAAATTGTGGATGGTCTTAATTTCAAGCATACAAAAACAAGTATGTCCCGGCTGGCTGGATCATAAACTCTGGAAGGCCCTGCATCTTGCAGCTCCCGGCAAAAGGGGTGGACTGCCAATGGGTAGACTGCCAAGGGGTGGACTGCCAAGGGGTGGACTGCCAAGAGTCACAGCCTGTTCACACTCATCTCATCCATCTTTCAAATGCAGTCAAACACCCAAGCCCTTTCCTTCAAAAGGTGGAGCCAGAGAAGGTCAACAATCTGCCTCCAGATTTCCAGACGACTCTGCCCCATCCAACCGACCATCTGTTTGTTGCACCAGACTCGATGGAGGGGTGGACCAATGCAAAGGTCGGACACGCAAGCAGGTGCCGAAACCGTCACTCGGAGCCGAGCTCTGACATGACGTAGTTGGCCTCTCCGGCTCCAACACAGCAGCAGAACTTGACGCATAAGCACTGGGCCTGGAGAGGCTGGCCTTTCCTCCAGGGAGTAGAGAGCTGCTGGCTGGTCCAGCTCTTGTGCACAGTCCCCGGCCTCGTCAGGGGGCAGCTGTTTGCATGGTCCAAAGTGCGAGACGCAGGAGAGGCGGCAACGTCCACGCTCGGAGATGGCTGCCTGGCAAGCCGTCGCATGCCGCCATAGCAAGGGGGTGACGTGGCATGGAGGTCGCTGCCGCTGATGGCGCAGACCCATGGCTGCTGCTGCCTTTCCGAGGCGGCCTCCAGGGGAGCGCTTTGAAAGGTGGTGAGCTGTGAAGGCGATAAGGGTGCCTCGGGCAGAATGATGTCGTCTGCAGGCGCAGCATCATTAATTGTTCAAGTGCGCGCTTCAGCTACAATAATGCTGCATCTTGGCCTACGGCTGAGGTGGCTCCTACTGGTACAAAAGCCTTAAAGTTGGAGCCACTGGCTATAAAGGTTAAGCGGTTTGGTCCCACTTGGCCAAGTGATGGCGGCCCCCCCAAAGCTGGTATGGCTCGCACTCAATGAAACGATGACTGGCATGACAGCGGCGAGGGCTAACAGGATGATATCGAGATAGAGAAGACTGGGTAATCTGAATCCTGAAGGTTCCCGATCAATTCAAAACCCGCATTTAAGATGGTTGCACACATTGTTCTGGATGCTAGCTCAGCCAGAGTCTTTAGGCATATGACGATGCCCTTCTACCCATCAGCGTTTCCTTTTCCTAGTCTCGACTGCACTACATCTCAGCTGCCTACCGGCCTACGGCCACTCGGCCAGAGGCTCTATGCATGGTCAGCCACACTGCAAGGGGCACGGGTCGTAAGCGCAGGCAGGCTTAGCTTGACGGCCGCTGGGCGGCCCGCCGGATGCGAGCTTGTGGCCGGAAAAATAAAAACTGCCCAGAGGCAAACGCACCTATGATGAAACGAGGTGGTTGTTCCGTCTTGGGTGCTGCGTTCTTGACCAGAAGAGGAGTTACCCGAGGAGGGATGCCAGCAGCCGTCCTAGCAGCGGAGGCGTCGGTGGCCCCCTGCTTTGAGCCAGAGGCAAGCCGCCCTTTGGTGATTGCCTGCTGAGCGCTGGACGCAAGCTGCCCTTTCTTGACCTCGTTCTCATCGCAGAACATGGGGTGCTGCACTCTGGCCTTGGGGCTGATGAGCACGACTGCGGCATGCAAACGCGGGGGCATGCAGCTGTGTCATTGCGCGGCATGGTTCCTCAAATGGAACGAGGAAACGGTCACATCTTTCATGTTGCTGTTCTGTGTGTAACGCCGAGGTTGTTATAGAGCCTGCCCAAGTTTTATTTTTTCTTACTTGAAATTTAAACCTGACAAATCCAATCGGGGTCCAACTAACTAAGAATCACTCCTGTTAAGTAAGAAGAACAATTTCATATTCAGGCATAAATTCAGGGCAGCAGAAGCTAGGTGGCAGACGTCTGCCAGTGTGGCACTGTCTACACGTGGAAGGTCTGCCAGACGGCTCAAGAACCACAGCAGTCAAAGCCATTGATGTTTTTTTTGATTTCCTGGTCTTTCAGCTTCAATTCATCAACATCACAGTGTACTGCCGGGAAGCCTGGTTCAGGAAGCCCTGCTGCATGGGCCTCTGGCCATAAGCCGGTTAAGTTTTGTCCCCCACAAGCCCTGTGGTGGCTAGCCAGTGGTGTACCAAGGGCGGTCTGGTTCTGTACTTCTGTGGCTCTCATTAAAATTGAGCATGTCCAAAAGCTGATTAAGCTGACTGACTTCGGCATTCAGCTAGAGACTTGGCTGCACAGTGGGGACTCTCAGAGCCAGGAATCAGGATACTAGAGCAGCTCATTAAACTCTCACGGAAGTCTGCTCAGTCGCTCAGCGGCCTTGTCTATCAGAAAATGTATGCCGCGAGGAAATGAGGAACTAATGTGTCGGAAAAGTAAGCACCCGCGGAAAAGTGTCGGGATTATCTGCCTCCACTACTTTTAAAGCATGAAGTGGTTTGGAATGCTATTCGGTTTGTTTGGTCTACGAATGAAGTGCCGATTTTTTAGGTTGTAGCTTACTGGCACCAACTGGCACTGACCTGGCTGGTGGTGTCCTCGGCACATTGTGCTGGACGCTTGGTGGACAGACAGGGAGAGAATGCGTTGCTGCTTGTATTAATGAATGTCAATTGGAATGGGTGGGAATTTGCCTGCAGATTCGGGTCATGTAGCGATAAGCAATGCACGTTCGCCAGGCGATGCGACCTCGTTTCGGAACGCGGGTTCGGTCTAAACCCCCAGGGCTCGTCACCGCCGGGTGGCTCGTCACAGCGGTTGGTCCCGACATTAAGTCATTAACGTGAAGGGCCATCCTGAGTCGGGGTCATTGCCAGCGTGGTACTTCGAGATTGGGCTCCATGGATAGCATTCCTGTTAACTCCAGGTAATGGGGTAGTGCCAGGGTCACAGTGGTCACACCAGTCCTGAACCAACCGCCTTTTGTTTGTACCCGGCCTGTTCGTGGCATGCGGCGGGCTAGGGTTGACGGTTTGGTCGTTTGGGATTTGTGGATCCTAGCGCCCTCCGCTTCTCCTTGTCGATACAGTTACGCTCAGCTGTTAAGCTGTATTGACAAGGAGAAGCGGAGGGAGCTAGGATGGACAGGCCCTCTGGACATCGCCATTGACTTTCAACAGTTGTACCCCCTGCTCTTCAACCTCCACATCACCTACCTGGCCTGATCGCAGCCAAGTGCCTGGCAGAGGGGCTGCGCTGGTGGCGGGGCGACGACTCAGGTGCTTGCTATATGCGGATATTTTAACCCTGCTAGCCGGCAGCCCGGCAGGGCTGCAGCGCTTGCTAGGTACCCTTCATGATTATGCGGCAGTTAAACAGCTCCGGGTCAACGAAAGCAAGACAGAGATCTTGGAGTTTGGCAGCCGCTTAGCACCGCAGCGCCGACATCCAGCCAGCCCATATATGCGTCTATGGCCCAGATATGACAGTGCTGAAGCGCGTTTAGGAATACAAGTTCTTGGGCATCATTCAGCACGAGAGCGGCAGCATGAAGAACTAGGCCATGCATGGAGGAGAGGTGCCTCGGGCTGCCGTGCTGCAGCGTGTCTGCCGCATAGGTGCCAAGGTGCATCTGAGGCATTATCAGGCTACACACATCCAGCTTGCGGCTACCTACGCAGCGCCTGCAGCCAACTACGGTAATGTGGTGGGCCACCAGTACCACCAGTCACATTCGATCGCGGCAATATATCCAGAGCAAGATGCAGTCTAGCTTCCTTCAGAGCCTTAGCCAGGTGGGGCTGCCTGCATCCGCCGCTAGTTGGGGAGTCATGAAGGAGCTACAGATCCAACCGCTACAGCAAGTTTGCTGGCTCGACATGCTCCGCTTCTATAATAGAGCGGTGACGCCGGCAGCAGGACAGCCCTTTTTTGGCAGCAGCCATGGCGGCCGATATGCTGCTAGCGCTCTGACAGAACAGAGAGCGCTACTGGTGCAGTGAGCTGCTAGGTGCCTTGAAGGAGCTGGAGCGGGGTGAAACCGTCCCCAAACTGCGTCAGGAACACTTGCGGCAGCAATTTACCGTCACTATGCCCCCCTCTCCAGAAGCGCCACAGAGAACCTTGCCCCCTACCACCGCTCAGCCGGAGGACCTAGGGTGTCAGCTGCACAGCTTGCCTTTTGCATCAACAGGGCTTTCTCCTGCATGCGCGCGCACACCGCGGCGGGTCTAGACGGTCTGGCGGCTCGATTCATCAAGCTGGCTGTGGTAGAGGACGATTCAGAGAGGGAGCAACGGCACATGCTGAGAGATCTGCTGCGAGACTGGCTGACAGGGTGGTGGTGAGGGGGGGTATGTCTAGTGCATGGCAGCCAGTCAGGATTCAGCCTGTTTACAAGAAGGGCGACCCCCTTGACCCCGGTAAGTAGCGGCCCATCGCCATCACTAGCGTGCTTTACTGGCTGTATGCTAGCATGCTCACACCCATCACTGATGAGTGGGCACGATTGCGCGGCCACGTCCCTCCTGAGCAGTTTGGGCTCAACAACGCTGTAGCACGCTCCCGGCCGCTTTCCTCCTTGGACATGCAGCCCATGCTCAACGGGCAGCTGCAGGCCGTGGAAAGTTGGATGTGGCCTGTGTGGACTTCACCAAGGCCTACGACAGCGTGCTGCAGGGACAGTTGTGGCGGCAATTATGTGAGCACCTTCACATGACTGCATATCTGTTACGCGCTGTGCAAGCGCTTTATGCCGGTGCAGTTTACACGCTCACAAACGGCCACAAGCGCACTGGTGCTGTACCTTGCACCAGAGGCATCAAGCTTGGCTGTCCTCTTGAGCCCTCTGCTATTTTATACCTCAGCGACCTGCCGGCCATGCTTGCAACCAAGTGCCCGGCAGAGGGCATTGCAGTATAGGCGGGGCGACAGCTACGCTGCCTGCCGTCTGCAGACGACATCTCCCTGCTAGCCCGCACCCCAGTGGGGCTGCAGCGCATGCTTGATGCCCTGCATGAGCATGCGGCAGATAAATAGCTTTAGTTCAACATCAGCAAGACAGAGATCATGGTGTTTGGCAGCCGCTTGGCATCGCAGCGCCGACAGCCAGCCCATGTGTGCGTTTACAGCCCTGACTGCGCCGCGCTGAAGCGTATCCAAGAATTCAAGTTCTTGGGCATCATTCAGCACGAAAGCGGCAGCTTGAAGAGGACCATGCAAGGTAGAGAGGCGCTTTTGGCTGCCGCGCTGCACCGTGTTCGCCGCATGGCTGCCAAGGTGCGCCTAAAGCACCATCTACCAACACTCATGACGTTGGCAGCTGTTTACGCAGCGCCTGCGGCCATCAACGGCGACGTGGTGTGGGCCACCAGCCACCTCCAGCCGCGGCTATGTCTTCACATCAAGATGCAGTCCAGCATGCTTCAGCACTTGCGCTCGGCTGCGGGGCTACCCGCATCAGCCGCCAGCTGGGGGGGCCTGAGAGAGCTGCAGGTCCAGCCATTACGGTGAGACTGGTGTACCCATATTATCCGCTTCTACAATGCAACGATGGCACCGGCAGTACAGCAAGACAGCCCTCTAATGGCTGAGGCCATGGCAGCAGATATGCAGCTTGCAGTCAGCCAGGGCACTGGAGGATGCACCTGGTACTCTGATCTGCTGGGTGCACTGGAGGAGCTGGAGCGGGGGCAGCCTCCCCCAAATTGCACGAGGCAGCAGCTGATCTACAGCGCCTACCCGTCACAGAGGTGTTGGCTCTGGGGGAGCTCAGGTGCCCGACTTCTGTGCCTTTCCGGACTTTTCTTTTGTTACTTTATTTTGTGTCCCCTCATGAGGTTTCTTTATTAATTTCTCCCATCAGAACAGTTGGGCGCCCATGCGGCCGAGCCTTCTTGTGCATGGCCCAGAGGTGGAACATGCATCATTGACCTACAGCCTTTACCCGTCACAGAGGTGCTAGCGCTAGTGGATGCAGCCTACAAGCGGGCGCAGTAGGAAGTGAATGGCCGTGAGGACCCCAGGGATGCTGCTGCCCAATACAGGTCCGTCCTTTTTTGTTTATGTTGTTGTTGTTCGGAGGGTGGAGGCTCTTTCCTTCTTTTCTCTCGTGCCTTCTCTCCTGAGTTTCCTAGCAGATTTATTTTGCCGACATGTCTAAGCTTTATATTTAAGCAGGGCCCAGAGGTGTAACATCATTAACCAGTTGCACGATGTTCATGTTCCCACACATAGGAGGGTGGCACACCATGCGGCATGGCTGAACCATGGTCCTGGCTGTGCATCTTAGCTGGAATCCCTTGCCAGCCCCACGCGGCCGAGCGTTTAACAGGCTCCAGCTGGTATGTGCCAATGCGCCACCCTAATGGGGTTAGGCAAGGCCCACGGAATGGGGAGACCCTGGCTTTCAAAAGAAGAAAATGTGGTCAATTTTTGAAGGCTAGGATCTGGAGGGACCTGGGATTTGGATGGTCATTTTCTGGGGAGGTCTTGTCACATTCTCTTAGTGTCCAAAAAGGTCCTCCCCAGGGCGCTGAATATTCCCTTTGAATCCATACTAACTTGGACAGGCATGTGTGGGAGGATCGTTGTGGAAGATGCGGTCCAACTACTTGAGGGCTAGATTCCAGAGTTTCTGGAAAAGTGGCGGGAAATTGGACTTCCTGCTCTCTATTTTGTTTGTTGGGGGGGGCTCCCTCCTCTCCCTTCTCTTTTCCTTCGCTGTTCAGTTTCTAACAAGACACTTAAACTCTGACTCTGTCAAGCCTTGTGAGCAAGGCGATTATAGTGGGGTTCATTCCCATGCTACTGCTCAGTGGTTGTGTGTTGGTTGCTTGCCCATGGGGGTCACTGGTTTTCGCTCGCTGTCCTAGCGTATTTAGTGCCTGTCCCGATTTACGGGCACAAGTCCCATGCATCAAATGTGATGCCCCGTTGGACTGTAAAAACTTCACAAACTTCACAGCAGGGCCTTCAGGTGCAACCATTGATTCGTGTTTTGTGTAGGGCTATACTTCAAAGGGGCTAGCGATCTTCAGGCCGCCTTTCCTTTTCGGGGAGGGGTCTTCTCCTTTTGTATTCCTCACTTTCCACTCTTGTTTCCTCCTCCCAACACTGTTGGGCGCCTACGTGGCCGAGCCTTTTCGAGAAGGGTCCAAAGGTCAATTGCGTTATGCCTCAGGGCTCTGGGCCTGAGGTGTTACGTCATTTTCCTTCCTTTCCTCGAATGTCACCTTTTCCCCCTAGCTGACATTTGGACAGTTATAGAGGCGAGCATTTTTCAGCCGGGCGTTAGGGTATATCTTGCATGCCGGTACTGGCAGGGGGTGCTGGCATGCCTTAATGTTTTTTTTGCCTTTCTGTAACGTGTCCTCTTCAGATGCCTCATCATGCACCATGACCTCACACGATGGTCAGGAGCATGGACAAGTTCATCAGCATTATTTTACAACCGAGTATTTGAAACCCCTATCTACACGGACCTTGCTTGAAACGCATATAACAAATGAAGTAAAGCCTGGGCCTTGTGCAGCGACATATCAAGCATCGTGCTAGCATTTATAATATGTAAAATGAGGATATACCTAGACTAACTACGCAATTCCACTTCAGACCGCAGAACGTCAGCATCATGTGCACCGCAAGATAACAATGAGGCAATCTAAAGAAGCTAATTCATGAGCTCGTGCCCACAACCGTACCGATGCACGTAAGAACAACGATGGCTTTGAAACCACACATCATGGCAAAATATTGAGGAGGAAAAGAGACAGCTACTACAATAATTAATGGGATAGGAGGGGAAATCTATACAGAAGTAAGAAGGCCATATGAACACGCTGTAATGATAAAACACGTGAGGAAGACGCGACATTATTTGTCAGCTTAATAACATCAATCAGGCGTGCCAGGAGTTTTATGGGCCGCATGATGGAAATAAGGGGCAAATGAGGGGCATGCATGCACACAACTGCACGCCGCCAAGAGTAAACTACAACTTCAAAACTGCTCAGAGAGCATCGAAGTGCGGGGCCACTGCTAGGCCCATTGGGACAAACCGTGACCGGCGCTAAAATAAATAATGGAAGCCTCGAGACGGCTGTCGACCAATGGAGCCAACCAGGAGTACGAGTACGAGTACAAGCGCCCTGTAAGCAACCCAGGAAATCAAAACCCAGAAGGAGGTAAATCGGATCAAATACAGGGAACACGATTCTGCTAAAGATCAACGCAAAAAAACAGAACCATGGATTTAAAATCTTCAGCGTGCTGTGGAGGAGGGGAAAACAAAAGCCATCCCAAGCCTCTGCCTTGAATACCGCAGTGTGGACAGTGGAAAATGGAGGAAAACCCAATGGGGCAAGACGTGCAAGAGTGCCCGTCTCTGTGGGGTAATCGTCCTGCCAAAATGTCCAAAATTACCTGATGGTACGTTTTTCCTATTGAAATGTAAACACACTAAGGATGTCTGTGATAAGAGTCTAAAGCGCATCCAGACAGTTCACAAGATACGAACTTGCCTGGATACTTATATTTATACAGTGCCTTGATAACAACCTCTTTCCAGAGGCAGAGCAGCAGACGATTAATAATACTCCCCATTGGGATGTCTTTAATCATACGATCCATCCACAACCTAGCAACAGCAACACACCATGCGAAGAGGAGCGCTCGAGACTTTAAAGCCTACAAATCTCCAGGAAATATTAGAGCCACCGGAGGCATGCACCAACAAAGGTTAAATCGGGCTTTTCTCCCTGGCCGGTTTGATAGCAGTGAAAGAGGGATACGCAGAAAGCATATACAGCTCGTCGCCACTCAAAAGGCCCCCCAAAGAGGATCCTCCTCAGTGCCATGGCACGTGCTGAAGGTGAAGGATGGACAAAAACTGCAACGGAGGAAAGGGGATGCCTGACGGTAGAAATAGAGTGCAGTGGGTATAGAGATGACCCACATTAACATAATCCCCTGCCAGCCCAGGCGTACTTGCTCAAGAAGAGTTGGCCCGGTCAGCAACAATGTATCTGACCGCACCCACACCGACACAGCAGCAGCTGCCGACACACATGCAGAAGATCAGGTCATCAGGCTGGCCCAGGAGCGCAAGCTGCTGGCAGGTCCAGCTCTTGTGAAGCGAACACGGCAAGCTATGAGGTGCCGGACAGCTGGCCGCGGTCTCCAGCATGCCAGCTGCTCTGGCATTCGCCAGGGAAGGAAGGTCGCTGCCGCTGCTGTCCCGCATCCAGCGTTGCAGCTGTTTAGCAGTGGAACTTGCGGGGGTGCACGTCGCAGGTTCTGCGAGCAGATGAGGAAAATAACATGGATCAGTTGAGGACAGGACATGGGAGTGACACATAAAACAATCCAATGCTGCATTGGCCTCACACAACCTAACGCAATCGCAGTGTAGACTGAGGCGCCCGTCCCTGGCATTCGTATCCTTTCTCAAGAATAATCATGCTTAAGCGCGGAGGGCATGTGGGTCTGAGCCAGCTTCGCTCGAGGAAGTGGATAGGATCACACAAAAATTATACCGGTATCACACATTCCTAGGTTTTCCTTTCCTCCCTCGCCTCATCCTAGGTTTCTTATCTTTCTAAGACGGTACCGATAGCTCAAATCTCAAGAGGTTTTCCCATCCCGAGGTGCAACGCGGTAGCGCAGAAGCAGGGGATGGAAGGCCGGGTGCCCGGGGTTTCCTCGAGGAGCAAACGGGTAGAAAGAAGGACCTTGTCTGTCAGGCCTATTGCAAGAGAGCAGCTCACCTCTAATGTCGCAGCAGTCTTGTCGCTTTGCAGCGATGCCAGAGTTGGAGGTGGAGATGTCAGCATAGAAACGTTCAGCAGATGCAGATCCAGAAGTTGATAGCGTGAGGCGCCCGCAGTCCGTTGTCAATGCGTCGAAGACAATATCTGCGGTGGTTGAGCATGATCATGGAGAGGGGCTATCACCAGATGCAAGAGAGGTTGGATCCCGCGGGCAGTCCGCGCCCTCCAAAAAAAGAAACTGTCCTCCCATACACGCGACGAACCTTCAGCGACATCACGGAACACAAGCAGGTTGTTCTCGGATCCCATTGAGTAGAAAATAACAGGGGAGAGCTTGTGATGGTGAAGATGTGACTGCCCAGCCGAGGTCCTTGTTTAAGGGCGGAGAGGAGAGGATTGAAGGGCATCGGCTCCGATTTGGTTTCTGATCGTGCTGCCCACGCGCCGTGCATGATTGATGACGTGGCAAGTTTTCGCAAGGAAGTTCGCGGGAGCTGTCATAACATCTGGTAGCTCAAATAGCCGTTGCGGCTCCAAACCTCCCGTATAAATATCGCAAGGATCCGCGTCAGCTATTTCGTAGGAACGCGCGGCGCAAGCGGGTGCGCTTATCCACGCACGCATGATGTCTCGGAGTCGCCGCGTGCCGGTAGTTCGGGATGACACGACACCTCTTGGCACCGACCTGACGACTCCCCCGTTATGAATTGGTACCTGGCGAGGTGGGGCACGTTACTACTATGGTGCACGCACGTACGATGATCATCATCACAATGAACGCGGCCTCCCAAATTCATCTTCGATGGACCCACCCTGATCCAACAACGATAGCCAGCAGGGTAGCCAGGTGAGATTCCAACGTTCCACTCCCCTACCTGATACAGCCATATACATCGGTTGGTCACAAACCGCGGCGGTGGGCTCCGAAAGGATTGCGTACACGTGACTCTGTCATTAAACTGTGCGTTCAAGTGCTGCGTGTGCTGTAGTCCCTGCCACCGGCCTAGCTCTATGCGCTTACGGTATGTTCCGAATGTTTCGGAACACCTGTTGTGTAAATTCATCTGTAGCAGGGGTGGCCAGCAAGCTCAACTGGCAGAGCGAACTAGAGCACTACGGACTACCAATATCAAAATACTCGAGTTAGTGACTTCACACCCCTGGGCTCCGGGCCCTGCACGAGAAGGCTCGGCCGCGTGGGCGCCCACCTGTTCAGAAGGGAGTGGAGAAGAAACTAATAAAAGGAGGAGGGGACTGAGGAAAAAAGGAGCACAGGGAAAGGCAAACAAGTCCGACACCTCAGCCTCTCTAGAAACTAGCCCTCAACACTGCCTACGACAGCGTCCACAAAAGCAAGCGCATCCCACCCTGCTCGGCCTGGCACAACCGGGGTCAACCGCTGCCTGCCTGGTGGAAGTTCGTAGCACCGCCCGGGCCGGGGAGTGGGGACCTGCTCACCCACGCTCCCGTAACTGCTCCCTGACACTAGGGCACTGGAAGCAATCATGTAGTGCATCCTCTATATGCTCACCATCACCCCTTGACCAATGACCAGCATCGTTGGCAGCAGCATGTCTCTAGCCGCTGACCGCTGCGCCGCTATTTTGCACCCCCGTCATATTTTATGACGGGGGATTATATTATGCACATCTTATTCATTCCCTTGCTACTGGTTGGTGGTTGCGTGCTGGTTGCTTGATTGCCCAGGGGGTCACTGTTTTTGCTCGCTGTCCTAGCGCATCTAGTGTATGTACCGGGTTTGGGGCACATGCCCCATGCATCAAAGATGATGCCGTGCTGGACTGTAAAACTTCACACCAACCTTCACATTTCAGGGTCCACCTTCTAAACAGGCGGAAGCCAGCCTGAATACAAATTCAAAACCGTTCCTTTCCCGTTTCACAAACAATCATAGGGAAAAGGTCATGCAAAGTTTATCATGCTTGCATCAGGAAAGTAGGGGGCACCCATGTCTTTGGGAAACTATAACTCAAATAATAACCCAACCGGTAATTAACAAAGCTGTAATAGATCGGAGCTGATCGGGCTCGGATCCCACGACAGAATTGCCAACTTTAACCAGTCTACAAATAATAAGCCAACGGTCTGAAGGAGGAAAGGGGCACATGCAATCCCCAAACGCTTCGATCCCATCCATTGTAGGAGCAGTCTGTGACTCTGTTAGTCGTTGATGACGTAACGCTTCTGGGCCCTGCTCAAAAACAAAGCTCGGCCACTTCGACACACACAAAACCCGTAAGTCGTTGTAACAACCAATTGGCGCCAGCCTAGCATCCAGCAAAAAACGTTAGTTGCCCTAGGGCCTAGCAGTACGGACAGGGAGGACATAAGAAAACAAAGGAGGCGGTACTATGGTAGCACAATCCGGCTAAACCTGTGCCATATCGAGCCGTACCGTGCCGTATCGTGGCATTTAGGTAGTACAATCCGGCTGAACCTGTGCCGTATCGAGCCGTATCATGCCGTATCGTGCTACCAAGGGTGGTACAACCCGAGCTCTCTATGGACGAGCATTACTCAGCAGCGCCTCATCTAGGCGGTGAAGACCAATGAACCGCTTGGTCAGCAGGGCCAAACTGGGGCCCGACGTGAAAAGGATCTTGTTTGCCACACCCTGACTGGCCTACAGACACAGGCCCAAGCAGCATGGCTAGCTAGCCGCGCATGTAGCCTCCGGCCAGAGGCCCAGAGGTACCTGAGGTAAAGCTTCAGTGCAGCCGAGGCACGAAAAAGCGAACGCTGTCCGGCGCCATGCCACCATGTCCTTCATGTCTCTACAGACGATTCAAGCCGCCGTTTGTCGACCCCCTGGTCATTTAATAGGTTATATTTCGGGATTGATCTCACGTCTGGAAAACCAGATTTAACCAGAGCAAGCAGACTGTGCAGCTCTTGTCTATTTTTGTCTTGATGGTTCCATTGGGGAAATGGCAGAGGCTGCTCTCGCGACCAGTCCGTTACCTCCTCAATGTCCCCCCTGGCAGTCCCTGCAGGCAGTCAAAAACTTCATAAAACTTGACACAACTTCATGCTGCGCTCACGGCTGGCTGTTTAGGTCGTCCGCTTGGGGGGATGGCGGAGGCCACACTCGCGTCGGGTCCGTCACCATCTCCTCCCATGAGGGCTGGGTTATTAATGGTACGTCTTGAGCGGGTTCACTAGGAAGGTCTGCAGCATCAGGGCAAGGGGCATGCCATTTAGTTTGAAGCGAAAGCTGGGGAAGCAGACGCAAGGTCGCAGCTTGGACTAGTGCAGCTACATCAGGGCTCGGCTGCGTAACTGCTTCTCTTGACTTGGGCAGGTTCCTTTGTGGGGGGGGTAGTTCTACATTATGAACAGAAGGTGAACTCCACTCAGTTATTATTCGTCAGCCTAGCATGGGGAAAGTAGGCCCCAGATCGCAGCTCGGCATAGCACAGCTGCATCAGGACTCGGCTGTCCTCAATACTTTGTCATGGAGGTTTTCACCGGGGGAGGATCAGCATCATTAAGGTAGGGGTGAAGGGTTGAGGCCTCAGGGTCATCACGAACATCGGCTATCCCCACAGCTCTGCCAGGCGAGCGTTCACTGGGAGGATATGCAATATCAAAGTATCAAAGTATCAACGCAAGCAGACCATCGCATACATCGGGGCAGCTGTGCACACACATACACTGTTTTGGTTCCTCGTTCTTTCCCGTTCACTCTGCCTGGCCCTTATGAAATAGGCTATGGGTGGCTGCGTCAAATTTGAAACAACAACACAAAGTCTGGGCCAGGGGGCGACCCAGGGCCAGGAATAAAGAAATCTACCGTGACCCCCCCCCCACACACAGGGACACAAAAGCTAATGATGAGTCCAGGCCTCAAATCCTCCTGCTGCCATTGCTCCCTCTTCCTCACCGCTGCCTCTGCCCACCAGCGGCACGTCCGCATCGCAGCCGGAGCCGCTGCCCTCAATCGTGCTCTGCAATTGGACGTCAAACACGCTCTGCAGCGAAGCGCCCTCTTCCCCCGTGCTCAGCCAATCCGCGGCCACAGGGCCTTTCAAGGACACCCGGCCCGCAGGGGCTGCACCGCCGCCAATCCCGTTGCTGCCGCCAGCAGCAGAGGCCATCTTGGCTTCGCTGCCGCTGCTGATCCTGCTACCTGCCTCGCCAGCACCACTGCTGCCACTGCCGCTACTGCTGCCCATGACGCCGACACGGCCCTCTTCAACACCCTGGCCCCCGCTGCTGCTGCTGCTGCTGTCTGTGCTGGCGGCAGGAACTCCCTCGACCCTATCATAACTGCCGCGGTAGCCAGCAGGCTCGCTGCCACCACTGCTCCCCCCATCAGTGGCAGCACTGCTGACACCAGGAGCGAGGCCGGCCGTCACGGCAGCAGCAGCAACAGCACCGCCTTGGGCGGTCCTCTTGCTGCTGCCGCCGCCGCCGACACTGCCGCCGACACTGCCACTGCCAGCCTTACCAGAGCCACCTTCAGCAAGGCCGCTGTGGTGAGACTCACTGCCCCCGTTGCTACCCCGGCCAGAGCTCCCACCAGGGCTGGTCCTTGCCTTCCCGTCGCCTTCCTTCTTGTCCGCGTGCAGAGAGGCTTTGTTCAGCGACCGAGGCTTCGCACCCACCCCAGGCCCTGCAGCCAGATCAGGCTGGCCAGCAGGCGCCCCTGCACTTCCCGCTGAATCCGCCTGGGCACTTCCGCCACTCTCACCTGCCACGGCCGGTTGAGCAGCGCTGCCGCCATCCGCCGGAGCATCGCCGCCACTCTCACCTGCCACGGCCGGTTGAGCAGCACTACCACCATCCGTTGCACTCCCGGCCGGACCAACAGGCTTCCGCTTGCCCGGCTGTTGGAAAGCCAAGAAGGAGCCTAAGTCGAACCCAAACCCAAATAGCTTGCCTAGCTTGGAAACAATCCCAGGGTTGGAATCACCATCTCCACCCCCACCATCTCCTCCACCACTACTACCATCACCACTACTACTGCTGCTGCTGCTGCTGCTGCTTCCAGGCCTCAGCGGAGCCAGCCGTCCATCTGCCGTTTTATTTCCTTCGGCAGGACCCAACTTCCCAATCGCTGTACTTCCCTCCCCAGCTCCCTTCGGCAGTCTCCCAGCTGCAGATGGCTCCTTTGCTGCCACCTCTCCCTTCTCCTCCTTCTCCTTCTCCTCCTTCCCCCGAACCTTCTCGCCCCCTGCTACTGCTGCCTTGCGCCCCCCCCGCGGCGCGCCTGCAGGGGGTGGTTGCTCCCTCTGGTCCTGCTTGCCAGACAGGCCGGTGCGCTCCGCCACACTTGACCACCAGTCCTTGATCTTGGGAGCCCAGTCCTGGCTCAGGCGCTCTCGCAGCTCCACGCTGTTCCGCACCTGGCAGGGTTCAGGGTTCAGAATTCAGGGTTCAGGGTTCAGGGTTCAGGGTTTAACCCAAAGCATGCAGCCCAAAGCTGCACCGCAACTGTCACAGGCCGGAGCCTCGGGGCAGGCGACAGAGTTCCTGGTGCCAAGCCCGAGGCCACTTACTGGGTTTTGCCATTTTGATCTTGACCAGAGGGGTAGATTGGGACTTGAGAATCCAAAAAATGACTGATTCCATCAAGACACCTCCGGCCTGGCCTGCTCAGTTGTGCGCCGCACCACAGGACCAGTCTCCTTGAACCTAAACCCCAGGGTGTGTGTCACCCACACAACCTGAACCCCAGGGTGTGTGTCACCCACACAACCTAAACCCCAGGGTGTGTGTCAACCACACAACCTAAACCCCAGGGTGTGTGTCACCCACACAACCTAAACCCCAGGGTGTGTGTCACCCACACAACCTAAACCCCAGGGTGTGTGTCACCCACACAACCTAAACCCCAGGGTGTGTGTCACCCACACAACCTGAACCCCAGGGTGTGTGTCACCCACACAACCTAAACCCCAGGGTGTGTGTCACCCACACAACCTGAACCCCAGGGTGTGTGTCAACCACACAACCTAAACCCCAGGGTGTGTGTCACCCACACAACCTGAACCCCAGGGTGTGTGTCAACCACACAACCTAAACCCCAGGGTGTGTGTCACCCACACAACCTAAACCCCAGGGTGTGTGTTACCCACACAACCTAAACCCCAGGGTGTGTGTCACCCACACAACCTAAACCCCAGGGTGTGTGTTACCCACACAACCTGAACCCCAGGGTGTGTGTCACCCACACAACCTAAACCCCAGGGTGTGTGTCACCCAGACAACCTAAACCCCAGGGTGTGTGTCACCCACACAACCTAAACCCCAGGGTGTGTGTCACCCAGACAACCTAAACCCCAGGGTGTGTGTCACCCACACAACCTAAACCCCAGGGTGTGTGTCACCCATACAACCTAAACCCCAGGGTGTGTGTCACCCACACAACCTAAACCCCAGGGTGTGTGTCACCCACACAACCTAAACCCCAGGGTGTGTGTCACCCACACAACCTAAACCCCAGTCCAGGCGTCATATCGCACTGCATCAAGATCGTACCATTCCGCAAAACACATGGTACTGCACCGTACCGCACCTGCTCCGTGAAGCTGCTCATCAGCACTTTCTGGAAGTGTGGAGCTGCGGCCCCAGCCAGCTCCGCCCAGCTGGCCGCCTCCCTGTCATCCCGCAGTCTGGCCAGGTCGCCGGCGGCCATCGCCTCGGCAGCAGTCCCCGCCATCAGCGGTGAGGGCATGCCCGCGAGGACGGCCTGCCTGTCCGCATGACCGAGCAGCCTGTCTGACACCATGTCTAGTGGCAGGGGCAGTAAGCCTCCGGCCGCCAGGGGCGAGGCGTCCAGGTGCGACACCCTCACCTAGCGACAGGGATTAGAAGGGGGGCAAGGGCTCAGGATTGAGGGTTAGGGTCAGGGGCAGTAAGGCTCCAGCCGCCAGGGGCAAGGCGTCGAGGTGCGACACCCTCACCTAGCGTCAGGGATTAAAAGTGGGGCATGGGTTCAGGGTTTAGGGTTCAGCAGTTAAAGGATCCGGGTAGAGGACATGGGTTTAGGGTGAAAGCGGGAGCGAGCCCTCTGTGATATGCCACCGTGAAATGCAGTATCTGTTCTTGGGGTGCCAGTGCCCAGTCGCCACGAACCCTCCCCAAGATGAGCACCAACTAGACACACTCATCATATGATCTCACCAGCAGCTCTGTTCCCATGCCCTTGCGCAGAGGCAGCCACTGCTCCCAGACCATGCCGGGTTCTGGCACAATGGCATCGACGTCTAGAAGGGCATACCTAAAGCGGGTGAAGGCGCGCAAATTTCGGGATGAGAAAAAAAAGAAAAGGATTGAGATTTAGGGATAAAACTTGAGGAAGGTCAGGGTGAGGGGTACAGGGTTCGCGGCTGGCAGCCTACTCCTAGCTCTATGGCCCAATGGTTGGATCCCTGAAACCAAGGGCATGATACTGTAGACGTCCTTTGCCTCTACTTTGGGGGTTAGGATTTAGGGTTGAACAAATTGGGATCAAATTTCGGAATAAGATTCAAATAATATGATTCATTCAGGGATTGAGATTTAAGGATCAATTTAGGGAGACAAACTTTTAGTTCAAGATACAGAGTCCCTGACCCACCCCAGGCCGTTGCCGGGCGGGAGCGGGTCGACATCCTTCATGTCAATTCGCAGCAGCAGGTGAGGCGGACGCAGGCGGGACGGGGGCGGCGCCGCCGCCGCCGCCGCTGCTGCGGGCTGCGAGGGCACTTGAGGGGCAGCCGGAGCCTGCTGCTCCTGACGCGAGAAGCTCCTGATAGAAGCAGAAGAGGCAGAGGCGGAGGAGAGAGGGGGTGAGGCCTTGCTGGCGCCACCCACTGCGCCGTTGCCTGCCTGCTGGATATGTTGCTGCTGCTGCAGCCCACCGAGCATGAGTGGGGCAGAGGCAGGACCCGCTGTGCTAACATCTCCTCCGCCGTTGCCGCTGCTGGCGACGCTGGCGGTGATGTTGGAGCTGTTGCCCGTGCCCGACTCTGCCTGAGCTGCTTCGTATCTGCTACCAGGCCCCAGGCCGCTGGCGCCGCTAGTGCCGTTGGCGCTGCTGCTGTTGCTGCTGTTGTTGCTGCTGTTGCTGCTTCTATCTTCTTGGCGTTGCAGGTCCAGCGGGAAAAGCGTTGTGAAGTTCCAGGAAGGCTCCTGGCTTTGCCTCACGACGGGCGTGACCTGCAGGGCAGAAATCAGGCAAGGAGGGACATGTTCGCTCGTAAATAAATGAACAATACGCCCCGAGGCGTGGCACCCTGAAGTATAATGATGAGTGGCAGCAGGAACCTGGCAAAGCAGAATGCGCCCGCTGCCTAAACGCAAAAAATAGCTAGCATGGCACGCTAAGTGTGAATTACCTGTAAGTGTATCGTACATTTGCAAGGCATGCCCATGAGTATGAATGAACTGTTTCGTTAAGTGCTGCCCTCGGGTGGGAATGAATTATTTATTCGAATGCTGCCCCACACGACCTTAATAACAGGGGAGTGTGAATCACATTCAGAATTCATGAAGCAGGCAATGCCACACGTTTGATTCCGACACCATCTGGCACCGTGACGATGAAATGTATGATGCGCCATACCGAAACATGATCAAAATGTGGCATGCAAAGAGGGATTCTTACATTTGCTATACCGTACAGTAGTGATACAAATAGTGCAGAATATGAGCATAGTACCGCTATTTGATAAGCAAGGATTATGCGATGCAGGTCTCATGATACAATGCAGGTATATGATAAGCAAGGATTATGCGATGCAGGTCTCATGATACAATGCAGGTATATGATAAGCAAGGATTATGCGATGCAGGTCTCATGATACAATGCAGGTATATGATAAGCAAGGATTATGCGATGCAGGTCACATGATACAATGCAGGTATATGATAAGCATGGATTATGCGATGCAGGTCTCATGATACAATGCAGGTATATGATAAGCAAGGATTATGCGATGCAGGTCTCATGATACATTGCAGGTATATGATAAGCAAGGATTATGCGATGCAGGTCTCATGATACAATGCAGGTATATGATAAGCAAGGATTATGCGATGCAGGTCTCATGATACAATGCAGGTATATGATAAGCAAGGATTATGCGATGCAGGTCTCATGATACATTGCAGGTATATGATAAGCAAGGATTATGCGATGCAGGTCTCATGATACATTGCAGGTATATGATAAGCAAGGATTATGCGATGCAAGTCTCATGATACATTGCAGGTATATGATAAGCAAGGATTATGCGATGCAGGTCTCATGATACATTGCAGGTATATGATAAGCAAGGATTATGCGATGCAGGTCTCATGATACAATGCAGGTATATGATAAGCAAGGATTATGCGATGCAGGTCTCATGATACAATGCAGGTATATGATAAGCAAGGATTATGCGATGCAGGTCTCATGATACTATGCAGGTATATGATAAGCAAGGATTATGCGATGCAGGACTCGTCCCCCCCCCCCCCCCCCCCCCGTTGCCATCAGCTGTCATGCACAGCACAAGACCAGCCTTTGTTCCAACTTCGAACGAATCTCTCACCTGCCGGGACCCGGCGAAGCTGATACTGCAGTACGCGTCCCGCTTGCCACGGGCGAGCGAGGCGGAGCGCGGGGGCAGGTTACGGGCTGACAGTAGGACCACCTACACACAGAAGGGCAGGGCAAATGAGATATTTTCGTATTCTGACTCCTTCTGAGGGGGGGAGGGAGCGAGGCGGAGCGCGGAGGCAGGTTACGGGCTGACAGTAGGACCACCTACACACAGAAGGGCCGGGCAAATGAGATATTTTCGTATTCTGACTCCTTCTGAGGGGGGGAGGGAGCGAGGCGGAGCGCGGAGGCAGGTTACGGGCTGACAGTAGGACCACCTACACACAGAAGGGCCGGGCAAATGAGATACTTTCGTATTCTGACTCCTTCTGAGGGGGGGAGGGAGCGAGGCGGAGCGCGGAGGCAGGTTACGGGCTGACAGTAGGACCACCTACACAAAGAAGGGCGGGGCAAATGAGATACTTTCGTATTCTGACTCCTTCTGAGGGAGGGAGGGAGCGAGGCGGAGCGCGGAGGCCGGTTACGGGCTGACAGTAGGACCACCTACACACAGAGGGGCATGGCAAATGAGATATTTTCGTATTCTGACTCCTGCTGAGGGGGGGAGGGAGCGAGGCGGAGCGCGGAGGTAGGTTACCGGCCGACAGTATGACCACCTACACACAGGTGTGGATCAGACCGGTTACTTTGTTACTCCGACTCATGCTAGAGGAGAGGGAGCGAGGCGGAGTGCAAGAGCAGGTCACGGGCCAAAAGCAGGATCAAGGGGCATGATGAACCGGTTATGAAGTAATCATGGTCCCTGCCGGGAGGAGGGAGCAACGCGGGGCATGTCCTACGTCAACGCAAATGGAGACACTGTCTGCTGAACCGCGGGGCCCTCCTCCTCCATACACCCCACCCCTCACCTGCAACGTCACCGTTGATGAACGCCCCAACGTCTACAAAAACAGAGACACCATGTTCCCTTCTCCCCCACCTCTCACCTGTAACTTTGCTGTTGAGGCACGCCCCAACGTCTGCGCAAAAAGGAACACCATTTGCTGTACCGCGGGGCTCGCCTCCTCCACACACCCCACCCCTCACCTGCAACGTCGCTGTTGAGGCACGTCCTAACGTCTGCGCAAAAAGGAACACCATTTGCTGAACCGCGGGGCTGCCCCCCTCCACACACCCCACCCCTCACCTGCAACGTCGCCGTGGAGGCACGCCCCAACGTCTGCGCAAAAAGGGACACCATCTGCTGAACCGCGGGGCTTTCGGGTGTTCCGGGCATCGCGGCCAGCCGCACGCGGACCTCCCCAGTATCCTCGCCAATGAGCTGCAGCCATCGATCCTGCGCACACGTAACATTTAAAAAAAAATGAAACTCACGCCCTAGTGCAGGGGAACGAATGAAGTCTCTCGCTGTGCTGCCGGGTGGGGCAGGCCACCAGGCTATCGATCCTGCGCACAAGGAACGTTTTTTTAATATGAACATCGCCCCCTAGTGCAGGGGAACGAATGAAGTCTCTCGCTGTGCTGCCGGGTGGGGCAGGCTACCAGGCCATCGGTTTTACGCACACACAAAAATAACAACGTGCCGAAGAGGGTATGGATGAAGTGAGGAGACGACCCGGCGGGCGACCAGGCCGGGAAGGCTGCCGAGCCACCATCGATCGTGCACACACTCATAGAATGGCTGCCATGGGGATTTTTGTGTTATATCCCTAGGGTGTAACCCTCACCCCGACCGGTAATTACCATAAATTATGAGAGGGCAAAGCAAATCTATAGCAACAGGACTGATAGCTGCCACAGTGCGCTACTTGTACTGAAGCTGCTGCCGCCTCACAGCTTCCTGCCAGCCAGTCCGTCCCGCCACGCAGGCTTGCGGCATGTACTGCAACCTTCGATTTCCCATCAGGGGTCTTGCGCTCCATGATTCATGTCATGAGAGACGCGCATAATAGCGCGCATCCTGAATTAGAGGAGAAAGCGCGGTAAATACACATACTTTTCCGCACTAAATACGATTTCCCCGACTACCGGTATCCACGGTTGCTTCGGCCTTCATTGTTTTTTAAGCCACTTCATCCACGTTGTTGCGATTTGAAAAACCCGCGTGGATAACCAATTATCACTGATAGAACTGTATCTGTAAAAAAACAGTACCTATTAAGCTCCAGCACCAGCATGTACTACGCATTAGATACTAGCATGAAGTAAAATAAATGCCATAATTTTGAAAAGCCAGCTAATCACACTCACCTGTATTGAGTTCTCCAGCGCCATTTCCACGTCCAGGCTCACAGCCCCCAGGGACTCATCACGGGACACACCGCTGTCAAACATCTCCAACCGAATCCTGTGTGCAAGCGTGTGAGTAAGGGTGCGACGTTTTCGGTTAGGAGCTGGGGGGGGGTAAAAATCCAGCACGTTTTTCTCTGGAATGATTGTTCATGGATTTCAAGTTTTCAGGATCTCGGCTGGATTCTGCAAGACTGCACAGCAGACGTTTACTTCGAAGATTATAATATATTCTTCAGTCACAACCCAGCTGCGTCATGGCTGGCAGCCGAGGGGGCCTGGTGCATGAAGCCCCTCCGCTTGAACGATGTACTGGAATGAGCATACCCCGACGTGCAGCTGAAGCACGCTAAAACGCGCAGGTTTTCCTGTCCTCATCGTTTGTTAAATTAAGTATGCAATGGCACTGCTGCTAAGAGAGGCAAGCAGGTGGTACACAAAATAATAGTGCACAAAATAATGGGAACGGCGCGGACGCGGCCTAGGCCCATGCCGCGCTGTTTCCTAAACCCTCACGCCCCTGCGGGACGTAGTTTTCTTTATTTCTTTCTGACACAAAATAAAATATGCCCAAGGGGCGCGGCTGGTAAGCGAGGCTAGCAGGGGATCCATCAAAAAGTGAAACACGGAAAGTAAAATGAGTAAATGAGTAAAATGAGTAAAATGAGTAAAATGAGTAAAATAAGTAAAATGACCAAGTACGTCCCATCGAGACTGTTTCCCCAGTCCTCACCTCTTGTTGAGCAGGTCAGGGTTCTCTGGCAGTATGAACGTCCGGTTCCAGACAGGTGTGATTGTGTTGTACACCGTACTAGTGCGGTACGTCCGTCCGTCGTACTGCATCTTAACGTAGGGGTCACTGGTGCCGGCCCAGTCCTTGGGGCTGAGGGAGCGGGCTGCAGGGAAGGTGATCAGGGAGAGGCAGGATTAAGTACTTAGGCTGAGGGAGCGGGCTGCAGGGAGGGGGAATAGGCTGCAGGGATGGTGGACAGGGCGAAGGGAGGAGGAAGCGGGCCGCGGGGGGTGGGGACTCTGGGCTGGGAGAGGCAGGATTTATCATCGGGGCTGAGGGAGCGGGCTGTGGGTGTTGGGCAAGGAGAGGATTCAGTAGGCTGGCAAATGGGAGCGGGCTGCAGGAAAGGTGGTCAGGGAAAAGCCGAATTTCATAAGCTGGCATATCGGATGTCACGGAACGTACAGTACTGAAGTACTGCTGGCCTCGTAGGTTGTGCAGCACCTGCAGCCAGCTTCTGCGCCAGTGCCCAAATGTAAAAAAACATCAAAAACACTGTTGTGATCTGTAATTATGATGAGCAAGTACACTGTGGGTTTCAACTGCCAATCCTTGGGTATAAATGAATTCATTCTCTTATGGTTGTTGGCCTAGGGGCTAAAATAAAAAAGAATCTCGATTTAGGACTGGTGACTGGCATCATTGATCTATGTTTAGTAATTGAATGTATATCCGCCCTTAAACAGCAGAAATATGAGGGAAGGTTAAGCCAATCAACAGTTGCAAGCAGGCAGTTTGCTGTTGAGAACGGTAGGCACTCAGCTCAACTGTGCTACTCTTGCAGGTGGTGTATCGTGCACTGAAGTAAACACTGCGCAGCACCTGGCGGAGATTATCCCATCGACCTAAAAGCAATGGATACACCCGCAAGGAGGGGAGGCTGGTGTGCCTGTGACCCTTCTGCTCTCCTTTTCCATGTGCATGCGTGCATGGCGGCAGAGACGCACAGTGGCAGCGCTGCATGGCAGAGATGGTCATATACCAGGATGCATGAGGGTTCCAGATGTACGTAGGCAGAATCCGTTGAGAACTCGGGCAGGCAGTCTCAGCACAAATGTGCCGCGCCGTCAGTCAATATGGTTATGCCAGGGCGAAAGCCGGTCTCAAAATGTGGGTTCAAGGTTCCTCCTCGATCAAACAGGTCAGGTAGGTGGCTGCATGCCTCACCCCTCAAGGTTTTGAAGGACCAGGGCCTCAGATACAGCTAGCTCAGGGTTGAGCTTAGCTGAAGTACCAGGCCCTCGGATACAGCTATAATTCTTGGCCTTGAATACAGGGCTAAAAGGTTACTGTCTGCCTCAACCTCGAGACTCTGAGGGGCCAGGGTCCTGGGACTCCACTCGTTTGGGAATAACGACGTTGGGGTTTAGGGGGTTATGGTTTAGGCTTCTGGGTTAAGGCTTTGCCCTCCCCTGTCTCCAGGGTATGCTGTACTTGGGTTTATAGTTAAGGGTTTAATGGTGAAGGGTTTAGAGTTTAGGGCTAAGGTTCTCCAGGGTCTGCCGTACCAGAGTTCTCAGGTCCGGCTAATTTCAGGATGAGGGTTTAAAATCGGCCTCACCTTCGAGGATCTGCAGTACAATGGTCCTCGGCCCAGGAGTGTGGTGCCTGCCTAGAGCGCCCCATGTGCCTTCCTGCATACAAATATGATTGCTTTAGGGTTAAGGATAAAGGGTGTACAGCACAATGGTCCTTGTCCCCGGAGTGTGGTGCCTTCCTAGAGCGCCCCATGTGCCGTCCTCCATAAAAAAAGACAAACTAGGACGCAGAACAAAATCATCATGGTTGAAAAGACAGCACGCAGTTACAAAGCGGTGCGTTGAGAGCCACCAAAAACACCAACTCACCATCACCGGGCAGGGCAATTGGAAGGGTAAAACAATAACAGAAGAGCATGAAACAAAGGGTTCTAGGTTACCGGTGAGCCCAAACCCTAAACCCTAATTTTACCACCACCGGGCAGCGTAGATGCCAGGGTATATAAAGAGCAGCAGAACATAAAATACCACACACACACTCCTCTTTTGTTTTGTCCTCTATCAGTTTAGGGAGCGTCAGCTACAATTCAGCTACTTCACGGCCTATGCCTGCGGGCCCCTGGAGCAGCAGACCTTGCTGCATGGGCCACTGGCCAACGGCTGGTCAAGGTTTGGTCCTCATCATCGGCTAGCCAAGGTATGGCCCCTATCTGCAGCTGCTCACAAGAATAAACACAGTTACAAACAAGTTACCAGAAGTCCCCTGCAGTGGAGGCCTTCACTCGCCTGCTGGCGGTACACCCAGGGGTCCGTCGAGAGCTGAAGGGTGATGGAGGCACGGGGGCAGGAAGGGCACCCCTCCAGCGGAAGCTTAATCTGCAGTCATTCAACAGAGGGGCAGCACTCAGTCGCTAAGACACAGCCTAGGTTTAGGGTGAAGGTTGTAGGGTTTGGTTACCAAGTCATGGGCTAGTTGAGGGCTAATGGATCGTGGTTTGGGGTTCAGGGTTCAGGTAAACCCTTGAACCTTAACCCTAAGATTAAGGGTGAAGGTTAACCCTGCAACTAAGTGCCAAAACAAAAGAAACACCGAACCCAGCGAATCTGAACCGGTGAATAAAGAAAAATAAAGAGAGCAAAATATTCCAACCTGCTGCCAGCATCACTCACCCTCCAAGGGCCGAGCGCCGGCTGCCACCTCAGCGCCATCGGGGCGCCTGCCCGGCCTAGAGCCCAGAACAAGGTGCAGCCGTCCTTGGTGGCCGCCACGTGCAGCAGCGCAAACGCCAGCACCTGCCCCCCTCTGGAGGTATCCTGGACCTGGGGGCGGATGAGGAAAGTGTATCCAGGTATGAAAAGTATGCAAGCAGGGGATGCGAGTATGAAAGCATCGCTTGTGCCCGCAACGTGCAGCAGCGCAAACGCCAGCGCCTGCCCCCCTCTGGAGGTATCCTGGACCTGGGCGGGATGATGTGAATGCATTAATAAATGAAAGGCATGCAACTGAGGCATTCTATGTGGCCGCCACGTGCAGCAGCGCAAACGCCAGCACCTGCCCCCCTCGGGAGGTATCCTGGACCTGGGGGCGGATGAGGAAAGTATGTCCAGATACCGGTATGAAAAGCATGCAACCAGGGTATATAATAATGAAGGCATCGCTTTTGGCCGCAACGTGCAGCAGAGCGGATGCCAGCACTTGCCCCCTCCCTCTAAACGTATCCTGGACCTGGGCCGGATGATGTGGATGCATTCAGATATGAAAAGCATGCAACCGTGGCAGTCTATGTGGCGGCAACGTGCAGCAAGGCACATGCCATCACCTGCCCCCCGCTGGAGGTATCCTGCACCTGGGGACGGAGGACGGCAGGGCGCATGAAATGAGTAACTAAAGTCATGGACACAAAGCGAGGATGATCCCGTTGGAGAGAGAGATACACACACCTCCCCTCACAAAACCTCATAAAATACTTCTCACATACCCACACACCCATTGGAGAGAGAGATACACACATCTCCCCTCATAAAGACCCACAAAAGACTTACCCACACATGCCTACACACCCTCCCTCTATAACCCACACTTCCTTACCCATCACATACCTCCAGCCTGATGATCCCGTTGGAGAGAGAGATACCCCCCCTTCAGAATTACTCTTTTATAAGTATACCCACTCCCTCCCTCTAACCCACACTTCCTCACCCATCACATACCTCCAGCCTAATGATCCCATTCTTGTTCCCGAGCGCCATTTTGATCGCCTCCTGCACCTGCATGGCATAAGGCATGGTGGCGTTTGGTGCAGGACCCAGGACCCTCGACTCAGAACCCTCATTCACAGATGGAAAGGCGCGAGCCATGGCGGACTGGTTCTCGTTGTGTGAACCTAGACGTTGATTCAAAGCATGCATGGCCTCTGGGGTATTCTTTAGTGTGGACATCTCCCACCTCACACTTATTCGGTCCACCAACTTGCTCATATACAGGGGTTGGATATTCCTTTTCTGGGCCCATGTAGAGTCTTGGTATATTACTTACACCTTTGGGAAGATCGGATTTATTTGAATGTAAACGTTCAAATTTAAACATTCAGAGGTACATCCCACCTGCACCGCGACAAACTTGCTCCTGGACAGAGGCTGCGGCTTTGTGCCACGCTTGAGCTTAGTGTCCACATTGGTGGCGACCACCGCCAGCCGCCTGAATCACGAGGTGGGACAAAGGATGCAAGGCGCCAAAAGCAAGACTAAAACGTAAGACGGACCAGCCCTCGACCCAGCAACCCTCAACCCTGTGACATTGGTGGCCACCACCGCCAGCCGCCTGATCGAAGAGGCGGGACAAATGATGCAAGGCAATAAAATCAAGACAAATGATGCAAGGCGCAAAAAGCAACACGGCGACATAAGACAGCTCAGCCCTCAACCCTGCAATTCTCAACTCTATGATGAGGCCGAAGATTGGTCCAACACTCTCGCTTACTTTATTAGAAATCCAAGCTGCCTCTCTCTTTTAAGGTCCATCTTCCATAACCGTTACCTCTTGCTGAGGTTTCCTTATTATCGTAACATCATTCCTCCCTTACACTAACATCCCCCTACATAAAGCACATAGCCTAGTTTCAATCTGCAACCAACCTAGGGCTTTTCGACCAATCCTGCAGCCCATCCATCGTGCTGGTGCTGGACAGTGCTTGCTCCTCATCGCTGCCGTGGTCCATCGACCCCTAGCACACACACAGGCGACAGGAAGGGCAACAGGGCAACAGGAGGGATGGGCGACAGGAAGAGTGGACATTGTTTTAAAATATACACTCAAGACACGAGCCTTCTCATCAGTTTCTGCCATGGTCCATCGATCCCTATCATGCACAAAGGGGGCAGGAAGGGTGGACAGCTGGAATGGCGACAGGGCGACAGGAAGGTTGGACAGCAGGAAGGGCGACAGGGCGACAGGAGGGGCAACAGGGCGACAGGAAGAGTGGGCATTATTTAAAATAAACACTCAAGACACAAGCTTCGTCGAGCTGGTGCTTGACAGTGCCTCCTCCTCATCAATGCTATCGTCCAGTGATCCCTAGCACGCGCAGGTGACAGTGATGAGTTCTTTACAAATGAACAAGATAGACACGAGCTTGCTCCTCATCATTGCCATGGTCCGTCGAGCCCTAGCACACACATAGGCAACAGGGCAAAAGGAGGGGTGGGCGACAGGAAGAGTGGGCATTGTTTTAAAATAGACACTCGAGACACGAGCTTCCTCATCAGTCACTGCCATGGTCCATCGATCCCTGTCATGCAAAAAAGGGGGCAGGAAGAGTGGGCATTGTTTAAATGAACAGTTCAGACACCAGGCTCCTCGTCAGCCACTGCCATGGCCCATGGATCCATTAGCACATAGGCAGCAGGTAGGAGGGGTATTATTTAAGAACACAGATGCCTTCTTAAGCTCCGTACCTTTGGGAGGGAGCATACTTTAATACATAATCCGGCGTTGACCAACGTACACAGCATATTGATGATGTAGCACAAGGCGGGCAACAGTGTCATGCAGACATGCATTGCTTTGCATGCATGGCGTATATAGTATACTGCATGGACTGCATGAAGGGCGTATGCAGCAACTCACCGTGACAGCAGGCAGGAGTCCTCCCACCGCCTTCAACAGGATCCTGGCTGTCGATTCATCTGAAGGCAGTGACGCCGCACCAGCACCAGCACCAGCGCTGCTGCCCCCAGCAGTAGCCGTAGCCCCCACAGCGGAAACGGCGGCAGTAGCTACAGCGGCAGTCGCGGCGGCAGTGGCTTCCAATGCAGCCTGCTGTTTCTCCAGAGTCTTTGGTTTCGGTTTGGACGCCAGCGGGGCCGCTAGACTTGGTTGAAGGCCCTGGACAGACTCGACGAAGATGTTGACAGTCGTGTCAATAGCCTGCTCGGGTCACACGAGCAAGAGCAATTGATCAATCGGTTAGAAGGCCGATTAAGGATACGACACAACACAATGCTGAAACTGTCATCCAGCTCGCGACGTAGGGTTATGAGGCTGCTGACATGGACGAGGTTTATAAGGCTGCTGACATGGATGCGGGTTATAAGGCTGCTGACATGGATGAGGTTTATAAGGCTGCTGACAGGGATGAGCGTTATAAGGCTGCTGACAGGGATGAGCGTTATAAGGCTGCTGACATGGGTGAGGGTTATAAGGCTGCTGACATGGATGCCAGAACCCCTGCACCACAGGGTTTCCTAAACCCTCCCACGCCGTCTGCAGGGTGTGGTTTTATTCCATGTTAGAGCACCGCACTTGTACAAGCCAAACCGTGAAGCTTTCCTCTATGACTGGCATCGGATCACGTCTCCCGCATCGACCACCATATGTTTTCGTGCATTGCTCCTCGGTGGCCAGCAGTGAAGCTCTCATTTCGACACCAACCTGCTCTCACTCCCTCAGGCACTCCTGATTGGCCATACCCGCGGCTAATAGCAAGGTACAAAAAGCTGAACCCTTGCACCCCAGCACCCCTCATTGCCTTTTTCTGCGGCAAAAGGAAGGTACCATGCACCCATGCACCCTAGCACCCCCGATCGCCCATGCCTGCTGCTCAAAGCAAGGCACACCCCGAAGGAGCATATGAGGGTTCAGGCAGCAGTGCCGCATCAGCCAAGGGCACTTTCGAACACTTCCCATCCTGCTGCACAGCATCACACGGGGTGACGTAAAAAATATGTTTCAGCACATGTCTTGTATCACCCTAGAGTCCTGGACGTGTCACAACCCTTATCTGCCCCCCCCCCCCCCCCCCTTCACCGCTTCTTTGCGTGCTCGGCACCTCGCAAGACAGCCTTCTGTCGGCACTTCATTACTTCCGTCCATAATTGGATGCTCTCCTAGCTCACGAGCACCCGTCCCTTGTCACCCCTTTCCTTTCCTTTCCTTTCCTTTCCTTTCCTTTCCTTTCCTTTCCTTTCCTTTCCTTTCCTTTCCTTTCCTTTCCTTTCCTTTCCTTTCCTTTCCTTTCCTTTCCTTTCCTTTCCTTTCCTTTCCTTTCCTTTCCTTTCCTTTCCTTTCCTTTCCTTTCCTTTCCTTTCCTTTCCTTTCCTTTCCCCTCCTGTCCCCTCCTGTCCCCTCCTGTCCCCTCCTGTCCTCTCCTGTCCTGTCCCCTCCCCTCCTGTCCTGTCCCCTCCCCTCCCCTCCTGTCCTATCCCCTCCCCTCCCCTCCTGTCCTGTCCCCTCCCCTCCCCTCCTGTCCTGTCCTGTCCCCTCCTGTCCCCTCCTGTCCCCTCCTGTCCTGTCCTGTCCTGTCCTGTCCTGTCCTGTCCTGTCCTGTCCTGTCCTGTCCTGTCCTGTCCTGTCCTGTCCTGTCCTGTCCTGTCCTGTCCTGTCCTGTCCTGTCCTGTCCTGTCCTGTCCTGTCCTGTCCTGTCCTGTCCTGTCCTGTCCTGTCCTGTCCTGTCCTGTCCTGTCCTGTCCTGTCCTGTCCTGTCCTGTCCTGTCCTGTCCTGTCCTGTCCTGTCCTGTCCTGTCCTGTCCTGTCCTGTCCTGTCCTGTCCTGTCCTGTCCTGTCCTGTCCTGTCCTGTCCTGTCCTGTCCTGTCCTGTCCTGTCCTGTCCTGTCCTGTCCTGTCCTGTCCTGTCCTGTCCTGTCCTGTCCTGTCCTGTCCTGTCCTGTCCTGTCCTGTCCTGTCCTGTCCTGTCCTGTCCTGTCCTGTCCTGTCCTGTCCTGTCCTGTCCTGTCCTGTCCTGTCCTGTCCTGTCCTGTCCTGTCCTGTCCTGTCCTGTCCTGTCCTGTCCTGTCCTGTCCTGTCCTGTCCTGTCCTGTCCTGTCCTGTCCTGTCCTGTCCTTTCCTTGCAGCTGACATGCAGATGTTAAGTCATGAGAAAGTAAACGCTGCGACCCACCTGCTGCACGCTGTAGTCGTAGTCCAGGCTGATTGCAGCTCTCCTAGGTTCCACCAGGCTGTCCTTGATCGCCGCCTTGAAAGTGCTCTTGAAAAAGGCCAGCTTGGGCACGTCCTGCTGCCCCACCAGTGGGAGGCCGCTGATCTGAAGGGCAGGCAAGATATCACAAATTCATCACATTTATACGTCTTCATTTAGTGCGAGGTAGTCGTGAATAAGGTGATAATGGGCACGTCCTGCAGCTCTACCTGGGGGGGAGGCTGCTGATCTGGAAAGACACGCAAGATATCAGTGAGTCGGAACATGAAGGTGTTTTGTTGAAGGTGCTCTTGAAGAAGGCCAGCTTGGGCACGTCCTGCTGCCCCAACAGGGGCACGGATCTAACACAACACAGCTCAGCACAACATCAGGCTTGCAATTTTAAACGCCATTTTTGGTCTTGCAGCTGCTGTTGAAGTTTGCGATCTTGGGTACATCCTCAAGCCCCACAGGGGCAGGCCGCTGATTTACAGAACACACATAATACATCAGGAATTCAGGATTGAAGGGGCTCAAGAAGAATGTCAGCTTGAGCACGTCCTTCTGCGGAGGCCGGCAGGCTGCTGATCTGAAAAGACAGGCAAGGTTTCAGCTGAGTCAGACCATTCCGAATTTTACATGCCTTCGTTTTGTCGAAGCTGCTCTTAAAAATGCCAGCTAGGGCACGTCCTGCTGCCCCAACAGGTGGTAGGCCAAAGATCTGACACTCAAAGTAGTCAATACCTCACGGGGTTCACACTTGGATCTGCAGAACACAACACAAGGCATCATCAAGTTCCACTCCCCCCCGTCAGTTTTTGTCTCCTTCCACAATTTGTTTCCTCCATCTACCCTTTCAACATGTTTAAATGTGACATACACAGGAAACGAAAATCTGGCCCCCCCAAAGGATGAGGGAAAGAAAGGAAATCACGCCCCCGTAAGTTGGACCTCAGGCTTAAAAAGAAACACTTCAGGACAGATAAAGAACCCACCTGGTCAACACACACACACACAAAACCTGTGTGGTCTATCAGAGGAGGCCATCACTAGCAGGCCCTCACAGGATTAGGGGGCGTGGGAGTTGAGGAAAAAGCGCAGTTGAGATAAAAGCGCAGCCTGGGCCGAAGCTATGACAAACTCATGTACCATGGCTTGCTAAGAGGCCATCACAGGATTGCCCAGTCTTTAGCCTTGACTGGCCAGATTTAGTCCAAGGACAGACCCACACCAAGGCCACCTTGTCTGGACAAAAAACGGAAACACCGGCTTTCTGAGGCCATCACAGGATCGCCCACAATCCTCAGCCTAAGCTGAGGACTGGTCAAGCCCTGTTTACATCTAGACGCTAACAAAAAACATCAAACCAGGTCGAATTGTGTAGCAGCCAGCTCGGCAAACCTGCAGCTTGAAGTTTGCGTCCGGCACCTCCTTGAATGACAGGAGCAGCATCCGCTCCCCGGGGATGGGGATGATTTTCATTGAACCTGCCAACCAGGCATTGTGCAGGGGGGGGGGGGTAAAGGAAAAGCCAAACAGGCATTGTTGAGCGGGGATGGAGATGATTTTCATTGAACCTACCGACTAGTTATTGAGCGGGGGTAAAGGAAAAGCCAAACAATGCAAGGACCCTGATGCCGCGACATGCGGAGAAGGGATGGGAAAGGGGGGGGAGAGGGGATGGCGGGCAGTTTTATAAATCCCACCCAGATGTTTGACCTCAATCCTGCACCTGGATACCCGGATACCCGGCTGCCCGAATGGCATGCCTCAATGTGTCAGCGATCATACCTGCCTTCCAAGAAATAACAGGGAACTACGCCCCCTAGGGGCCTGCGGGTTCCGGGAACAGCGCAGCTCGGGGCCAAAGCCACATCCACACCGCTACCAAGAAGCCGGTCACTTAGGGGTTGGACGAGTCCCCCAAAGAAGGGGTTTCGGCCAGGACGGAGCGAGTCCCCCCAAAGAAGGGGTTTCGGCCAGGACGGAGCCTTTCCACCCAAAATGTCCGTCAGAAAAAGAACGGACTTTCCTTCCGTATTAAAAAGCGTAAGTCCTGGATAAACTTTTCACGGGGCAAGACCACATCCCAAGGGTCGACTGCAGTTGTCAGGGGACTCGTCAGACACATAAGTGACAGGACCCTTCCGTTACCCTACCCGCTCCCTTAACCAAGCTGTTTACCTCACATGTCAAGGTAGCTCAATAATAAACAGCACTACACCCGCATGGCATGGTACAGTGCCAGTTAGTATACCCGCCTCCCTGAACAAGCTGTTCACCTTTGATGTTGAGGTTGCTCACAGTCGCGGTGAACTTCCCAAAGGGTCCAGATCCACGCACCGCAACCCGCATGGAGGCGCTGTCCAGCTCCATGTCGCACTCTAGCGACGCCATGCGCTTGCCAGCGACGTCGTTGAACACCTGTCAAGGGTAAGGGTTCATGATTTGGCAAGTAAACCCTCAAACCTCCTTGTCCGAGTTGCAACTTCATACGAGTAAATAAGGGAAACAAACCCATCCCTTTTTTAATCCCCTACAGCAGCGCCCGGTTACCCTGCCCCTGCTGCAGCGCCCGGTTACCCTGCCCCTGCTGCAGCCCACCCTCTTCACTCTTTTAGTTCAACATCCTTGACGCCACTGTCCCTATGAGTATGTCCACCAGCTCAATACTCCGTCCCAAAACAAACCCCGTTCTCTAGCCCACTGCTGCAACGCCCGGTTACCCTGCCCCCTGCTGCAGCCCCCTCCCACCCTGTAGTTGGACATCTTTAGCGCCTCAGTCCCTACGAGCATGCCCTCCAGGGTAATACTCCGCCCCCCCCCCCCCCCCCCTTCTCTAATCCACCGCTGAAGCTACCAGTGACCCTGCCCCCTGCTGCAGCCCCATCCCACCCTGTAGTTAATCATCTTTGGCCAACAGCGCAATACTCCACCCCCCCCCCCCCCCTCCCCCTTCTCTACTCCATCGCTGATGCAACCAGAGACCCTGCCCCCTGCTGCAGCCACATCCCACCCTATAGTTCAACATCTTTGGTGCCTCAGCCCCTAAAGACATGTCCAACAAAGCAATACTCCGTCCCAACACACACCCCATTCTCTAGTCCACTGCTGCAACACCCTGTTACCCTGCCCCCTGCTGCAGCCCCCTCCCACCCTGTAGTTGGACATCTTTGGCGCCTCAGTCCCAATAGACATGTCCAACAGCTCCATGCTCCATCCCGGAGGAGCGGCTGATGCGACTTTCTCCTGCAAAGAGGACATACCCAGCAGGGGACAACAAGCCAGGGTCAGCAAGGTTCACATGAACAGGGGCAATACAGGTACCGGTTCCATACTTTATTCCAGAGAGCCAACACGGTCCAGCAGGGTTCAACACTCAACAGGGGCAATGCAGGAGCGGCTGGTGCGACCTTTTCCTGCAAGGAGGACACCAACATGGGACAACACTCATCAGCAAGGTTCAACACAAACAGGGACCACACTAGCAGTCTCCGACACGGTTCATCTGAGTTCAACAAATCAGCACTGCCATGGAGTGCAAAGACAAGGTCCATTCACCCCCCTGCGTCGGCCTGGGCCAGTAAAAAAACGGCTACTTGGCCGACCCCCGGCCCTTCCCAGAGGTCGAACCAGGTTCAAAACAGACAGTGACAAAACCTGAATGGCCGCAACACACTTAAGAGAATAATCCGGATTGCTCCAACCCCCACAAGGTCCAACCATACAACGCCCTGAAGCCAACTTAGCCTAATTATAAAGTAGTTTGTGACGTCCCCGAAGCACAGAGCCAGGGGGGCATGCTTGGACCACACAAGGCCACACGGCGAGCCGCATGTGTAGTTGGTGGAAAAGCTGGGCAGAGGCTGAAGTATGAGGTGCAAGCATCTACAACTATATTGCGCAGGATGTGCGTAGTGGCTTGCGCCGCATACTTAAAAACGGCGAAGCGCGGAGGAGGACTTCCGGCTTTCTGTTTGGCACACAAGATAAGCTCTCTGCTGGGGGGATCCAGCGTTTCGACGCCGCTTGGCCAGTACCGGTGTTTAATGGACCAGTATATTGGATTTGCCTAAATTTGGGTGTGAATGAATTACTTCTTAACAAAACTGCACTAAAAGCAACATTTCGACAACACATCTCGTTTTCTGACCAGAACAGGGTTTTGGGGCCCTTTTTGTTAGCCTCTAACACTTAGGTACTGAGGTGAGAGGGGGTGGGCAGTGGATAAGTAGCATGTTAATTCTCGACTTCGACCACACTCAAAAGTTAATTATATGACAAGTTAGGGCGAAGCAAAAAAATAGAAAGTGGTAAGCATTCAAAGTGGTAATGCGCACATGCCATCACCCCTGTCAGCTTACCTGCCAAGTCCCGAGGTTCTCCTTGAGCACCAGCGGGGACACAAACGGCCCCCAGATCTCCCCCATGAGGAGGCTCATCCACATCGCGGACTCGGGGGGCGTCACGGGGACCTGCATCTGCATTTCCCGCCGCACCTGCAAGCAGATTTGTATTTCGCCTTCATGAATTCATTGTTATACTGTTCTCATGGAGGTTCAGAAGCTGACGGTGTGAAAACAGCGGAAACTTGTATATAATACAATGTATAATACACCGATACCTGCATATTGCAGATGTAGGCTCCCGCCGCACCTGCAAGCAGATTTATGTTGGGTACAAATTCATTGCAATGCCGGTATCTTGGAGGTATTGAGGTTGACGGTGCAGATGCAGTGGAGATCTGCATCTCATACCAGACCTGCAAGCAGATGTGTTCACTTTGATTTTGATAAATTTATTGCAATTGGAGGTCCTGAGGCTGACAGTGTGGATGCAACAGAAACCTGCATCTGCATCTCCCACCAGAATGTTTACCTGCAAGCAGATTTTGTAATTAAAACATTGCAATGCCGATATCATGGAGGTTCCGAGGCTGACGGTGCAAAGATAGCGGGGGCCTCCGCCTGCATTTCCAGACGCACCTGAAAGCATATTTGTTTATTTTGATTTTGATGTTAATTCAAGGTAGCGGTAATATCGGTATCATGGAGGTCATGCGGCTGATGGTGCTGTTGCAGCAAGGACTTGCTTGTGCATCTCCTGCTAATCGTGCAAGCGGCACCGCTTTTATTTCGACTGAGAGCCATTTTGATGTTTATAACCCCAGATAGAGAGCAACGAGCTTTTCGGGAGGTCGATGGAGCGTTTGAGTCTGAGTCTATTGTAAGGCACGACAAATCTGGAGTACTATCGGAGGTTCTAGCCACAAACTTAGCCTCAGGCTCAATACCTGGAGCCTACATATGGCCATTGCCTACAAGCAGCGCAGAGGCATCGGGTTTGCCTTTCATGAGCCATGGGGAAGGGATTTGAGATAAGGATGGGGTGCAACGAGCTGGATGAGGTAAATAATTGTGAGGGTTTCGGAGTGGACGATGTAGATGCGGCCTTGTCCATAAGGGGTGGAACAAGGGTTTCCTCTCCTTACAAGGTGGCCATATGGTGTCCACTTAAAGCTTGTTTCATACAGACATTGGGGCAAGAGTTGGCGGGAAGAGTTGGGGCAAGCTTCGGGCGTATTCAGGCATTCAAGTGTATGCTTCTTAGGTTTTCTTGCATAGTTCCGTGCCAATGATGTTTGGTGTCTTACAGTATCCAGCTAGGGATCTAAAAGTGCAATTCAGCTACTACGGGGGCTGCTGCAGCAAGCCCTGCTGTGTGTGCCACAGGTGGAAGGTGGGTCAAGCTTTGGTCCCCATCAATCAGCCCAGTTGTGGCCGCCCGGCGCACCCTTATGGTGGTCTGGCGCGCACTGTAATAAACACAAGGGTCCGACGAGGCTTGATTGAACTGATTATTCAAGCCAAGTGAGCCTCGCAGGACGATTCCCTATCACCTTTTCCTCGGCTCGCTTGATCTCTAGTCTCCGGTTCTCCTCTTCAGCCTCCGCAGAGGGAGATAGTAAGATGAAGGCCAATGCGCAGGCCACCGGCGACCAAATCAAGCCGCCTGTGTGTGTGTGTGGTGTGGGGGGGCAGACAGGACAGTCAGCCGATATGACTAGCAGCCGCGAGGGTAGGTAAGAGAGTTTAAAGCGTCCAGGGTCATGGGGGCTCTCATCTTGGACTGCAGATCAAGTCTCGTCAGGGATGCCATTGACATGAATCGTCACATATTACATTCCCATGGACTCAAGCATGAAGTACCAGTGTGGTGGTTCAGGGTTCAGGGTCTAAACCCTCGACCCTAAACTCTATTCGTGCACGTTCTTTTCTTCCTGGACTTGAAATGGAGGGTTTTTGAAGCAAGAGGGCGGCAGTTGATACAGATTCACAAATGTGGGCAGTCCAGAGCACAACAGGGATTTGGGACCAATCGCTGCATATACATTTCCCCGTTTCATATACATGTCCTGCTTTATCCTAAAAGTAATTCGTTTGTGTCACTATAAATTGGTCTTATTTCCAGCTTATTGATCCCCTGCCATCATGCACGTGGGTGGCGTTGTGCTGTTTTGGGGATCAGCTCGAATTGGCTCGATGCACGCTGCGATTCAGGGTTGCAGCTGCATTACCTTTGGCGTGCCGACTTCTTTGGCGAGTGGCCAGGCCAAACACAAAGATCCGACTTACTTTCTACTCGCCCCGTACTCGCCAATTGGCTACTGCTCGTCTAAACCAGAAACAATGAGTATTTACTTGCTTCACCTATAATTCAGCTACAGTATGTAGCCACGGGGGCCTGATGCAACAAGCTCTGCTGCTGAGGCCACCGGCCGTAGGCCTGTCAAGGTTTAGTCCCTATTGGCCTAGAGGTGGCCACCCAGCAGTTTGCTGAAGGTGGACTGGTGCGCATTGGAGAAGAGCTGATATGCTTACATGAAGGTTACAGATAATCCACAATTCCATGTGATGGCCAGTGACGGGTCAGGATGCATACATATCCGGTCAGGAAAACAGCATCGGTTGATAAACAAGGTGGTCGCGTGCTTGTGCTGTTCAAAGGGGAATTTAATACATTGTTTTGTTTTTCACATCGCCTGCGTCTAACCTCATGCGTATGGGAACATCATGCAGCAGATTCTATCCATTGGCACCCGGCAGGCGTGAGCCAAGTGCCAAACATTGTTAGTCAATTTATCGCTTTTCCAGGGTGCCCCGGCTACCATTCAGCCACATCACAGCCTCCAATTGGGGAGAAAGTGTAGCAAAACAAGCTGATTGGGCCACCAGGAGGGGTTCTGTTATGCGTTGGTCCTCAGTGGTGGGTGCCCAGCGACCTGCTGGACGTGCCCTGGTTCACACTGAAATAAAGCTGCCAAGGAAGTGGCCATGCAGCCATGCATCCCTGCATGTTGCAATACACCCACAAAGATCACGCACCCGTGATGAGAAACTCGAGCATTGTCGCGGCTGCAAACGTGGCGATCTTGGAGTTCTTGCCCATGCCTCGGGTGGGCTGGGGATCCGAGGGAGCATCCAAATCCGGTGATTTTACACACGCTGCGATGTGCGTCGATGGAGTGGAAAACCTTAACGCCCTTCGGCCATTTAAATCGCTGTAACCTTTTGTTTTTTTCGATATCTGACGTGGAGGGGGGTGCAACGCCACCCTCCGTATGAACGCCGTAGTCCGCATACTAGTTCATAACTTCTCTTCTACTTGGCGATGACATTCGCCGCTTGTCACTTGGCGAATGGGCCTTCAAACGTTTAACGCTGAGGACCTGGTTTAACGCACCTGGGTTGAATGTCGACCCCAAACCCTACACCCCCCAAGGGTTCTGGAGCCTTTGTTTGAACTCTCAGCACGGCTCGCGCCTCTTCGCCACCCTCTATGCCCAAGTTATTTTGAGGCTTATTTAATGTATTCTAACTGGTGTAATTGAAATGTAACACTGGCGCCAAGTACTCACCACAATCAAATTTTGAGTACCGTGTAGCTAAGGTACTTTCGCTCCGTCTTGCATCCAATTGCGGCGTTAACTTATTTTTACCAGAGAGCGTCGTAAGGCATCAGGATCCAGGGAGCCATCTACACCAGCTGAGGGTTCGCTATGGATGTGGCGAGCTCATGGCCCTCTCAGGTTCGAAACATTTTTGGGAGCCACTTTTTACCTGCCAATGTAGCTGTGTAGAGCATGGCATGAAACGAGCTAGGTACACCGGGCATGGCAGCTGTTTAGGGCAGGGTATGGGACAGGGCAGGGCATGGACCGCTTCTTGTCCACCCAAAGGCAGCTGTAAAGGACATGGCATGGAACGGGCCTGGCAGCCAGTATGATTTCCACATTCAACTCTGCCCATAGCATGCTCCGCGGCCTGACCACCATCTATGCTGAAACTCCAACCCAGCTGCTTGATGAATTTTACGGCTGTTCGTTTCATTCTGTGCCAAACCTCGTTTTGGGGCCTCCGTGCGGCCAGAACTGGGCGGATGAGGACCAAAGCGTGGACCAGCCTACAGCCGGTGGCCCAAGCGGCAGAGCCGCACTAGGCGTCCAGGCCCTTGCAGCCGTAGGCCGTGCTGTAGCCGAGTTGCAGCTGAAGCACGCTTACATGAACAGTGAAAGTTATAGCAAAAAACAAACCAGCCCATCTGTTGCAGTGGAATGGAAATGGACAAGTTCTTACATTTGTTTATGCTCATAATCTCATGTACGTCTGCATCACACCCTGCAACAGACCCTGCCTCTTTTCTGCGCAACACAAGTCATCGAAGTTGCGCCCTCGCCCCCGAGGCAGCCCCCCAGCCAACGCTTAGCCTCGCTGTGCAGCAACCTGGCGGCGTCCAGCCCAGCAGGCTCGCCTCTCGCCAGATCCGCCACCCTTCAGGCAGTGAGCAAACCCCAGGCTACAAGCTCTCAGGCCTGTGCTCTAAATAGAGACACAAACCTTCGCGGTGGTGGTACTGGATCCAGCCAACCAGCCCGGCTGCAGGAGGACAGAGAGCCACGGCCGACGCAAGCACTTTCTTTGCCTGGGGAGCTACCGCAGAGTGGACTGAGCTGCAGACCGGATGGAGAGCAACAGCCGATTGGGCAGGGCTGCAGCCCAACTGGAAAACAACAGCAGTGTGGGCAGGGCTGCTGCCCAACTGGAAAACAACAGCTGAGTGGGCAGCCGAGCAGGCCAGGCTACAGCCCAGCAAGCAGGCAGCTGAGCGGGCTGGGCTGCAGCCCAGTTAGCAGGCAACAGCCAAGCTTGCAGCTAGTCATGACGAATGCGACCCTGGATGCAGCGGGCAGCGGGCAGCAGCTGTGCAGTGTCACAGCTGACAAATTTGTGGCCAGGAGTCGGATTCTGGATGCAGTGGTCAGCGTGACACCGGATGCAGTGGTTGGCGGGCAGCAGCTGTGCGGAGATGAAGCTTGCAATGCCGGCGCATGCGCTGAAACACCGGATGCAGCGGGCAGCAGGCAGCAGCTGAGCGCCGACGCAGTTGACAAACCTTTGGCAGGGAGTCATCACCCACCCCCACTGGAGCCTCCAGCAGCCGACAGCCAGCTCCTTAGCATGCATCTGGTGATGACCTCTGCAGAGGCAGAGCAGCAGGCATGTTTTGAGGTGCCCCACGAGACGGTTCAGCCCCCTGAGATGGCTTTCTTGCGCTGTGATGAGGCTGCACCGCCCTCGGACCAGACTGGTTTGCCTTCTCCCGTCAAAGTTGCCCAACCTGCATGCAGATCTCTTTTGGAAGCTGCCCAGGCTGCAGAATTGCCTGATGTGGAAGCTGCCAGCTCTGCCAGCAGGTCTCCTGTGGAAGCTGCTGAGGCTGCAGGATTGCCTGATGCGGAAGCTGCCAGGCCTGCCAGCATGACTCCTGTGGAAGCTGCCGAGGCTGCAGGATTGCCTGATGCGGAAGCTGCCAGGTCTGCCAGCAGGTTTCCTGTGGAAGCTGCCGAGGCTGCAGTATTGCCTGATGCGGAAGCTGCCAGGTCTGCCAGCAGGATTTCTGTGGAAGCTGCCGAGGCTGCAAGAGTGCCTGCTACGGCAGCTGCCGGGCCTGCCAGCAGATCTGTGGAAGCTGCCGAGCATGCAGGTGTGCCTGCTGCAACAGCTGCTGGATCTGCATGCACCTCTCCTGTGGAAGCTGACCAGGCTGAAAGATTGCCTGCCGCGTCAGCTGTTGGGGCTTTATGCGCTTCTGCTGTAGATGCTGCTCAAGCTTCAGGTGTGCCTGCTGCGGCAACTGCTGGATCTGCATGCACTTCTCATGTGGAAGCTGCCCAGGCTGCAGAGGTGCCTAATGCAGCAGCTCCTGGATCTGCAGGCACTGTGGAAGCTGCAGGCACATCTGCTGTAGAAGCTACCCATGCTGCTGACATGCCTGAAGCAGCAGCTGCAGGGTCTGCGGGAGAGCAACCAGCCATGGCCGCTGCTGACGCAGCAGTGGCGTTAGACCTTGAGGGCTTAGCCGCGGGGGACTTTGCCCTTGAGGGGCTAGCTCTGGATCGCATGACCAGCACCGCTCGCCCAGACGATGCACCTGGTGCAGTGCTACCAGTCCCAGAGGTGTGCCACCCTAAAGGCCTGGGCCCTCGGATGCATGGTTCTGCCTCAGATGTCACTGGGGGGCATGCAGCACACGCTGTCCAGCTCGTAGACGGTCAAAATGGCGCAGTAGATGAGGGAGGAGTGTTGGTTTCTCCGCCCCAGGTATCTCAGCCACAGCTGGAGCCACAGCCGCAATCACAGGTACAGCCTCAGCTACATCCTCAGCCACAAGATGATTCTGTGCTACTGCATGTAGGCATGCAAGTGGAGGTTGAGCTGCAACAACAGCAGCAGCAGCATCTTCCAGAGCAGCAGCAGCAGCAGCAGCAGATGGAGGAACAGCAGCTACCGGATCAGCAGCAGCAGCAGCAGCAGCAACTGGAGGAACAGCAGCAGCAACAGCCGCCACCGCCGCTGCCATTGCTGCCGAGGCCGCCGGCAGAACTGCAGCCTCAGATGGTCGCGGGGCATGCTGGTGACATGGACATGGAGGTTGATGAGCGCGGTGAGGACATGGACGTCGAGGACCTCGATCTGCAGCTGACCCTGACATCGCCTTCAAGCCAGCAGGAGGTAGCCCAGTGGGCGGAGTCGGCTGCCCAGGACACAGCCATGGGTGCACCTCCTGAAAACGTAGCCGTCGAGCTGGCTTCTCGAGATCAAGGCGTTGAGCTAGGTGCCTCTGGTTCAGCTGCCGAGCTTCCTTCCATCCGGGCAGCTCCGTCGCTGGCAAAAGCCTTAAGCCTGGATGCTGCTGGTTCTCAACCTGGCAAGGCGCATCCACGGCCCGCTGGAAGCGCTGCTACCGAATCTGAAGCCCCGCAGCAGCAGCCCGCTGAGGGCGCCAGTGCTAGGTCTGATGCCGCCCAGCCACTACCCACTGAGAGATTCAGGGACGGATCTGATGGCTTCCAGGAGCCGCCCTTTGAGAGATCCAGGGTCAGATTTAATGCCCCACAGTTGCTGCCAGCTGAGGGCGCCAGTGCTGGGTCAGAATCCCCCCAGCCACTGCCTATTGAGAGATCCAGGGCCACATCTGATGCCCCCCAGCCATCGCCCGCTGAGAGCGCCATTCCTGGGTCCGATGCCCCCCAGCCATTGCCCGCTGAGAGCGCCATTCCTGGGTCCGATGCCCCCCAGCCATTGCCTGCTGAGAGCGCCATTCCTGGGTCCGATGCCCCCCAGCCGCCGCCTGCTGAGGGCGCCAGTACTGGGTCCGATGCCCCCCAGCTGCTGCCTGTTGAGGGCGCCAGTGCTGGGTCCGATGCCCCCCAGCCGTCCCCAGATTCTAGCCAGCTTCATCCTCATACTCAGGAGGCCTCTGGGAGCCCTGCCCGGGCGCCTCCTGGGGCCTGCCAGGGACCTTTGTCTGGGGCCTGTCAGGCAGCTCTACCCGAGGCCTGTCAGACAGCTCTGCCTGTGGCTTGCCAGGAAGCTTCGCCTGGGGCCTGCCAGGAAGCTCCGTCTGGGACCTGCCAGGAAGCTCCGTCTGGGGCCTGCCAGGCAGCTCTACCCAAGGCCTGTCAGGCAGTTTCACCTGGGGCCTGCGAAAGGATTAGCGAAAGTCGGCAGCTGGCTCCACTACTAGTTGGAAGTGAAGGACAGCCACTCGCTCTCCCCGGCAGCGAAGGGCAGGTGCGTGTCTGCTCAAGTGCTCAGATCTGAGGCTTGCAAGTGTTGGGGGATGGATCATGGAAAAATAAAATACTAAGGAGAAATAAAGCCCCCCTTTCATGAAAGGGAGTTAAGGATATGGATGCATCGGGAGGTTTGTGGTTTGCCGAAGTTTTTTTAAACAAATCCAGCCTGGCTGGGCACATCTCAGCAGCCATACAAAATCGCTACCTGATACTCATGCACATGCACACCACACAAATAGCTGTCAGACGCACAGCACATGGATTTTCACGTGCACACGCTTTCAGACGCAATGCACGTGCATGTGAACATGCTCAAGCTTTGAGACGCACTGCACAGGCACATGTACATACACAAGCTCTTGGGAACACGACGCATGCACATGTACATACACAAGCTGTTGGGCGCCCTGCACAAGCACAAACTGTCCGACGCACGTGGACATGGACATGGTGGCTGCCTTCATGCCATGCTCTGCTCTGCTCCCATATGCACATCATGCATGCATGCAACTCTTCATGTCCTTGTCTCTCATGATTCACCCCCCTTGGTACACTGCTCCCCCCTGCAGGGTGGCACCTTACCCGACAGCTATTGTGGGGCCCTCCCGGAGCTGAGGCAGGAGGCGAACAGGATTCACAAAGGTGGGTGCTGGGGGGTGGAGCTTCAAGTCATCACGGCCTCCTCTGTTATGTGCACTCCTGATGGCGACCAGCACCAACAGTAGTGTGAAGAAGTGAGGAGGCACCCACCATGCAAGGTTTAGGCATCATCTGAAGGGCCTCGGTGCGATTTTCTGGAGGATGCCGGGTTGCTGGCGACAAATGTATGTCTTTCGTGAACCTCTCAAACACAGTGGATGCAGCTGCTGTTAAGCTTTATAAAACAATTGATGAACCAGGCCAAAATGTTTGCACCCACAGTCTCCAAGCATCTAGAGCACACAAACATTCTTCTTGAGGCCCCCCTCCCCATTTTGCTTTGACTAGGTATGAACCTAGGTATGAAGCAGGGGGGTCTGGAGCTTAGTGCATCCAGCCTAACACGTTTTGTGTACCTGACCATGCGTCTGCTGGCCATTCCTAGGTATCGTCTGCTGGCCATTCCTAGGTATGACCCAGCAAGATCCAGAGCTCAGTGCAGCCAGTCTAACAAGGTTGCTGTACCTGACCCTGTGTCTGTTGGCCTTTCCTAGGTATGACCCAGGGTTTTCCAGTCTGAAGCAGGGGGATCCGGAGCTCAGTGCAGCCAGCCTAACACGTTCTGTGTACCTGACCCTGTGTCTTCTGGCCATTCCTAGGTATGAAGCAGGGGGATCCGGAGCTCAATGAATTCAGCCTAACACGTGTTATGTACCTGACCCTGTGTCTCCTGGCCATTCCTAGGTATGACCCAGGGAGATCCGGAGCTCAATGAATTCAGCCTAACACGTGTTATGTACCTGACCCTGTGTCTCCTGGCCATTCCTAGGTATGACCCAGGGAGATCCGGAGCTCAATGAATTCAGCCTAACACGTTTTGTGTACCTGACCATGCATCTGCTGGCCATTCTTAGGTATGAGCCAGGGAGACCCAGCGCTCAGTGCAGCCAGCCTAACACGTTATGTGTCCCTGACCATGCATCTTCTGGCCATTCTTAGGTATGACCCAGGGAGATCCGGAGCTCAGTGCAGCCAGCGTCATCCTCACAGAGGACCTCAAGATCACGATGGCCACGGCCTTCGGTGCCAAAGTCACTGCCAAGCAACGGGAGACTGAGGCAGTACGACAGGTACAGTGCCATAGATCGCCACTGGTGGTCCCTTTTACGTCTATGTTGGACAGTCTACACTGCTTATGTTTGTTAGAATTGTAAGCAGCAGCAAAGCAGGGAGGTGGTGGGGGTGGCAGGTTTGTTGACCCCACTCATATTTCCTGCCTCTGCAGCCTTTCCTTCCAGTTCTCTCCCACTTCCCCCTGTGCCATATAGGAAGACAGGTTTGCATCTCAACCCACTTTTCCTTGCTGCTCCTCCTCCTCTCCCTCCCCCTCCTCCCGCCCGCCTCTCCCTCCCCGCCTCTTCCCCCCCCTCTCCCTTCCCCCCTCCTCTCCCTCCCTGACCTCCCCCCCCCCCCCTCCCTCTTCCCTCCCCTTGCTGCCCCCCCCTCCTCTCCCCCCCCTCTCTTCCCTGCCCGCCAGGCCATGGACCAGTGGGAGCTTGTCCTGCTGAGATCCTTGATGTACATCGGCATGCCTGTCCTGGAGGTTCACGAAACCATGCAAGACCAGGCGGACGATGAGGGCCTGCCAGACGACATACTAAGTCCGGCTGAGTGTAAGGTAATTGTACAATTGAAGAATGGACGGAGAATTGAGGCCTGCCAGACGGAATGCCGTTTCTAGATGCGCCTCTGAGTGCGAGGTACATACCAATAGTAAGGATGGGGAGGACGATGAAGGCGTGCCAGACGGCGTACTAAGTGCGGCTGAGTGTCAGATACATAAGCCATTGTAACAAATGGACTGAGAATCAGGGCTATCCAGACGGCATGCCGTTTCTAGATGTGCCTCTGAGTGCAAGGTAAATAAATACTAAAAAATGGGGAGGAGGACCAGGGCATGCCAGACGGCTTAGGAAGTGTGTGAGTTCAAGGTGGATAAATTATGGCGAAGTTGCATGCATTGTGGAGTGGTTCCGGAGCTGCCAGACAGCGAACTGAGCGTGGCTGAGTGCAAAGTAAATGAACACACGAATGAGCACGTAATGGATGGGCGCAGTGCTCTTGGACCTGTCGGACGTATGTACTGAGTGTGGCCGTGTGCCAGGTGGGGGAATGAACAAAAACACAGGTCAGGGCACAGAATCAGGTCCTGCTTGATTGGCAGCGCGCCGAGTGCAGCTGAGTGCAAAGTCAATGAACACACAGATGAACACGTTATGAATGTGCGCGGTGCTCTGGGACCTGCCGGTCGTCATGCTGAGTGTGGCCGTGTGCCAGGTGGGGGAATGAACAAAAACATGGGTCAAAGCACAGAATCGGGTCCTGCTGGACAGCACGCTGAGTACAGCTGAGTGCAAGGTAATTAAAAGAGGAATATAATGGAAGCATATTCGGTGCCGGTGTGTCGATTTCTGTTCCTCATTCATTTGTCTGACTTCCTGCTCCTGTGCCCCCCATGTGAAGATGTACTTGAGGGTAGCTCTCAAAGCTCCAGCGGCTCCAGCAGCTCCAGCGGACAGTACTGCCAGCCTTGCTGGCGCAGCTAGCACCTCCGCTTCTACCATGAGGCCAGATGCCCCACCAGCAGCGGGTGCAGCAGGGATCCCTGGGGAACAGCCAGTAGCAGCAGGAGCAGGGGCAGGTGTAACGCCAGCAGCTTGCGCAGTAGCCGGCAGCAGGGGACAGTCAGCAGCAGCAACAGCTGGAGGTGTAAGACTGGCAGTAGGAGCAGAAGAGAGCAGCTCGGACCAGCCAGAAGCAGCAGCAAAAGGAGCAGGTGCAACACCAGCAAGACGCGCAGGAGCAAGCAGCAGGGAGCAGGGAGCAGAAGAAGCAAGAGGAGCAGGTGTAATACAAGCAGCCAGCGCAGGAGCTAGCAGCAGGGAGCAGAGAGCAGGCAGCCCGCTGGCTGCAGCGGCACGAGCTGTTATACCCACACCAGAGAGCCGCAGCCCGCTGGCAGCATGTGGTGTAGGCCTAAGCCCAGCCCCCAACACAGGCAACATAACCCCGCTTGGCACCGCTGCCGCTCGCCTGGCCGGCGCAGCCGCCCCCGCGGACAGCGCCACCGCTTCGCACCGCGCGGAACGCGCCACGCCCGTAACCACCGGCGGTGTTGCCGCCAGCAGCCTGAGGCACCGCCTGGACGACGCCTCTCCTTTCGTGCTCGACCCCAGCAGTCTCACTCCCTGGCTCGCCGGGCTGACTACCCCTGGTGGAGTGCGTCACAGCGGCATCACGCCTCTGTGCCTGGGCGGCCGCCTGCTGCCGTGCACAACACCGCTGCCACCGTCGCCGCCCCCGCTCCCGCAGCCACCGCAGCCGTGCCCGCCGCAGCAGCATCTACCTGGTCAGGATGCGTTACCAGTCCCTGCGCAACAGGACGCGGGAACCGGCCTGCAGCCCGCCTCAGCCGCTGCGCCTGTCACGCGTGAGCTACACAGCTTGCAGCTTCTTGACACCTTCTCCTCAGTGGCACCGGCCCACCATTACCACCTGCTTGGGTCTCACCCAGAGGTCCCCTTGAGTCCTGCACTGGTGCCTGCTGCCCCCCAGGGCCCTGCGCTGGTGCCTGCCGCCCCTCTGGGCCGTATTCTGTTGCCTGCTGCCCCCCTTGGCCCCACTCTGGGGCTTGCACAGACGTCTGCCGCCCCGGAGCCTGCAGGCGGGCCTGAAGCTGGCAACGGCCCCGTCTCTTCGCTCCCCCCCGCGACGGCACCCACTGCTCCCAGCTTGCATGCCTCCTCGGATGACGTGGTGCTCTGCTCCCTGGAGGAGGATCCCCAGCTTTGCTTGCCGGGCGACCGGGCACTGGCACAGGTGCTGGTTACAGAGCGGGAGAGGGAGGGTGCAAGAGAGAGGGCGGTGGTTCTGGAGCAGGAGGAGAGGCTGAGGCAGCGCGAGCCAAAGCGTGCACTTGCCGCTAATCAGCCTAGATGCTCCGGGCCCTCCAGGTCTACTGCGCCGGAACAAGTTCGGACGACCGCCTCTGCGGCGGCTGGCCTTGCGCCCGAGGCCACCGCGTCGCCCCAGGCAGCAGAAGGGAGCGGGGACGGCGGCGTCGGAGGAAGAGGTGCCCCCGTGGCGCCCGCTGGAGGCCTGGTGCTCCTGGCGGTCATGGGAGGCGCCCCTGCCCTTATACTATCACCGGATGTGCGTGATACGAGCTCTACATTTGCGCAGTGCAGTCCGCTGCACGGGGCGGCAGCGACAGAGGCAGCCTCAGCCAGCGTTGGCTGTGGGACCGGCCGTCGCCTCGATGGTTCCGAAACCGCCTCCGAGGCCCAAGAGCTGACCCTGAATCCCACTGCACTAGCAGCAGGCGCAACGGCAGCGGCGAAGGCGGCGGCAACGGATTCTGTAGGTCCGCCGCCCAGCCGCTTTGCCCCGTTCGCTGAATCCGCCGTGCTGGGAGCAGCTTCGCCATCACGCACCTCTCCGTCCTCTTGCACGACGCTGACGGGATCTGGATCCTCGCCAAGCGGCACCGGATCTAGATCTGCCGCGGCAATCGAGGGGCAGGTCATCAGTCCGTGCGACCTAAGCGCAGCGGTACGTGCGGTTTCAGCTGCCGGCGGCGCAGGTGTCCACGACGACTCTGTGACTCTGGACTCGAGACTGCAGCGGCAGGGGGGCTCCGTCCGCCTCTCCCTTTTCCATACGGGAGGGGATGCGGACGGAGGGTGTGGCGAGCAGTCCACCCCTGCACTGTTTCCTGCCAAAGCCTTGCCCACGGCGAAGCAGATCCTGCCTCAGCCGCAGGGACAGCAGCAGCAGCGGCAGCAGCAGCAGCCAAGCCAGGGGGAAGAGCTCCAGCTGGTGCTGGATGATGAAGAAGGGGACAACCCCGCAGCAGTGCCCAGCCCCTCTCCGACGCGGTCTCTCGTGGCCCAGGAGGAGGATGCCGACCTAACACAGTCCCCAGAGGACCAGCCGAGCGCACCGGGTCAGACCGGGCCGGGTTTACAGCCTGGAGAGCACGCGATCCATCGCAGCGGTGCCGGCGCCGGGCAGCCAAGCACTGGCCAGCCAGCAGCCTCTGCCGCTGCTGCTACAGCCGTGTCTCCCGCAGCCGCCCCCCAAGCGGCAGCAGCGCCCGAGTTTGCGTTTGATCAAATTGAGGACTGCTCGCCAGCTTCGCTTCAGATCATATGCTCGATGGTGCCGTCTACCCTGCCGTCGCCCACGGTGGCAGAAGCTTTGGGGCTCAACCCACACAGTAGCGGGCGGCAGACAGACCACCCCCGGATGTCCTCGGATGCACCCACACCCAGGCGCGCTCAGTTAGCCGAGGTCCCTGCCTCTGCGGGGTTACTGCGGGCTGTGGCTCCTCACGGCAGGCGCGGGGCGCTGTTCCATGCAGCCATTCACGGGGCCGCCGGTCGACCGGCAAGCCCGTCCCCGCTGCGCCACCGTTCAGCCGTGTTTGCAGATCTCAAGCCGTTGGCTGGATCGGCGGAGCAGACGCAGACAGACCCCGAAGCACTGCCGGTCAGGAGGGCACCTCCCACAGTGCTGCAGCAGCAAGGAGCGCTACGGGTGGCTGGCGGCGGCGGCAGCCGCCCACCGGCGGCAGGCGCCGCCGCTCCCGGGCCATCTTGCTCTGGACGCAAACGGTCGTCCAGCGAGCGGCTGACCCTCTCCCTGCAGGCCGAGCAGAGCACGCGGGCCAAGGTGGCGGCCGTGGCGGCGGCGGCGGCAGTCAAGGCGGCCGCTGCCAGGGCGAAACAGGCGGCCCTGCTGCCTGCCTTCGCAAGCCGTCCCCAGGGCGGGCGGGCGGCAGGCCGCATCGCTCAGCTGGACAACCCTGGAGCGTCGGCTGGACATGTTGCCCTTGCCGATCTCACAAACAATCGACAGAATCTGTGCCACGCCAAGCCTGCTCCGCCGCACGTACCGGGAACGGCCGGTAGGGATAAATCTGCTGTTGGGCCATCTCCCTCGCCGGCTGGCGCCTCGGCAGTCGAGGCGGCGGCGGCACTTGGCAGGCCCGGAAGGCACACGCCGACTCCCTCCCCATCGGCCGCCGCGGGCCCGCCCCTTGTGGCGGGCGGACGCCACCACCGCCGCGTGCTGCTCAGCAGCGACAGCGAAGGGGCCGCGCGTTCGCCTGCGCCGCCAGGCGGCGGCGGTGCGAGATCAGGGACCGCCCCTGCTGTTGCCGTGGCGGTGCAGCGTGCTGCGGAGGCTGCTGCGCCCTCGGCAGCGGCACTGACGCTCCCCGCTGCCAAGCCGGATGGCAGCCACGACAGACCACTGAGAAAAAGGCAGCGGCCAGCGAGGTGAGCTGTGTTTTAGTGAGGAGTTTATTACTCCTCACCCTGTTAAGTGTAAGTGATGTTGCCACTCATTACTCATTACTCAAACCATGAAGTAGGGCATACAGCTGCTCTGTTTGTCGAGGTAAGTCTCTTTGCAGCGACGCAGCCGGGCGTGTTTTTTTATGGCATTCCCATGATGATGAGATTCGATGATGAGTACCTCGTGCTGACAGTGTCATTGGAGCTCACCCTTCATAAGCCACGCCTGCACTGTCAGTCTAGTTTACTGCCATTGCTGCCTCAGGAGTTGCCCCCCCATCAGCAAGATGCCTGCAGTAATTAAGGTTTCTTTGCTGTTTTCAGACGCTGTTCTCCGTCAGCAAATGCCTGCCCTGGCACACTGGCTGCCTGTGCTGTCTCAGGACCTAAGCCCCCTCAAGCGAGATGCCTGCAGTAGTACACTGTCTGTCTTGTTACACGACGCTGCCCTTTGTAAGCAAATACGGCCCCTGCAGGATTACGCTGCTAGTGTTCTCTGGCAGCGTTACACCCACACTGCATCTTCCAGCAGTACAACCCACAGAATGTATTAAGTGAGACCAGAGGGTTTAGAAAAGTGCATACCTGCTGGGCCCTGCTGAACGCTCGGCCACGTGGGGCTGGTAGGGAATGACTAGGCTCAATTCCAGCTACCATGCACAGCCTGGGCCATGGTGCAGCCATGCCATCCTCCTATGTGAGGGGGCAGGAACATGGAACCCGGCGCTCTAGGCGGGGGGAGAGAGGAGATCGTGAAACCAGAGGGAATGCCACAAATTTCATGTGTACAAAGTGGACAAAATACTTAATACCGGTAATGCCATGTACTAGGAAGAAGGCAAGGGCTGCATGGGTAAAACTATGAAGTATGAACCATCACAAGGGCCCCGTCAAAACTACAAGCGCCCCTCTAGCCTTAATCAATATTGCCAGCGCGCATCAGAGTGCTCTACCCATCCTCAAAGGGCTCTCACGTGCTCCAACCAGCCCTCTCGGACTTCACCAACAGGTCTATGGGCTGCGTGGACCCAATCAAATGCAAAACGCATTGGACAGCTGCGCCCACCCTGAGACAGCTGGGTGGGCGCAGCACCTTCATTTCTCATCCGGAATAAGTGATTGGAACCTAAGGATTCCACCAGCAGGTCTGAGGGCTGCGTGGACCCGTCTCAAGCCCTGCATGGAGCAGAGCCCTCAACCCACAGCCCCCAACCACAAACCCTGAAGATGCCCCGACCAGCTTTCCAAGTTTTTAATTTTCAGTTTCTCTTTAAAATAGTTTACGGTAATAGTAACAAATATTAGTTATATAAAAAAAATCAGTTTGTGATTAAAACCAGACCACCAGCAGGTTTCACGGCTGCGCGGAACCGTCATTGGCACTGACTGGAACATACCCTGTACCCTTAACCCTTAACCCCTTGGACGATGCCTGAACCAGCTCTCCTACTTCCACCCGCAGGTTTGATGGCTGCACGGACCCTGCGTTAACCCTGGAGCAGACCCTGAACCCTGAATTCATGACCTCGACTTGTTAAAAATATACCTCAACCAGCTCTCCCACCTGCACCCGCAGGTTTGAGGGCTGCGTGGACCCTTCGTTAGCCCTGGAGCAGGCCCTGCAGCCACAGGCCTCTGGCCGCAGCAGCTCCCCGGAAGCTTCTCCGGAAGCTTTCGACAGGAGCGAGGTTGCTGAGGGCGTCGGCGTCGGAGACAGCGGCGGCGGTGATGGCCATTCCACTGGATCCGCCAGCGGTGACGACGGGACTTCACCCGATAGTGAGGATGGCGATTGCTTAGGCAGCGGCGGCAGTGGGGGAGATGATGCCGACAGCGAACAGGACGACGAGGGTGGGGAAGAGAGCGGGAGCGGGGACGGGGCCGACCTGGCTGCTGGATACTCTTTCCCGGAATCCATCGACCCGTTTCCTCCCCGTCAGGTGTGTTTGTGTGTGGGGGGGAATAGGGACAGGTTTGAGGGTTTAACCCACACTTAAATCCTAACCTTATGCAATGTGTGTGTGTGTGGGGGCTGGGTTCAGGGTTTAAACTCTTCCCTCCGGTAAACCCTGAACACTCCTTTTGTCCATGGACCCGTTTCTTTCCGGACAGGTGTGTTGGTGTGTGTGTGTGGGGGGGGGGGGGCAGGGTTGAGGGTTTAAACCCTTCCTTCCGTTTTTATGACTGGTTTACTCTCAGACAGGTGGGTGGGGAGGGGGCAGGGTTAAGGGGTTCAATCCATAATTCCGGTAAAACCCTGAACCTTCATGTTGTCTATCGACACATTTTCAACCTGACAGGTGTGGGTGTGGGGGTCTTCAGTGGAACATTTAGGTTATGAAGGGTATGGATGAATAAATAATGTCCCGCGCTTGTCTATCCATCCGTCCGTCCCGCTTCGAGACGCGATCGACGGCCGCGGTGAGTCGCGAGTCGCATATCATGGCACGCAAAGTAGGTTTGTGTTCCTGAGGCGCTTGCACGCGAGGCGGAGACGTGAGGAACACTTACAACGAAAAAATATGCCAGCAATGATGGGAACACGGGTCCGACAAACTTTCCCGTAACCTACGGTGATCTGCCCCGATGAATAGCTCGCGGTTCCGTTTCCCACTGCCGCGGATGCTACGATTATTACGATTTGCAGGTGTCCAAAATACCTGCAGATGTCGAGACACACACACGGCTCACATCGGTTTGCCATGCTTGCATCTTGAGGAAGCTTCGCGATAACCTCTCATAAGGTTTCATCAGCCACGTCAGCTGAATCACCGAAAAGTCACAAACATGTGGACTGTGTGGAGGCTTCAGGAAGTACCGGTAAAGACATGTCAGAATAAGCCATCCCAACCTTGCCAAGCTAAACCAAGCCCCACAGCCCAGATTCAGCTTTTACCCCCGTCCAACCCGCTCATTTAATCCTCAATTTTAACGTTGTCTATAACCCATTTCTTTCCAGGCTAGATTCACTGCACGGCGTGTGGTTAAGTGTGCGCTATTTCATCTTATCAAGGCCGCTGGGCAGCCAGCTCTGGGCCGATGGTGACCAATCCTTTACTGGCCCAACGCCTGTGACCCAAGCAGCAGGTGCCTTGCTGCATAAGGTGACACGTCCTACAGCCTCCCACTCCCCGCCCGTCATCCCTCACCCCTCACCCCTCATCCGCCCTACGCTATCCCTCATCCCATGCAGCGGAAACGCAGCCGGTCATTGATGAGCCTTATTGCGGAAGACGACGTTCTTGGCCGGCAGCCGCAGTGGGCGCCGGCAGCAGCAGCAGCAGTCAACCGACAGCAGCAGCAGCAGCGCCCAACTCATAACGGACAGGACAAGCGACTGAAGCTGTCAGGCTGCGTAAATAATCATGTTGGAGAAGGTGGGCCATCTGCTACTGCTGCAGCTGCTGCTGCTGCTGCTGCTGCTGCTGCTGCTGCTGCTGCTGCTGCTTGCGCTACTACGCCGACTGCAGGGCTGCAGCCCTCAGCTCGCCCTGCCAGCCCGTACCGGCTCCGGAACTCAACGGAAAAGGGGGTGAGTGGCTCTTTACTTCAGTGCGCACGATATGACCACACAATCTTTGGCAGGCCACTGGGCGGCTACCGCTGGGCTTGTGGGGGCAGACCTTGACCGACCTACCATATGCAGACGATACCCCCCTCGGCTGGCCCACCAGCAGAAGCAGGCTGTGGAAAATCCCCACCTCAGCTGCTCCAGCTGCAGCAGAAGCAGCAGTGCTGTAGCTGTCTGCCTATGATCTCCGCCTGGGTTGATCCACGTGCCTCTCGTTTTGCATTCCCTGTTAACAATGTGTGCGCTTTTCCCTCACGTCGATGTGCGGCAGTAGCAGAAACAGGAGCAGGCTGTGGAGGATACTTGCCTCGGCTGCTCCAGAAGCAGTCGCAGCAGCTGTAGCCGCCTGCATCGGATTCCCGCCTGGGCTGCTCCAAGTGCCTCTCGTTTGTTTTCCCCTGTTTAACATGTGTTTGCTTTTCCCTCACATCAATGCGCTGCAGCATGAGCAGAAACTTCATGCAAGAGATCTCCACCTGGGTTGCATCAAGTACCTCTTGTTTGTTACTACCAGTTGAATACTTGAATCTCTGTTTGTGTCTCCCTCATGTCGATGCGCTGCAGCTGCAGAAGCAGCAGAAGCATTCTGCGAGTGATCTCCGCCTGGGTTGCTCCAAGTGCCGGTGGTCGGTGGGAGGCTGCACCGCCTGCCGCCGCTGCCGGAAGGACAAGGCCTGCTCAGCGTCCGCCATCAGGAGGCTGCGCCGCAGCTCCAAGGAGGAGGCCGGCAATGCTGCCCCACCACCCAACCCTCCTCATCACCATCAACCATCATCAGCTTCTGATCGGGTGACCGGTGGAACCATCAGCGGCGCCTGCCACACACGTCCCGGTGGCTTCGACGGCACGAGCGTTGGTCCCGCTGGGACCTCTGAAACCACCCCCGCCAGAGCGACCACAGGCCACAGGGTCCACACGGCTGTGACGCCCCGCAGCGCGGTGTTGCCAGCTGGCGCAGCAGCTGCCCTCCGTCGAAGCGCGACAGCCCTGGCAGCGGCATCGGCTGACACGTTTTACGGGGGCGACCCGCAGCAGCCGCAGCAGCTGGCGCCCCAGACCTCTCCCAGCTCCCCGACCACGAGGTCACGTTCGATTCCTTCGGCGGTGGAAGCCGGTTCAGGGTACACAGGTGCGCCAGCCCTCTGCATTTTTCATGGGCTACAAAGCTGTTTCCTCAACCCTCGTGAGCCCTGTGGGGTGTGATTTTCTACGGAGCAGCAGGTTCCAGGCTTCCGTGTGAGCTATAGCTTCTGATACGCCCCCCTTCCCCCCCTCAAGACACGCACACTCCCAGCATTGAAGCTTCAGCAGGTGCCGCAGCTAGGTTGGAGCCGAGCAGAGGGAAAGAAACAAAGAAAGCTATGTCCCATGGGGGGCGTGAGAGTTAAGGAAAGAGCGCAGCCTGGGCCAAAGCCACATCCGCGCCGTTCCCGTAACGCCGAACAAGCCACATTAATCCCTTCCCGGTATGAGGCTATGGTGTCAGTATATACGGTACCGATATATCATATATGCTATAAGCATGAGTGAACTATTGGATTTCTCCAAGGTGATAACTTGATACGGCATGCATCTTGCGTCCTTTACAATGAACCCGATGCCCCAGCCGGTCTACCACGTACACCCTTAAGACTGTCAATGTGCTAACGGGGTACCCAGTGCATTTGCCTGTTCCAACCTGAGGGCAGCATTTAATTAATTAAGGTATATTACCAGAGGAAAGGCGAATCAAATCTACGGAAACCAGTACATTAAGCCATTCTGCTTGGTTGTCGTGAATGGGGTAACCAGTACACTTGCCCATTATGCCTGGTTGTCGTAAATCAGGTAACCAGTACACTTGCCCATTATGCCTGGTTGTCGTAAATCAGGTAACCAGGACATCTGCCTGTCCTGTTTGGTTGTCGTAAATCTGGTTACCAAGACATCTACCTGTTCTGCTCAAAAGGGCTGCATTCAAATAATTAATCACGGGCCCCGTGCCAGTGATTGGTAGTTCCATACTGGAGGAAAAGCAAATCAAGTCAGTGGTATATGCTAATAGCACACTTGCTTGTTGTACCCGGTTGTTGTGATCCACAGGGTTGGAGGATCAAAGCAGGAAGGGGCGCAGCCGCGGCATCTTTGGCGGCCTGTCCTTTGCGCTCACGGGCTTTTCCAAAAACTCGTCCAAGCAGGTGGGTCTGCCACTCAATGGGAAGGGGTTAAGGCATGCCTGGCGTGTGGCATTTCTGCCATGATGGGCCAAACTGTGGCTTCTACAATAATGCATCCGAGAAGGTGGGTGTGCCAGTCGATTGGGCGGGGCCTGGGTATGCCTGGCGTGAGTCTGTCTACCATTGGCCCCCCCCGGCTTCTATAACAAAGCATCCGGAATTCCGGACAGGTGGGTGTGCCAGCTGTAGTCAGGATTGGATATGATGTGCTCGGTACCTTACCTCCGGGGGTGCGCCGTGCGGCCATTGCCGGGCCGATTTCTGGCCATGCCTCGACCGGCCTTTTGTCAGTGGCTGAAGATGCAGGGCTCGCTGCACAGCGCTCCCTTGTGGCGAATTCCGGCCGTAGCTTGACGGCCTTCGTTTGGTTGCACAAGGAGCAGGGCTTGCAGAGCAAAGCGCTCCCTCACGGCCGTGATGGAGCTGGATTTGATCTCAAGAATGCCTTTAGTAAACAATTACTTCAGGGATCTTTCCGGATCCTGTTTTTCGGATTGGAGTGGTATGGATATGGCTACGGCTCAGATTGCGATATTTGTTTACGTCCCACACCATACTTCTGGCGCCATTTTCATTTACTTTCTTCGAGCCTGGCCACGGCCCAGAGGTCCCAGCCTGGGTCCCCTTTGACCTGCTACACCTAACTTGAAGCTCGTCTCCATCCTTCCTCTCCCCCCCAGAGCCTGGCAGAAATTATACGGCAGCATGGCGGCCTCATCCAGGAGGAGCCTTCTGCTTCAGTTTCTGCTGCTGGGGCCACTCCATCCGCCCAGCAGGCAGCGGGCACCCCTGCATGTCACCACCGGACTGCCCACAGCGGCGCAGCGGCCACAGGAGCCAGGGCCGCCGGTACACGTGGCGGCGGCCAGCGCGCGGTTTCGGCGTCCCCATCCCCCGCAGTGTCGGCAGCACCTGCGGTCGTGGCGCCTGCGGCAGCGGTTTCGGAGCTACCTGACGTGGTGGTTGCAGAGACTGGAGAGAAGCGTACCATCAGGTAGGTGCAGCATGTTGCATGTGTGACAGGTGTGATGTGTGTGACGTGCGTGGCTTGTGTGATGCGCTTGACCTTCAACATGAGCAACCCCTGTGTGCTTCCATGCATCCCGAATACTTGGGAACAGGAACACATGACATCTTGACATCTTTGGATCCACACTCTAGACCCTTAACCCTAAAACCCCCTAACCCGGACTAAGTACAGGATACTTAACCATACACAGTCTTAAATGTACATGCCTTCAAAACATGACTTTTAACCTTGACCCCATCAACCATCACCCTGAACACAGTGTTGTAGTACACCTGATTCTTCGCACCTCGTCCTTAGGATGCTGTGCGCACTCGCTCGAGGTGTGTCTGTTCTCTCAGACCGGTGGGTACGGGACTGTGTGGCACGTAGCCGCTTCGTACGGCCCGACTTGGAGGCCCTGGAGTACGTCATCAAGCCTCCCAAGCCACACCTCAGGGCCGCCGGGATTTTCACAGGTAGGACGCTGTTGGGGGCTCTGTCGGGCTCTGTCGAACTCTGTTTGGGTTTTTGTCGGACCTTGTTGGGGCTGGGGTCTGCGTTGAGGGTCAGCCCTGGGCAGGTTGGTCATTAGGTGAGCCAACGGGGGTTTCACAGGTAGGGCCCTGTTGAGGCTTTGTTGGTGATGATGGGTGGTCCCGGGGTAGGTTGGTCATTGAGGTGAGCCAACGGGGTTTTCACTGGTAGGACCCTGTTTGGGGCTTGGTCTGTGTTGAGGGTCAGCCCTGGGGTAAGGTGGTCATTAGGTGAGCCAGCTGCCTAGAGGCTGCATGGGCATTGGGTCGGCCGCCAGCAGAGGTTTGACCAGTGGGTCCATGCAGTGAGTCCATGCAGTGGGTCCATGCAGTGGGTCCATGCAGTGTGCGTGCACACGCACACATGCCGCTACAGTATGCACTCACACAAAATACAAACACACGCGAAAAACAACAAAAACAAAACACTTGTTTCCGTTCATCAGGTCTCGGGCTCCTGGAGATTTCCCATGCTTTTGTCACTAAATGTCAATCATTTTTCCTGGCTGTTGGCTTACATCCACATACCTCTTAAACGGTTCATCTGGATAACACCATGGCACAGTGGCACACATACAAACACACACACATGAACACATGAACAAACACGCACGCATATCCCCGTCCCGTGCAGGGCTGCGGGCATACATCCACGGCTCCTCCAAGTTCAGCTTGGAGCTGGGTCGTGTACTGGTGCAGGCGGGAGCGCTGATCGTCCCCGCGGTGGAGGAGGAAGTGTGCATGGTGCGGGGCCGGCCGGGAAATTGCTGGAGGAGTACGGCTCTGTAGCGTTAGTGGCCTGCTGCGGGTGGGCAAATGCGGTGGGTGAAATATGTCTGCATCGGTGTTTATTTTAGTGAGCACCAGACGGCATTTCGGGGACTGTCAGGTGGCCACCATGTGGGGAACAAACATTTAGAGGCCTACAGCGGGCGAGTCATGCAGCAGTTTCTGCCGCGCCTGCCCCCCACGGCCGCAGGCTGCGATGTAGCTGACTTGTGGCTGAGGCGCGCTAAAATAAACACAGGTCTGCATACTCTCCACGGTGAGGAGGCATGCATGGTGAGGAGGTGAGGGCAGACCAATCTCTGTTTGTGAGGCTTGAGGCATGCGGCCGTGTAGTAACATTTTGGTTTTCAATTTAAGAGTTTTTTTGTTTTCTTTTTATAAGAAGGATTAAGATTCAGCTGCCTGCAGTGGGTGAGCAACAAGGGTGGGTTAGTGGTCATTTTTGACCGCGAATGGGTGCTTTTTGCGCTGAGGACCGGGCAGACGAATGGGTGGCGTTAGAACAGTGGTGGGTTGCTGATACTGATGGCCGCATCATCTCTGCGCTGGAGGAAAAGGTGCACATGGTGAGGCAGGGCCGGCCTCGAAATCGCTGTTTTGAGGCTAGAGGAATGCGGCTGTGTAGTATAAGCTGCCTGCATTAGGTGGGTGTTTGCCTTGGGTGGGTGATTGGTGAAATGGGTATGGGTGGGTGGTGGTGGGTGGGTGGTGCGTAGGTAGGCATGAGTGGGTGGTGGTGGTTAGGTAGGCATGGGTGGGTGGTGGTGGGTGGGTGGTGGGTAGGTAGGCATGAGTGGTGGGTGGGTATGTCTGGTGGGTGAAATACTGCTGTCCACACAATCTGTGTGGTAAGAAGTGTGGCTCAAGCCACTGGGCATAGACTGGCGAGGTTTTGGTCACTGTATGCGCGATGGCCGCCGCCTGGTTTCCCCTTAAAGGTGGTCTGGGGAACTGAAACGAGCCTTGTTTGAATGGCCCCCATCCAGGCTGGCGTCATGGTCTCGGAGGCTGCAGCGGACCTCGTCCTGATCGAGGCGCCCCACTGCGCGACCTTGGATGCCAGCAGTAAAGGTGCGGCGGGCAAGCGGGCGACTCCTACAAGCGGACAGAAAGGCAGCGGTGCTGTCTCTGGCAGGAAACAGCGGGTAGCGGTGGGTGCTGGCGGCAGCGGCGGGGAAGCCGAGGCGGCGGCGGAGCGGCTTCTGGTCCGGGCGTCCAAGGGCCTCGAACGCACGGCGCGCAGGCTGCGCATTCCGCTAGTGGACCGCGAATGGGTTTTTTCTGCGGTGAGCACCGGGCGGACGAATGGGTGGCATTGGAACTCGACTCCTGCTCCTCCTCCTCCTCCTCCTCCTCCTCCTAAGATATGCTATCCTAGGTTTTATTTGAGTGAAGCACCTAGTATGACTCCTTGACGTGTCCGCTGGCTGCAAGTTTTGCTGGTGGACCCCGAGTGGTTATTTTCTGTGGGGAACGGGCGATTGTACATCACTACTGTACAGCACTGCTGCTGCAGGAGTTACAAATGTACAATACTATTCGCGCAGGAGTTACTGTGTACAGCACCCACTCCTGCAGGAAATAGTAATGAATGCCGCAGCGGTGTGTGAATGTCCCCTTCATTGTTTTGTATGAACCCTTCATTTTTTTGTATAATTGTATGAACCCTTTGTTTCCACTTTATTGTTACGAGTTAGTATGAACCCTTGATAAGGTCAGCCTGTCTGTGCTGCTAGTCAGTGAAGTCTTCATCGCCCTGTTGCCTGTCTCCCACCTCATCACGCCTCACTCCTGCAGGTGACCTATTCACCCCCCCCCTCCCTTACGTGTTCCCGTAGCCTGCAATTCCCAGGCTGTGTCTACTGGTTGATTGTGTCACCATCCCCTTCTGCCTGTCACCCACATTACCGAGTCGGCGAGTCACATACTTTCACGCCTGCAGGTGACCAATGGTCAGCTTCCTGATGGGTTCCTGTCAACCTGCAGTCCGCACGGGCAGCGGGTGCTACAGCCAGCCGGCAGTCCGCTCGGGCAGCAGGCGCAGCAGCCAGGCGGGCGGAGTAGGGCCTCACTGCAGGATGACAACGACATGGGGGCCAAGAGGACGAAGCCAGAGATTGGCATCCCAGGTGGCCGACTTAACCAGGAGGTGGGTTTGATGGTTGCGTTGGTTGTTACTGCAGCACCCGTCTCTCTTCTTTGCTTTCGATGAGCATGTCCGTTTAGCAGCTTTCAGAGGTTGCGGACTGTCATCCTTAGGTTGGATTCAAATTTACAAATGTCCGTTTTGATTGTGTGGCTGCAGACCTTGCTCGCGCTGACAAGCGGGTATATTAAATGGCTTTCATGAAGGGTATTGACGCGCGCGAGGCCGGATCCCATGGCTGGCATATAGTTCAATCGTGGTTGGGTTTATCATGGTTGGGTTTATCATGGCTGATTCCTAGTTTGATGATGGTTGGGTTTATGGCGGTTGGGTTCCTGTTTTATCTTTGGACGGCTAAGTGTTTGCAGCTTAAAGAATAATTCTCATACAGAGGAAACATTGAAGCATCAAACCCACTGCAATAATAGGCCCCAAAATCCTGAACCCTGAACCCTGAATCTGAAATAATCCTTCATGGCAAAAAAATTGAGAAGGATGAAGTCATCCACATGAGTGAGGCGAACCATTTCCGATTGACCGCAGGCTGTGATGCCGCACCGTTAGCAAGAGGCCGCACACCCTAATCGATGAATCTTATTGGGCAGTACATGACTTGGGTCGATGGCCTTGACCCTGCTTTCCTGCAGGCTGAAATGCCGCACCATCAGAACAAGGCTGCAAATGAGTTCTCCTTTGTGCCCGAGTTTGACGGCAGCAGGGGCGGATTCTTGGGCTCGACCCCTGACCTTGACCCAGTGGAGGCCTATAAAGCGCCTGGCGATGTAGCGCCAGCTGGTTCTCGTCATGGCTTTGGTAGCTTGGGGCAGAGGGACAGCGGCGGCCAGCAGCAGCAGCAGCATCGGCAGGAGGAGCAGCAGCAGCAGCAACAACAGCAAAATCTTCATGTGGGTCGGGGACGGTCCCCGCTCCCCGACAGTGGGCGGCAGCATCACCCCGCTGAGTGGCAGCGCCACCGCTCCCGCTCGCCGCAGCTGCCGCCGCCGCCGCCGGCCCAGCAGCAGCAACAGCAGCCATCGCCATCGCCCCGTTATGCAGTCAGATCTTCTGCTGGAGAGGCAGCCTTCACAGGGGCAAGGGCGCAATTGAGCCCTGAACCAGAAGGTAGAGCAGGGGCGGCAGCAGCTGCCGTACCTGCTAACCAAGGCAGCCATGTTGGCTGGCTTGAGGATGCGGCACCGGCAGGGACCTCGTCGGCTCGGCCAGCAGGGCGGGGCGATGACGGGCAACCAGAGAGAGGGCAAGAGGCGGGATCGGGAGGGGCGGGCGGCCCCGCTGGGGGCGCACACCGGCGGCACCACGCGGGGTTTGTTCTGGAGCCTGATGAGGCGGGTGGTGGCGAGCGGGTTGCGGTCAAGCTCCGAGACTGCGTTGAGCTTGTGAGTCCAGGGGGGGGTAACTGAGAATAGGTAAACAAATCTCTCCCCTTACCCTAATCTCTCCCCATTCCCTCATCTCCCCCGAGACCCTTATCTCTCCCCAGACCCTAATCTCTCCCCGACCCTAATCTCGCTCACTCGTTGTACGTGCCCCAGGTTCCCCTGCCAGGCGAGCTGTACCCCCGAGTAGTGAGAATTGAGGCGCTATGGGCAGAGCTGCCCAGTGACGGCCGCCCCCGCATGTATGCGCGGTGCACCCGGTTCTATCGACCTCAGGTAAGTGGCTGGGGGCTATTGACCTTAGACAGGTGACTGGGGGGCAATACCCACTCAGCATGCAAGTGGCAGGGGTGGGCATCATATGCCTTTTGCGGGGGGCAGCCTTACCTTCCTTGCTGCTGGCTGGCAGCAAGATTATAGAATTCAGAAGGCTGTTTGCACGTGGGGCTCAATGGCAAGTTCCTTTTATAACGTATTGCGTGCTAAGTATTCATTAGGGTCAACATGTACCTATATCTTGCTATGAACGTTCACAAGGCTTGGGAAGTCATCATGGCATGGCGTTGGCAACAATCTTTGGCAAGGCCCTAGAGGCCGTGTAGGAAACCCTTGAACCGGAATTTGAGCTTTCGAGGTACAATTATCTGCCTACCTTATGAGTGAACTTGAACTTGCAAGTGGTGATGTTGCGCCTATCTTGACCTGGACCTCGCAGGAGACGATATTTGGCATGGCCACGGACGCCGTGACAGGACTCCCTCAGATCTTCAGCTCTTGTCACGTGGAGGAAGCTGTCCCGTTGCAGGTACAATTGTGCTGCAGTGTCCCCTAAAACATATTAATGCACTGGCACAACTGTGATGCTTATTGGTTGATGTTGTCCTCCAAGTTGCGATTTGGCTGACAGGTATTGACATACCATCTTCCACATGGCACGGAATTGCCCAAAGACTTAAAAGACAGTCGATTGACATTGGGCATGTGGACTTTGCCTGCCTCCCTTGCTCGGTATCTTTCTTTGTAAGTGCCTAACATCCAATGCAATCTATCACAATTCACACTTATCACCAGATAAGATTGAGACTTAATCCCTTGACGATAAACCCTTATTAAGAGCAATGCCATATCCCTAGACCCTGGTAAAGCCCACGTCTTCAATGTAAGGAGAGGACACACTTGCACCAGCGTCAACTGAGAATGGCTTAGATTCTGTCCCTGGTATGATTCCTGCGCCCTTGCGCACACATAGGGTCAGATGATTCATTATATGAGCTTTCACTTTTTAACTATGTCCCCTGTTGGCTCGGCTTCCCATCACGCAGGCCGTTCTCCGCAAGGTAAGGGTACTTCCGCCTCGGGGTCGCAGCAGCAGCAGCAGTGCCGTGGCAGCAGGTGCAACACCCGGGGCACCGGCGGGCCAAACTGCACGGCAGGGGCGAGTTGCTTCATGCGACTTGGGAGCGTTGCGACCTGGACCGGAGTTCAGCCTGGATGCAGATTTTGCGTGTTCCTTCCATTACGACCACGTCGGCATGATGCTCGCTTCAGCCAAAATGGGCTAATGCGTAAAGGAAGATAGCAGTCTTAGTACCAGCTGCTTTGGCTTCATGGGATCTACCAGGTCGTCATGCACCTGATCATGCACCGGGGTGGGCGTACTAGGATTGGCGTGCGTTTTTCTAGTTCATTTACTTAACTGTTTACCGGGATGGGATTTGCAAAGCTTGGGTTGGAATGAGAGACATTTGTTAGCCCCTGGCCGTGACTTGTAAGTTGTGTTCCCAATTCGTTCCGGAATTATGCCCTGGCAGTGGCTTTTCTACAAAGTTTGATGCCGTTGCTCAGCATTTCATCTTTTGCTCAATGGGCTTCATTCCCTTGCAAACGCCATTGGTCCGTGGCTGTGTGTTCGACTGTACACTGCTGGCCCACTCAGGGGGCGGGCTCACCGAGTGTCGGTCAATCACCGCCCTCCTTAATTCATCGCTCAAACCTGTTTTGCGGGCGCCTGTCCCATGCAAGACATGTGATGCGCCGCAGGGATGGGGGGGAATGGCATTGGCTTGTATAAGGAACGGGCTGGCTGTATTTTTTATGTCTTATCCATTTTGGCTGGCTGGTACATTTTTTCACACTAGTTTGTTTGCGGTGAAGCGAGTACAACTGAACGTCCATTGTACTGCAATAAATTGGAATTCAGCTCCTAATCACACTTTGTTTTAAACACACTGTGTCTTAGTTATGTGTACCGCATTCGTACCGGACCACGGTTGTTTGGGTGATTACTTAGATAGCCTGTTTCCTGCTACCATCCCAGAAGCGGGGGGATGCTTTTTTGTTGTGTGCCTCAGGAGTCAGGACAGTGGCACCAGTTGCGGAACTACTGGGGTGGCGAGAAATTGAGTCGGCTCGTTGGGAGGAGCCGCACACTCAGGGATGGAGGCGGTGGGTCCTTAGGGCAGAGCAGCAGGGCTGGCTATGGCTGCAGGAGTCGTCTGCACATTGATGACAAGCGGTTTGGCAGCACCGGCCGAAGGGGCGCTGCTAGAGCCAGCGGTGCCTTCCTCAGCTGCATCATCACTGCTAATGAGCTTGTGTTGGCCGCCGTTGCTGAGGCGGGTGATGCTGAAGGAGTCGCGGCAACTGTGAGGGGCCAGGCAGTGGGAAATGGGTTTATCAGGGGGAAGCGGGTTGATCTGGTTCTAAATATAGAAGAGGCCACGTGGGGCTTGGAAGGCTTTGTGATGTGAAGTTTGTGAAGTTTTACAGTCCAACGGGGCATCACATTTGATGCATGGGACTTGTGCCCGTAAACCGGCACAGGCACTAAATACGCTAGGACAGCGAGCGAAAACCAGTGACCCCCCTGGGCAAGCAACCAGCACACAACCACTGTGCAGTAGCGTGGGAATGAACCCCATAGTGCAGAAGATTAGCCCTAGCCATAGAACATGACGTGGGTGCAAAAGAGTTCGGTTGGACGCCTCTTA